>CM031989.1:5350331-6550331 GCA_018804465.1 Populus tomentosa
TTTGCTTACCTGATTGAAGGCCAAACACAATGTCACCGTACTCTGATATAACATGATGCAATTCTTCACCAGAAAGATGCGGGGATGCAACATCTTTTTCAACTCTGCCAACAAAGAAATCTTTTCTGTTCTTTCTGAACCTGAGATTAAGTGGTAAGAAGCAACGGTGACAGTAAAAAAAAGAAGCTTTACCTCCGTTTGCTAGAGTGAATGCCTTGTTGTTTTCCATGCAGTATGGACATGCGAGCTTCCCATGTGTGCTCCAACCAGAAAGCATTCCATAAGCTGGAAAATCATTGATAGTCCACATCAAAGCCGCCCTCATAAGGAAATTTTGTTTCCTCGATATATCATAAGTCGGAGCTCCGGAGGACCACAACTGCGCCAGCTCATCAATTAACGGTCGAAGACAAACATCTATATTCCGCCCCGGGCTGCTTGGACCGAGTATGACAGTAGATAAAAACATGAACTCCGGCCTCATACACATTTCCGGTGGCAAGTTATAAACTGTGAGTATGACCGGCCAACAAGAATAGGGAGCAGCAAATGACCTAAATGGGTTGAATCCGTCTGCACACATTCCTTGATTCAGCTGAAAAGTCAGGATGCACACTATTAAAGCGTTTCCATGCTTCGCCGTCAGAAGGATGCACCATCACACCATCAACCACATCATATGTTTGGTGCCATGTCATGTGCTCAGCAGTCCTTCGTGACATGAATAACCTCTGCAGTCTAGGTGTGATCGGGAAATATCTAAGTTTTTTATACGCCACTAGAGTCTTTCCACTGCCAGTTCTGGGTTTGTAACGCGAATGCCTGCATGTCATGCACTCGGTCATCTCAGCATTTTCAAGGTAGTATAACATGCAGAAGTTAGGGCACATGTCAATTTTCTGGTATCCTAAACCGAGGGGTTTCATCATGGACTTCGCAGCATAGAAGTTCTCTTTGAGCCTGTTCCCTTCAGGTAAAATGCTTCTTGCCTAATCAATAATTTTGTCATACCCGGCCTCACTCAGCCCGTGATCTGACTTGATGGTGAACACCTGTGCCACGGCTGACAATTTACTGTGGTATGTGCAGCCATCCCATAATGGTTCGTCAGAATCTTTCAACAAATCAAAAAACCTAGCTGCCTCTGCATTAGGTTCTTCTTCTACGATTGGACATTGACTGACATTACCTTGATTCCTTCTCATTGCATCCATAACCATGTTTTTGTAAGGATTAGTGTTGTCATTTGCCGCTTCATGCACGTTGCTACCACTTGAAGTTGACCCAACCACCGTTTCTCTCATTCTCCTATTACTAACAAATGCCTCTCCATGTGCATACCAACACTGGTAATCCTCCACAAACCCTTTGTGTAGAAGATGCATCATTACAACATCTGGATGCAGATACTTTTTATTTTGACACTTCCTGCATGGACACCTAATACCGCCTCCAGTAAAATTTCTGGGAATAGATGTTGTGAAATTAATAAAACCCTGAACCCCGTTACAATAATCCATCATTCGCAATCCTTGGGGTGAATCTAGATACATCCATGAACGATCATCCATGACTTCTATCGAACCTCTATAAAATTATGATGACATCATGTATATATTAATTAACTAAGTTAGGTAAATAAACTTGTAAATATATTACTTTACCTCAAAATTATCCAACAAACCAATCACAACTTCTCATAAATATTAAATATTCATTATCATTTATCAACGTCCATACAAATTAATATATATATATATATATATAAATTAACAGAAATTACCACTATGCAATACCATCGATAAAACTTAAAAAGGATCCATTAAGCAAGCTATTAATTATTTCAAAACATAACATGTAATTCCACAAAGTTTTAACAATTTACAAACAAATACAATCTTACAAAATCTAAAACAAACCATAACAGGTATAAAATTATACATTAATAAACTACAAGTTTGTTTGAGAAATAATAATAAAACATGTACATCTACTAATAAAAATACTTATACTAAAAAAACAATAAAATTGACATTTAAATGTTAAAATTTAAAAAGATAGAATTACTTATAAAATTTGATAAAATTCATCAGTAAATCAAGACACGGATGCTGTGACCACAAAACTTCAAGAAATACAACTGCTGAGATGAGAAAGATTTTTGTTTGGGGGCGAGGGGGGGCTGGTTATTTGCAGATGGGGAGACTTAGGATTAGGAAGAAGAAGGAGAAATGGGGGAGGAGAATGTCGGTAAGGCAGTCATATATTCACTTTTTCCGACGGAATCACCGACGGATTCAAGACCGTCGGTGAATCCATCGGTGAATCCATCGCTAAATGTCACGGGGAATCGACACGTCACCGCACGGACTGCATTTTTCAAATCCCTCGGTGATTCCGTCGGTATTTTTTGACTGTGCACCTGTCACGTCACACGTACGGATCTGGCATTCAAATCCGTCGGTGATTCCGTCGGTATTTTTGACGGTGCGGGTCCCAGGGTTTGAATTCGTCGGTGATTCTGTCGGAAAAAACACCCGCCAAACCCTCGCCTCAGGTACCCGCCCTTTTTTCATTAATTCTGAACTTTCCGTCCGTAATTCGGTCGGTAATAATCCGTCGGTAATTACCGACCGAATTACGGACGGAAATATTCCGTCGGGGATTCCGTTGGTATTTAGCGAATTTCTGGTAGTGACTGTGCATGAGCAAAAACAAATTAGTAAAAGCAAACAGCAATTACTTCTTGCCAAACTAGGTATCATACGATAGGAAGCAATCTTATATTAGCAATGACCAGGTGGAACGCATTTGTACGAGGCGTTTCAAGTGATATTGAATGATTTAAAAACAAGGAAAAAACGCCCCCTCCTTTGTTTTATTGTTCAAAGGTTTCCGTGTCCTAGCTTTTCTTGATTGTTTCTTCAACAACTGTCCAAAATCAGAGATATAAAAGAAGATGATGAGTAGACCAACAAGTTCTAGTTGGCAATCTAAGATATGGGCACCTCCTGAAATTTGTTCTTATTCATGGGTGCTTGAGTGGGGACTATGGACGAAGAATTCGAGAAAGTCATGGTGATAGGGCTACATTTGCAGACCTCCATTGAAGAAAGAAGACAACAATACACACGGGGGATGGAACCCATGTTGCTTATTTTTTATTCTTCAAAATCTTGGGAATTCCTTACGCATTTGCATTATAAATTCATGCATGATTCTATTGTTCTGTTCACAACTCCTATAACCTTTAGAAAACAATCACTCTTAAGCTTGCTTCTAAAACATTCTCTTAGGGATTAATACATGGCCAATTCAGCTGTCTTGCGAGTTTCAATGCTGATCCTGATCATTTTATCCGCAAATATGATTAATTTGGAGGCAGTAACTTATCGCGGGGTCGAGTCTGTGCCTAAAAGGATTGATAGCAGCACTCTCTTACAGAAATTGGGCTATGATATGCCAAAAAGGAATGTGACAGATCCACCCTCGGCAAGAGTTTCACCTGGAGGGCCCGACCCCTCACATCATCACTAGTCGCCACCGTCCCCGGCAATGCCTTGGAGGAGGAAGCACGGATAGCCCTGCACCAGATGGATCAAACCAACCATTTCCTCAAACTCGGTGCCTTCTGCAATGTCTTTTCAGTCATTTTAAAATACAATGCCTTAGAAAAAAGCTATTATATCATCAGAATAAAATTCTGTAACCATTTTGGTTTGGAATCTTATTTTGATATTAAGCAGTATCTTAATTTCCATGAAGTCACATAAAATAAATAAAATCTTCTCAAGGCATTTTATCTTCAAGTGATTTCAGAGGCATTGCACGTAGAAAGCATTGTTTTCCTCCTGGTTCATCTTTGGATGAAACTGGGAGGGTGGATCATCTGCATCTTCTTTCCTTCTATGTACAGTTTTATCACTTGTGTTACCAACTTGAGGCATAAACAGATTAAAGCTGTAAGAACATACACTAGAGAATCTTGTGGTACAACTTTTGATAAAAACGATTTTAACTTGGATAACTAGGCTTTCGTGGTTTAATCATGGAGACAACAGTCTCCGCTAGTTTGGTCAGCAATTGCCATGGAAAACAAAACTTACCGTCACTTTCAACACTTTCTTGATATAATTATTATTATTATTATCAGATAAATAAATAAAATTTAAATAATATATATCTTAATTAAAAGAGCAAAGCAAAACATTAAGGAAAAATACCTTAATGTATTAAATAAGAGTATAAGCATATTTTATCCTTATACTCTTATTTTATGGATTTTACTACTATATATATAAAAAACAAAATCACGGATTCTCTATCCTTCCATTATCTGCTTCGTTATGCTTTTTTTTTTTCCTTTCATTAAATTTTGTTAAATTATGTAATACATGTTAAAAATATGGTATTATTTGATAAATCATTACTTGAATATATATAAATATGAAAAAAAAAGATAATTTGAATTAGAAAAGTGAGAATTTAGTTAAAAATATGGTGCTTTATTGGATATTTAATATTAGTTTAGGAAATACCAACAAAAAATATTATAATTAATGAAAATTTCACTATTAATAAAATAATGAATGAGAAATCTACCCTTTTATGTTAATTATATGTTTGAGGTATAGTTTGGCTTTATAGGAAAACAAGAACAATTACGAGTTGAAATTCATTAATAACATGATCTAAGTATAATCAATTTTCCTTCAATTTAGTCTTTTATTTTATCATGATCGAACCGAATGACGAACCAACATGGAAGAGAAGTTAGGAAAAGATAAAAGAAGGAGATAATTGGTCAACCCAATTAGCGCATTGTAGTTATGCAAATGATATAGTTAACTAATTTTGTGGTTAATTCTTGATGATTAGGTTGAACAATACGGTGTTTTAAAATTAAATAAATGCATTACATTTGCTTGACACAAAATCATTTTTTTATGTTGCTGTGATCACGAATGATGTCTGCAAATTTTGTTTATTTTTTTGTTGTCGTTGAAATAACAATTTGCTCTGTCATGTAGAGGAGCAAGGGACAACTAACCAGTTTTGTCTCTAATAGCCGACAATGGTGGGCGAAAGTTTGATATGCAAGAAAATAATTAATTGGGTATTGTGCACCAGTTAATTAATTAATTGGTTACTGTCTATGAGCTAGTAATCAGTCCATGTTTGTTTCAAGCTAGAACATCAGCCCAGTCCATGTAGTTGGGATGAGTCTAGCTTCTATAGAAAGTAGGACCCATTTTATTTTAGGCTGATTTCGGCCCAGTTTCCTTTTAGGTCGAGTCCGGCCCAATTAAAAAATCTCAAAAATAAAAAAGGAAATTTTCTTAAAAAAAATATTTCAAAAAAAATTTGTAATTTTCCCGCACAATTTTCTACTGAATTTTGCTTAGTATTGGTTTATATTCTTTTATTGTAAGGATATAAATCCGGTATTAAAATACCCGGTTTTAGTTAAAACATATATAAAAAAAATTTGTTCACGCATACGGCCAAGTCTTTAATAATAATAATAAAAAAAAGAATCATATTGTATTTTAATACAATAAAGAAAATTTCAAAAATATGTATTAGCATGCATTTTAGCTTATGCAGTTTATTAAAGTCACAAGAACTAGGCTAATATTTCAAAAATTTTAAAAAAATTATTTTATTTTCTTTTAATATATGGGGTTACGACCTTATACGTAAGACGTATTCTGGATTTTAAATCCTTTTGTTGACATTAGAATGGTTAGGTTTCACCCGATAAGATAAGAATCTCCTTACCGTGGATAACTTTTCTTAAATCATAGATGGACCAACAACTATAAAACACGACAAAACCTTAGATTTTATCAGACAATAAAACAATGCAGTCTACCTTAGGTAGGACGTATTTGGGGTGCTAATACCTTCCTTTTACGGAACTAATCCCCGTACCCGATCTCTGAGACTAGTTATGGTTCCTAATGACCAAAATACTAGGTGGCGACTCCCATTCTATTTTTCCACTAATAAAAGACAAGAATTCCTTGTCTCCACACATTTGCCACATTACATACATTGACAAATTAATACTAGATTTTGTGGGTCGATGTTTTTGTCGCGACGCCACACACGTGCGACAAACCAAGTTTTTATTAGTATATTTTTATCAATAAATATTGGATCAAGGAAGATTTATAAGTATCAATTTTCAAGAAAACAAGCACGCCCTGGTTAAGATACGTTGGACTGGGCAGTGTGTTAAGCCCCGAGAACGATGGATTTGGCGCTAGACCTAGATGTGGTTGGGCTTGGCATTGTGTCAAGCTTTGGACACACCTAAGGAAATGGACTTCCTCCCTTAGACACAACCAAGGGAATGACCAGCATTCATTGGCACACCTAAGGAAATAATCATCTTCTCTTAGGTCTAATTTAGGGGAAGAGCTTAGCTTTTATGGGTTCAACTACATTTAAAATCTTAGACTCTAATTTTCCTATACCTTTTAGATGTATAAAAGTCCTTTAGAGACCTACTATATTTCTATCAAATATTAATATAGATGTAAGAGATATTTATATTTCATTAAATGTTATCATGGTAACATTACATTCTAAACCCTTCTCTTTACAAAATAAAAGGACTCATAGACTATAAATACACCATGAGACCATCAAAACCAAGATTCACAATCTTCATTCTCGATTGTATATATATATATATATATATATATATATATATATATATATTTATATATATTTTCAGAGTTTCTCTCTATATAATATTCTTATATTTCACTACCACAATCTTTAGATTTACCGACGGAATTTTCCTTCGGTATTTGCACTTTCAATTCGTTGGTAATTAATTTAGCAATGAAATCACCGACATAAATGCTTTGTCGGTGAATCTATTATTGGTAATTTTTTGTCCATCGGTAAGTCCATTGGTAATAATTAAAAAAAATATATTATTACCAATGGATTTGCTGACGGAAAAAACAAGAAAAAAAAATTACCCACTTCCTTCTGTCGGTATTTTCCTCGGCAAAATATCGTGTGTAATTCCATTTGTAATTATTTAAAATTATTTTTAAAAAATCTTTTTTACAAAACTATAAGTAATTAAATTAATATAAATCAGCACTCTATAATACTCAAAATGCTTGGATAAAAGAAGAAGAAAATCAACTCAAATATATTTGCAACAAATAAATTCAACTAAAAACAATCGTATGAAAAAAAATCCTATAAATAAACAACTAAAAATTGATCTCATATGAAACCTATAACAACATTCATACAATTATTAAGAACAAAAACAATTAAAAATAAAATCAAATAAACAAATATAGTGAAAAAAACACGAAAAAAGAAGAAGAAATCTTACCTTAATGTAGTTACAAGTGAGGCTAAGAAGAAGAAAAATTTTTTCATAAAGTATACTATTTTTTTTTAAAAAAAAAACTGAGAAGAATGGAGAAGAAGACATACCTAAGCATGGAGGAGAAGAGAAGGAGTTGAGGAGAGAAGAGAAGAAAAAACAATGTATATTGATGTTTTTCACATATGGCGAAGAAGAAGAAGAATAAGAATAAGAAAGGAGACGGGTTTGTTATGAAATTAGGGATTCTAAGCTTTTTATTCGGGTGTTTTACTGACGTTTTTATAGACAGAAAATTAAATATTAATATTTTTAATCATTCCGTCGGTGATTCCGTCTGTAATATTTAATTTCATAAAAAAATTTCAGAAACCGCCAAATATCACCAACAACTTTTAAATTCGTCAGTGATTCCATATGTAATATTTAGTTTAGATTTTTAATTTAATCTAAATTTTTTAGAAAACTGCCAAATAACACCGACTACTTTTCAATCCGTTGGTGATTTTGTCTGTAAAGAACAATTGTCATAACCCAATTTTTGAATAAATATTAAAAAATAAATATATTTAAAATGGGGTTAAAACAGCACAAATTCAGACTTCATGGATGAAATTATCAAATTTGAAAGTCAATTGATCAGAAATTGAAGAATTAATAAGTAGAATTTAATTAAAATTTGGATTAGTTTAATCAATGAAATCAAGAGCTTAATTAAAGAATTAATAAGTTTGCGGACTTAATTAAACTTTGATTTAATAAATTAAATAAATTCAGGGATTTAATTGAAATTAATCCAAGGGTAAATTAAAATTTATTGATTAAGGGACCCAATTGATACATTTCAAAACATCAGGGACCAATCCATAATCTGTCATTTTTCATGCCAAATGACGCCATTTGGATCCCACTGTTCACCATCCCTTCCATTTCGCACGGAGAAAACCCATTCAATAGGAAATCTGCAGCAAATCATGGACCATGATCCTGTTCGTGGGGGGAATGGTTGGGGAAGCTCTCTGGCCTTTTAAAAGGCAGAGAGGAGCAACGAAATGGGGGAGGATTTTTGGGGAATTTTGGACGAAATAGAGGCAAAAAACCCGAAGAGAAGGAACCCAGAAAACAGAGGGGAGAACACTGGAAACAGAGAGCGAGTGGAAGACAGAGGACGCACGAAGAGAGAAAACCAGAGGCAGAGTGAAACAGAGGAGAGGGACGGTAGAACTCCTTCATAACCTCAGCAACAGAGGAAGAGACTGGACTAAAGAGAGGAAGAGAGAACCAGAGAAAACAGTGAGCATAAAAGGAAGGAGGAGATAAGAAGAAGGAAAGAACAACAGAAGCGTTGTCCAGGCACGCCATTACCATCATCTTCGACTTCGTCTCCCCGCATCAGGTAAATGCTTTCTCATTTCCCGCTTTCCTTTGCCTTATAATTTGCTTTGCTACAGTAGCAGTGAATTATAATTCACTTGCTACTGTATCAAGTGAATTATAATTCATTGCAGGTGTGCGTAACACCTGCCACCCAGCCGGGTCACTGGTCTAGAGCAGTGACCCAACCGAGTCAGCTGGGTCCAGTCCAACCCAAAATATAAAAAATAAAAAAGGTAGAAAAAATAAAAAATGTATATGCACGAATAAAAATAATGTAAATTTATTGGTTTATTCATTGACGCTAGAGTTAGGAATAAAAATACCGGTTTAAATTTATATTATTTTTATTCGTTGTATTTTATTATATTTAGCTAGAAAAATAAAAAATATATGCATGCGTAAAAATAAATTTATTTTTATTTATTTATTCACTAGCGCTAGGGTCAGGAATAAAAAATATTGATCTAATTTATTTTATAGCTACGTATTATTTACCAACGCTAGAGTTAGAAGTATCCATAGTTGAATATTCATTGGTGCTAGAGTTAGGAATATTATAAGCAAATTATCATAGCATAAACTAATAAATATTTAGCAATTTAAGACGACACTAGCAATGCAACCTGCCTCAAGCAGGACGTTTAAGGGGTGATAATATCTTCCCTTTTACTTAACTAGTCCCGAACCATAGAATCTCTGTTGACTAGTTAGGATTCCTAGTGACCATAATACTAGGTGGCGACTCCTTAAATAAGACCATACCCCATCAAAAAATAGGATGCCAGAAATCCATTCTTTTCCATAATCTAGATAATTTTTAAGGCCGTCGCGATGTCGGGTGCGACAGAATGGCGACTCCACTAGGGACTAATGGACTAAGGTTTGCTTTTTGTTTATTATTGCTATTTTGTTGCTGTGTTTATTTGTTTATTTTTCTTCCATTTACTTCTTTAGCATGCATCCTTGTTTATATTTTCATGCATTACGTTAAGAGCACACACTTTAAAATCTAGTATAGGTGGGGGAGTAATGGTACCCCAATGACTTTAGCCTGGGTAAGACTCGTGAAACCATCCAACTCTCGCTTGATTGTTTACTTGGAAGTGGTTGATATACCAAACTGATATTACTCAAGGCCTCTATTTTCACACTACTTGTAAGCCTCATATTGACCTTTCAAGGACGATCACTGAGCATGCGAGAAACCCTTTTTGAAACTAGATAATGACCAACCCTTTTATACACTCAACAATTATGATCTTCTTATTAGGTTGTCATCCCATGAAGGGCGAGTCTGCATTTCATACGCATTTTTAATTGAATCAACATTTTTGCATAAATCGCAAGATTTACATTTACAGGTTGAAATATAGGTTCCCCATTGAAACCTAAATATAATAATCATTTGAGAAAAAAGACAAATGGAAAACGAAGAAAGAGCCTAGTTGGAAGCCCAACACCAAAAAAAGATGGACAATTTTAGAGAAGAAGTCGCAAGGCTTACTAGTCTCGAACAAGCCTTAAGAGTCAAATCTTGAACAACAACACATATAGCTCAGCCTAAACCTATGCCCGTAAATCCTATCAATCCACAGAATCTAAGGCCAAACTGTTGGTCATATGATTTTCCCATGCATTTCCAACCAACGTACCCCATAAGAATGTCATTAACCATTGATTCTACAGAGAAGGAATCTCAAAAGGGCAAGATGGTAAAAGAAGATGATCTAAACAAATTCATTGCCTTAAAACAAAGGATGAGGGCATTTGAGGGAATTCGCCTATATGATCCTATAAAGGTGTTGAGATGTGTTTGGTGCCTAACGTTGTCATTCCTAAAAAGTTTAGAGTGCCAGAATTTATCAAATATACGGGATCTTAATGCCCTATAACTCATCTCAAAGCATACTGCAACAAAATGGCTGAGGTGGTTGATGATGAGAAACTGCTGATTCATTTCTTTCAAGACAACTTGAGTGATATTTCCCTCACTTGGTATATGCGATTGGACAATAACAAGGTTAAAAAATGGAAGGATTTAGTTGATGCCTTCATGAGGCAATATAAGTTCAATATAAATGTGGGCCCTGACCGGTTAAACTTACAAGCTATAGAGAAGGACAACAAGGAGTCCATAAGGGAAAACGCCCGAAGATGGAGTGAGGTAGCTGCACAAGTTAACCCTTCTATATTGGAAAAAGAGATGAGCAGTTTATTTTCCAACATCTTTAAAGCTTTGTACTTTGAATACTTGGTTAAAAGCTCTGCACCACATTTCACTGACCTAGTTGTTATAGCTGAGAGGATTGAACAAGCCATTGGGTTAGGTAAGATTGCTAACCCAACTGATTAGAACGATTTTACTAAAGGTAGTTGTCAAGGCACTTATCGTTCCTATAGCTAATTGCTTCACTCTGACTCCTAGAAATCAACTATCTTGAAGATAAAGCTATGGTGATATTAGGTCGAGAATGATCTAAAATGATTTCAATTGACTATTGAAAAGATGCCCTTGTCGAGGAGAATGAATGATTGAAAGATTCCAGAAATTCCAATCAATGATCGCTAAATGTTTAGCCCCTTTATGTGTTATCATGCTAGTGTTCATAGCCCAAGATGTTGGCATAAGTTCTTTGTTGTTAAACTTCTTTTCCAAAGTTTCAATGAAGTAATGAGTTTGTCATTCAATCATGTTTACGACCAAGCATTATTCATTTTCTTGAGAGAGTTTTCTTATAAGAACTCATAAATACACTTTGGAAGCCTCGCGTGATCTCATAGACACAATTCGTCTCTTTTATCAAAATCAGTTTCCCTATTGGAGTTTTGAAAAATTGATCTAGCATTTTGATTTCAAAAATAATTTGATGTTTATTCAAAAACGATATTTTTGACATTCTACTTGTAGAATGACAAGTGAATCAAGCAACTCCATCATTAAGGTGACTAAATTATAAACCAAAAACAAATTATGAAAAAAAAGAAATGAATAAACACCCTTACCCCATGACTCTTGAATCATGTGTTTTTAAATGTATGAATAATGATATGTAGTGAACTTGTGGCTTATGAATCATGAAATGCATCTTTGCAAAGACCAAACCATCATACTGAATGAGGTCAAAGTTTATTGATCATAGCTGAATAAGTACAATCCTTTGCGATCCTTTTTTAAGCCTAAATAATTTTTCTTTCATAAAAAAAAAATCCTGACTAGGATCACACCCCACACTGGGGGCAAGTGAAATTTCAATGATCAAGAAAGATGATAAAGCCGTGAGAAAGCCAAAAGGCAAAAGAGCCTAAGAAACTCAAATGCTAGGGGGCATGCCCAAAGCGCAAGAAAAAATGATAACCAAGATAAAGTGAGTATGCTCTAGCAAAGCGATGAAAAAAGAAAAAAAGGGGGGCAAATCAAATAAGAGCGGCAAAAGAAAATATGAATGACGTCAAGAGTCAAACTGTTGATAGTGATCCTCAGTCTTTGAAACCTTGAAACACTCTTTGAGCCTTATGAATCCTTTTCTTTCATAGCCAAAAACCACAGCCTACGTTACGTGCCTGTAGAAGTCCTTTCTAATCAAGCAAGCAAGCATCCTAGGACAATAAACAATGATCTCAAAATGCAAAGAATACTTTTTCATAAAATTCATGACATCAAGAACAAACTACTCATTATTATTCATGCTGATAAAAATGAATGTTCAAAAAGAGACAAGTTTTTCTCATACAAAACCTCGAGCTTTTTCTCGAGCCCTTCACTTTGAAAACCTATAAAAACAAAAGGTCATCTCATGATGTATTTTCACCAAAGACCTCATCGCCAAACACAAGAGCAAATAATCTCTTTACTAAGAAAGAAAATAACTAAGGGGTTGCAAGATTTCAAAAGGAAATTATTTTAAACTCACATCGAAATAATTTTTGTTTTCAAAATGCAAGATCGAGATTTCAAGATTCATTCTAGACCCATATTCCCTTACCAAACTGAAAAGGAGAGAAATGAGAGAATGACCTCTTAAAACCTTTATTTGTCTAAGTCGCTGACAGAAGCACACTTAGGGGCAATGACCAATACAAGGGGGTAATATTGCGTTTGAAAGGTAAAATTCTAGAAAATGAGATGTTAATTTCCTTTAACAAGATAAATGAGCATTTTGGTTTACAAAAAATAGCTTGATTCTTTCAACAAGTGACACCAAATGTTTTTAGTAGTGAGACAAGGAGTACTGAATGATCCTCTCAAATTATTTGACAAGATAGAAAATCTTTAGCAACAAGTGGGTCATGATGGGCACCACAAAGGCTGAGTTGTGCAAATATGGAAATAGACTTACATGGGCTAACTCAAGTGGGCTAGAAAGCCAAACGACAAAGATGACTCAAATCAGATAGCAAGATCTCACCAACCAAGCAATAAGAAGACTAAGAAGAAATGTGGGGCCTATATTTCAAATCAGGTAAAGATGCATGCATATAATCTAAACTTTGAGATATTGGACAATGAGTTTTGCAAATTTCTGACAGAATCCATCAAGTGAAGGTCAACTTGAAATGGCCAAGATTGAAATTGCTTTCAAAATTTTTCACTTTTGACCTGGGCAGGCCGCCCATGAGAATTAGGCCACTTGAAAAATCTCTATCTTTTTCCACCACCTTTCATTTTCCATTCCTGAGGTAGTGCATTTCCTATCCTACCTTCTTTCGAGTGCACCTTCGAGCCCTCACCTTATTTCTTTTCGAGCGCGCCTTCAAGCCCTTGACCATCAAAGGTAGTGCATTTCCTATCCTACCTCCTTTTAAGTGCACCTTCGAGCCCTCCCCTCATTTCTTTTCGAGCTCATCTTTGAGCCCTCGACCATCAAAGGTAGTGCATTTCCTATCCTACCTCCTTTTGAGCGCACCTTCGAGCCCTCACCTCATTTCATTTCAAACGCGTCTTCGAGCCCTCAACCATCAAAGGTAGTGCATTTCCTAACCCTATCTCCTTTTATGTGCGCCTTCAAGCCCTCACCCATTTCTTTTCGAGCGCATCTTCGAGCCCTCAACCATCAAAGGTAGTGTATTTCCTATCCTATCTCCTTTTCGAGTGCGCCTTTGAGTCCTCGATCATTAAAGGTAATGCGTTTCCTAACCCTACCTCCTTTTGAGTGCGCCCTCGAGCCCTCATTTCCTTTCGAGCATGCCTTCGAGTCCTCATTTCCTTCAAGCTTCCATCTCTTGAATAGTGCGCCTTCGAGCCCTATCATGTCATCCTGAAAAATCCTTGTATTTTTCCACTGGGCAGGTAACCCATTACAATGTACCATCCTGAAAAATCCTCATATTTTTCCACTAGGCAGGTAACCCATTACAATGTGACCATCTGGGCAGGTAACCCATTACAATGTACCATCCTAAAAAATCCTCATATTTTTCACCATCCTGAAAAATCCTTGTATTTTTCCACTAGGCAGGTAACTCATTACAATGTAACCATCTGGGTTGGTAACCCATTACAATGTGACCATCCTGAAAAATCCTCGTATTTTTCCACTGGGCAGGTAACCCATTACAATGTGACCATCTGGGCTGGTAACCCATTACAATGTGACCATCCTGAAAAATCCTCGTATTTTTCCACTGGGCAGGTAACCCATTACAATGTGACCATCTGGGCAGGTAACCCATTACAATATAACCATCCTGAAAAATCCTCGTATTTTTCCACTGTGCAGATAACTCATTATAATGTGACTATCTAGGCAGGTAACCCATTACAATGTACCATCCTGAAAAATCCTCGTATTTTTCCACTAGGCAGGTAACCCATTACAATGTGACCATCCTGAAAAATCATTGTTTTTTCAATCATCGGGCAAGTCGCCTGAAACAATTAGACCACTCGTGAAACCCTTTTCTCATTTATTCTCTATCAGGCAGGTCGTCTGGAACAATTAGACCACTCGTGAAATTTGTCGCACGTCAAAATCCGCGCGGCAATCGGCTGGTGATTTTTTTTGTTTATTTTTCATTTTTGCTTGGTTCGTGGGAGTCGCCACCTAGTATTATGGTCACTAGGAACCTAAGGTCTGCGAGAGTCTGAGTAAGGGACTGGTTGTGCAAGGGGAAGACAAATCACCCCCAGTGCACCCTACCTAAGGTAAGCTGCATTATTGTTTGATTGCTTTTCTAGGTCGAGTTTCTATTCGCTGGTCTTTTCTAAGGTTCAAGGCAGATCTCCCCTCGTGAGGGAGTCTCTACCTTATTCGGTTAAATCCTAACCATTCTAAAGTCTGAATTTTAAAATTATTTAATACCCGAGGATGTACATTATCGTGTAATTTTACACCCTCACAAATATTAAAGTCTACATCCGGATCCTAGAAAAAAGAAAAAAAAGGTTGGGAAAAGGTTTTTGATATTTTGGCCAAACCCTAATGGATGATCATAAACTAGTTACGATATCCATTTTTGAATTTTTAAAATGGGAGGAAAATGGAATTTTTGTGAAAAAAAAAAAAACATGCTTGGAAAATTCTTTAGGACTTGGCCGTATGCAATGAAACTTTTTTTTTTTTTTGAAATATTTCAAAGAAAACCGGGTATTTTAATACCAGACTTGTATCTTACATTGTAAGTATACAATCCAATATTAAGCAAAACTTGGTAGAAAAATATTTTAAAGAAAGAAATTATTTTTTATTATTATTTTTCCGTTTTTTTTTGAAAAAAAAATTATTTTTTTTAATTATTTTTTTTTTAATTATTTTTTTTTGCAAAAAAAAAAACCCATCAAAACTTCATGATACTGAAACGAATGCAATCATCATAGGTAGGGAAATGAAGAAAAACGGGTGCAATTATTTGAACTGTTGAGATTAGCTAATTATTGGAACCATAATTAGCCACTGCATACAGAGATAAATTCTGCATGCAGCAGCTACAAAGAACGAACGAAGAAGAAAAGGATGGAGCAGGGAGGAGAGAATTACCTGGCGTGGAGAGAGTCGGCTACCTGGCTGGTGATGCGCGGTGTGACTGGAGACGGCGAGGCAAGTGTCGTGCACTGGTCCCGGCTGGAAGAAGAGTGAAGCAGGTCCTGCAGAGGAGAGGGAGAGCTCACGGCTGGGGCTGTTGGAGTGGCTGAGGAGGAAAATGCTACCCAAGCTGCTGCTGATAGGAGTGTAAGCTGCTGGAAAGGGCTGCTGCTGCTGCTGCTGCTGGTGGAGAGAGAGAAACGTTGTGCAGAGAAGAGAGGGGGAGAGAGAGAGGTGTTGCAGGCTTCGGTGAGATTGTTGGGTGATGGATGGGATGCGGTGTTTCAGGGGAAGGATGGTGGCGAGGTCAGTGGTGGCGGCTAGAGGCCACGACGGAGAGAAAGAAAAAAAAAAGGACTGGTTGCAGGAAAATCGGGCAGGAAAAGCTGATTTTTTGCCAACTTTGCGTTCAGTTTTCTCCTCCTCCTAAGCATGAAATTGGCTCCTATTTATAGGGATCGAAAGAGGGTAATCTGGTCTTCAATAGGGAAAAAGTCTCAGCCCTTGATTCGACTCGAGGAATCCAAGCCGTTGGTTCAAAGTGTGCACCTCGAACTGCCAAATTTGGCAATCCAAGGCTGCAGACTGCCCGAGGGTGCCACTTTGGGCTGATAAACGGAGCCGTTTCCAAGATTGTCGACCCGACCGGACCACTCCACGGGATAAAGATGTTTCAGGGGAACATGTTGGTGCACGCCTTGTTGGAATTGGGGGCCACACGAGTGAGAAACAGCGCCTGAAAAGCAGCCACTCGGGCAGCTTTGTGAGGAAGAAGATAAACAGTAACCAGGCGACGCGTCGCCTGGTCCGTTCCCTCTTTTTTTTTTTTTTTTTACACCAAAACGGCGCCGTTTGGGATAAAAAATTAGGAATTTTTGCCGATTTTCAATTTAGCCCTCCAACTTTCAATTTCGTTCAATTTGACCCCCGGATTTTGTCAATTAGACCCCTATAGTTTGACGCCTTTTGCAGATTGGTCCTTGTCTTTGGATTTTCTTAATTTAACCCCAAATTGACCCCAAAACTTCAATTTTCTTTCAATTTGGCCCCTGATTTCAATCAATTAACTTGGTAAAAATTAAATTTGGTCTCTTAAAATTCCAATCTTCTCAATTAAGCCCAAATTAAGCTCCCAAACTTAATTTTTCACCAATTAAGCCCCAAATAAAATTAATTTGACCCATTTAAAGTATAATTAAGTCCTTGTACTTAATTAAATCCTTTAATTGGACCCAAATTAATTCTTACACATAATTAAAATTCAATTTGGCCCATGATTAAATCAAATTGGCCTATTAAAATTTAATTATGTCCTTGGACTTAATTTTTCACTAATTAAGCCCCAAATAAAATTAATTTGACCCATTTAAAGTATAATTAAGTCCTTGCACTTAATTAAATCCTTCAATTGGACCCAAATTAATTCTTAAACATAATTAAAAATTCAATTTGGCCCATGATTAAATCAAATTGGCCTATTAAAATTTAATTATGTCCTTGGACTTAATTTTTATGCAAATTCGTCCAATAATCATTTAATTTAACCTTGAATTTGCATTTTCTCCTCCAATTTTGGGCACAATGGGGCGCCAATAGGTCTTGAATCTCCTCCAAAAATTGCAATTTGATTTCCTGGCATACTTTCTACACGTTGCCAGCCTTTATTATTTTTTGTCTTTTTTATTTATTTTATTTTATTTTATTTTGGAGGAATAACCCAGAATTGGGTTATGATAGTTGCCCCCCTCTT
Organism: Populus tomentosa; assembly: GCA_018804465.1. Taxonomy (NCBI): domain Eukaryota; kingdom Viridiplantae; phylum Streptophyta; class Magnoliopsida; order Malpighiales; family Salicaceae; genus Populus; species Populus tomentosa. The sequence continues at coordinate 5,367,841 of CM031989.1, forward strand.
TACAAGGCTTGCGATAGAAAGTCTCTCAAGAGACTTTTGATAGTAGGCATTGTAAAGAAGAAAATGAAGAATGAGAGGTGATGGAATGATGAATCCTTATGAGGGCTAGAAAGCACACTTAGAGTAAAAACTGGAAGATTTTTTTTATATGAAAAATACTAAGACTTTTCAAAGAGGTCTTGTTGTGTTGGGCGACCTACCCACGTGAAAGATTTTGAAGAAAATACAAAGATTTTCTCAAAAATACAAAAATTTTTCAAAGTGGTCTTGTTGTGTTGGGTGACCTGCCCAGGAAAGGTTTTGAAAAATACAAAGATGTTTTCAAAAACACGAGAATTTTCAAAGTGGTCTTGTTGCGTTGGGTGACCTGCCCAGGAAAGGTTTTGAAAAATACAAAGATGTTTTCAAAAACACAAGTGGTCTTGTTGCGTTGGGTGACCTGCCCAGGAAAGGTTTTGAAAAATACAAAGATGTTTTCAAAAACACAAGTGGTCTTGTTGCGTTGGGTGACCTGCCCAGGAAAGGTTTTGAAAAATACAAAGATGTTTTCAAAAACACGAGAATTTTCAAGGTGGTCTTGTTGTGTTGGGTGACCTTCTCTGGTGAAAATTTTAGAGGTGGTGAGAAATGTGAGAATTTCTCAAAATGATTTTATCATAATGGGCATGATAGGACCCGAAGGGGAACGAGGGCTGAAAAGTACACTCGAAAGGAGTTAGGGTTAGAAAACACACTATCCGAGAGGGTCGAGGACTCTTAGGCGCACTCAAAGAGAAAGACGATAGGGCTAGAAAGCATACTATCTGAATGATAGGGGCTCAATGCCCACTCAAAAAAGTAATGGTAAGACACTGATATGTCAAGGATGAAAGTAATGCATCATGATCAATATGCATGTATACTTACCTGAGAAGTATAGGTCCCCTCTTCTTCATGGTGTCTTTCTTTTCTTCAAAACTTGGAGTGTCTGATAGTAAGCTTTAATGGCTCTTTTCACTCTTGCTTACTCGAGTCACATCTTGTGATCTTGACCCTCGGGCAGGATATGATATCAACACACATCTTATCCCTCAAGCCTTTATCTGAAGAGATTTCCAGCTCACCCAACATTTTTCATTTTCTTAGAAGGGGAATCATGGAGCCACCCCTATGTGTTTTGGTGAATTGCCCTCTAGTTTGATCATGCCCCCAAGTATTCGGATCAGGTTTGAGGATGAGGCTATGTGAAGGTAGGTTTGGTTTTTGATAAGGAGTTGTTTTCATTCAGAATTTTTGGAATTTCAAAGCTATTCCAGAAACACAAAAATCATTTTGACATTGATTCAAAGCAAAGTCATTCTGAAGGAATTCAAGTGATTCCTATGGAGAGGTTTTCAGAAGTGATGAAAACTTTTTGTTTTGATTTTGGTGAAGATGTGAAGAACATGAAGTGACACCTGGTTGGTCACAAAAGGTTGAAATTTCAATTTGAGGGTTATTGAGAACCGTTGGGGAAGCATTCATTTTATTTGCATGAATAATGATTTTATTTCGCATGAGAAAGCACTGCCTACCGATCCAGATTGCTTGCCTTTGATCAGAAAGGGCTTGATTAGGCACGTAATGTAGGCTTGGGCTATTGGCTATGAAGAAAAGGATATATGTAGGTTCAAAAGGTGTTTAAGGGACTTTATGACTAAGGATCACAAGTGCTTATATCCCAAACTATTTTGTTCATACATTTCTGGACCTTGGAATTGATTTGTAAAATGGTCCATGGTGCCCCCCAGTGTTAGGCTCGGGCTCTTTCTCTTTGTTTTCTTCATTTGATTTTGAGCATCATTGCATTAGCTTCTTTTTTTTTTTTTATGCTCAGAATTTTGGATCATTCAGATTTTTTTTTTATGCCCCCTAGCTTTGATTGGGCACATTTGATGATTGAGAATTTTCTTTTATGCCCCCCAGCATTGTTTGGGCACTTTCATCGTTGAAGACTTTTTCATGCCCCCAAGAGGTATTTGGGCACTTTCAATCATTATGGATTTTTTTGCACTTGCCCCCCAGTGTAGGGTGTGATCCTAGCTAAGGTTATTTTTCAAGAAAAATTTATTAGGCTCAAAAGGGGACTGCAAATGATATATTTCAGCCTTGTGAAAGGAATATCAAAGATGGCCTTTCTTCATCTCAAATGCATGCATTCTGGATCGGTAAGCCTTGCTTTCATGCGAGTATGCAGAGTGATTTCTCATTATTCATGCAAGTAAAACCCAGCTTTAGAGTCACTTCATGTTGTGTGTTTTTTTTTTCTTTAGGTGTATGGTCACCTCTCTAAGGAATCACCTTAATTTCCAGAACTTGTTTGTTTTGGAAAAACAAACAGAATCATTTCTGTTTTTGTACTAAGCTTTGAATTCCCAAAAAAAAAAAAATCCTTGTGAAAACATGAGATCATGCATAATTTTAAGGGAAACACATTAAAGAAATCTTGGCCAAACTTCAATTTCATTGACTGATGAAGGTAAATACATCAGGCATAGTACTTCTTTACAACATCTGAGTTTACAGGTCTTGGTAGATCCCTTCCATCCATAGTAGTCAGAATTAAAGCCCCTCCAGAAAAAGCCTTTTTCACTACATATGGCCCTTCGTAGTTTGGTGTCCACTTGCTTTGATCTTCTCCTGATGCTAGTGGAATCTTCCTTAGCACCAAATCCCCTTCCTTGAACACCCTTGGTCTGACCTTCTTGTTGTAAGCTTTGGCTATCCTGCTTTGGTATAACTGGTGATGGCAGATAGCTGCTAGTCTTCTCTCGTCGATCAAGGTTAGTTGCTCAAATCTTGACCTTGCCCATTCTAATTCGTCCAGTTCTGCATCCTTCAGGATCCGCAGTGATGGGATTTCCACTTCTAAGGGCACAACCGCCTCCATTCCATATACTAAAGAGTATGGGGTGGCATTTGTAGAAGTTCTAACTGTGGTACGGTATGCATGAAGTGCATATGGGAGCATCTCATGCCAATCCTTGTAGGTGACCACCATTTTCTGGATAATTTTCTTGAGATTCTTGTTAGCTGCTTCGACTGCCCCATTCATCTTTGGTCTATAAGGGGAAGAATTGAGGTGTTTAATCCTCCATTTGGTGCACAATTCGTCAATCAACTTCCCATTGAAATTCTGGGCATTGTCAGTTACCAATCTTGCCGGCAAACCATAACGACAAACCAAATCCTTTTCAATAAATCTCTTGACTACTTTTTGTGTTACATGGGCGTAAGAGTTGGCTTCTACCCATTTGGTGAAGTAGTCAATGGCCACCAAAATGAATCTATGTCCATTGCTCGCCTTAGGGTTGATTGGCCCTATGACATCTAGACCCCACATATCAAAAGGCCAAGGCGAGATCATATTGAACAGAGGCGCCGGAGGCATATTTATCTTGTCGCCATATATTTGACACTTGTGGCATTTTCTGACATAGTCTATACAATCTCTCTCCATGGTCAACCAGAAGTATCCAGACCTTTGAATTTGTTTCGCCATTGTATGACCATTAGCATGTGTAGCACAGATCCCCTCTTGGACTTCCTTTAATTCTTGCTCAATCTCATTTTCATTCAAACACTTGAGCAGAGTCCCATCAAATGACCTTTTATATAAAATTTCCCCATCCAAGTAAAAATTCATGGTCATTCTTCTTAAAGTCTTTTCATCTGTCTTGGAAACCCCTTCAGGATATTCTCGATGCTGGAGAAACGTCTTGATGTCATTGTACCATGGTTTCCCATCTGGAGATTCTTCAATTAGGCAACAATGGGCTTGGAAGCTTCTGACTTCGATATTTATTGGTTGGATCTTGGTTTTATAATCAACTTGTGTCATTGAAGCTAAGGTTGCTAGGGCATCAGCAAATTGATTCTTATCTCTGCTTATATGGGTGAATTTGATTTCTTCAAATTCGTTGGCTAGCTTCAAGAGATAACTTTGATACAACTTCAGCTTCTCATCCTTAGTTTGCCACTCACCTTTGACTTGGCAGATAATTAGTAAGGAATCCCCAAAAACCTCAAGCTTTTTGGCCTTAAGTTCTAGAGCAGCTTCTAGGCCAATGATGCAGGCTTCATACTCGGCAGTGTTATTGGTACATTCAAACAGTAACCTTGTTGAAACAGGATACTGCTTATTTTCTGGGGAAATCACTACAGCTTCGGCCCCATTTCCTGATACGTTTACTGCCCCATCAAAGTAAAGGGTCCATTGATCGCCTTCTCCACTTTCATCTTCGACTACTATCACATCTTCATCTGGGAGGTCAAAGTTTAGTGGCTCGTAGTTCTCCATGGCATGATCTGCAAGATGATCAGCAATTATGCTTCCTTTTACAGCTTTTCTTGTCATAAAGACAATGTCATATTCTGCCAATAACACTTGCCATCTTGCTATTCTACTTGACAGGTAAGGTTTTTCACAAATATACTTGAGCGGGTCTAATTTCAAAATCAACCAAGTTGTGTAGTATAGCATATACTGCTGAAGTCTTTTCGCACTCCAAACCAAAGCACAACACAACCTCTCAATTGTTGTATATCTCGACTCACAGTCATTGAATTTTTTACTCAAGTAGTAAATAGCTTGCTCCTTCCTTCCTGACTCATCATGTTGTCCCAGCACGCAACCCATAGTTGTTTCTGTTACTGTCAAGTATAGAATCAAAGGCCTTCCCGGTGTTGGAGGTACTAACAATGGTGGGTTTTGCAAGTACCTCTTTATTTTATCAAAGGCTTCCTGACAATCATTGTCCCATACTCCAGGATTTTTCTTCCTGAGCAAACGAAAGATTGGTTCGCAAGTCACCGTCAACTGGGATATAAACCGAGCTATGTAATTCAAGCGCCCGAGGAAACTTCTTACTTCCTTTTCTGTCTTAGGGGCAGGCATCTCCTGAATAGCTTTAGCTTTATCAGGATCGACTTCTATTCCTCGACCGCTTACTATGAAGCCCAATAGTTTTCCAGTTTTCACCCCAAATGAGCATTTTGCAGGATTCAACTTTAGCTGGAATTTCCGCAGCCTTTCAAATAGTCTTCTTAACACTTGCACATGATCTTCCTCTTTCTTCGATTTTGCAAGTATGTCATCCACATAAACTTCCACTTCTTGGTGCATCATATCGTGGAATAAGGTAACCATTGCTCTTTGATATGTGGCTCCAGCATTCTTCAATCCGAATGGCATTACTTTATAGCAAAACGTCCCCCAAGGTGTGACAAAAGTGGTCTTCTCTTTATCTTCTTCTGCCATTCTAATTTGATTATAACTAGAGAATCCATCCATAAAAGAATAGGTAGCATTTCTTGCAGCATTATCAACGAGAATGTCTATATGGGGCAAAGGAAAATCATCTTTTGGGCTCGCCTTGTTCAAATCTCTATAGTCCACACACATCCGAATCTTCCCATCATTTTTTTGGCTACCCATTGTGGATATTGGACTACATCTAGAAACCCTGCATCCCATTGTTTCAGTATCTCAGATTTTACCTTGAGCAACATGTCTGGACGCATTCGCCTGGTTTTTTGCTTAATTGGCTTGCTTCCTTCTATTAAAGGAATCTTATGTACTACTATGTCAGTATCTAGACCAGGCATATCTGCATAAGTCCAAGCAAAAACATCTACATACTCGTGTAGTAGAGAAACTAGTCTATTTCTTTCTTCAATTGTAAAAAGAGTGCCAATCTTTAATTCCTTATTTTCTTCTTCATCTCCCACGTTAATGGCTTCTAGTTTCTCATAGGCTGGTTCCCAGGCCTTTTCTGAACATTCTACCAGCTTAGTAAACTCTCTTATATCCTCCTCTCCCCATTCTTCATCATCCATTGCAATCATATTATCGAAGTTTGGCCAATTATTCTTAGTGCAACGGTTTTGTGAATTGATGGAACTTTCAGGAATCCTGAAAGTTCAAGGCGTGCTCGTGTAAGTGTGATTCACGAAAAAATAAAAGATGCAGGCACACATTGGACACAAGAAAATGCATGATCTCATTAAAACAAAAGTGCTTGGTTAACATAGAAAATCTTGCGGTACCATGAGCTAAAATACCAACAAGTTCAGCACAAGTCAAAACAAGGCAAAACAAGTCTGAGCATTATCAAACAAGAACAATTACTTTTTAAACACAATAGGAGCAAGCTCCATCTTCCAATTCTGGTACACCTCCCCTTCAGCCAATCTTTGCACGAAAAATCTAGCAGGAGGTTCATCAACGGTGTGAATGGAGAGCTGTGGCAAAACTTCATCCTTTATTTCCAAGTCCGCTTCCTTTTTTTGTTTTTCTTCTTGGTTCTCCAGGGTATTGATGTGGAGATCTATTATGCCAGATCTGATCACTTCTGCAGCCCTTGGGAAAGATACTTGGAGTGGTGGGATGACAAGTTCCTCTTCTTCTGGCTCTCTTCCTTCAATCCTCGCCATTCTTGCCTCTCTTTTAAACTGAAAGACCCGCTTGTAGTCGTCTTTCTTGGGCTTATATCCAAGCCCAAATCTTTGATTTGCATAGTTTGGCTTGATTAGGTTAGGCATTTTAATCCCAAGATTACGTTGAAAAGGAACCCCATTCTTTAAAAAGCATTTGGCAGCCATCTTTGCTATTTCTGGGATTTTAGGCTTTCTCAACACCGTGCCTTCAGGAACCCATTCCGCGTTCACAATTTCACAAGCATGAATATTCCCATCTCTACAATCTTCAGTTTCAATGAAAGGTATGGCCATATTTTTTATCATGGAGATTGTCTCTTCAGCTTTGACAGTTATCAACATTCCGTTCATGATATACTTCAAACACTGGTGCAATGAAGTCACTGCTCCAGCCGCATGAATCCACGACCTTCCTAATAGTATGCTGTAAGATGGGTGAATGTCCATTACTTGTAATGTTATCAAGAACATTTGCGGCCCCACATATAGCTCTACTTCTAGGGTCCCAATTATCGGTCTTGGCGAACCATCATATGCTCTCGCCATCAAGGTGCTGGGCTTCATATGTGACTCATCGACAGGCATTTCTTTCAACATATGCATTGGTAGGACGTTCAGTGCAGAACCATTATCGACGAGTACCTTTCCGATCAGAATATCCTTGCAACGCACCGTAATGTATAACGGCTTGTTGTGCCCAGTACCCTCAGGACATAATTCATCTTCAGTGAAGTATATATAATTCGAGGCCTGGATTCTTCCCACTAAATGCTCCATGGTTTCTTGATTGATGTCTTGAGGAACGTAGGCTTCGTTCAATACCTTTTGTAGAGCCTTCCTATGTGGCTCAGAGCTTAGAATCAGAGAAAATAACGATATTCTTGATGGAGTCTTCTTGAGCTGCTCAACAATACTATATTCACTGTGTTTCATCAGCTTTAAGAATTCGTTGGTTTCCTCTTCTGTGACAGGTTTGTTTATTTCTTCGGTTATGTCAACCTTTTCTTTACCCTTAACTTTTCTTTGTTTTTCTAGCTCTTCTGGAGTGAAACATCTACCACTACGGGTCAACCCCCCAATTTCTGCTTGAAAAACAGGTGGTTGCGAAGTGCTTTTGAAAGAGTACCCATAGTCGTGAGGTAAAGCACTATAGTTTCCTTTATGTTCCACTACTGGTTTGGATAGGACCAATTTGGGTGGCTTCCCGGTAGTGAATTGTACTCGACACACCTCTTTATTTGGTGCCTCCATCATGAACACCTCCTCACTTGCTGCTTTCTCAATTCGCAGCAACCCACGACTCATCATCTGCCTCACTTTTTTGTGAAAGCCCTCGCAATGGCTGATCACGTGGCCCTTTATATTATGAAGTTCACAGCACTTCTCGCTACCCTCTTTGTACCTTGCATCTACCATCATTTGGTAGATCTTATCCATTGACACCCTTAAGATTTTTGAGTGTTCCAATTCTAACATGTTTATAGACCCACTACCTGAAGCATGATTAGGTAGAGGGTTTACATTCACATTAGGGGCATCTTCAAATGCTATCCATCCTGCTTTGATCAGTTGTAGAAGTTTTCTCTTGAAGGCGTTGCAGGTATGGATATTATGTCCAGCTATACCGGCATGATATTCGCAAGTGAGATCTGGTTTATACCAGCTGGGGTACGGTGGTTGTAGGGGTATCAAAGGCACTGGGACTACTTGCCCGATACTTAGTAGTTTCTGGTACATTTCATCTAGGGGTAACGGCAATGGAGGCAATTGTTCTTGGGTTCTTTGGTAGTTTCTTTTGGGAAAACTCTCGACTTGGTTTTTTACTTGGTGGTTTTGGGGTTCAAGTTTTTTGGCTGAGCTTGGGAAGTTGAAATTAGTGTTGGCAATTTGGGGTGAAGAGGATTGAGTATTATACCTTTGGAAAGGGCCTTTCTTGCTTCTATAACTACTTTCAACATGATCAATCTCTCTCTTCCTCCCTCCGAAACCTTTTTTCTCCACGGGTGCAGAGATCCTTCCACTCTTTACTCCTTGCTCTATGCGTTCAGCCACTGCCACAGCATCTGTGAATTGTTGGGCCGAACTACCCATCACGTGTTCATAGTATGGCGCTTTTAGCGTGTTAGCAAACAAAGCAACCATTTCCTTTTCTAGGAGAGGGGGGTGGACTTGTGCTGCCAAATCTCTCCATCTTTGAGCATACTCTCTTATGCTTTCTTTATCTCCTTTCTCTAGGTTAGAGAGACTGGTTCTATCAGGAGCAATATCCATGTTGTATTTGTATTGCTTGGTGAAAGCATCTACGAGGTCCTTCCATGTATGGATTCTGGTATTATCTAACCTCATATACCAACTCAACGCTGCTCCACTCAAGCTGTCTTGGAAGAAATGCATTAGTAGCTTCTCATCGTGAACTACTTCTGCCATTTTGTTGCAATAGGATTTGAGATGGGTAACAGGGCATTGAGTGCCAGTGTATTTGATAAATTCAGGAACTCGAAATTTCTTTGGTACCACCACATTAGGGACTAGACACATTTCTACAGCCCGTACGGGGTCATATAAGTCTATTCCCTCAATGGCCCTAATCCTGGCCTCTAGTGCTGCCAGTTTGTCTTGATCAACATCCTCAGATGGCTTGGTTTTATGGGATTCATTAACGAATGCATCTACGACTGCGGGTGTTGGTATTGGTGTTGTTGGCTGCACAAATGCTGGATTGTGTCGGGGCTCCGATGCATGTTCATTGTGTCGGGGTTCCTGTGCATGTCCTCCTATCATTTCTTCAGGTTGGCTTGCCGGGAGAGGGGCAGGCCTAGTTGAAGTACCTTCCCCCGAGGTGTTCCTTAGTACTTGCTCGAGTAAGCCGGTGAGGCGAGCCACACTATCCTTTAAGGAATCCAACTCTTCTTGGAAACGAGCTTCACGGTAAGCACGCTCTTCATCTTCCATGTTCCTTGCTCGAAGTCGGGTGTTGTAAGCTCTTTGGGGACCTATATTTTGACCTGGCGTATGCATGTGTGTTATAATGAATGAATGTATAAATATGGATGCAAATGCACGTATATGAATTTAAAGAGCTAATCCATGACTTCCTTTGCCAAATACAGGTAACATCCAAAGTCTGATATACACAAAGAGGTTTTACCCAATTCCTTTGATTGATTAAATTCCATACATATTATGAAAATCCAAAAGTAGACATAATACAAAGTGGTTCATATAAAATGTCTTCATTCGAATGATATTCCTCTATTGGCCACATTCCTGATGAAAGAGGAAACTTCATTCAGATATTCCTCGTATCTATGGCGGTTGTTAGCAATCCTGACAGCCTTCACTCGTAGCTCATTTGCCTTCCTAGCCACCATATCAATTAGCCTGTCAGTTTGTTCAATCTTGTAATGGAACACGGTGTTATCTCGAACCAATGTTCCATTGCTGGTGGCTAATGATTCATTGTTTGTCTCCAAAATTCGAACCATCTTTTCCAACTGTTGAATCTGATTTCTGGCCCTTTGCAGTTCTTCCTTCTCTATATCAAGCTCGGCTACCTTAGTGTTTAGTTGTGCATCGAAACTACTGATATAGTCTTGCCACTCCTCAAATTGCTCTTGCATTTCCTTTGCTTCTTCCTCTCGGGACTCAAGCTCGGCTTGTATCACAGACACTCGGTTTCTCATGTCATTTATCTTGTTGAGGTACCCCTTCATCTCCGACTCAGCTACCCTCTTTGCTTCTCTCTCATCCTCAGCCTGCATCTGATATCGAGTCCTTAACCTTTTTTCTTCTTCGATGGTGAGATCAGCTAACCTGTTCTTTTCTTTTTCAGCCTCCCATTTTAATTTATACTGGTCCCTTACAGACTTTCTGCTCTCCGAGGTCATTTTTAGACTCACCAATTCATGCTCCACCATTACATGCTTTTTTACCAACTCGTCATTCTTGGCTTTCCACTTCTTCAATCGCTCATTTGCTTCATGCTGGGTCTTCTTTAATTGCTGATCCAGAGAGGCCTTCATCTCTTCTTCTTTCAAGAGTTGGTCTTCCAGGAATTTTTGATGACTTTTGCTATTACCGAGCTCAATCCTCAGCTTATCCAGCTCTTCTTGGAGATCTTCCTCATTGTTGACCCTTTTTCTTCTTAGCTCCAATGTCACGGACGAGCTTTCTTGGGTTTTTCTTTGCTTTTTTACCTCTTGAAGTATCTTAGATGAACTGCCACTCCTCCATATTGAATATGCAGGGCTGACCGAGAACTCCTTTTGATGCTCTTCCTTATAGACCAAAACAGGTTGCTTCCAGTCATTTCTGATGGCATCTAACATTTCCAAAGAGCTGGCTTCTTTAAACAGACCGGTGTATTCAGCTACTGCTCGAGTTCTTGGCACGTGTTGTATTCCTCCAAACTGTCTGACCACTAATGAGGGTGAGTAACTTATATATCCAGTTAAGCCAATCAATGGAACCCATGCCTTGTCACCACAACTCATGAGGTAAGAGGAACCACTTACCCAAGGGGCTTTCCATCTGAAATTAGTTTGGGGAAGTTCTCGGTATTTCTCTACCCACGCCTTTTCATCCAAACCATTCCATTCTTCAGTCAGCATCAGCTAAAGAGGCCTCATGTTAAACCACCAGAAATTATTGAAGACTTCTTTTGATGCTTGCAAATGGCTTACTATCCACATAAATAAGAGAGGGATACAGCATCGCATCGCCCCTTTCCCATGTAATCTGCAATGGTTGAGAGATAGGAAGGTTTCAGCTAAGATAGCTGAAGCAGGATTATGCTTTACCTCTTCAAATTCAAGAAAGGCGTTAGCAGCTTCAATGCTAATAATTCCGGCAGCTTCGGAAGGAAAAAGAACCAACCCAAATATGGCAAAAGCAATTATCTGATATCTTTCTTCACCTAACTTCCCTTCTTCCTTATCTGTCTTCAATTTACTCTCGATCATCTTCCACTTGAAACCTCCATTGGGTATCTTATACCGATCAACTTGATCCAAATGTAGAAGTTTGGCAACTGCTGTATCTGTATTCTCAATCCTTTGCCTGAAGTACACTTTGTAGGGGTCATTCGAAAAACTTAAGATCTGAGCATACTCTTCAAGAGTAGGAGTCATATCAATATCCCCAAAGGTGAAACATCTGTAGCTTGGATCCCAAAAATGCATCAAGGCTTTGACTGCTGAAATCTGAACAGGCATTCTTATTAGATGAGCAATTCTTCCATACTTCTTCTCAAACAGATTCTCATCAATATAACTCAGGAAAGGGGCCAACTTCTTTATGGTGTCTACAGAATAGTGCACTTTGGTTATGTGTGGTAATTCCTCAACCTTGGTTCTTGGGCAATCCCCTTCGACTACTTGCATCATCTCAGATCTTTCCCCATATTCCGAAAAGGTAAGGGAAGTCATGGTCTTAGCTCAAAAAATCCTGTAAAGTTCAGACAAATTCTAGGTTATTATATGAGGGATATGTTTTCTAACTGGTCTCAAAAAGGTCTATGAACCGCCCAGTGACCACCTCACGTGAAGGCAGTATAGGGGTTTACAAGGGATGGTTGGGGCACAATGTGACCGCCATCACCAAGTAAACACTCAGTTCATAGTTGGATGTTTCACGAATCTGAACCCCGACTAAAAGTCATGGGGCAGACCGCTACTCCCCTCCTATCCTAGAATTGGGTTTTCTTGCAAAATTAAAAATGCATGAATGCACTAATCTTGATGTATGTATGAGCAAGGAATAAGAGTGTTCAAACAGTAAAGCTAAACAGACCAAAATAGAAAATCAAACAATCAAACAAACAAAGCCTAGTCCGACCAAACAAGGCGTCCCCAGTGGAGTCGCCATTCTGTCGCACGTCAAAATCCGCGCGGCAATCGGCTGGCGATTTTTTTTGTTTATTTTTCATTTTTGCTTGGTTCGTGGGAGTCGCCACCTAGTATTATGGTCACTAGGAACCTAAGGTCTGCGAGAGTCTAAGTAAGGGACTGGTTGTGCAAGGGGAAGACAAATCACCCCCAGTGCACCCTACCTAAGGTAAGCTGCATTATTGTTTGATTGCTTTTCTAGGTCGAGTTTCTATTCGCTGGTCTTTTCTAAGGTTCAAGGCAGATCTCCCCTCGTGAGGGAGTCTCTACCTTATTCGGTTAAATCCTAACCATTCTAAAGTCTGAATTTTAAAATTATTTTTACTTACACCTTGTATCTTTAATACCCGAGGATGTACATTATCGTGTAATTTTACACCCTCACAAATATTAAAGTCTACATCCGGATCCTAGAAAAAAGAAAAAAAAGGTTGGGAAAAGGTTTTTGATATTTTGGCCAAACCCTAATGGATGATCATAAACTAGTTACGATATCCATTTTTGAATTTTTAAAATGGGAGGAAAACGGAATTTTTGTGAAAAAAAAAAAAACATGCTTGGAAAATTCTTTAGGACTTGGCCGTATGCAATGAAACTTTTTTTTTTTTTTTTGAAATATTTCAAAGAAAACCGGGTATTTTAATACCAGACTTGTATCTTACATTGTAAGTATACAACCCAATATTAAGCAAAACTTGGTAGAAAAATATTTTAAAGAAAGAAATTATTTTTTATTATTATTTTTCCGTTTTTTTTGAAAAAAAAAATTAATTAATTTTTTTTATTATTATTTTTTTTATTTTTTTTTTTGCAAAAAAAAAACCATCAAAACTTCATGATACTGAAACGAATGCAATCATCATAGGTAGGGAAATGAAGAAAAACGGGTGCAATTATTTGAACTGTTGAGATTACCTAATTATTGGAACCATAATTAGCCACTGCATGCAGAGATAAATTCTGCATGCAGCAGCTACAAAGAACGAACGAAGAAGAAAAGGATGGATCAGGGAGGAGAGAATTACCTGGCGTGGAGAGAGTCGGCTGCCTGGCTGGTGATGCGCGGTGTGACTGGAGACGGCGAGGCAAGCGTCGTGCACTGGTCCCGGCTGGAAGAAGAGTGAAGCAGGTCCTGCAGAGGAGAGGGAGAGCTCACGGATGGGGCTGTTGGAGTGGCTGAGGAGGAAAATGCTACCCAAGCTGCTGCTGATAGGAGTGTAAGCTGCTGGAAAGGGCTGCTGCTGCTGCTGCTGCTGCTGCTGGTGGAGAGAGAGAAACGTTGTGCAGAGAAGAGAGGGGGAGAGAGAGAGGTGTTGCAGGCTTCGGTGAGATTGTTGGGTGATGGATGGGATGCGGTGTTTCAGGGGAAGGATGGTGGCGAGGTCAGTGGTGGCGGCTAGAGGCCACGGCGGAGAGAAAGAAAAAAAAAAAGGACTGGTTGCAGGAAAATCGGGCAGGAAAAGCTGATTTTTTGCCAACTTTGCGTTCAGTTTTCTCCTCCTCCTGAGCATGAAATTGGCTCCTATTTATAGGGATCGAAAGAGGGTAATCTGGTCTTCAATGGGGAAAAAGTCTCAGCCCTTGATTCGACTCGAGGAATCCAAGCCGTTGGTTCAAAGTGTGCACCTCGAACTGCCAAATTTGGCAATCCAAGGCTGCAGACTGCCCGAGGGTGCCACTTTGGGCTGATAAACGGAGCCGTTTCCAAGATTGTCGACCCGACCGGACCACTTCACGGGACAAAGATGTTTCAGGGGAACATGTTGGTGCACGCCTTGTTGGAATTGGGGGCCACACGAGTGAGAAACAGCGCCTGAAAAGCAGCCACTCCGTTCCCTCTTTTTTTTTTTTTTCTTTTACACCAAAACGGCGCCGTTTGGGATAAAAAATTAGGAATTTTTGCCGATTTTCAATTTAGCCCTCCAACTTTCAATTTCGTTCAATTTGACCCCCGGATTTTGTCAATTAGACCCCTATAGTTTGGCGCCTTTTGCAGATTGGTCCTTGTCTTTGGATTTTCTTAATTTAACCCCAAATTGACCCCAAAACTTCAATTTTCTTTCAATTTGGCCCCTGATTTCAATCAATTAACTTGGTAAAAATTAAATTTGGTCTCTTAAAATTCCAATCTTCTCAATTAAGCCCAAATTAAGCTCCCAAACTTAATTTTTCACCAATTAAGCCCCAAATAAAATTAATTTGACCCATTTAAAGTATAATTAAGTCCTTGCACTTAATTAAATCCTTCAATTGGACCCAAATTAATTCTTAAACATAATTAAAAATTCAATTTGGCCCATGATTAAATCAAATTGGCCTATTAAAATTTAATTATGTCCTTGGACTTAATTTTTATGCAAATTCGTCCAATAATCATTTAATTTAACCTTGAATTTGCATTTTCTCCTCCAATTTTGGGCACAATGGGGCGCCAATAGGTCTTGAATCTCCTCCAAAAATTGCAATTTGATTTCCCGGCATACTTTCTCCACGTTGCCAGCCTTTATTATTTTTTGTCTTAATTATTTATTTTATTTTATTTTATTTTGGAGGAATAACCCAGAATTGGGTTATGACAAAATTCTTCACATTCTTTTATCATTAGGCAGGTTGCCCAAAACAATTTGATCCATTTTTTTAAAAAAAAATGGGTTGTCTTCCAAGTGACTTGTTCTCTCTGTAAAAGTCATATGTCAATCTACTGTTTTTGAATTTTTCAAGACTCTAAAAAAATCTCTTTTTGTATCTACTTTTCTTTATAAATTTACTACACAAAGCTAAAGAAAATGAAATTTGCCAATATCTTTGCATCGTAAACATTATAAAGAGGGGGCAACTGTCATAACTCAATTTTTGAATAAATATTAAAAAATAAATATAATTAAGAATGGGGTTAAAACAACACAAATTTGTCATGTAATTAGTAAACAAAAAACATATTTTATACATAAGAACATAACAAGTTATGTTGTATACCTACCTTCTGATGGCTTAGGGAATTTTATATTTATATTCTCAATAGCCTCATGAAAAATACATGTATCGTGGGCACTGCCTTCCCATCCTGCCCACACAAATGTGAATCGCATGTCAAAATTACAAGTCGCCATTATGTTTTGAGTCGGAACACCTTTTCTTCCGATAAATGGAATTTGATTTTCGGTTGATATACAAGCCCGCACATGTGTTTCATTAATTGCATCAATACAATTCTGACAAAAAAAAAAAAACCATTGACAATATGATGTCGTTACGTACTAACATGCATACATCAATTTTTGAATTGAATACTGACAATAATAACATAAATATTTTTCTTACCTTGAAATGCGATATATATTTTGGATTCATTGCAATTTCTTGTGGAGTGCTTGTAAAACTCAGGTCATCTGGTTTTATGACATCGACTACAAACAAACATACGGCTGCGAGGACTTCTTTAATGCATCTACTAATAGTTTCCCCTGAATGTTGAATTCGCTCTTGCACCTCCCTATTTGAAGCTCATAGTGCTATTGTATATAGAAATATAGCAACTTTTTCAATCACACTCATCCTTCTCGAAGGCTTCAACCCATACGTTGTTTCTAAATCACTGCACAGGCTCAACAAAGTTGATGTGTCCATTCTAAACATGTTGACACATCGTTGCCAATGTCCTCGTAAAACTTCAGTTAACCAACGCATGCATGTATTGTATGAAACCATGCATGGTTCTTTATGTATATGATTAACATAATACATGTTTAGTGCCCCAGCTATGCACACTGCTAACTTTTTCCTATCAAATTCTCGCTTCCAAAACGATTCTTCATCATCATCACTATCATCATTGTCGTCATTGTCGTCATCGTTAGTGTCATCGTCGTCATTTGAGCCATCATCACCACGATAATTAATGTGATTAACAACACGATCCATTATGTTATCATAATCATCATCAAGAGCTTCATTGAATATTGCATTTAAACGTGCTTCTTCCATATGTATAATCCTAGATAAATCAACACTTGAATCATGTTAAACAATTTTTTTTTCAAAAATATTGAAATCATGTTAAAATCATGATTAATTTTACACCACACAACTATTATATTTTACTACTTCACACTAAATAAAAATATTGAAACAAATTGTTGCATGAAACTATATATACACTATCCACTGTTCACATTTCACGTGAACAATGGAGACCGACAATGGTGATCAGCAGACGAATGAAGGAAAAGGCGAAGGACAGAGGAGGTTACCCTTGGCGGCGTAAGGTGTGGTTGGTAGTGGGAATGACAGGGAACGGTGGACTTCAGTGATGGTGTTCCTCTATTCCTGCTCTTCTCACTCTCCAGTATATTTTGCTTGCTTCTCTCCAATAATGGTGCTGCTGCAATTGATGCCAATGATGCCAGACGGTTGCGATGGTGGAGACGATGAAGGTTTGCAGCGGTGGCGTGGTTTTTATCCCGCGGTGGCCCAGTGTTTTTTCGTCTGAAGCTGCTCTGCTTCCTTCTCACTCCCTCTGCAATGTTTTTCCCATGCAGCGGTCGCTTCTATCCCCGCTGTCGCACGTCGGAAAAACCCCGCGCGCGGCATCGGCTGGCGATTTGTCTCTCGTTGTTGTATTGCTTGAATTGGTTCGTTAGGAGTCGCCACCTAGTATTTAATTGAGGTTACTAGGAAACCCTGGTGGACTGGTCATGGTCAAAGATTCACAGGTAAGGGACTGATTGTGGTTAGGGAAGGTGTTAGCACCCCTACCGCACCCTACCTGAGGTAAGCTGCTTCGTGGCTTTGATGTGTTAAGAAGTTTTAAAAATTTTGTCTTTTCATCAGATTTTAGAAATACAACTTTCGTACAAGTTTGTACTTCTACACCTTTGATCCGATCAAAATATTAAATCCTTCTTTAATCCTGCAATTTTATCATAAAAAATTTACAAACAAAATACCCACACCACATTCAAGCTTCGTGAGCTTGATATAAATTTTAAAATAAAATTTTAGCCCACTTCTAAGGCTTCGATACATCAGTTATTAATTCCCAGAATATATGTAGAAACATGTTCTTACATTTTCATGGAAAATACAACTTGATTTTATCCATCCTTAGAATTTGTGCTTTAAAATATTAAAAAACATTTTTCTTTTTATTCTTTTTTATTTTTTCTTTTATAATTCAATAACATAAAATAATAATAAAAAAAAAACCAACACACACACTCTTTTTTATTATTATTTTCTTTTCTTTTCTTCTTTTACATTCACATTTACACAAAATACAAATTTAAAACAAATAAACAAAAATTACATTAATTAAATTAAAATTTACAAAATAGTCCTCAAAAACTCCAGAAATTGCAGGGGAGGACTTCTGGGACTGCATAAACAGTGGCGGCGCGTCTTCCCATGCGCCGCCGAAAAATCCAGAGAACCAGGGGACGATTCGTGATGGCTTCCTCCGCTCTTCACCCTCCTGTCGGCTGTTAGCAACGCCGTTACCTGCAAAACACCAAAAAAACGCAAGCAACAGTCTGTTTTAAGTTTTTTGTAGATCGGTCTTCTGCTTTCCATTTCCAATCTGCTGCTCTGGAGTCGGGTTTAGCACACACCGCCGACCGGCCAGATGTATGGATGGCTAGATCGGCAACTTCCCCTCGATTCCATGTACTGGCGACGACTGCTGGAGGCCGTCCGGAGCAACGGGTGGTGCTGCTGGGGAAAGGAGCTGCTGCGATTGGCTTCGGTGGGCGCTGGGTTTCGTCTTCCTCTCTTCTGCTTCGGGTGGCAGATCGGTGGCTCGGTGGAGATGGGAGAATGGCTTTGTTTTGGCTGAGGGGGCTCAGCTCTTAGCTGGCTGGAAGAAAGGGAAAAATGACGAAGGGGGAGAGGCGGTGTGTCGGAGAAGAAGAGAGGTTGTGGCTGGTTCTCCGTGGGAAAAAGAAAATGGAAAGGGGGAGCCGATGGTTGTGGGTTTAATTGGCTAGTGACAGTGGGATAAACCGAAGTCAGGGGGCTGAGAATTTGCAGCGAGGAAGAGATTGTCTGGCCGGTCGGTTTCGGGGGTTTCTCTCCGGTTTCGCTTTGCGAAAACCAAAGGGGAAAATGAAATGTTGAGGGGCTGTCTTGGATGTGGTGTTTTGGCTTTGTTTGTGGCCGAGAGAAAGGGAAAGGCGGAGAAGAAGATGAAAACAGGGGGAGGCAGGTTCAGGTGGCCGGTTTTTGGGTCAGAAAAATCAAACCGAGGAGCAGCTCCGGGAGGCCAAAAATAAAAAACAGCGGGGGGGCCGTTTGGTTTGTCAAGGTTGCTGCTGTTTGGGAACGTAACAAACCTGGGAGAAGGAGAAGAAACCAACGGGGTTCCTGGTGGCGAGCTGGAGAAAAAAAATGGTGATGGAGGGGGGGGCTGCCTCTGTTTATGACAGAGAGGCAGTGAGCGGCGGCCCCCGGGTTAAGGAGAAGAAAGAGTTTTTTTAGGGTTAGGTTTCTGTGTTTTTTCCCTTTAGAAATTGTCAAAATTACCTCCCTTTACCAAATAACCCCCTTTTTGTGTGTTAAAAGCTGCTATTTATAGGCAAAACATTTTTCGGGCTTTCAAATTAGTCCCTTAATTTTTCAATCAATTCACTTGGTAAAAATTAAATTTGGTCTTAAAATTTTAATCTTTTCAATTCAGTTCAAATTAAGCTCCCAAACTTAATTTTTCACCAATTAAGCCCCCAAATTAATTTGACCCATTTAAAGTATAATTAAGTCCTTGCACTTAATTAAATCCTTCAATTGGACCTAAATTAATTCTTAAACATAATTAAAATTTAATTTGGCCCATGATTAAATCAAATTGGCCCATTAAAAATTTAATTATGTCATTGGACTTAATTTTTATGCAAATTCGTCCAATAATCATTTAACTTGACCTTCGAATATGCATTTAATTTAGACCTTTGATTTTTTTGCCTATTTTTGCAGTCCTTTTTTATCGGCTTTCTCCACAGTGCCAGCCTTTATTTTATTTTTTGATTTTTATTTTAAAAAAAGTGAATTTTGGGGAATAACCTAAAATTGGGTTATGACAGTTGCCCCCCTCTTTACAATGCTTATGATAGAAAGTCTCTACGAGACTTTAGATAGTAAGCGTTGTAAAGAAGAAAAAGAAAGATTTTTTTTTTTTTGAAATGGTCGAATTGTCATGCGTGATCTACCCGGGTGAAAAACACAAAGATGTTTTAAAGTGGTGAAAAATACAGGTTTTGTTGTAATGGGCAACCGACCCAAGATGGAAAGTGATGAAAAATGCAAAGATTTTTCAAAGTTGTGAGAAATGCAAAGATTTCTCAAAAATGATGAAAAATGCAAAGATTTTTCAAAGTGGTTTTGTAGTAATGGGCAACCGGCCCAAGATGGAAAACGAAAAGAGTTTTCAAGGTGGTGAAAAATACAAAGATTTTTCAAAGTGGTGAGAAATGCAAAGATTTCTCGAATTGGTGAAAATGCAAAGATTTTTCAAAGTGGTCTTGTTGTGATGGGCGACTTGCCCAGATGGAAAGTGATGAAAAATGCAAAGATTTTTCAAAGTGGTGAGAAATGCGAAGATTTCTCAAAGTGGTTTTGTTGTAATGGGCAACCGACCCAAGATGGAAAACGAAAAGAGTTTTCAAGGTGGTGAAAAATGCAAAGATTTTTCCAAGTGGTTTTGTTGTAATGGGCAACCGGCCCAGATGAAAGGTTTTGAAAAATACAAAGATTTTTTCAAAAAGGTGAAAAATGCAGAGATTTTTCAAAGTGTTGAGAAATGCGAAGATTTCTCAAGATGGTGAAGGTGGTGAGAAATGCAAAGATTTCTCAACATGGTTTTATTGTTATGGGCAACCGGCCCAAGTGAAAAAGTTTGAAAGTGGGGAGAAATGCAAGGATTTCTCAAAATGGTGAAAAATACAGAGATTTTTCAAAGTGGTTTTGTTGTAAAGGGCAACCGGCCTAAGATGGAAAGGTTTTGAAAAATACAAAGATTTTTTCAAAGAGGCGAAAAATGCAGAGATTTTTCAAAGTGGTGAGAAATGCGAAGATTTCTCAAAATTGTGAAAAAGTTTGGAGGTGGTGAGAAATGCAAAGATTTCTCAAAATGGTTTTATTGTTATGGGCAACCGGCCCAAATGGAAAAAAGTTTGAAAGTGGGGAGAAATGCAATGATTTCTCAAAAATGGTTTTATTGTTATGGGCAACCGGCCCAAATGGAAAAGGTTTGAAGGTGGGGAGAAATGCAAGGATTTCTCAAAATGGTTTCATTGTTATGGGCAACCGGCCCAAAATGGAAGATGAAAAGAGTTTTGAAAGAGGTCTGATTATAATGGGTGACCTACCCGGGCGAAAAGGCAAAATGTCTGAAAGGGACGACATGATAAGACTCGATGGGGAACGAGGGCTGAAGAGCGCACTCGAAAGGAGATAGGTTCGAAAAACACACTACCTAAGAGGTGAGTGCTCCAAGGCGCACTCTAAAAAAAAAGGCAGGGTTGGAAAACACATTACCTAAAAGGTGAGGGCTCAAAGCCACACTCAAAAAGAGAGGCAGGGTTTGGAAAACACACGACCTAAGAGGTTAGGGCTCGAAGGCGCACTCTAAAGGAGGTAAATAGGGCTAGAAAGCACACTATACAAGAGGTGAGGGCTCGAAGGAGCTCTCAAAAAAAAAGAGGCAGGGTTTGGAAAACACACTACCTAAGAGGTTAGGGCTCGAAGGCGCACTCTAAAGGAGGTAGGGTTGAAAAACCCACTACCCGAGAGGTGAGGTCTCGCATATGCACTTGAAAGGAGGTAAGGTTTGAAAACGCACTATCTAAAGTGGTGAGGGCTCAAAGGAGCATTCAAAAGGAGGTAGGGTTAGAAAACCCATTACCTAAAATGGTCAAAGGCTCTAAAGCGCACTCAAAAGAAGGTATGGTTAGAAAACGCACTACCTAAGGTGGTTGATGGCCCTAAGGCACACTTAAAAGGAGGCAAGGTTGGAAAACACACTACCTAATATGGTCGAAGGCTCTGAGGCGCACTCAAGAAGGGATAGGGTTGGAAAACGCACTACCTAAGGGGTTAATGGCCCTAAGGCGCATTTAAAAGGGAGAGGTAGGGTTAGAAAACACACTACCTAAGAGGGTTGTTAGCTCAAAGGCGTGCTAAAAAAGAGGCAGGGTTGGAAAACGCACTACCTAAAGGGTTAAGGCTCTAAGGCGCACTCAAAAGGGAGGTAGGGTCAGAAAACACACTACCTAAAATGGTTGGGGGCTCTAAAGCGCATTCAAAAGGAGGTATGGTTAGAAAACACACTACCTAAGGGGTTGATGGCCCTAAGGCGCACTTAAAAGGAGATAGGGTTGGAAAACGCACTACCTAAGGTGGTTGATGGCCCTAAGGCGCACTTAAAAGGAGATAGGGTTGGAAAACGCACTACCTAAAGGGTTGATGGCTCTAAGACACACTTAAAAGGAGATAGGGTTGGAAAACGCACTACCTATAGGTGATCGAAGGCTCTAAGGCGCACTCAAAAGGGGAGGTAGGGTCAGAAAAACACACTACCTAAAGTGGTTGATGGCTCGAAGGCGCACTCAAAATGAGGTATGGTTAGAAAACATATTACCCAAGGGGTGAGGGCTCAAAGGAGCTCTCAAAAAGAGGCAGGGTTGGAAAACACACTACCTAAGAGGGTTAGGGCTCGAAGGCACACTAAAAAAGAGGTAGGGTTAGAAAACACACTACCTAAAGGGTGACTGCTCCAAGGAGCTCTCAGAAGGAGGTAGGGTTGGAAAACACACTACCTAAGGGGGTTAGGGCTCGAAGGCACACTAAAAAAAGAGGTATGGTTAAAAAACACAATACCTAAATGATGAGGACTCAACAACCCGCTCAAAAAGAGGTGATGGTGAGACACCGGTCTGTCAAGGATGAAAGAAATGCATCATGATCAATATGCATGTATACTTACCTGAGAAGTATAGGTCCCCTTTTCTTCATGGAGTTCTCCTTTTCTCAAAAGTTTGAGTCTCTGATAGTAAGCTTTGATGGCTTTTTTCCCCCCTTGCTTACTCGAGTCATATCTTGTGATCTTGACCACTTGGAAGGACTTGATATCATCATACCTTTGTTCTCCGCCCCTTTTATCTCAAGGGGGTTGCCAATTTTGCCCAATAGTTTCTTCAGAAGGGAATCATGGAGCAAGCTCTACCAGATGCTTTTGATTGCCCCCTAGCTTGATCATGCCCCCAAGTATTCAATTCAGGTTTGGGGATGAGGCTATGTGAAGGAAGGTTTGGTTTTTGACAAGGAGTTGTTTTCATGTAGAATTTTTGGAATTTCAAAGTTATTCCGAACACAGAAATCATTTTGACCTTGATTCAAAGCAAACTCATTTTGAAGGAATTCAAGTGATTCCTATGGAGAGGTTTTTAGAAGTGATGAAAACTTTTTTTGTTTTGATTTTTGGTGAAAAATATGAAGTGACATTTGGTTGGTCACAAAAGGTTGAAATTTCAATTTAAGGGTTATTGAGAACCGTTGGTGAAAATGTGAAGAAACATGAAGTGACATCTGGTTGGTCACAAAAGGTTTAAATTTCAATTTGAGGGTTATTGAGAACCGTTGGTGAAAGTGTGAAGAACACGAAGTGACATCTATTTGGTCACAAAAAGTTTAAATTTCAATTTGAGGGTTATTGAGAACCATTTTCAAAGCATTCATTTTATTTGCATGAATAATGATTTTATTTCGCATGAGAAAGCATTGCCTACCGATCCAAATTGCTTGCCTTTGATCAGAAAGGGCTTGATTAGGCACGTAATGTAGGCTTGGGCTTTTGGCTATGAAGAAAATGATACATGTAGGCTCAAAAAGCGTTTAAGGGACTTTAAGACTAAGGACCACAAGTGCTTATATCCCAAACTCTTTTGTTCATACATTTCTGGACCTTGGAATTGATTTGTAAAAATGGTCCATGGTGCCCCCCAGTGTTGGGCTTGGGCTCTTTCTCTTTGTTTTTGTTTTCTTCATTTGATTTTAAGCGTCATTGCATTGGCCTTGTTTTTCTTGCTCAAAATTTTGGATCCTTTGGATTTTTTTTTTCATGCCCCCTAGATTTGTATAGGCACCTTTAATGATTTTCTTTTATGCCCCCCAGTATTGTTTGGGCACTTTCATCGTTGAAGAATTTTTCATGCCCCCAAGAGTTATTTGGGCACTTTCAATCATTATGGATTTTTTGCACTTGCCCCCCGGTGTAGGGTGTGATCCTAGCCAAAGTTACTTTTCAAGAAAAATTTATTAGGCTCAAAAGGGGACTGCAAAGGATATATTTTAGTCTTGTGAAAGGATTATCAAGGATGGCCTTTCTTCATCTCAAATGCATGCATTCAGGATCGGTAAGCCTTGCTTTCATGCGAGTATGCAGAGTGATTTCTCATTATTCATGCAAGTAAAACCCAGCTTTAGAGTCACTTCATGTTGTGTGTTTTTTTTTGGTTTTCTAGGTGTATGGTTACCTCTCTAAGGAATCACCTGAATTTCCAGAACTTTATTTGTTTCGGACAAACATCAACATGATTTCTGTTTTTTGTACTAAACTTTGAATTTCCAAAAATCCTTATGAAAACATGCATAGTTTTGGAAAAAAGGGGAAACGCACCACAAGATTTTGGGCGCGAGGGTTTCATGCTTAAAGGTTATGTTCAATATGTTATTTGCATGAAACAACAACAAAAATGAACGCATGTAATGAACCCAGGAAAACACATGATCTTATGGCTTAGTGGACAGGGAAAGTCTTATGGAATTTTGAGCCAAATTACCAACAAAAACTGGAATAGGTTGAAACAAAAAATCAAGTTTTTGGAGGCATGATCAAATAGAGGTAGTTATTTTTTAGGCAGAACAAGAACAGGCTCCATTCTGCAACGGTGATGCAATTCCCCTTCAGATTGTGTTGAGGCTCTTGATCATGTGGGCCCCCAATTTCTACGGGCTGAGTCTTTGTTGGGGGCTTTGAACAAAAATGATAGGTCAATTGGAAGGACCTTCACTAGAGGCATTTCTCAGTATATGCTCGAGTAAGCTAGTGAGGCGAGCCACACTTGCTTTTAGAGACTCTAACTCTTCTTGGAAATTGGCGTCACGATGAGCACGTTCTTTATCTCCAAAGTTTTTTTCCACTCAAAATTGGGTGTTGTAGACTTGAAGGGGACCTACATTTCATTCTAGGGCATGCATGACAAATGTATGAACATGAAGTCTATATGATGAACTCGCCCTTCGAGGGGTGACAACATGGTTGTAACTCTTGTATGATGGAACAAGAATCATGATTTTTGCCCAAACTCTACAATGAACATTTTCTGAGTGACGACCATTGTGTCACCCAAAAATCTTAGAGTTCAAGATGCTTCAAGAAGGGTTCGCCCCGATGCAAATAAATGATAGCACATACAACCTAAGAACAAATTCTATTCATTGTGTGAACATGGGTAGGTTTTCTACCTGGTCTCAAAAAGGTCTATGAACTGCCCAGTGACCACCTCACGTGAAGGCAGTATAGGGGTTTACAAGGAATGGTTGGGGCACCATGTGACCGCCATTACCGAGTAAACACTCAGCTCATAGTTGGATGTTTCACAAATCTGAACCCCGACTGAAAGTCATGAGGTAGACTGCTACTCCCCACCTAACTTAGAAGCTTGTGTGTGCTTTCAAAAATAAATACAAGTGATGCATGAAACAATTCTAAAAATGCATGGATAAAATAAAACAAGACAAAATGGCAAAATTTAAACACATCAATTACACAAAGCTTAGTCCAATATTGTCAGAAATAGTACCTCCCCAGTGGAGTCGCCATTCTGTCGCACGTCGGAAAAACCCCGCGCGCGGCATCGGCTGGCGATTTGTCTCTCGTTGTTGTATTGCTTGAATTGGTTCGTTAGGAGTCGCCACCTAGTATTTAATTGAGGTTACTAGGAAACCCTGGTGGACTGGTCATGGTCAAAGATTCACGGGTAAGGGACTGATTGTGGTTAGGGAAGGTGTTAGCACCCCTACCGCACCCTACCTGAGGTAAGCTGCTTCGTGGCTTTGATGTGTTAAGAAGTTTTAAAAATTTTATCTTTTCATCAGATTTTAGAAATACAACTTTCGTACAAGTTTGTACTTCTACACCTTTGATCCGATCAAAATATTAAATCCTTCTTTAATCCTGCAATTTTATCATAAAAAATTTACAAACAAAATACCCACACCACATTCAAGCTTCGTGAGCTTGATATAAATTTTAAAATAAAATTTTAGCCCACTTCTAAGGCTTCGATACATCAGTTATTAATTCCCAGAATATATGTAGAAACATGTTCTTACATTTTCATGGAAAATACAACTTGATTTTATCCATCCTTAGAATTTGTTCATTAAAATATTAAAAAACATTTTTCTTTTTATTCTTTTTTATTTTTTCTTTTATAATTCAATAACATAAAATAATAAAAAAAAAAAACCAACACACACACTCTTTTTTATTATTATTTTCTTTTCTTTTCTTCTTTTACATTCACATTTACACAAAATACAAATTTAAAACAAATAAACAAAAATTACATTAATTAAATTAAAATTTACAAAATATTCCTCAAAAACTCCAGAAATTGCAGGGGAGGAATTCTGGGACTGCATAAACAGTGACGGCGCGTCTTCCCACGCGCCACCGTCACTGGCGGCGCGTGGGTTCACGCGCCGCCGAAAAATCCAGAGAACCAGGGGACGATCCGTGATGGCTTCCTCCGCTCTTCACCCTCCTGTCGGCTGTTAGCAACGCCGTTACCTGCAAAACACCAAAAAAACGCAAGCAACAGTCTGTTTTAAGTTTTTTGTAGATCGGTCTTCTGCTTTCCATTTCCAATCTGCTGCTCTGGAGTCGGGTTTAGCACACATCGCCGACCGGCCAGATGTATGGATGGCTAGATCGGCAACTTCCCCTCGATTCCATGTACTGGCGACGACTGCTGGAGGCCGTCCGGAGCAACGGGTGGCGCCGCTGGGGAAAGGAGCTGCTGCGATTGGCTTCGGTGGGCGCTGGGTTTCGTCTTCCTCTCTTCTGCTTCGGGTGGCAGATCGGTGGCTCGGTGGAGATGGGAGAACGGCTTTGTTTTGGATGAGGGAGCTCAGCTCTTAGCTGGCTGGAAGAAAGGGAAAAATGACGAAGGGGGAGAGGCGGTGTGTCGGAGAAGAAGAGAGGTTGTGGCTGGTTCTCCGTGGGAAAAAGAAAATGGAAAGGGGGAGCCGATGGTTGTGGGTTTAATTGGCTAGTGACAGTGGGATAAACCGAAGTCAGGGGGCTGAGAATTTGCAGTGAGGAAGAGATTGTCTGGCCGGCCGGTTTCGGGGGTTTCTCTCCGGTTTCGCTTTGCGAAAACCAAAGGGGAAAATGAAATGTTGAGGGGCTGTCTTGGATGTGGCGTTTTGGCTTTGTTTGTGGCCGAGAGAAAGGGAAAGGCGGAGAAGAAGATGAAAACAGGGGGAGGCAGGTTCAGGTGGCCGGTTTTTGGGTCAGAAAAATCAAACCGAGGAGCAGCTCCGGGAGGCCAAAAATAAAAAACAGCGGGGGGGCCGTTTGGTTTGTCAAGGTTGCTGCTGTTTGGGAACGTAACAAACCTGGGAGAAGGAGAAGAAACCAACGGGGTTCCTGGTGGCGAGCTGGAGAAAAAAAATGGTGATGGAGGGGGGGGCTGCCTCTGTTTTTGATAGAGAGGCAGTGAGCGGCGGCCCCCGGGTTAAGGAGAAGAAAGAGTTTTTTTAGGGTTAGGTTTCTGTGTTTTTTCCCTTTAGAAATTGTCAAAATTACCTCCCTTTACCAAATAACCCCCTTTTTGTGTGTTAAAAGCTGCTATTTATAGGCAAAATATTTTTCGGGCTTTCAAATTGGTCCCTTAATTTTTCAATCAATTCACTTGGTAAAAATTAAATTTGGTCTTAAAATTTTAATCTTTTCAATTCAGTCCAAATTAAGCTCCCAAACTTAATTTATCACCAATTAAGCCCCCAAATTAATTTGACCCATTTAAAGTATAATTAAGTCCTTGCACTTAATTAAATCCTTCAATTGGACCTAAATTAATTCTTAAACATAATTAAAATTTAATTTGGCCCATGATTAAATCAAATTGGCCCATTAAAAATTTAATTATGTCATTGGACTTAATTTTTATGCAAATTCGTCCAATAATCATTTAACTTGACCTTCGAATATGCATTTAATTTGGACCTTTGATTTTTTTGCCTATTTTTGCAGTCCTTTTTTATCGGCTTTCTCCACAGTGCCAGCCTTTATTTTATTTTTTTATTTTTATTTTAAAAAAAGTGAATTTTGGGGAATAACCCAAAATTGGGTTATGACACCCGCTGTTGGTGGTTATGATGGTGAAGACGATGAGGGCAGACGGTTGTTGTTGCAGCGGTGAGGCAGGTTGGTTGTGGTGGCCTTGGTTTTTTGTCTGAAGCTGCTCTGCTTCCTTCTCACTGCCTCTGCTGTGTTTTTTCCCTGCTACACTCGCTTCTCCCCACTGTTGGTGGTGCTGTTGTTAGCGATGATGAGGGCAGACGGTTGCTGTGGTGGCGACGAGGAATGTTGGTGGTGGTTGCCCTCTGTTTATCCCGTGGTTGCCTTTTCTATCCGCTAAGTTTGTTCCCCTACATTTCTGTCTCTACATGCCTTG
The DNA here is from genome assembly GCA_018804465.1 of Populus tomentosa. Lineage (NCBI taxonomy): Eukaryota > Viridiplantae > Streptophyta > Magnoliopsida > Malpighiales > Salicaceae > Populus > Populus tomentosa. Next base: position 5,395,913 of record CM031989.1, read on the forward strand.
TTTTCTCTTCTTTTAATGAAGCATTGCAGGTACCTGTGAGATTGCTTCTTCTTTTCCCTTTCGTTTTGGTTCCAGCATTGTCACACAGGCTCGGTATTCAATAACCCGTGTTAATTACCTTTTCTCTTTTGTAACCAAAGTGCAAGGTGGGGAGCAGTTTATCGCAGTGTACCACTTAGCTCGTTTTTACATGTGAATTGCATTTTGAATCTTGCATTTTTTTTGTATCTTTACTTTTTATCTTCTGTAACCAAAGTGCGTGCAAGGGCAGAAATAGTTCTATCGCAGTGTATTAGTTAGCTAATATTTGCATGTGAATTGTATTTTGAATCCTTGCATTGTTTTATTTCAACTTTTTTAATATGTTTCACATTTTGTATATTTTTTCCCCTTACCGTTAATGCACATCACGTGTAATTAGAAATACAAATTACTAAGTTAACAAGCTTCTAGACTACAATTTATATTTCTAACCCAAACTAAAACCAAGAAAAGGCTGATTTTTCTTTTAAAATGGATGTATTATTGGCTTTTCTGAGCAATATACTTTATAATTCCAAATTTTAATGTCGATAATTTAACAACCATTTGTTTGCATTTTCTACTAGTTGCATTCAAGCATGCATATTTTGTAAACTCTAAAAGCATTGTCCACATCATATTGCATTACAAATACAAGAAACTTTCCGGATTGCAATTCATAATACGTAGCACGTATCGAATAACACTACAACTTTTTGATAGTTTAATATACAGTCCTTAGCATGAAAATAACAAATATTAATGCTCCATAACCGAAAAATAAAACTTGCACACAACCTCTCCATGTCAGATGAGAATTGTTAAAATTACAAATAGGGTCCCAAACAATTCTGGCCGATTATCATCTTTAGATCTCTACAAAAATACATAATTGTCAAGACATTTTAAAACATGTTACATAACAATTTAGATAATAATATTATCAACAAATTTATAAAAGCATGCATTCGGGATCAATATATACCTCCCCGTCTGTGGTGCCTTATGCCGTGTAAACATTTTCTGCAACCATTTCATCTTGTTTTCAAGACTACCCATAGTTGACCACATTTCTCTATTTCTTCTCATACCCAAGAACTCAGTAGCATACGCATGAAAATCATCACCAATATGAACTCCTTCTATTGAGTGCAGCTCATTCATAACCTCAGGAATACTACACCCTTTCTTATCTTTACATATAGATGTGGAATCACTATTGTTTGACATGTTGTCAACGTTGTGATCAAACCGTGACAGTAGTTGCATCCCAATTCCAGAATTTTGTTTTTTTTTCCCTGCTTGAACGTCAAGACATTCTCTTTCTTTTCTCTTTCCACTGCTGCGTGTGTTGCTACTGCTTGACATAGTAACCCCTCTAACCATGTTGCACATATCATCAGTGAAATTTGGAATTCCATCCTCTTCTGAATCACCGCTTCCTTCTTCCAAATCAGGTTGTTTGTCGTTGGCATTTGGATCCTCAGCAACACCAAAATTATCATCGCGATGGATTCTAGCTGATGGTGCACATGCATACTGTCCAATAGCAACAATGTTGGAGAACATTCTGTCGAACTTCAACCGTAAAGACGGTTCGATACCAGCTTGCCTAAATTTTTTTGCGCCTCTTATTTCCTACACAGAACAAATGGAATTATTTAATGCAGCTTGCCTAAATATTTTGGTAATTACTAAACTGAGATTTAACAAAATTAAAAATTAAAGAGGCAGCAAAATAACCTGAATTTTTGTTTTCCACCACTCATCACTTGCAGAAATTGTCCCTAATTCTGCACTCCAGCCCACACTAGTTTCTGAAATGAGCTTTGTCCATATCCTCCAATCCTTTTTGCAGTCATCCTATTTGTTCTTTAATTGTGTCTTTGTGAATGCATGACCAGTTATTTCTTTGAAAGATGTTTGCAAATAATTCCAACTGGCCTTGTCGAAATGAATATTTGGTCTCATTCCCATGTAGATGGCCTTGATGCAAAGGTCACAAAAGACATACAACATTTCTTTATTCCAAGTAGCTTTATCAATAGTTTTTGGATTATCCATTCCTATTTTGTATAACATATTTGCAAGCAAACATCATGAATTTTTATAACATGCTAATCATTTGCGTAATATTGGAAGGAAGTGTATATGACATGCAATGGTGTACTACAACCAGTACTATAAAGAACAATTAAATTCAAAGTTGTTTGTCTATAGCAATTTTTGAACTTATTATACTGTGTAAAGTATACTCCGTTCACCTATAAGTGCTTACCATTTTATAACAATTTTAGCCATTCCATACAATATGCATGTGTCCTACAAACAGCACACATCAATACTGCACATCTTTATGCATCATCAAGGTAATTGAAATCCATTAGCAGTCAGCTCAGTTTCCATTCAAAAGCATAAACATATCAAACAGATTCTAAACATTGTTTTTTACTGTGACCATCACTTCCCGGTTCTCAAATCCCAAAAGAAATAAGTATAAGCAAGCATTATGTAGGATCAAGGCATAAAAACTATAAAAGACATGAAGTAGCACATATTTGACTTAAATGGCAACAACATTATCCGAATTAAACACAATTATCAGAACAAATTCTGCAAAAAATTTTAAAACAAACAAATGGTCAATTAACCTATTATCACAACACTGAATTTTTTTCCATATCAACATCTATGCAAGCAAAATATTGTGCTTAATTCACAATCCTTATAGCACAATATATTCATAAATATTATAACCCAGAACAATACACAACACCTAAACATATATGCATAGCTATAATTATCTTAGGGAGGCATAAAATTTTAACAGAAAACATACTCTCTACTGCAGAACTGTCTCCTTTTTGTCCAAGTAATTTCTCAGTGTCCCCTTGTTCTTTTGCCTCTCACAAGAATCGGCTCTGCAGGCATAACATCAACAATCCCGAACAAATTGTGAGAAGAAATACAAATGGAAAAATTATTTTAAAATGCTGCAGATGAACTTCAAAATTAAAAAAATGGCAATATACCTTTATATTGAGTGGATCTACAACATCAGGTGCATGGCAAGCCATTTCGAGTAGAAAAATAGAAGGGGCAATTATTTTTTACAGTAGATGAGATCATTTTTTTGTCGTGAGTGTGTTTGTGAGCTCACCCTGTTTTTTGTGTGACAAGGAGGAGGGACACAGTGGCAACGACTGTAATTTTATAGCAACCTCACAAGCTCAGGAGCTTAGCAAGAAAGGATAAAAATGGAGGAGGGATCTGCTAGGTGGGAAGAAAGGATGGTGAACAATGAACGGAGTATACTTTTATAATCTCATTGATTCTTATGGAACTGGTGAACGGCACAAGATAGGATTACTTGAATTTTTTGACAGTGGATGAGTGGGGAGGAGAATATTTGAGGAGGCCGTTTGAATTGATTTGCTGAGAGGATTTTTGCTTGGAGAGCAGTTAGGGTGTGTTTAATTATCCAACGGCTTTTTTTTAGGAGTTACTTTCCTTGACAGTGTTGGTAGGTTGCTTGAGGTTGCTGCTGGTCATTTTTTTCTAACCACAGGTTCAGCTACTAGGGGAATAGCCACTTTTTTCTAACCACAGGTTCAGCCACTAGGGGGATAGGTCCCACCACTTTCAACCCACGTATTAAACGTAACCAAACATATAATTTTTGCGTTTTGGTTGCACCTCAGTTCCTGCCGCATTACCAAACGGCCTCTAAATGCTTTCTCATTTCTCGCTTTCCTTTGCCCTTATAATTTGCTTTACTACAGTAGCAGTGAATTATAATTCATTGTAGGCGTGCGTAACGCACGCCTACCACCCAGCCGGGTCACTGGTCTAGACTAGTGACCCAACCAGGTCAGCTGGGTCCAGTCCAGCCCAAAATATAAAAAAATTAAAAAATTAAAAAAGGTAGAAAAAATAAAAAAAAAATAAAAAATATGTATGCACGAATAAAAATAATGTAAATTTATTGGTTTATTTACTGATGCCAGAGTCAGGAATAAAAATACCGGTTTAAATTTATATTATTTTTATTCGTTGTATTTTATTTTATTTAGCTAGAAAAATTAAAAATATATATATGTGCATGCGTAAAAATAAATTTATTTTTATTTATTTATTCACTAGCGCTAGAGTTAGGAATAAAAAATATTGATCTAATTTATTTTATAGCTACGTGATATTTACCAACATCAAAGTTGAAAGTATCTGTAGTTGAATATTCAGTGGCGCCAAAATCAGAAATATTATAAGCAAATTATTATAGCGTAAAATAATAAATATTTAGCAATTTAAAACGACACTAACAATGCATCCTGCCTCAGGCAGGACGTTTAAGGGGTGATAATATCTTCTCTTTTACGTAACCAGTCCCGAAACATAGAATCTCTGTTGACCAATAGGGTTTCTAGTGACCATAATACTGATGACGACTCTTTAAACAAGATCATGCCCCATCAAAGAATAAGATGCCAGAAATCCATTCTTTTCCATAATGTAGATAATTTTTAAGGTCACCACAATGTCGGGTGGGACAACAATAATTAACGGCGCAATTAGAAAGTGAACAGTTCCAGAGCTCTTTGAAAAATACCGATGGTGATTCCCTTTATAATTAATATGATGAACAGTATTCACAATTTATTCCATTGGTAAAATCATCACATCATCGTTTTTTTGCTTTCTTTTAATTAATTTTTTTCCTACTATAATTCCCTCGGTATATACCAAGGGAATATTACCGTCAGTAAATTTCGAACAGAAATATTCCCTCGGTATTTCTGTTTGTATTTATCAATTTTCTAATAGTGTTTTCTTTTTCTAAAATGATATTTATTTAAACATCGAATAGTCTCCACCTACACCAAGAGAATCTTTTACTGGTACTAGTCACAAGTTACAATGACCTACCAAGCATCCAATATAAATTATCAACCTCCTTAACTACAAAAAATGGATAAAATTGCTAAAATCAATTATTCAACCTGAAAACCCTATTATTATCCTACTTGAAATTTTAAAATTTTATGGCCATTTTAAGTCAGGGGAAAAGCCAATCTTATCCTTTAGCATCAAATGTTTTCAATCTTTATCTTAAAAAATATAACAAATATACATTCTCCCTCTCTCATGTTGTCTTTTCTTGGGGCGTCCCTTGTCACTTTGGAAATTTTTTTTAAAAAAATTGTAATAGTACTGTGCATGAGCAAAAACAAATTAGTAAAAGCAAAAAGCAATTACTTCTTGCCAAACTAGGTATCTTAGGAGGCAATCTTATATTAGCAATGACCAGGTGGAACGCATTTGTACGTGGCGTTTCAAGTGATATTGAATGATTTAAAAACAAAAAAAAAACGCCCACTCCTTTGTTTTATTGTTCAAAGGTTTCCGTGTCCTAGCATTTCTTGATTGTTTCTTCAACAACTGTCCAAAATCTCAGATATAAAAGAAGATGATGAGTAGACCAACAAGTTCTAGTTGGCCAATCTAAGATATGGGCACCTCCTGAAATTTGTTCTTATTCATGGGTGCTTGAGTGGGGACTATGGACGAAGAATTCGAGAAAGTCATGGTGATAGGGCTACATTTGCAGACCTCCATTGAAGAAAGAAGACAACAATACACACGGGGGATGGAACCCATGCTGCTTATTGTTTATTCTTCAAAATCTTGGGAATTCCTTACGCATTTGCATTATAAATTCATGCATGATTCTATTGTTCTGTACACAACTCCTATCACCTTTAGAAAACAATCACTCTTAAGCTTGCTTCTAAAACATTCTCTTAGGGATTAACACATGGCCAATTCAGCTGTCTTGCGAGTTTCAATGCTGATCCTGATCATTTTATCCGCAAATATGATTAATTTGGAGGCAGTAACTTATCGCGGGGTCGAGTCTGTGCCTAAAAGGATCGATAGCAGCACTCTCTTACAGAAATTGGGCTATGATATGCCAAAAAGGAATGTGACAGATGCAGCCCCTTCAAAAGTTACACCTTCAGGGCCCGACCCTGTGCATCATCCCTAGTCGCCACCGTTCCCGGCATTGCCTTGGAGGAGGAAGCACGGATATATAGTCCTGCACCAGATGGATCAAACCACCCATTTCCTCAAACTCGGTGTCTTCTGCAATGTCTTTTCAGTCATTTTAAAATACAATGCCTTAGAAAAAAGCTATTATATCATCGGAATAAAATTCTGTAACCATTTTGGTTTGGAATCTTATTTTGATATTAAGCAGTATCTTAATTTCCATGAAGTCACATAAAATAAATAAAATCTTCTCAAGGCATTTTATCTTCAAGTGATTTCAGAGGCATTGCACGTAGAAAGCCTTGTTTTCCTCCTGGTTCATCTTTGGATGAAACTGGGAGAGTGGATCATCTGCATCTTCTTTCCTTTTATGTACAGTTTTATCACTTGTGTTACCACCTTGAAGCATAAACAGCTTAAAGCTGTAAGAACATACACTAGAGAATCTTGTGGTATCAACTTTTGATAAAAACGATTTTAATTTGGATAACTAGGCTTTCCTGGTTTGGTCAACAATAGCCATGGAAAACAAAACTTGCCGTCACTTTCAACACTTTCTTGCTACAATTATTATTATTTTCATTATCACAGATAAAATGAATAAAATTTTAAAAATTATATATCTTAATTAAAAAAATTTCAACTTTTGGATGAAATTTCAAAATATTTTTATATTAATTTTTTAACACTTTCAAAATGAAAGTTTAACTCTGTGATGAAATTTTTTCGATAGAATTTGAATATTTGTTTTAATTTAATTAGAAGTATGAATATACCAAAATTTAGTGAGAACTATAACAATAAAGGATCGATGATCGGTTAAAATCCATTATGTTCACCCCTGCAGCAAGCCATGTATGGTAGCATATAGACAAGCAAGATAAAACTTAAAATACCTTAGATAAGCTTGCTTCTAGTCAGGACATTCTTGCATTGACCCTCAAGATCCACTAAAAGCATTTCAGGATTATTAACATCAGCTCATATCTCAAGCAAGGTCTTTTTTTGTGTTCTTTTTTTAGCGAAGGTTGCGATCATTTTGTGAAAAACACAATTAATTACTTTCACATTAAAATGAAAAATATAAAATAGCTCCTAATATATATAAAAAAAACACCCAACTTAGACTCGTCTGCAACTCAAACTCTTTCAATCCTCTTTTATGCAGCTTCCAATTACCCGCTCGTGGAGGTAGAGTTTTACATGATGGGTCCTCTTTAAGATAAAATGATCATAATTTCTTTAATGAGGCATTAAGTACTCAGGATTATACTATTGTGCAAGTGGGAATTTCAGGACGGATGGAAATACCAACGAGAACCGATTTAAATAGGTAGAAAATTACTTGATCTGTTTAAGCACAGGTAAGATTCAGAGGTAAAAAATTGAGTTCCATGTTAGATATGAATATTATTATATATTACTTGAACTCGACTTGAATCTAACCTAAATGAATATCTTTAAAGTTTAAAAAAGTGTCTTGAAACTTGTACTCTAAGTTAGAGAAAAGAAAGAGACAAGTGACAAGGAAAAGTCATTAGAGTAAAAGTGCCTTTAATACAAGTAAATGAACTAAAAAAAAGTCATGTGATAAAGAAAAAAAAATGATGGATTGGATTGGAGTTAAGAGCTTGATTGAAATTGTAGTAGCGATTGTGATTTAAAATGTTTTTTGTTTAGAAATACATCAAAATTATTATTTTTTATTTTTTAAAATTATTTTACTATTAGTATATCAAAACGATCTAAAAATATAAAAAAAAAACTAGCAAAAAAAATAAAATTTGAGAGAATGAGGTGTATATCGTGTTTCCAAAAAAACACTAAATCCAAGAAAAGTTTTGTATGGCAATGCCAAACCATGATTGTTATCTTTTGTGTATACAACAAGTTAGGGGTTTATTGTTGAAAATTTAGATTTGGGGTTTGGTTAGGATTTGAGATTTATTTTAAGGTTTCATGTTTGGATTTGAGGTTTGGTTTTAAGGTTTAAAGTTTGTGTAGGAGTTAGAGTTGTGGTTTGGATTAGAGTTTAGGGTGGGGATTTGGATTTAAATTTAAAATTTAGAGTTTGAATTTGACACGGACTGCCATTTCTTTTCTTATTCAATCTTAATTATTTATCTTTTAATATCGTGAAATTAAGTTGATTTTTACAGAATCTGGAAGTAACCTAATAGTGGGACATTTTTTCAAGATTAAGATAGTCTGATATAAGTTGTATAAGAACAAATTACAATGATAAATTAAAAAAAAAAAGTGATTTTAAAGGATTAAATTAAAAAATACACGAAAAAAATCAGACCATAAAAAAAGAAAAGAGAACATTGTTCCGATGAACCATACCCTGATAGGAGAGGTACAATGAATTCACAAAATCTTTTAGTTTTTGGCATGTAGTGAACGAAATGGTTGAAAGCACGACTGTTGGCACTTAAAATAAAAGATGAGACATAGTGGCACGAACTTTTTCAATCCATGAGCATTATCAATAATAAACTACTTGATCAATCTTATTATTGAGTTGACAAATTTATTGAAAAATATTGTGTCTGGGAGTTGATATAAAATTATTTTCTAAATATTATTTAACAGCTTAAATTTTTTAAATTAAAATAATTTTTTAATATAATATTAGAATTTTAATAAATAAATAGTGGTAAATTTAAATTTTAGTATATTTATATTTCTAATTAAATTAAAAAAATATTCAAATTTTACCCAAGAAATTTCTTCACAAAGTTAAACTTTCATTTTGAAAGTGTTAAAAAATTAATATAAAAATATTTTTAAAATCTCATTCAAAATTCAAAATGTTTTAATTAAAATATATAATTTTTAAAATTTTATTTATTTTATATGTGGTAATGATAATAATAATTATTATTATTATTGTAACAAAAAAGTGTTGAAAGTGACGGCAAGTTTTGTTTTCCATGGCTATTGTTGACCAAACCACGAAAGCCTAGTTATCCAAATTAAAATCGTTTTTATCAAAAGTTGATAACACAAGATTCTCTAGTGAATGTTCTTACAGCATTAATCTGTTTATGCTTCAACGTGGTAACGCAAGTGATAAAACTCTACATAAAAGGAAAGAAGATGCAGATGATCCACCCTCCCAGTTTCATCCAAAGATGAACCAGGAGGAAAACAAGGCTTTCTACGTGCAATGTCTCTGAAATCACTTGAAGATAAAATGCCTTGAGAAGATTTTATTTATTTTATGTGACTTCATGGAAATTAAGAGACTGCTTAATATCAAAATAAGATTCCAAACCAAAATGGTTACAGAATTTTATTCTGATGATATAATAGCTTTTTTCTAAGGCATTGTATTTTAAAATGACTGAAAAGACATTGCAGAAGGCACCGAGTTTGAGGAAATGGTTGGTTTGATCCATCTGGTGCAGGACTATATATCCGTGCTTCCTCCTCCAAGGCAATGCCGGGGACGGTGGCGACTAGGGATGATGCGCAGGGTCTGGCCCTGCAGGTGTAACTCTTGGAGAGGGTGGATCTGTCACATTCCTTTTTGGCATATCATAGCCCAATTTCTGTAAGAGAGTGCTGCTATCAATCCTTTTAGGCACAGACTCGACCCCGCGATAAGTTGCTGCCTCCAAATTAATCATATTTGCGGATAAAATGATCAGGATCAGCATTGAAACTCGCAAGACAGCTGAATTGGCCATGTGTTAATCCCTAAGAGAATGTTTTAGAAGCAAGCTTAAGAGTGATTGTTTTCTAAAGGTGATAGGAGTTGTGTACAGAACAATAGAATCATGCATGAATTTATAATGCAAATGCGTAAGGAATTCCCAAGATTTTGAAGAATAAACAATAAGCAGCATGGGTTCCATCCCCCGTGTGTATGGTTGTCTTCTTTCTTCAATGGAGGTCTGCAAATGTAGCCCTATCACCATGACTTTCTCGAATTCTTCGTCCATAGTCCCCACTCAAGCACCCATGAATAAGACCAAATTTCAGGAGGTGCACATATCTTAGATTGGCCAACTAGAACTTGTTGGTCTACTCATCATCTTCTTTTATATCTCTGATTTTGGACAGTTGTTGAAGAAACAATCAAGAAAAGCTAGGACACGGAAACCTTTGAACAATAAAACAAAGGAGGGGGCTTTTTTTTTGGTTTTTAAATCATTCAATATCACTTGAAACGCCACGTACAAATGCGTTCCACCTGGTCATTGCTAATATAAGATTGCCTCCTATGATACCTAGTTTGGCAAGAAGTAATTGCTGTTTGCTTTTACTAATTTGTTTTTGCTCATACACAGTATTATTACAATTGTTTTTAAAATTTTCCAAAGTGACATGGGACGCCCCAAGAAAAGACAGCCTGAGAGAGGGAGAATGTATATTTGTTATGTTTTTTATGATAAAGATTGAAAACTTTTGAAGCTAAAGGATAAGATCGGCTTTTCCCCTGAATTAAAACTGCCATAAAATCTTAAAATTTCACGTTGAGTAATTGGTTTTAACAATTTCATCCATTTTTTGTACTCAAGGAGGTTGATAATTTATATCGAATGTTTGGTAGGTCATGGTAACATGCAACTACTACTTGTAAAAGATCCTCTTGGTATAAGTGGAGACTCTTCGATGCTTAAATAAATATCGTTTTAAAGAGAGAAAACACTACCAGAAAATTGATAAATACAAATGAAAATACCGAGAAAATATTTCTTGGAAATTTACCGATGCATTTTACCGACGACAATATTCCCTTGGTTTATATCAAGGGAATTACAGTGGGAAACAAAATAATTAAAAAAAAAAAGAGCAAAAAAACAATGACGTGATGATTTTACCAACGGAATTACCGACAAAATAAATTGAAAACATTGTTCATCATGTCAATTACAAAGGGAATCATCAATGAAAAATTCCGTCGGTATTTTCCAAAGAGCTTTGGAACTGTTCACTTTTCAATTGCATTATTCTTTGTTCTTTATAGACCAAAACACCGATAGATTGAAAATTCATCGGTGTTATTTAGCAGTTTTATGAAAAATTTAGATTAAATTAAAATTTTAAATTAAATATTACAGACGGAATCACCGATGAATTTAAAAGTCGTCAGTGATATTTGGTGGTTTCTGAAAAAATTTTTGTAATTTAAATATTACAGATGAAATCACCGACGAAATGATTAAAAATATTAATATTTAATTATTTGTTGGTAAAACACCTCAATAACAAATCTAGAATCCCTAATTTCACAATAGACCCGTCTCCTTTCTTCTTCTTCTTCTTCTTCTTCATATGTAAAAAAGCATCAATATCCATTTCTTTTTCTTCTCTTCTCTCCTCAACTCCTTCTCTTCTCCTCTATGCTCAGGTATGTCTTCTTCTCCTTTCTTCTCAGTTTTTTTTTTTAATTATTATACTTTATGATTTTTTTTCTCTTTTTAGCTTCACTTGCAACTACATTAAAGTAAGATTTATTTTTTCTTTTTTTCATGTTTTTTTCACTATATTTTTTTATTATTATTTTTAATTGTTTTTGTTCTCGATAATTGTATGAATGTTGTTGTGGGAATTGTTTTTTTATATGAGATCAATTTTTAGTTGATTTATTTATAGGATTTTTAAATTTTTTTCATATGATTTTTTTAGTTGAATTTATTTGTTGCAAATTTGTTTGAGTTGATTTTCTTCTTATTTTTTTCCAAGCATTTTGAGTATTATAGAGTGTTGATTTATATTAATTTAATAGTTTTATAGTTTTGTAAAAAATATTTTTAAATAATTACCGATAGAATTACATACGGTATTTTATCGAGGGAAATGCCGACGGAATGAAGCTGATAATTTTTTTTTCCTAATAAGCAATAATTATGAATACTTGTTAAAATTGAATTGCAGTGATGGTTTGCACCTCACTAAGGCTGGCTATAGGATTGTGTTTGAGGAGGTGGTCAAGGAGCTGGAGGAGCAGGGCATTAGTGTGGAAATTTTGCCAGTTGATCTCCCACATATTGCCAACATTTCAGGATTAAAACCTAATATATATGTTATTTGATGACCATATAATTGGATCCATATGCGCGAACAAGTTTAAGAACATCAAATGGTAGGTCCTCCATGTTCCAGTGCTAGATACAACACAAAGTGCCACCTTTTAAGACACTTGTGCATATGCAAAAACGTCCGAGACGACCAGGGAAGACCTCTAACCCCCAAGTTTTTTGAAGTTCCATGATCACCTCTAAACAAAATTGTCCTCTGAAAATAAAAAGCTACATTCTAGCCCTCTTAGTGTGTTGACTCGGATTCATTCATGACAAAATCATTAGACCCTCTTTTGACCTAAACAACGGCCAAAGGAAAAGGCATAAAATTACAAATTCAAAGGGTATGATTTCTTCTATTTAGCACAGATTAAAAAAAAAAAAAAATAAAGGGCAAAGCAAAACATTAAGGAAAAATACCTTAATGTATTAAATAAGAGTCCTATTTTATCCTTATACTCTTATTTTATGGATTTTACTACTATATATATATATATAAAAAAAAATCACAGATTCTCTATCCTTCCATTATCTGCTTCGTTATGCTTTTTTTTTCTTTCATTAAATTTTGTTAAATTATGTAATACATGTTAAGAATATGGTATTAATTGATAAATCATTACTTGAATGTATATAAATATGAAGAAAAAAAGGATAATTTGAATTAGAAAAGTGAGAATTCAGTTAAAAATGTTGTGCTTTATTGGATATTTAATATTAGTTTAGGAAATACCAACAAAAAATATTATAATTAATGAAAATTTAACTATTAATAAAATAATGAATGATAAATCTACCCTTTTATGGTTGATTATATGTTTGAGGTATAGTTTGGCTTTATAGGAAAACAAGAACAATTACGAGTTGATATGTTTTTAATTTTTCAACGAATTGAAACTAAAGGGACTAGATTTGTAAATGAGAAAAAAAAGCCCTTCTCTTTCTAGAGAAGAGAGAGGGAAAAGAAGAAGATGAAAAAGAAAAAATGGTCGCCTGACATTCCTTCTAAGCCACTCGCTGGCTCTGGGATGGCCACCTTGACAAGACAAATCTAACCGTGTCTAGAATAACCACTTTTAGAGATCGAAAGTTGCTACATGCGCAACTAAACAACAGCAGCTCCGCTCACACCCTGACATGTGTATATCACATGCCAACCCTTTTTCTTCCCTCTTTTTTATTTTAGTAATTCATTAAATATCATGCATCAACTCTTTAATTGAGTCCCGAGTTTTATTCTACTACAGTCTAATCAATTTAGTCTTTAATGTTTTAGTAACTCATTAATTTAGTCTTTTATTTTATCAAGATCGAATCAACATAGAAGAGAAGTTAGGAAAAGATAAAGAAGGATATAGTTAACTAATTTTGTGGTAAATTCTTGATGATTAGGTTGAACAATACGGTGCAGTTTTAAAATTAAATGAATGCAATAAATCTGCTTGACACAAAATCATTTTTTTATGTTGCTGTGATCACGAATGATGTCTGCAAATTTTGTTTATTTTTTCGTTGTCGTTGAAAAACAATTTGCTCTGTCATGTAGTGGAGCATGGGACAACTAACCAGTTTTGCCTCTAATAGCCGACAATGGTGGCCGAAAGGTTGATATGCAAAATGGAAAACCTTAAAAGTAGATCTGTCCATTCATATTGTCAAGATTTTGATTTCAGCATTGGATTTTAAAGGGACTGAAAATGTTATACTTCATGACTAGACACGCATGCCAAAAAAGCATTACGGTGCAGTTTGTCATCTACCAAGTTGAAGGCAAAAATATAGAAAACAATTAAAAAAAACAGAAGTAATTAGAAAATTAATTTTTTAAAAAAAAAAAAAACAGAGAGAGAGAAAAGGATATTCTAGCTTAATTTGGGCATTAAATGACCCCAGCCAGTTATAACAAACTGGTCGGTCACTAAAAACAATACCTATATATATAATAAAATATCAATCTAATCCAACAATCAAATTAAAAAGTATAGTTATTTTCATGAAATTCTTCTTAAACTTGGCACTATCATTATGATCCATGACTATATTTGACTAGACGTTCCAAGCAACTGGTTGCTAGTCAAGGTATCGGTGGAGTGAGTTCCAATAAAAAACTCCTAAAATAATTGTAATGAAAGCATTTGCGCATTCACCATCTTCATGAGTCAAATAAAATTATTTAAATCATAAAGTCCATTATCTTTCCGAACGCCTTTGTGTGCATTTTGTTGATGTGCTTTGCTTTCCCGAGTTTCCAATTCACACGCCATGAGACTATCAGAAGGTCGAAAACCTTCTCTGCCTCTGCAGCGAAAGTTGCATTTGAGTACATCAGCAATCCATTTTCATTCATGATCAGTATATAATACTAATCGGGGTCTCTAATATCTACTATGAATCTTCTTATGGATAATGACATGATCATTTCTTTAGCTGAACCAAGTTTTTATTAGTATATTTTTATCAAAAAAAATATTGGATCAAGAAAGATTTATAAGCTTAAATTTTCAGGAAAACAAGCACGCCCTTGTTAAGATTCGTTGGACTTGCCAGTGTGTCAAAGCCCGAGAACGATGGATTTGACGCTACCAGACCCAGACGATGTGGTTGGGCTTGGCATTCTATCAAGCCTTGGGCACACCTAAGAAAATGCGCTTCCTCCCTTAGACACAACCAAGGGAATGACCATCATTCATTGGCGCATCCAAGGAAATAATCATCTTGCCTAGGGTATAGCTTAAGGGGAGAGCTTAGTCTTTATGGGTTCAACTACATTTAAAATCTTGGACCCTAATTTTTCTATATCTTTTAGATGCATAAAAGTTCTCTAAGGACCTACTATATTTCTATCAAATATTAATATAGATGTAAAAGATATTTATATCTCATTAAATATTATCACGGTAACATTATACTCCACACCCTTCTTTTTACAAAAGAAAATGACTCATGGAGTACAAATACAGCATAAGATCATCAAAACAAAGATTCACAATCTTCATTCTCGACTGCATATATATATATTTTCAGAGTACTTCTCTCTAGAATATTCTTATATTTCACTACCACAATCTTTAGATTTACCGACGGAAAATTCCGTCAGTAATTGCACTATCATTCCATTGGTAATTAATTTACTAACAATATCACCAACAAAAATGCTTCGTCGGTGAATCTATCGATGGTAATTTTTTGTTCGTCAGTAAGTCCATTGGTAATAAAAAAAAATATTATTACCAATGGATTTACTAAAGGAAAAAGCGAGAAAAAAAAATTACCCGCTTCATTCCGTTGGTATTTTCCTCGGCAAAATACCATATGTAATTCCGTCGGTAATTATTTAAAAATATTTTAAACAAATCTTTTTTACAAAACTATAAAATAATTAAATTAATATAAATCAACACTCTATAATACTCAAAATACTTGGAAAAAACAAGAAGAAAATCAACTCAAACAAATTTGCAACAAATAAATTCAACTAAAAAAATCATATGAAAAAAATTTAAAAATCCTATAAATAAATCAACTAAAAATTAATCTCATATGAAAAAAAAAATCCTACAACAACATTCATACAATTATCAAGAACAAAAACAATTAAAAAAAAAAAACAAATATAGTGAAAAAAACACACACAAAAAAAGAAGGAAAAAGAAATCTTACCTTAATGTAGTTGCAAGTGAAGCTAATAAGAGGGAAAAAAAAACAAATTCATAAAGTATACTAATTAAAAAAAAAACTGAGAAGAAGACATACCTGAGCATGGAGGAGAAGAGAAGAAGTTGAGGAGAGAAAAGAAGAAAAAGAAATGGATATTGATGTTTTTTACATATGAAGAAGAAGAAGAAGAAGAAAGGAGACGGGTCTATTGTGAATTTAGGGATTCTAGGCTTTTTATTGGGGTGTTTTACCAACAGATAATTAAATATTAATATTTTTAATCATTTCATTAGTGATTTCGTCTGTAATATTTAATTTAAAATTTTAATTTAATAAAAAAATTCAGAAACCACCAAATATCACTGATGACTTTTAAATTCGTCGGTGATTCCGTCTGTAATATCTAATTTAAATTTTTAATTTAATCTAAATTTTTCATAAAACTGATAACACCGATGACTTGTCAATCCATCAGTGATTTTGTCTGTAAAGAACAAAAAATAGTGCAATTGGAAAGTGAATAATTCCACAGCTCTCTAGAAAATACCGACGGAATTTTTCGTCGGTGATTCCCTTTGTAATTGACATGATGAACAGTGTTTACAATTTATTTTGTCGGTAATTCCGTTGGTAAAATCATCACGTCATTTTTTTTTTTGCTTTGTTTTAATTATGTTGTTTTCCACTGTAATTCCCTTGTTATATACCGAGGAAATATTGCCGTCGGTAAAATCCATCAGTAAATTTCTAACAGAAATATTCCCTCATTATTTTTGTTTGTATTTATCAATTTTCTCGTAGTGTTTTCTCTCTCTAAAACGATACTTACTTAAGTATCAAAGAATCTCCACCTACACTAAGAGGATCTTTTACAGGTACTAGTCACAAGTTATCATGACCTACCAAGCATCCAATATAAATTATCAACCTCCTTGACTGGAAAAAATGGATGAAATTTCTAAAACCAATTATTCAACCTAAAAATCTTATTATTTTCCTACTTGAAATTTTACAATTTTATAGCCGTTTTCAGTCAGGGGAAAAGCCAATTTTAGAGTGTTCAATTCTTGACCTATCTTTAGCTTCAAAAGTTTTCAATCTTTATCTTAAAAAATATAACAAATATACATTCTCCCTCTCCCAGGCTGTTTTTTCTTGTGGCGTCCCATGTCACTTTGGAAAATTTTTAAAAAAAATTATAATAGTAATGTGCATGAGCAAAAACAAATTAGTAAAAGCAAACAACAATTAATTCTTGCCTATTATAGAATGTACTTATATAGAAAATATTGTAGACATATTCTTGTGTGGTAACCTCCACCGTTGCTATTGTATATTGCCCTGCACATATATATAGAAAGGGTTGGCTAACCATTAGATTAAGCTTCCTAATTATTCTCAACTTGGTATCAGAGCCTTCTGCCATTAGAACTCTTTTCTCCCCCCCTCTCTTTGCAAACCGGCTCTCTTTTTATTTATTTTTTCTACATGGATTCTACTGCTGCCGTTGACATCTCTCTCTCTCTACTGGTGGTGCAGCATAGCCGGCCAACCATCCCCAAGCTATTGTCGTTGGTGTTTTTTCTCCCCCATAGCAGCCTCCATGTGCAAAGCTTGTCTCTGATTCTTCCTTCCAAGTCCTTGTCGTTCCTTTGCCTCTCATAGGAACCCACACTCCAACTATTGTTCCTTTAGCGAACACCTACTAAGTCGTTTTGTTGAAACTTACGAACACAAATTATCTCTATTGGAGAATGCAGATGAAGCCATATCTTCTTGGTCAAGGTGTTTTTCACTTCGTTGACAGCTTAGTGTCGTGTCCTCCATCTTATATTTTTGATAGTTCTACTGGTTCTTCCTCTACCATCAGCCCTTCTTTTCTTCGTTGGAAGCAACATGATCAACTTATTTTGAGAGATTTGCTCTCCTCTCTCTTTGTGGATGTGTTGCATCTCGTGGTAGATTGGTCTACCTCATATTGTGTTTGGCACACTCTTGAGAAAATGCTTGCCTCTCCTTCTAATTCTCGCATCATGCAACTCCATGGCTCCTTTCAAGACCTTCAGCAAGGTGACTCATCGGTTAGTATATACATGCAGCCAACCAAATCGTTATTTAATGAATTGGCTAATGTTGGTCGCCCCATGTCTCTTGAAGACTTCAATCTTTATCTATTTTGTGGCCTTCGTGGTGAGTTCAAAGACTTGGTAACGAGTCTCATAACCAAGGCAGAACCACTATCGTATGCTGACCTTCACGGCCACTTTCTTACCCATGAATTTCTGCACAAGAACTCTTTTCATTCCATGGTTGCCGCTACCTCTCTGTTGTCTTCTTCTTCTCTGCCGCAACAGCCACCTCTGTTGCCAACACCATGGTCCTCCGTCCAAGACAGTGTTGTCCACCACCACTGCCACAACCTCTGCTGCCTCCTTTAACCGGGTAGTTTCTCCTCCCTCCCATTAGCCACTTGTTTTTAATGATGCTAACATATATGAGGCGTGGTATATAGTGCTATGCATGAGGAAATTCAGGTCTTACACGCATACAGAAGTTGGACCTTAGTGCCATTTCACCCCTCTATGAATGTTGTTGGTAGTCGATAGGTGTACAAGATTAAACGTAGATCTGATGGTAGCATCAAGAGGTATAGAGCGTGTCTGGTTGCTAAAGGTTTCACTCAGCAAGAATGTATTGATTACTCTAAAACCTTTAGTCCTGTCATCAAACAAGCGACAGTCATATTAGTCTTCTCCATTGTCATTTCGTGTGGTTGAAAAATTCATCAGCTTGATATCCATAATGCCTTCCTTAATGGTGTTCTTGACGAGGAAGTCTACATGAAACAACCTCCAGGTTTTGTTGATTCTGCTCTCCCCTCTCTTGTGTGTCGCTTACATAAATCTCTCTATGGTTTAAAACATGCTCTACGGGCTTGGTACACTCCTATGAATGATTTTCTGTTATCTATTGGTTTCCATGCATCTAAGGTGGATACCTCATTGTTTATCTTCTCTATTAGTGCTGATATTTGTTATCTTCTGGTCTACATTGATGATATTCTACTTACGGGTAGCAACTCTCTTCTGCTCCAACGCCTCATTCAGCTACTGAGCTCAGAATTTAAGTTTCGCGACTTGGGTTCTGTTCATTATTTTTTGGGTATTGAGGTTCAGTTGACTAGTATGGGTCTTATGCTCCACCAACATAAATATACACTTGACATCCTCACTTGGGCTAGTATGTTATCTTGCCAACCTGTTGATACTTCTATCTCTACATCCAAAGCTACCATTCTGCCCGATCCATTATTTCTGATGCTACACGCTTTTGTCAAATTATGGGTGCTCTTCAATATCTCATTTTTACGTGCCCGGATATTTGCTTTGCTGTTAATAGAGTCTGTCAGTTTATTCATGCTCCTACGGATTCTCATTAAGCTGTTGTGAAACGCATCCTGTGTTATCTTCGGGGTACGACATCCCATGACTTGCATATTACTCGCAGTTCTTTTTTTTCTTACATGGTTTTATAGATGTAGATTGGGCAGGCAATGTTGAGGATAAAAAATCTACAGGTGGTTACCTTGTGTTTCTTGGTCAGACGCCAATTTCATGGAAATTCGATAAGCAATGCATAGTTGCTCGCTCTTCTACTGAAGATGAGTACAAAGCCTTAGTCGATGGCACAGCTAAGGTTATCTAGCTTCAATACTTATTAATAAATCTCCAGATTCCATCTTCTTCTGCTTATGCTCCTATCATCTGGTGACAATCTTGATGCCACCTATTTATCTACACCCAATGTCACTTTGGAGAATTTAAAAAACAATTGTAATAGTATTGTGCATGAGCAAAAACAAATTAGTAAAAGCAAACAGCAATTATTTCTTGCCAAACTAGGTATCATTAGGAGGCAATCTTATATTAGCAATGACCAGGTGGAACGCATTTGTACGTGGCGTTTCAAGTGATATTGAATGATTTAAAAAACGAAAAAAAAAAAAACGCCCCCTCCTTTGTTTTATTGTTCAAAGGTTTCCGTGTCCTAGCATTTCTTTATTGTTTCTTCAACAACTGTCCAAAATCAGAGATATAAAAGAAGAAGATGAGTAGACCAACAAGTTCTAGTTGGCCAATCTAAGATATGGGCACCTCCTGAAATTTGCTCTTATTCATGGGTGCTTGAGTGGGGACTATGGATGAAGAATTCGAGAAAGTCATAGTGACAGGGCTACATTTGTAGACCTCCATTGAAGAAAGAAGACAACAATACACACGGGGGATGGAACCCATGTTGCTTATTGTTTATTCTTCAAAATCTTGGAAATTCCTTACGCGTTTGCATTATAAATTCATGCATGATTCTATTGTTCTGTACACAACTCCTATCACCTTTAGAAAACAATCACTCTTAAGCTTGCTTTTAAAACATTCTCTTAGGGATTAACACATGGCCAATTCAGCTGTCTTGCGAGTTTCAATGCTGATCCTGATCATTTTATCCACAAATATGATTAATTTGGAGGCAGTAACTTATCGCGGGGTCGAGTCTGTGCCAAAAAGGATCGATAGCAGCACTCTCTTACAGAAATTGGGCTATTATATGCCAAAAAGGAATGTGACAGATCCACCCTCTGCAAGAGTTACACCTGCAGGGCCAGACCCTGAGCATCATTACTAGTCGCCACCGTCCCCGGCATTGCCTTGGAGGAGGAAGCACGGATATATAGTCCTGCACCAGGTGGATCAAACCAACCATTTCCTCAAACTCGGTGCCTTCTGCAATGTCTTTTCAGTCATTTTAAAATACAATGCCTTAGAAAAAAGCTATTATATCATCAGAATAAAATTCTGTAACCATTTTGGTTTGGAATCTTATTTTGATATTAAGCAGTATCTTAATTTCCATGAAGTCACATAAAATAAATAAAATCTTCTCAAGGCATTTTATCTTCAAGTGATTTCAGAGGCATTGCACGTAGAAAGCCTTGTTTTCCTCCTGGTTCATCTTTGGATGAAACTGGGAGGGTGGATCATCTGCATCTTCTTTCCTTTTATGTAGAGTTTTATCACTTGTGTTACCACGTTGAAGCATAAACAGATTAATGCTGTAAGAACATACACTAGAGAATCTTGTGGTATCTACTTTCGATAAAAACATGATTTGGATATGACTCCAGTTGTTTCTAAATACAATTAGACTCTTTTTTGTTTTTATTTTGGTCATGGTTTACGTGATTAAAAAAAATAATCAGAAAATAGCAAAAAAAAAGAAAATTATTACCATGAAAAAAATCATTCTTAGTGTTAAAAGATTATTTTGGATGTGTGGAATTATTTTAATGTGTTTTTGACATTTTTATTGTCTAAAAAAGTAGATTAGGTTTTCAGAAATATTTTGAAATCAAGTTGATTTTGCATTTTTTTTTTTACCAATTATATCCAAGTTTAAGATCATAAATAGGATTTTTAAGGTGTATAAAATATTTTTAGATGTTTTTGGATGGAAAATCGGTTGAAACAAAAGTTTTAAAATTTAAAAAATTAGATATTAATTTTTCAACCGATCGAAATTTGAGTTTATAAATAAGGTGTCATTTGATTTAATAAACAACGTGTCATTTATTTTTAGAAAAAACACAAGGGGTTAGTAAAAAAAAAAAAAAACCCAAACCACGTTGAAGAGATTTTATTAAATGAATAAGATACAACAACAAAACTTTTCTTGTACATGTTATGGATATTAATGAGAGAAAAAGTTGTTATAATAGCAAGTTAATTTGTTTTAATTAAATTTAAAATATTGTTATTCTTACATATAAAAAATAATACCATATAAATAAATAAACAAAATAACTTTGATAACTTTTTACATTATATAATCAAGATAATCAAGTGTCTTGATGTACACCTTTCTTTTAAATTCACAACTTGGTATTTGATTAAAAAAAATAGTATCATTCTAATAGCATTGAAATTTATTGGCACATAAAGGTCTTGATCAATTTAATTAAACTTATGCTTTAAATTTTAAATTTACACAATTTTCATGCTATTAAAAAATAAATTGATAATAATTACATTTTAAAAAAAATCAATCCTAACTGCAAGGTGTGCGCTAGGTTTCTAGTAAAACTACTAAACACCATCTTTATCCTCTTCACCCTCGTGTCCTATACAATGTTCTTCCATGAGGGTGGTCATTAGGTCAAAATTCGATGGTTAATAAAAGTTCGAATTAGATTGTATACAACCTTAATAAAACTATAAATTCAAATTCAAATCCCAACCCTAGACTCTAATCCAAACCACAAATATAACTCATACCCAAACTTGAACTTTGAAACCAAACCTCAAATCCAAAGATAAAAACTTAAATAAGTCTCAAACCCTAACCAAACCCCAAACCCAAATTTTAAACCATAAACCCCTAACTTTTTGTCTGCACAAAAGATAAAAATCATGGTTTTGCATTGCCTTACAAAATAATCACACAGTAATTAATTGTGCTTTTCACAAAATGATCGCAACCTTAGTCTATCAC
The DNA here is from genome assembly GCA_018804465.1 of Populus tomentosa. NCBI lineage: Eukaryota > Viridiplantae > Streptophyta > Magnoliopsida > Malpighiales > Salicaceae > Populus > Populus tomentosa. The sequence continues at coordinate 5,418,223 of CM031989.1, forward strand.
CCTGCTAAAAAAAAAACAAAAAAAAAGACCTTGCTTGAGATGTGAGCTGATGTTAATAATCCTGAAATGCTTTTAGTGGATCTTGAGGGTCAATGTTGGCGATATGTGGGAGATCAACCGGCAAATTTTCCACACTAATGCCCTTCTCCTTCAGCTCCTTGACAACCTCCTCAAACACAATCCTATTGCCAGCCTGAGTGAGGTGCAAACCATCACTGCAATTCCATTTTAACAAGTATTCAGAATTATTGCTTATTAGGAAAAATGAAATATAATTTCAATGGCCTGAGATTGATGAAGAAAATTTTAGTTTAATTTATTCAATCCATGGCAATGGAAAATCTCATAAATGGATGCCAATCTTAATTAAATACGGGAAAGAACCCTACACCATAACAATTAGATAAATCCAAAGAATTCACCATTTAGTGAGAACAATAACAATAAAGGATCAATGATCGGTTAAAATCCATTATGTTCACCCCTGCAGCAAGCTATGTATAGTAGTATATAGACAAGCAAGTTAAAACTTAAAATACCTTAGATAAGCTTGCTTCCAGTCAGGACATTCTTGCATTTTGATCCAGAGATCTACCACCGGGCATCCACATTCTTTGGCAACAGATTTGCATGCCTGAGCATAAGCTCCAGCAGCTTCATTTGTCCTCTCAGGCAGACCTGATGGGTTCTCTATATATGGATGTCTGCAAAATTTTAATGCTATTTCTTTCACCAAGTTTCTATATACTTTATTCTACATAAAACTCTGCAAGGATACTAGCTATTAACGATGACACACCCATAAGAAGTATTCAAGAAGAAAGGTACAAAGATGTAAAGGGCAAGTGTGTTAGAAGCATACCGGAGGCGTGCATCTTCATCAATCGGAGGAGGAGTAATGAGGAGAATGACAATTTCAGGCCAACGCTTCTGATATTTAGCAGAAATATAAAGATGTTAGCTTCTACTTCAAAGAACTTATAATGCAGACGGAGATGTTGACGGGATGGCTCCAACCTACTAGATTATATGAACACTGATTCTATAGCAAAGCAATCATTGATCATCTAACAGGTTATATCAAAAATTAAGGTTGATTTACCATTCAAGTGTTTGACAACTTTCAAGGAACAAACAAATCCTTCAAAAATAAAACCTAATATATATGTTATTTGGTGACCTCATCAAGGGATCCATATGCATGAACAAGTTTAAGAACATCAAATGGTAGGTCCTCCATGTTCCAGTGCTAGATGCCACACAAAGTGCCAACTTTTAAGACACTTGTGCATATGCAAAAACGTTCGAGATGACCAGGGGTGACCTCTACCCCCCAAGTTTTTTGACGTTCCATGATCACCTCTAAACTTGCACATTTTTATAGGATAATTTAACAAAAATGGTCCTCTGAAAATAAAAAGATACATTCTAGCCCTCTTAGTGTGTTGACTCGGATTCATCCATGACAAAATCATTAGACCCTCTTTTGGCCTAAACAACGGGCCAAAGGAAAAGGCATACAATTAAAAATTCAAAGGGTATGATTTCTTCTATTTAGCACAGATTAAAAAAGAGAGCAAAGCAAAACATTAGGGAAAAATACCTTAGTATTAAATAAGAGTATACAGATAAAATAGCATATTTTATCCTTATACTCATATTTTATGGATTTTGCTACTATATATATAAAAAACAAATCACGGATTCTCTATCCTTCCATTATCTGCTTCGTTATGCTTCTTTTTTTCTTTCATTAAATTTTGTTAAATGATGTAATACATGTTAAAAATATGGTATTAATTGATAAATCATTACTTGAATATATATAAATATGAAAAAGAAAGAAAGATAATTTGAATTAGAAAAGTGAGAATTCAGTTAAAAATATTGTGCTTTATTGGATATTTAATATTAGTTTAGGAAATACCAACAAAAAATGTTAAATTAATGAAAATTTCACTATTAATAAAATAATGAATGAGAAAATTACCTTTTATTATGGTTAATTATATGTTTGCGATGGTTTGGCTTTATAGGAAAACAAGAAAAATTAGAAGTTGATATTTTTTTTATATATAATATATGTTTGTTATCTAACTTTATCATGTCACGCAGTGCGATTATTATTGTTTTTAGAAAATATATTTTATATATAAAAATAAAATGGGTAGTAATGATAATAGCCCAATGGCCAACAATAACAGCGACAACTGGGACTCACCCACCCACCATAAGCAGATCTTTCTCTTTAATTGATATTTTCCTTGGCCCAACTTCGAAACCCCATTTCATTTTTTTTTATCAACTTGATGTACGGTCATTATTATGACGTCACTATCGGTCCCATTTTTTCCCAGTCTGATTTTCTCATCTTTTCTTTCCACGTTAAGAGATATTGTTAATTTCATTGTTCGTGCGTATACCTGTACTATGCTAGTTTATTATTATTATTATTAGTTAATCATTGTAAGACTAACGTTCAATATATGAAAGGTTAATTTAGTCTCTCCATAAATAGTTTTATAAGAAATAAATTCTAAAAAAACAAATTATTTTTCAATTTTTATTAATGTCATAAGAAATATATTGTAGAACATTTTCTAGTGTTAAATATTTAATTATGTAATGAAACAAAACTGTAAAATAAATTAATAATATTTTTTCAAGTTTATTATAAAATAAAAATTAAATCTGACAAATAAAAAATATTTTTAAAAAAAATTATTTTAAATAATAGTAATTAAAAAAATTATAATCCGGATAAAAAAAATCAACTAAAAAATTGATAAAAAAAAAAAATTCAAAGTGAATATATAAATCTAATTTCGTTATATCTAAAAAATCAAATTAAAAAAATCAAAATAAAATATATATTATAGTTAAAAGATAAAAGATTGTATTTGATATAATTAATAAATAATAAAATATTTTTTAATTTCTTATAACACTTTGAAAGTTTTGAAAACTGTTTTTCTAAAAACCAGTTTTTCTTTAATTAGAGAATATTTTTTATTAATTATTTTTTTAATAATAAAAAAATACAAAAAAAAATTAGAAAGTAGCTTTTAAGAAATTATTTTTCATTAAACAAACATGCCTTAATTCCGGCCTTTCAGTGGGATGAGTGGACTACGCATGCCATATGGAAGATTCCAGGATGAACATGCTAATCTATGAAAAGAAAAACATTTTGGATTTTCGCTTCTTATTTAACAATCAAAATAGAACCCTGACAAGATTGTGAGCAACGTATATACCTTGAAAAATGAGATGATAGAGTGAAGGTTCTGCTTGTATTCATGGAGTGGCACGTGTTGAAAGGCGGAGTATCTATCGGGAAGGCAAGCATCGTTAGCACCGAAAAACACCGTGACAGCCAATGGCGGTGCACCACCACTTTCCACCGGCGGAAATATCCTCTCTGCCACCTTAAGAGCCCACCTGGTATTATACCCGCTGTACCCTCTTAGCACCACATCAACCTTCAAAAAAAATAAACCAAACATGATCAAGAAACACAGAGACAAGAATATATATAGATACAGTAGCTTAAATAATATGAAAGAAAGAAGTGAATCATCACCGTGCGAGAGAAATGGTGACTGAGAGAGGCACCCCAACCACCATCACCGAAGGACTCTTCTGTTATTGAGTCACCAAAGAGATAAATCTTTGGTCTCATCTTTGACAAATCTGTAGATGCGCGCAGGATACTGGTTGATCTTCTTACGACTCAAGAACACCTGGACTTCTACCGATCTTGACGCATGACACATGCAATATGAAGCGAGTTTCTGATCTTCGGATTTGCCTTCTCCCGGTTCCTTCCTTCCCACCGTCTCAATGCCCACCTCCTTGTCTTCTAGCTTTGGCTCCCACAGCTTGTATCGGATCACAAGGCCGGTTTCTTGGATCAATTACGGTTTTAGTTGGCCAACAGAGCCGACGGTTGCATTTATTTCTGATGAAGGCTCCATTCAAGAACCAATGTGGTCTTAATGTATCAATATTATTACCTTTATGCCACTAGCATGGCCCCACTTGTTGCAGCTAATGGCTAGTAGTAGATGTGCAGCCACCACTAACAATCCAACGGTGAAGCGTCGTTGCTGCTTTCCTACCATTGCATCCAACGGGACTTTCAACCGCATGTTTGGGGGAAAAAACAAAGGGATAGATGATGCGATCCTGCTCCAATTTAATTCTTTATTTGTAAATCAAAATCACAAAATATTTAGTCGATCTGCTCGGGAAAATGTTAAATCTTCTGCTGGAAAACTATATAATAAACCTGGGAGATTTCTTAAAGATAATGTCTTTGGCGTAGAATAATTACAGATTTTATTTTTATTTTTCACTTGGTACCTGGATTCAGAGGATAATTGTATTATAGATTAATAATGTGTTTGGAATTATAGTTATTATTTAAAAATATTAAAATAAATATTAATTTAAAAAAAATAAAAACAAAATTAAAATACTTTTAAAACAGGACATAAAAAACATTTTGAGAAATTATTTCAGGGACCACATGGTCGGCTATCATTGCTTGTTGAACTGAGAGTGAAATGGTGACATGACTGCTTATTGAGTATTGACTTTACATTAATTCGTGCTGTCAGTCGTGGATTGGCTTCTGGAGAAGGCGGCATCGATGGAGCAACCGTCCTTTTTCGTCCAAGGAAACTTTTTCTGATTGTTGGTGGGCCAGTTCCTGCCTCACTACTCAATAAGAGTTAATGTCGCGTTGAAATATGTTCGTGATTGTGTTTTAAAAATATTTAAAAATAAATTTAAATTTTTTTATTTTTATATTAAATTAATATTTTTTATATTTTTAGATTATTTTGATAATTAAAATAATTTTAAAAAATAAAAAAATTATTATTTTAATATATTTTTAAATAAAAATATACTTTTATAAAACAACTATTATCATATTTATATTATTATGTTACCAACTCATGAAAGAATCAATGTATCAATTTTATAGATATATTTTTAAATATTATAATTTTTTATTTTAAAAAATATAAATATAATATTTATACTTAATAAAATAAATTAAAAAAAATTATGTAGCTAATTTTCTTTACTTTAAAAAATTACATTTATATTTTTAATATCTTTATATATAATATAATACAACCAAACAAATAACAAAATTCTTTTTTCTCGCATAAGAACTCTAATCTAAAAATCTTTTATTAATTTATTTAATTATTTGGATCCAAATTTTTTCTCCATGAAAAAACAATCAATTATATTTTTTTTTATTTAAACTCTAAATAACCTCAAATTAAAAACACAAATTCATTGAGATACTGGGCATATTCGTTTGACTGGCAGCCCATATAATTGCGAGATTTCTCAAAAAAAAAAACAAAAACAAAAATAAAGGCTATTAAAGCTATTAAAGAATGATGCAGTTTAATTTTTTTATTTTTGTTTTGAGAAATAACATATTTCTTGTTGTTTTGAATCATAGCTATTAAAAAACTGTTATTTAGAATAACAATTTAAATAAAAATCATGACACTTAATCACGGTTTTAATACAACCGCTATTCATAATAGTGATTACATAATAAAACTGCGATTCTGAATCGCAATTGTGATGTATATATAAAATCAGTTGGTAATGGTGATTTGGTTGTTAGACAAACTTTCATAACTAAAGATGATTTAGTAAATCCTTTTAAACAATGACATATTACACATTCACTTGAACATTGCGTTCAATGTTCAAACCAAACATTTGTTTAATTATAATATGTTCATATACCTTAATACCTTAATGTTAATGGTACTTATGTAAGGGATACAATAAAATATCAGTTCCTTTAAAATAGCAAAGTAGAAAGGTAAAGACACATGTACCATTACATACATATATATATAAAAAAAAACCGACCATGTCAACTCCGGTATCATGATCAAGTCTTGAAACGTAAGGCCTCATCATCATCATCATCATCATCAAAAGGTTCAATTTCCAACAAAGTAAGTGTTGGAGCATGAAATTAAAAAAAAATCAATCTAAAAGAATTGCCAAGGAAAACAAATAGTGATTAAAATAATAAGAATCAAATTGGTAGAAAAAAAGCTTAAAAGGGTGAAATTATATAAAAATAAACTTGTAAAAATCATCGCAAATAAAACAAATATCAATTAAAAAAAAGGGGATCAAATTTGAAAGATAAAAAAAAATGAATGGGGAAGAAATTGAAAAAAAAATTCAATTTCATAAATCATATCAAATAAAAATAAATAGTAATCAAAAGAATAATGACCAAATATAAAGAAATAACAAAGTGAAGGGCTGCTTTTATTTTTTGCAGGGTTAGTGTGAAAATTGACAAGGAGAGAAGGAAAAAAAATTCATTACTCCTGCAAAGGCTAAATGTTGATTTTTAAAAAATAAAATGACATATTTAGAATAAAGTTGTTAAAGAATAATATATTTTTAAAAAGTGTTAGGGAAATAGCATAGTTTCAAATTTTATTTTTTAAATCACGGTTATTAAAAAAATGTTATTCAGAATAACAGTTTAAATAAAAATTATGATTATGAATCACGGTTTTAATGCAACCGTTATTCATAATAGCAGCTACATAATAAAATTGTTATTTAGAATCACGATTACGATGCATATATAATCTCACTTTTTATATATATAGTTGTCGCTCCTACAAAGAAGAAAACCCTGGGAACCTAAAAAAAACCCAAGAAAAACCAGCCTCCAATCGCCCCAAAATAGCATCCAATCCTCTACCAAAACACTAGAGTCATTTTCTCTTTGTTAGTCTTTCTACCATTTTTGTTGTTGCAAAATGTCACTCCAAACTTCTTTTGATTGTCTCCCTATTGCAATAATCAATGGAACTGCTACCTAGAAATTAGAAAATCAAGGTAAAACATTTTCATTGTCTATTAGTTTGATGGGTTTTATTAATAAATTTTATATTTGGATTTAGTTAGGTATTTATGTTATGTCTTATAATTAGATAATTTTAGGTTTTGAATATTGAAATTATGTGTTTTAATACAATTGATGTTACTTATGGAAATAATTAGGTTTGAATTAGGAAAATTAGGGTTTAAATCGATTATTGGGTTACTTGTCATATTTAATAATATTATTTGAATTGATATAATATTTGTTTTCATTGATGTTTTCATAACTCATTTTTAGGTTATTCCTCAAATTCACCTCTTTCTTTCTAAAATAAAAATAAAATAAATAAAATAAAGACTCTCATTTTAGCAAAAGCAAGCTAGGAGGATTTCAAATGTAGGAAAAGATCTAGTTGCAATTTCAAATGGAATATGAAGCCTAATTGTACCTCATTCTACCCAAAACTAAAGAGACAAGATAGATTCAAGGTCAAGTTACGTGATTATTAGATGAATCTGCATAATAATTAAGTCTAATGATATAATTAGATTTTAATTGGTCAATTTGACTTAATTATGAGCCAAATTAAAGTTTAATTATGTTTAAGAATTAATTAGGGTCCAATTAAAGGATTTAATTAGGTGCACAAACTTAAATTATATTTTTAATAGGTCAAATTAATTTCATTAGGGGCTTAATTGGTGAAGAATTAAGTTTGGAAGCTCAATTTAGGCTAAATTAGGAAGATTGGAATTTTAAAAGATCAAATTTAATTTTTACTAAGTCAATTAATTGAAATTGGGGTAAAATTACAAGAAAATCAAAGTTTTTGGGTCAATTAAGAGCTAAATTGAAGAAATTTATAGTCAATAATCATTTTGAAAAAGGCACAAAACTCTATGGACCTAATTGGCTGAAATTAGAGGCTAAATTGAAGAAATCTGAATGGAGGACCAAAATGAAAAAGGTGCTAAAATCTAGAGCTAAAATTAAAGTTTGTTGGGGTAAAATTACATAAAATTAAAAGTTTGATGCAAAATAGAGGTGTAATTGAGAGAAGTCACAAATCAAAGGACTAAGATAAACTTTACCAAAACGGCGTCATTTTGGGTTATTATTCATCTTCTTCTTTAGATTTTCACTGAAAAGTTGCTTAGTGGCCTCATTTTCAAGGTATTTAATGTTTTATCTCTCTACCAAATTTGATAAAATTTGTATGCAAACAATGGTCTGACATCTAACTACACCCTATTGTAGTCCTTTCTAGTCAATTAATGTCACAATGGTTATGGCACTATCCTAAAATAGCCAACCCAACCAGCTCTTTTTTGCAACAAATTTGACAGCCTATGATAGCCACTTTAAACCAACGATTAAGATCATTCTAGGTTGAATTAAGAGTCAAGAATCGACACCATTAAAGATAAAATGTCCCTCTTCAATCCTTTATAAATAGAGGTTGATTTCATGGTTTGAGGGAGGAGAAATAATAAACCAAAGTTGAGAAAAAATCATTTCCGTGAAGTTTTTCTTTCCACCCTTTCTTGGCCACCACTTTGGCTGCTTTCTTCGCCCGACCTCAGCCGTCGTTGCAGTTATTAACCACTTGTCGCTCTTCCCTACAACACGAGGAACATTGTTAGCCTTTTGTTTCCCCCTGCCAGGTAAGCCATCCACCTATTTTTCTCCTCTAAACCCCACCGGGCATTGCATATACCTCTAACCCCCACCTACCACTGCATTTTATATACAGTGACCATGAATTTTTACCCCACAATCACTAGACTGGGTTGGATCTAGCCTAGTAAGAAAAAAGGACTAGGTTCGTGGGCAGTTGGCCCAACAAGACCCGATTGGGCTGGGCCCAACCCAATATAATAATAATCATAATCATAATAATAATATATAAAAAGAAAAAAACTCCAAAAAATTTCCAAAAGTCATTTCAAAATATTTATGATTTTCTCACATATTTTTCTACCAATTTCACATAATATCGAGTTGTATAGTTACACTGTAAGATACAAATTCAGTATTAAAATATCTGGTTTTCTTCAAAATGTTTCTAAATTATTTTTTAAAATTTCAAAAAAATCTTAAAATTTTTAAATTAATTTCCTCTTTCAAAAAAAAAATACTTTATTTTTATGCATACAGCTAAATCTTAAAAGTTTTTCAAGCAAATTTTTATTAAAAAAACAAAAGTTGCATCTTTCTCATGTTTTAAATTGCTAAGTACTTATTATAACTTATTTAAGATTAACCTTTAGCATTTGATCAAAATATCAAAAACCCTTTACCAATTATTTTGTTCATTTTATGTTAGGGTTTAGATGTAGACTTTAATATTTGAAAATGTAAAACTACACAATAAAATATACCCTCAGGTATTAAAGATACAGAGTGCAAAATAAATGCAATACAAAAATTTAAAATTTAAAATGATTAGGATTTCTTCAAATAAGGTAGAGATTTCCTCACGAGAGATATCTGACTTAAACCTTAGAAAAAGATCAATGAATAGAAACTTAACCTAGAAAAATAATCAAACAACAATCCAGCTTATCTTAGGTAGGGTATACTAGGAGTAATGCATTTTTTCCTTTCATAACCAGTGCCTTACCCAGACTCTCGCAGATAATAGGTTTTTTAGTATCCATAATACTAGGTAGCGACTCCTAAACTTTATAATAATAATTTTTTTTATTGTACTTAAAACCCTTTCCTTCTCAACAATACCTCTCATAAGGCATTAAAGCGCGCCATTTTGATGTTGGCTCGTGACAAATGTTATTTATAAAGTTACTATCGAAATCATACCATTTAGATTTTGCGCTAACTTCAAAGTTTTTTAAAATTTTACTTTGGTTCAAAGTTTATTTTGTTTATTTTTTCAGTCTCTGAGTTAGAGAGCTGAGAGAAAAAGTTATTGGAAAATGGTGAAGTTGTCATTTGACCATAATCTCATCATAAAAAATCAGGATTTTTGTGTTAATAGGATTTTTGTGTTAATAGGTTCAATTTTGATTTTGTTGACTCATGTATTGGTTTCCCAGCTTAGATGTGCTTGGGCTTTTTGAAATATTTTAAAAAAGCATATTTCATTTTTTTTAAAATAAATAACAATGCAACTTACATTCATGGTTTCCTCGCCTTTAACAATAAACTTTTGCAACTAATCAAGGCTAGTTGGATAACATTTGACAAAATGTTGAATATGAATATTAATCCTCTTCCAAATCATAGAGAAGTAAATAAATTCATTGTTGATTCTAAAAAAAAAAACAACATGAGGGAGTTTTATGGGTATCCACGAGAAGGTTATTAGGCATACTAGTAGAGGTGAACTATCTTTGGTCACCTTCAAAGGTATAGGTTGTAAGAAATCCTGAAGAGTATAGTAAATATCATTACTAGTTAGGATATGATATTGATTACTATGAAGAATTCCATCATGAGATTTTCCTCCACATCCCCTCCTCTTTCACCTCAATCCGCAACCTCTTCTTAATGTTTATGAACATTTGTAATTGATTTTTACAGTAAATTAATAATCTTAAATGTATTCTTCAAGTTAAATTTTTTTTTTAATGTTTTGATTGCATTAAAAACACAAATTAGTACACCATCGATGGAATCACTGATGTGCATAAAACTTCATCAATTATTCCATCAGTATAGCATGTGAATTTTCCTCTCAGAACTATAGAGAGTTGATAAGTGATCACCAACAAAAAGAGGTTGTGTGTGATTCTATCGGGTATCCGTAAAAAAGATGTGATATATTACCGACAAGTTATTTGACAAAATTCTATTAATGATATTTACATATTGATATATCAACATAAATTGGTCATCACATATTTTTTTTCATAATAATATAATATCGGCCCAACTATTGATGATTAAATCAATAATGAAATTGCTGGCCGATATAAAATCTCTGGCATAGCTTTAGCCAACAACATGACTCTAACAATAAATCCATTAGAGATATATTTACCAATGAATAAACAACTTTACTATTTACAAAATATTTTGGTGGTATAATTCAATTGCCCACCTACAACTAACTTATTTTGATCTAAACAAAATGAAAAAAAATCCCATGATTAAAAAGGTTTTAAAAAAAATACTAAATCAATGATATATTGGATCGACCTGGGTTTCATGCCTTAAGCTGTCAAAAAACTATTTAAAAAAATCTCACCTGCAACAAAATAAAAATGAAATAATAAAAATAACCAAAATCTAAAATGATATAATTTTTTTAAAATACTAAGACAAAGACATATTGGATTGATCCATGTTTTGTGGCCTAACCAGTTAAACCCATGACTTGGATCATGGACTCCAACATATTTTTTTTCAAACTATTTTTCTATGTAATTATATAATACATGATGCGGGTGATGGAATTAACTAGGTTTATACCACAAAAAAATAGACTTTCACAAAATTAAGCAAAAACTAAATACTGAGGTGTTTGGTTGAAACTATGATAAACCCATTAATATCAAACCAAAAAACATTATGTAGGCCATTTCAAAACAAATAAAATGTTGAAGGATAAAATTCAAAATAAATAAATAAATAAATAAGTAAATAAAAAACAACATAAAAATTATTAGTGCGCGGTCCTGGTTAGCCAAACTTGCCTAAGCCAGAAAAAGCCCAAGCTTACGGGCTTAGACAGCCCACACGCCTGGGCTTGTTAATTGTTTTGTTTTTGTGAGGCGGACAATAAAACAAATAGTCGATATGTCGCTTGCTATCATACATTGTTGAAAAATTGAGTAGCTGCCTTTTAGGATTAAAAAATCTATCATTTCAGCCCAAAATACTTAGGAAACATCCAGGGATCTCAAAAAACTCATTTTTTTGGTATTAAATTACCATTTAATCTATTAAAATAAAAAATGAAACTGAATCAAAATAAGATTTTAAAGCCCGATCTACTTTTTTAGGCAAGATAAATGAAAAAAAAAACTAAATGAAACTTTATTAAGCAAATGAAACTCATTAACAACAAGAATGACAAGTTTCATCATTGAAAAGTGAATGTTTGTCTAGTTTCTCTCTTCTTCATCATAATTCTCTCTCTCTCTCTCTCTCCTCTCTCCTTCCTCATAATCTGACGATGTTATTATGTAAATTTGTAATTGGTGTCGCACCCCAAAAAATTTCAGCGCGCGGCATCGGCTGGCGATTTTTATCGTTTTTTGCATTTGCTTTGAATTTGTTTCGTTGGAGTCGCCACCTAGTAATTCATTGAGGGCTACTAGGAAACCTGATGTACTGGTCGTGTTAGAGATCGTGAGTAAGGGACTAGTTGTGGTTAGGGAAGGTATTAGCACCCCTAACACACCCTACCTGAGGTAAGCTGCTTCGTGTTCTGATGTGATTTGAAAAATTAAAATATTAATTAAATTCTAAGGCTTGAATAAATCAGTTATTAAATCCCCGAATATATGTAAAAACTTGTTCTTACATTTTCGTGGAAAATACAACTTGATTTCATTTGTCCTTGAGATATTTAACCATATTTAAGAAAAATTAAAATATTAATTAAATTCTAAGGCTTAAATAAATCAGTTATTAAATCCCCGAATATATGTAAAAATTTGTTCTTACATTTTCGTGGAAAATACAACTTAATTTTATTTGTCCTTTAGATATTTAACCATATTTAAATTTAACAAATAATTCTTTTTGTGCTTTTTTATTTTTTATAATTCAATAACATATATAAAAAAACAAACACACACAAACATTTCCTTTTTTTTCTTATCACTTTCTCTTTCTTTTCTTTTTTTTCTTTTACATCCATATTTACAAAGATACAAATTCAAAATAAAAAAACAAAAAAACTACATTAAAATTACAATAAGGGCCTTCAAAACCATCTGAAATTACATCAATGACCCTCTGCAAGCCGGAACAGTGCTGACAAGGTTTCTGGCTGCGGGAACAGCGCGGCGCGTGGACCTCACTCGCCACTGCCACTGGCGGCGCGTGGGTCCACGCGCCGCCGTGAAAACAAGCCGAAAATAGGGGGGTCTGTAATGGCCTATTCCTCTCTTCAATCCCCTGCTGTCTGTCACCTGCAAATCTCAAACAACACAGCAAGGGCAATCGATTTTAAGTTTTTCCTTTCCTTTACAGATCTGCATTTTTCTCTCTTCTTCTCCGTTTCGGATCGGCTTCTCTCTGGTTGCAGGTCCGGCCGTTGATTCTCAGTCGTAGGTGAGGCTGCTTCTGTGGGCGCCGCCGTATGGGGGCTGATTGATGGAGACGGGGTGACCGGTTCTGTGGTGTGCTGGAGGAGATCGGCCGCCGCTGTGATGGGCTCTGTTTGTTGCCCGGCTGCTGCTACTGGAGGAACACGGCGCCGCTGCACGAAGATGGGCAGTCGCTGCTGTCGTTTCCCCGTTGTTCTCTGTTTCCAGCGGTGGGTTTCTTCTTCTGCCGATGGCAGATCTTGTTGCTGCTGTCGTTTGGCCGGCCGAGTGGAGCAAATCAGAGGAACAAAAACAGGGGGAGTTGTGGTGGCCAAGGGAAGAAGGAACGGCTGGGATTGAGCTGGTTGGGGTTGGCTGTGAGAAGGAAAAAAATCAAAACCAAGGGGCTGTTTGGTTTGTCACGGTTAAAGGAAACTGAGGGGAAAATGGAGATGACGATGGGGAAGAGAAGGAAATACCGGTCTGTGGACTGGAAGAAAAAACAAAATCAACAACCAGTGGGGGGCGGCGGTTCTAAGAAGATGAAGGTTCGGCGCTGAAGAGGAAAAAAAAACCAAAAACGTGGGGGGCGGCTCCTCTTGAAAATAAGATGGGTTTAGGTTTAGGTTTTTTTTTGTATTTTTTCTGATGTTGTCAAAATTGCCCCCCCTTTTGTGTGAGTTAAAGACCAGTATTTATAGGCAAAAATGTTGCCAAGTTTTTCAACTTGGTCCCTCAACTTCTTTCTTTTTGTAAATTTTGATTTTTCTTATTTTTTTTGTATTTTTTGAAAACGAGCAATATCAACGTCGACTCAACGAGGAAAATCAATGTTTTTTTTTTTTTAAAATGACGCGCAAAAAGTCGAACGCGTTTGAAAATCTTTTAAAAATTTAAATTCTTTTTTTTTAGACGACGTCGAAAATGCTAAAAGGACGAAAATATATTAAAAAAACATATTTTTTGGATTTTCATTGTTTTTCTCTATTTTTGGATTTTTTGAACATATATCAAAAACATGGGTCAAAAAATGGGTAGCAACAGATGCCCCCTCTTTACAATGCTTACGAAGCAAAAATCCTCAATGTTTTGCATAGTAAGCTTTGTAAAGAAAACAAAAGAAAAATGATTTCATTAGTTTGGGCGACCTGCCCACACACTCACACTGGTCTATTTTCACGGGCGACCTGCCCACCCATACTCACACTGGTCTATTTTCACGGGCGACCTACCCACACATACTCACACTAGTCTATTTTCACGGGCGACCTACCCACCCATACTCACTCTGGTCTATTTTCACGGGCGACCGGCCCACACTCTCACACTTGTCTATTTTCACGGGAGACCTGCCCTTTTAATTGGGTTTCCTGAGATCCCATCTGGCGACCTCATTCAACTGGAACGAAAATATTGTGTAACTCGGTTAACCTGAAATCCCATCTGGCGATTCCCTTTAACCAAAGCTACATGAGATCCCATCTGGCGACCTCATTCAATTGGAACGAAATATGCGTAACTCGGTTAACCTGAAATCCCATCTGGCGATTCCCTTTAACCAAAGCTACATGAGATCCCATCTGGCGACCTCATTCAATTGGAACTAAACTGTGTGTAACTCGGTTAACCTGAAATCCCATCTGGCGATTCCCTTTAACCAAAGCTACCTGAGATCCCATCTGGCGACCTCATTCAACTGGAACTAAACTGTGTGTAACTCGGTTAACCTGAAATCCCATCTGGTGATTCCCTTTAACCAAAGCTACATGAGATCCCATCTGGCGACCTCATTCAACTGGAACTAAAAAACTGTGTGTAACTCGGTTAACCTGAAATCCCATCTGGCGATTCCCTTTAACCAAAGCTACATGAGATCCCATCTGGCGACCTCATTCAATTGGAACGAAATATGTGTAACTCGGTTAACCTGAAGTCCCATCTGGCAATTCCCTTTAACCAAAGCTACATGAGATCCCATCTGGCGACCTCATTCAACTGGAACTAAAAAACTGTGTGTAACTCGGTTAACCTGAAATCCCATCTGGGAATTCCCTTTAACCAAAGCTACATGAGATCCCATCTGGCGACCTCATTTAACCAAAACAAAAGAAAGTGTAAAAAAAACGGTCTCATCGTAATGGGTGACCTACCCAGGTGGAAAGAATATGAAAAAAAAAAACGGTCTCATTATGATGGGTGACCTACCCAGATGGAAAGAATATGAAATGCGGTCTCATTATAATGGGTGACCTACCCATGTGGAAAGAATATGAAAAAGCGGTCTCGTTATGATGAGCGACCTACCCAAATAGAAAGAATGTGAAGTGCGGTCTCATTGTAATGGGTGACCTTCCCAAAATGAAAAAAAAATATGAAGTGGGGTCTCATTGTAATGGGTGACCTACCCAGATGGAAAAAAAATATGAAGTTTGGTCTCATTGTAATGGGTGACCTACCCAGATGGAAAAAATATGATGACGTGCAGTCTCATTGTCATGGGTGACCTACCCGGATGGAAAAAATGTGAAAAATGGTCTTATTATAATGGGCAACCTACCCAGATGGAAAACAAAATGTGATATGACAAGTGTGAAAATAGGACTTACCTGGCGAAGTCCTGAGGGGATGACAGAGGAAGGGCTGGAAAACTTGGTGCTTCCTGATAATTCCCGATCATAGGATTTGAAAACTCGGTGTTTCCTGACTGCAAGGGTTGAAAACGCGAGGCTTCCCGATTGCAAGGTTAATCTATTCATTTCTTTGGGATTTTCCTAATGGTAGGGTTCATCCCATCGTCCTTTTATTCCATGATCAAAACCGATTCTTTATTATTATCACCACCATGCTTCCTTCTTTTTCCACCATCTTGCTGGACCTCATTAAGGATTTTCCTGTAACAATTCAAAAATATGTGCAAATGCTTTTTTTTTTTTTTTTTGAGGTTAGATGATATGCATGCATCCTTACCTGATTTGAAATATAGGTCCCCCCCTCTTTGATGCTCCATCGTCATAGGGTGCCCTTGTTTGTATCCCAAAGCTTTCTTTGTTCTTCCGATGTATTGGCTCATTCATGTGCTAGCCATCCACTCAGCTGTAAATGCAGTGCCCATCCCGGGCTGTCTTCGACAATTACTGCTTGCATCATTCATCAAGCTTGACCCTACCCCCAAGTGTGGTGCTGCTTGATTCATTATGAAGTATTTTCTCTCTTGGATTCTTCTGAGGATTATCCTTTGATTGATTGTGTGCATCATGCCAACACCCCATCAAGATTGTTAATCGGTCATGAACTTGCCTTCGGCTGAAACACCATTTAAGTATATGTAGTCATCCATAATCATGGAACTGCCACGTCATTCCGACATGCATCTCATACTTTGCAAGGAAAGGCTCATCGTTGTAAGCTCAATGTTTTCCTCAAAAAGTTCTTCTCACCCATCTAATCAGATCTTGAAAAGAAATGTATTGGCATCATCAATGATGTTCATGTTATCAACCATATTCATGTGGTGAAGTGCGCATTTGAGCTTCAGAATAGATGGTCTCATAGTCAATCTTAGTGGTATGCATATGTTCGATGTTCATTTAAATGCACTCACCCAATAACATCTGTCAGGAGTCATAGCCATGTTTCACAGGGTAACCCAAGATGAAGATATGAAAATATCTTTCTAGTGCAGCGTTGCTCATCAATTGCTGCTGAAGTGCACTAGATCATGTATTGTCTTTGAACAACATTGGCCCCAGCAATGATACTAATGCTCGTTCATCAGTTTATACTCAAAAAGGTCTTCATTTGTCATTGTTAGATGCTAAACATAACTTTCTTGTACTTTGATGACTCATCATTTGATTCTTTCTTTAACCCCAACTGATTAGAATGTTGTTTGTTTTTTTCTTCTAAGGGTCCAATGTATTGCCCCCAGGTGGTCAACGTTTCAAGGAGTGTCGAGAAATGTTGATGTCATTTTTGTCAAGGATTTTGCAGACTCAATTGATGTTCTTGTTTGAAAATCTTTCTTGTTCTGGAATCAAATCTCACATTTCAACGATCATGTCTATTCAAGTCTAATTGGTGAAATGAAATCAGAGAGATGTCTGTTTTTTGAAATTATTATTTTTTCTTTTGAAATTCAAACTTCTTTGGTCAAAGACCCAATACACTATTCAATGCAGTCCTTTGATTGTCTTGTATTTTGAAAACAGAAATGACCCGTTGTAAGATTTAAAATGACTTTTTCATGGTTCTTTGTGTCCACTTTAAACTCTGATTTTGGATATATCTTTTGATGGTCTGTGATGAGGTGACATTCTGTGAATTTGAAGGAAAACAATAGGCTCAAGTCAAAACTTGAGGATTCATCAAGGAAAACTGTTTTGTTTTTTTAGCAATAATTTTATCAACATGCATAATGACCAGTAGCTTAATTCATGAAGTCACAACCCTTATGGAAAAGCTCTTCAAGTTTCGAGAGCGCCATTTATCAGTTCAAATTGCTTGCTTGATTAAAGAGGGCTTTTACAAGCACGTAATGCAGGCTATGGTTCATGGCTATGAAAGAAAAGGATTTCAAAGGCTCAAAACGTGTTTGAGGGTTCCAAAAACCTAGGATCAACATCAACTCGTTTTCTATTGTTGTCTTTGTAGAGGAAACGACATAGAACCTTGTTAACCTCAAAAGATCAGACTTCTGTTAACATAAGTCATAATGCAAATCCACCTTTCATTGATGAATAACCAACCTTAGTCATCTGATAACATCATAGCTTTATAATGGATATCAAAAGTCACGTTTATAGCTTAGTCTTTTTTCTTTTTGGTATTGACTTTTGTTGTGTCTTTCCTTGATTGAAATTTCTTTCGCTCTTCCTGAACTTGATAGGCATTCTCCTTCCTTTATCTTTGACTTGTATTTAAGTGAAGGCAATTTCAACTTCTTCTTTTTTTTTCCCATTCTTTTTTTTCATCATAGCCTTCCTTAAAAATTTCCCATATGCCCCTAGTCTATGTGTTTACTTTTAGCTCTCTCTCAATCATTAGACTTTTGCTCTAAGCCTTCCCCTTTTATCCATTAATTATATCAATGTCTCCAACATATCTCTCATTTGCCCCCAGTGTGGGGTGTGATCCTAGTCAGGGTTTTAATGAAAAAAATATTCTATCCAGCTCAAAATGGGACTACAAGGGATATAATTTTTAGACAGTGAAGGGATATCAAAGATGGCCTTTTCTCATTTCAAGCAAGGTCGGTTAGAACTGATAAATTTTGATCTCATCCAGTGTAATGACTTGGACTTGTAAGAATCATGATTCACGAGTCCATAACTACCGAATCCACTACATGTCATTATGCATACTGTTAAAACTTAGCTATATGATGTGTGGTTCAGTTTCAAAAGGTATGAGTTCAAAATTGTTTAGTCACCTCATGTCATTTTCAAGTATCGAGTCATTTCTGTAATCAAAACACTTTTAATCTTTCGGATTAATTAACCTTTATCGCATGTTGGAGTTTGATCAAAATATTTTGTCAGAATAAAATGTTAAACATCTGTTGATTTCAAAACAATAAAAAGACAAAAGCAAGGCATGTTTCGTTGAAGGATGAGATGTGATCCCAAAACAAAATGCAGAATTCCAAAACAATATGATTGATTGTTCATCACCATTCTTGAATCAGCTTTTCTGGCAATATTTGTGTTTTGCCAAGCACTTTCGATCAACATGTCATTCTGAGGATGTTCTGGTGACAACATGATTGATGCCATCATCTTTCGCAAACTCAGCTCGATTCTTGAAACTCTTGTGTCTGTTCAACTGAAATGGTCCGTGAACCCTCCATGATATACATATTTGGTTTGAATTATACCACAGTGGTTGCATGCAATTTGTCGAGGTTTGGGACACTAAGTCTGAAATCTGGCAGTGCTGGTAAATAAACCCACATGGCAAAGGAATGTCTATCTTTGGCAAAGACATTGGAGTAGTTGATGCTTGAGCGAGACTTTACTAGGCAAAATAACTGAGGTTTCTTAATTGAGAGTCATCTTCCGATTCAACTCTCTTCCGGTTCTAGAATCCATGGCAGATCCTTCAATCTGTCCTCTCTTCATAGCTTGTTCAATTCTTCGGCAAATCCTCACAACATCATTTCAATCTTCCAATGTTGTTGTGGTTGGTTGCAGATTGTTAGAAAACTTTCCAACAGCTTGGTAATCTTGGCAGCGCCCAGAAACTTGTAGTATCGCCACTACCGACACGTGGAATCATGCCTTATCTCTTCTATGGGAGAAAACGATGAACATGAATCTCCTCTATTTCTTCTTTGATTCCTCTCGAATGGTGCAGCAAACAAGCACCAATATAGGGAGTTCTACTCTGTGGAAGTTTCAGTCTTCTTCATGTTTTTCAGTATAGGCATGTCTCTTCTCTCTACTTTTGCATTTTAATACTAACACTGTTGGAGGAAAATCATAGATGAGCTGAAACTACTGTATTCCTTCTTGGATTTCCCACTTGCGGATCCACAAATAGATTCCTGCTGAGAGAGCTCTGCTACGTTGAAGTTCAATGTCTGCTCATATTTTTCAGACCAGGTCTGGCTCTTCAACCTACTAAGATGTCTTCGTGCTGAAACTGATGAGAGAAATATTTGTAGCATATGCAACTTATAAATCCCCTCTTGCATTCCCAATTTACAGGGCCATAAATGGATTTTTGTAGAGAGAGCTCTGCCCCATTGAAGTTTGACGACTGCTAATATTTTCAGACCAGGTCTGACTCTTCTGCCTACTACAATGTTTTGTCGGTACCACTGGTGGGAAAAAGTTTCAAAGCATATGAAATTAATACATCCCCTTTTGCATTTCCCATTGGCAGATCCACAAATAAATCTCTACAGAGAGCTCTACCACGTAGAAGTTCAGTGTCTGATCATGGCTTTTCAGACCAACATCTTGTACTGCTGAACTGGAATTGAGCTCATAATTGGGGTAACTTCAAAACAGACTGATGCACCATGAACAGGATGCTAGTAGTCACTTGGTTCCATTAGATGATGTGGAGGCAATGAACATTTAACAGTGCAAATGGACAAGAACCAGAGTTGTCATTAGTTGATGACTGAAGGCATTGTTGCTGTTGTTCATGATGGAAAAGGAGAGTTACAGCTTCAATTAGATGTGAACAAGCAGTGTTCTCACAGAAGACGGTGCAGACATTCTCTTTCCATTTGATGCTCAACATTTGTTCGAGCAGATCTGAGTCTAGCTACTTCACCTTTGATGCTCTCAACCTTAATCATATAAGCCTCTATCTGGCACCTTTCTTCAACTCCATCATTCTTCTCCAATCACGTGCAGCACAGCTTGTGCGGGGGAACCTACTTTTCGACCCGGTACATGCATGATAAATGTATGAATATGTAATCTATATGACGAACTCACCCTTCGAGGGGTGACAATATGGTCGTAACTCTTGCATGATGGAACAAGAATCGTGATTTTTGCCCAAACTCTACAATGAAAATTTTCTGAGTGACGGCCATTGTGTCACCCACAAGTCTCGGGTTCAAGATGCTTCAAGAAGGGTTTCCTCGGATGCAAAACAATAGCACATACATCCTAAAGACAAGCTCTATTCATTTTACGTGAGACAAAGGGTAGGTTTGATGCTTGGTCTCTAAAAGGGGTCTCTTGTTGTCCCAGTGATTGCCCTCGTAAAGGCAATATAGGGGCCCAGTAGGTAATGAATTTGGCACGTGTACCAATTATTACCAGTCTAAGCACTCAACAAAGAGTTGGGGTTTACACAAACTTAAACCTTGACTCAAGTCATAAGGTAAGCTGCTAGTCCCCCACCTAACTTAAAGTTTAATGTGTATGCTCAAAAATAAATACAGGTGATGCATGAGACAATTTCAATAAAATGCATGGAAATAACAAAAATAAAATAAGACAAAACACAAAAAACTTAAACACATCAAAACACAAAGCTTAGTCCAATAATGTCAGAAACAGTACCTTCCCCAGTGGAGTCGCCATTCTGTCGCACCCCAAAAAATTTCAGCGCGCGGCATCGGCTGGCGATTTTTATCGTTTTTTTGCATTTGCTTTGAATTTGTTTCGTTGGAGTCGCCACCTAGTAATTCATTGAGGGCTACTAGGAAACCTGATGTACTGGTCGTGTTAGAGATCGTGAGTAAGGGACTAGTTGTGGTTAGGGAAGGTATTAGCACCCCTAACGCACCCTACCTGAGGTAAGCTGCTTCGTGTTCTGATGTGATTTGAAAATTTTAAATATTAATTAAATTCTAAGGCTTGAATAAATCAGTTATTAAATCCCCGAATATATGTAAAAACTTGTTCTTACATTTTCGTGGAAAATACAACTTGATTTCATTTGTCCTTGAGATATTTAACCATATTTAAGAAAAATTAAAATATTAATTAAATTCTAAGGCTTAAATAAATCAGTTATTAAATCCCCGAATATATGTAAAAATTTGTTCTTACATTTTCGTGGAAAATACAACTTAATTTTATTTGTCCTTTAGATATTTAACCATATTTAAATTTAACAAATAATTCTTTTTGTGCTTTTTTATTTTTTATAATTCAATAACATATATAAAAAAACAAACACACACAAACATTTCCTTTTTTTTCTTATCACTTTCTCTTTCTTTTCTTTTTTTTCTTTTACATCCATATTTACAAAGATACAAATTCAAAATAAAAAAACAAAAAAACTACATTAAAATTACAATAAGGGCCTTCAAAACCATCTGAAATTACATCAATGACCCTCTGCAAGCCGGAACAGTGCTGACAAGGTTTCTGGCTGCGGGAACAGCGCGGCGCGTGGACCTCACTCGCCACTGCCACTGGCGGCGCGTGGGTCCACGCGCCGCCGTGAAAACAAGCCGAAAATAGGGGGGTCTGTAATGGCCTATTCCTCTCTTCAATCCCCTGCTGTCTGTCACCTGCAAATCTCAAACAACACAGCAAGGGCAATCGATTTTAAGTTTTTCCTTTCCTTTACAGATCTGCATTTTTCTCTCTTCTTCTCCGTTTCGGATCGGCTTCTCTCTGGTTGCAGGTCCGGCCGTTGATTCTCAGTCGTAGGTGAGGCTGCTTCTGTGGGCGCCGCCGTATGGGGGCTGATTGATGGAGACGGGGTGACCGGTTCTGTGGTGTGCTGGAGGAGATCGGCCGCCGCTGTGATGGGCTCTGTTTGTTGCCCGGCTGCTGCTACTGGAGGAACACGGCGCCGCTGCACGAAGATGGGCAGTCGCTGCTGTCGTTTCCCCGTTGTTCTCTGTTTCCAGCGGTGGGTTTCTTCTTCTGCCGATGGCAGATCTTGTTGCTGCTGTCGTTTGGCCGGCCGAGTGGAGCAAATCAGAGGAACAAAAACAGGGGGAGTTGTGGTGGCCAAGGGAAGAAGGAACGGCTGGGATTGAGCTGGTTGGGGTTGGCTGTGAGAAGGAAAAAAATCAAAACCAAGGGGCTGTTTGGTTTGTCACGGTTAAAGGAAACTGAGGGGAAAATGGAGATGACGATGGGGAAGAGAAGGAAATACCGGTCTGTGGACTGGAAGAAAAAACAAAATCAACAACCAGTGGGGGGCGGCGGTTCTAAGAAGATGAAGGTTCGGCGCTGAAGAGGAAAAAAAACCAAAAACGTGGGGGGCGGCTCCTCTTGAAAATAAGATGGGTTTAGGTTTAGGTTTTTTTTTTTATTTTTTCTGATGTTGTCAAAATTGCCCCCCCTTTTGTGTGAGTTAAAGACCAGTATTTATAGGCAAAAATGTTGCCAAGTTTTTCAACTTGGTCCCTCAACTTCTTTCTTTTTGTAAATTTTGATTTTTCTTATTTTTTTTGTATTTTTTGAAAACGAGCAATATCAACGTCGACTCAACGAGGAAAATCAATGTTTTTTTTTTTAAAATGACGCGCAAAAAGTCGAACGCGTTTGAAAATCTTTTAAAAATTTAAATTCTTTTTTTTTTAGACGACGTCGAAAATGCTAAAAGGACGAAAATATATTAAAAAACATATTTTTTGGATTTTCATTGTTTTTCTCTATTTTTGGATTTTTTGAACATATATCAAAAACATGGGTCAAAAAATGGGTAGCAACAATTGGCATGATGATGGAATGTTTTTAACTTGGATAGCAAAAACGTGCAACAATTGTAAAATATATTAGGATGTTAATTGAATTTTTAGAATGCTTTTTAATTAAATATTAGTCATAAATAAAATCAATTTATTTATGGCTTTATTTATTTATGCATATATGCAAGTAATAAGATTTTGAGTAGTATCCTATACAAAAGAGGTGCCATCAAATTTTGTAAAATATGATATAATGATAATGTTATTATCTATACTTAATTTGTTTAGATGATGAAGAGAAGGTCATTAGAAAGTAATGTGGACATGAGCCTTGATGGTTTTTTTGGCAATGCTTCTAATGACTAGAAGTTGCTAAGTGCCGACGATGACTAGTTACCCTCTCTCAATACAGGTATAATACAAGGGTGACTAACATGATTAAAAGATTGATGTCTTATCCCAAGTGTAGGAGTGTCGAAGTAATAAATAACCCAACAAGACTAGGGTCGAACCACATGGAGGTGAACTATATAAAATTATAAACAACAAATAAAAAGGAGTTAAAGAGAACTTTTGAGATGTGATATTGGTGTGAGTATTAATCAAAGATAAAAGCAATTGTTAAGGTTAGAGGATCCACTAATAATATTAGAAATAAGTATAATATAAACTCTTTTTATTAATCAACTGAAAACCACACACAAAGGAGGTTCTAATCAGATGATTTATCCTTAATAGTTCATTATAAATTTTTAACATATCTTATTTTAGTAACACCATACTTTTAAATATTTTCAGGAATTCATGATGTTAAATTATGTTAACACCAAATCAAGTTCCTTTCATAGCACAGGTGTTGGTTATACCATACAATAGGCTATGAAAGTGCCAAGTATTTATTGTACCAAGAGTTATATAACACAAATCTAGATTAATAATTTAACAAGAAATGTATTAAGAATTAGTAAGATAAAAAGATAAGATTTGTTAATAACATACTTTCTTAGATATAAACATTGAAGTACATGTTGAGTTTATATTATAAGTATTCTAACACCATTAGTAAAACATTTTCACCTTGACATAATAAACTTAGCTAAGCATTCTGAATAAAAAAAACATAAATAAACTAGATAAGAACATAGTTATGATGAAAAGCATAAACAAGAGATTAATAAAAGCAAAACTTAAACATTATAAAAATACAAAGAAAGAAAGCAAGAATATGATCTTGATTTGAAAACCAAGATATCTAAATGTATGGCAAATGCCTCTTTTTATAGGCTAAAATTCAGAACTATTGATTTGATGACTAATTATTGAGTGGGTGACCACCTCTTGACTTGGTGACAACCATTATCTTCTCATCTGAATACAACGTCATTGCTAATGTCAGAATTTGAATAGATAGTCTTCATGAAAGTTCTAGGAATTTGTCTCAGCTTTCCAACAAAACAAGAATGAGCTTATTTGAACTTTTAAAACTCAAGATATGGGCTGAACAATGAATAGAGTATGGGTTGCAGGACAAATTCCGACTTTTTTTTTGTTGCTACAATTTGAACTTGAAAATGACCATTTTGAATCTTGAACTCTTCATGAAAGTTTTAGGCCTATGTCTTAGCTTTCTATCCATATAAAGCTGACCTAAAACCATATTCTACAACTTCAGTTACGATCCAATAACTGAATGATGTTCCAGTTTGAATTGAACCAATATCTCTTGTTTAAGCTTAGCCATCTTTTTGTCTTTTCACTTTCAATAGTTAAATACATCAATCAATCCTTTAAATTGTGAGATATGCCTGCATTCAAAATAAGCATTTACCATAAATTAAAGATATCTTATGTTATTAGACTTGTTAATATAAAACATGCTTAAGTTAGAGAATTTAATGATACTTTAAGTGCAAGATGATGATATAAAACCTTGATAAAAATATATTTTTAAGTACTAATCAGTGATTCACAGAGAGGGTGCCCTTTCTAAGTAGAATGTATAAACTAAGAAGTATATTTCTAAGTGGAAGCTCGGCCATAACATGCAAGTTTGTTTTCCTTTCTTGCATGATAAAAAAATAAACAATAATGGATAACTTTTGAAAAATTAATTTCAATGAATGAATGAAATTTTAGGTTTACAAATACGGAGACAACTCGCATGACAATATTGATGATGAAATCATTGATGAAAACGTCTTTGTTTCAGCGGAGTCAAGTTTCCAAAATTCTTAAATGAGAGTTCATGATTGATGATTGGTTTGGAAAGTTCAAGGTTAATATATACATAAATATTTTTTTAATATTTAATTTGGTTATTTTTTAAAATTTTTAATAAATCAATTAGTTTATGAAATTGACGTGTGAGGAAAACATTTATTGGTAGAAGGTTGACAACGTTGTTTCTAAGAGAGTCTGAGAGAATCACCACATCATTAGGTAAGATTAAATTAAAATTATGATATTTTTTAAAATATTTTAATTTTTTTTCATAATCTTAACCGATAATTTTTTTTTTCTATGAACTAGGTAGTGTGTTTTCTAATATGATGCCCGAAAAAAAAATCAAAGAAATATGCAAAAGATAAAGGTCTTCTAAATCGGCAAGATACGTCCGTGTGGAGGGATTTCCAACCTCTGCACGTCTTAAAGGGTATCTTAGATGCTTATATCATAGTCTAGTGCAGAGATCTAAACCAAGGAGATTCATGGTTTTATTACCACGCGCATCGACAGATCCATTTTATTCGTTTCACATGCAAAATAGATGTTAAGATTTTGTTTTATAAAATATTTTTTTTTTTATAATTGATGTATTTTATGAAAATGTTTAATTTATAGTAGCTAACTTTTACAGGCTAAGGTGCTTGGACGCAATCCATGACCCGTGAAGGTTTTTCTTGAAACTAATGTATAAAAAGGACTACAAAAAGAGGTGCAACAACTTGTGAATAATCGAGCTTAGAAGTTTGTGGTAAGTTGCATTTCAATAATTCTTTTCTTAAGTTATTATTTTTTTTTTAATTTGCTGACTTTTTTTAGAAAACATATAGTACCTAATTGCATGAGAGATATGTGGATAGTCCTTCAACCCATCTAGAAATCGATCTGGATTTATTGTTGGAGGTTGGATCTACTTATGGACCCGATAAAAATCGGGTTTACAGTATCTCCAACATTACAACCAAGGATAGATAGATAGACCGTAATGTACCAACTATTGGTTCCTTATAATTAGGATCAAGCCAACAATCTTTGTTTGTCTAAATGATTGTACGAGAATAGGTTTAAGCTTAGATGACCTAGCTTAGTGCTTAGACGACCCAACTTAGGTTTGAGATGGCCAACCAGAGAGATAAAATAAATGTCCTCAAGCAGCTATTAGTCACCCTTATCGGTACATATGGTCAACCTCGTTGCTTTTTTGGTTCTAACAAAGATCCGATGGAATTTGAATCACCGATGGAATGCTTGATGGACTAAGTCCCTCAGAAAGTTCTGGAGAGTTGAAAAAAATTGCAGGACTTGCCACAATTAAATGTAATTCTTTGACGGTTTAATTTTGTCGGTAATATGCATATGATCATCAATGGTGTTTGTTTTGTCGATAATATACTATAATCATTAATGGATTTATCGACAAAATTAATACCAATAATTTTTTTGTTTGGCATACTATTTTTATCTATAAATCCATCAGTGATTATATTACCAATATATTGACTGACAAAATATAAATCACCAATGATATGTTTTACAATGACATTTCTCCATCTATGATTTCATTGGTAAAGTTATTTATGATTAAATGAATATGTTAAACAACGACAAAATATTTCATCAGTGATATACAATATTCTAGTAGTGTTCTATCTCAAACTCAAGGACTTAAATGAAAGAAAAATGAAGCTTTGGACCTAACCATGAGACTTCATTGAATAAGGAAATCCCAAAGCAAAGCAAATCAATAGCAGAACGGTTCCCTCACAGGGAAATTTCTTTCATCCCTGTAGACTACTGGAACTTATTACGTGGGAATATGGCATAGGTGGTGGTTGGTCATCCGTTTCTTTCAATGACGACTCTGTGCTTGGCAATGGCTGAACGGCAAATATTAATAAATAAACAAAGTTTTTGGCTCTGTCTTATTGATATTCTTTTGTACTCTCCGCCACACGTTCATATATTTGTTCTACCTCTAACATTGACTTCCAGCGAAAACAAGAAAACCTCATAAGAAAAACCATGTGTTGCTGCTGCTGCGATGATGATTGTAAATGCAGACCTTTAGGCTTTCTCTTAGGCCTACCCTTTGCTCTCCTTTCTGTCCTCCTCTCTGTCATCGGTGTTCTTATATGGATTGTTGGGTAGGTTTCTTTATCTTTGTTTCTTTATAGTTTGATTAATCTGATGTTATACAACGCATAAATATCCGCCTGTGTAGGAATTAGATGTTAACAATGCCATGAAATAACATGTAACCGGCTTCTCTTTTTTTCTTCGTGTGTGTGTTACAGACTGGTGTTGTCCTGCGTATGCCCTTGCTGCTTCTGTGTGACCATCATCGTTGAGTTCGCACTGGGGTTGATCAAGGCTCCCATCCTGGTGATGAAGTGGTTCACCTCAAAGATTCCTTGCTAGGGTTCTTGCGTATAGATGTCATCGATTTCTGTTTTACAGTATATGCGATTCCATTCATTGCTGATTGGTACTGGTTGTAGTTTGACTTTTTATTTGGACATGGGAGTAGGATGGCTGTATTTTCTGGCCTCTCTCGATTCCTCCGTCCCTTCACCTTATGGCTTCTGCTAAAATTGAATTTTCCTTCCTTTGATTATTTGACATTTGTTTAGATATCAAGCATTGCTATTTTTGTTATATACTTTATTTCATGAATAT
Source organism: Populus tomentosa (assembly GCA_018804465.1). NCBI lineage: Eukaryota > Viridiplantae > Streptophyta > Magnoliopsida > Malpighiales > Salicaceae > Populus > Populus tomentosa. Next base: position 5,446,361 of record CM031989.1, read on the forward strand.
TGTTTTAGCTATATATATCCCTGTGTTGAAAAAAGAGAGAGTTACCGCCTATCTATATTGATTGATGGTAGGCTTAAAATTCATGAACATCATAGTAACAGATCACAGTAGAAAAAGTTCCTGCGATCGCCATGGATGACAATATTTCCTCCTCCTTGCTTTCCAAATCCAGAAATTTTCCTCTCCCAAAAGAGAAAATTTAGTGGATGAACCAGAGGGACCAATTGTCCTGTCATGGAAAGCCTATTTTACTCTAACGAGCCAATACCGGCATACCGGATGTCATGATCATGAGCAAGATCAAGAAAAAGAAAACTTCCAGTAGGGCATAGGCTACGTGTGGCCTTTATTTCTTACGGTCTCCATCTTATTAATTTGCGTGGGAATGGCCTGGAGACTATTTGCAATTGGCAACTTTTCCTCTTACATCCAAATTTCAACTTCCGCTGCTTCATCTAGAAGAAGAAGAAAAAGAAAAAACCAGCTGGTCTACGAGGAATTATGGGCAACAAAGTGGCTATGGCTTGATGGTTAAAAAGAGATTTAAGATGGTTCAAATCTTAAACCACATGATGAAATCCATCCAAACCATGGGTGATTAGATTTGAAAAATATATTTAGGCTGGGAGCATAGACGCAAATACAAGAAATTTTATAGGCTAAGTGGCTTAATTATCCCCTAACGTACACGAATGTGCATAATTATCAGTCTCATTTTATGGTGCTGACAGGAGCAAAAAGAAAAAAATAATCACTTGGTCCTTGAAAAAAATTAAAAACAAAGCCAAGGCATGCTTGCTAATCAATCAAGGGGTGTCAAATCGTGCTTAAAAAATTAGCAATACGGCGGGATTTGGATTTGGATTTGGATAGTTAATGTTTTTTTTTGTTTAAAATTATATTAAAAAATTAATTTTAAATGAGAACAAATTTAAATTATATATAAAAAGAGTTTTGGCAATGCCAGACTCCCTCTCTTGGTCAGAGAGTGTGCCAATAATTTTGATAAAAAAAAAAAAGAAGGGAAAAGCAGCAATTCCAAGTAGCATAAAAACCAAGGCAGCCGCCACCATGGTTTATTTACATTAAGAGACTGTTTGTCAATGAGTTTCAACTTGTGTTTGTTGAAATTTTAATTTTTTTTTTTTAAAATTATGTTTGGTTTGTACTTTTTAGATCGTTTTGATATGCTGATATTAAAAATAATTTTTAAAAAATAAAAAAAATCATTGACATATATTTCGGCATGAAAAGCTATTTGAAAAGCAACCACTACCACACTGCCAAACACACTCTAAGAATATAAGATTCCCGTCTAGCAACGCTGTGAATGGAGCTAAAAAAACGTTGTACGCCTCAGATAAAAAAAAAACAGAAGCTAATTTTAATGAATATAGTTTAACCGGTAAGATTTTAAATTTATATTTTAAAAATTATTAATTTAAATTTTATAAATTTTTAAATTATTAAAAATTTATATAATTATTAATTTTAAAATTTTAAAAAATTAATTAAAATATATGTAAATTAATTGAACATCAATGATTATAATTAAAAAAACCAGAAACCGACGACAGACAGTCTCCACCCCTGATTTTTCTATACTTTAGTTTCCAGCCATTGTTGATTTCTGCTCTAGAACATGCAGTGGAATATCCTTCGTAATTAAATACTAATCAAAGTAGCATACCAACAGCAAAACCAGACCTAATTCAAACCCACCACGTTACTATAGACCCTGGTTTTTCATCTCCCCTTCCCCACCACGCACGTGTTCTTTTATGATTTTGCAAGTTAGTACCTCTTGTTTTTAAAACCATATCTTAGTCCCTTTTATTGAAGTTGATTGGGCTTCCTCTTGAAATCTCTAAAATCACCTTTTCTCATGCATTTTTTTAAAAATTTTATTTGAAAGCTTAATAAAGCCATCGTGTGTGAATACTTTGTCTTCAAACTTTTCATAAAGAGTATTTTAGTTTATATCATATATTTTAATTTTGTTTTTATCAAGTTTATCATTTTGCACATGTGATGACTTTTTTCCTTTCAATTTGTCTCTAGAACAAGATGAAAAATAAATCACTTTATACACTTAACTTTTCAAATTATATTTTTCTCATGCCCATAAAAGTCTTAATATGCGGCAACAATGTAACTAAAGTTTCATAATTTTTTTTTTAAAACTATTTTAATATGTTAATATTTAAAATAATTTTTTTAGAACTATATATTTATTAGTAAAAATACTTAAAAAACAATTTTTACGGCATGTTATAAAATAAAAAGGAAAACTTGTGAAATTATAATGGCATAATGATGATATATTATTATAAAAAAAAAACATTTTTGAAAAGTTGGAATGTTTGTCCGGTCAAGCTACAAGAAGTTTTAGTAATTTTCAAAATTTATTTTTATTAGGAGAGATTGAGATTTTTTTTCCATTTATATTTGAGGTAATGAACAGTTTAATTGTCGTGGAAAACCTATAAAAGGACTAACATAAGATAGATATAAGAATATAGGGATTTAATAATAGACTTTTTGAAACAAAATAATTTGTTATTTCACTAAAAACAGGTATCGAAGAATAATCCGTCTTATACTACTACTTTTCTCTCAAGGTGACCTCTCCTCGTCAACATGGCCATACCACATGCCCATGGTTTTCAAAAACCAGAACCACAACCAGCATTTCTTTTTACAGTGAAGCCCAACTTGTCACAACCTATATTATCACACACACAAAACCCTTCAAAACCCACAAAAAAAGCAATCAATTCTTTCGTCTCTCTCGAAAACTTGTAACCCACTTTCATATTTTTGCTTGAGTGTTGTTTTAGTATGGATTCTGCAATCCAAATTGGCTCATCGGCGCACCACACCTCAGCATCAGCTCCAGCTCCTGCTCCTGTTCCTGGCCATGCTTGCAGCGGCACTTTGGGGCGTCATTTGGCTCGGCGGCTGGTAGAGATCGGCGTTAGAGATGTGTTTTCTGTTCCTGGAGACTTTAACTTGACACTCTTAGACCATTTGATAGCTGAGCCGGAGCTGAACTTGATCGGCTGCTGTAACGAGCTGAATGCTGGCTATGCTGCTGATGGGTATGCTCGTGCCAAGGGTATTGGGGCATGTGTGGTGACTTTTACTGTAGGTGGGCTTAGTGTGCTTAATGCGATTGCTGGTGCTTGTAGTGAGAATTTGCCAGTTATCTGTATTGTTGGTGGGCCCAATTCCAATGATTATGGAACCAACAGGATTTTGCATCACACTATTGGACTGCCTGATTTTTCCCAGGAGCTTCGGTGCTTTCAGACTGTCACCTGCATTCAAGTAAGTCATCAATAAATTAAAGCATAATTATTCATACCTAAAGCAATTCTGTCTATCCATTTCCATTTGTGTTTAATGAAAAGCATGGATCCTGTTTATGTTTTGTGTAATGGATTTGGTGAATAAGGAACTTCAGTGTGTGTTGCATGTGTTTTATCATGATGGGGTAATGGTGGTGGTAACGTGTGACAGGCAGTGGTGAACAACTTGGATGATGCACATGAGCAGATTGACACAGCAATTTCTACTGCTTTGAAGGAAAGTAAACCAGCTTATATTAGTATAAGCTGTAATTTGCCTGGAATTCCTCATCCTACTTTCGCTAGGGATCCTGTGCCATTCTTTCTGGCACCTAAGTAAGTCTTTTCTCTCATTTTTTAGGTCTCTTGGTTTAGATTTTGGGGTATACTGTTTGTTTATCATGAACTCTTAACCAGATTGATTAGTTGAATTGAGAATCACAGGTTTAATTTCTACTAAAATTTATGACTTTTTGTTGCTCTGTCAATTTTTAGTATGATAATGGTAGATTATAAGCAATGTTAATAATGGAGCATGATCGGAATGAACTACTATATATATAGACAGCTTTGATGATCATTGGAGAGCAGATAGAAGGAATTGTCCATAAAATGCTTTGAGTGATGATTCATTGGTAAAATATTTGATAAACAGAGTTTATTTTGTTAGAAGAAGAATTGAAAGAAATAAGTTGTGCAAGAACATGAAGAGGACACTGGAGTTCTATAACATGCAGACATAAAAAGTCAACAAATTATGAAATTTGTTATATGTTGAAATAGGTAAAAGGAAAAAAAAAGGGGGGGTGGGGGGTAAAATTAAGGTCCAAATAAGCACGTATATGGCGTTTAATTTAGAAAAGTTTTTGGTCAGTTATTATAGTGCCTTCAATTTGATTGTTGAGAGTTCATTTCTCCCATAGTGGAAATTTAGGAAAAGGAAAAAGAAATTGACACATTTTGGGTATGTTTAATAACATAAAACCATTTTTCTTTTTCATTGTCAGTTTTCGTTTTCGTTTTCTAGTTTTCATTTTTCAATGAGAAAGTGAAAAGCATGTTTATTTGTTAAGAGCAAGGACAAATTTTATCAAAAAAAGAAAAATGTCAAAATTAGTACTAGTTTTAATAAAAACCAAAACCATGATTGAATAGCCATCTTAATATTTTTTATTTATGATAATTTAATTATAAAATTTCAATTTCAATTTCATTCAAATTAAAAATTATCATGAAAATATTTATACTTGATAACTCAAAAAAAAAAAAAAATCTTTATATTAAATATCTAATAAAAAAATAATTATGACATTCAATAAATATGATAACTGCTAAGAACCTTTAAAATATATTTTCCAAACTAAGTACAAATTTGGAAAACTAAATTTGTAGTTTTCTAGATGGAAAAATATTGCATTTGACAAAAAGTTCTAATTTTTCTTTTTCTGAATCTAGTTTTTCATAAAATTGTACTAGTTTGTTTCTAAAAACCTGTATTAAACTTGGTTTTGATGTCATTATGCAAACAGTTTTATTGATAGACAAGGACACATTAAAGCTCAAGGGATTGTGTTTTTCCAGTTTAAAATTTGGTATTTATATGTGATACTTGTTACAGAGATTTTGAAGCAGTTATTTTTTGTTTTTGATGCAGGATTAGTAATCATTTAGGATTAGAAGCAGCTGTTGAAGCAACTGCTGAATTCCTGAATAAAGCTGTGAAGCCTGTCATTGTTGGTGGACCCAACCTTAGAGTTGCGAAGGCACAGAAGGCCTTTGTAGAATTTGCAGATGCCAGTGGGTATCCCATAGCAATCATGCCTTCAGGGAAAGGGCTGGTTCCAGAGCACCACCCTCACTTCATAGGGACATACTGGGGTGCTGTCAGCACCGGCTTCTGTGGGGAGATAGTGGAGTCTGCTGATGCATATGTTTTTGTAGGTCCCATCTTCAATGATTACAGCTCTGTTGGATATTCCTTGTTGATCAAGAAGGAGAAAGCAGTCATAGTGCAGCCCAATCGTGTGACTATTGGAAATGGCCCTTCTCTTGGATGGGTTTTCATGACTGACTTCTTAAGTGCGTTGGCCAAAAAGCTGAAGAAAAACAGCACAGCTTTGGAAAATTACAGACGTATCTTTGTCCCTCCAGGCATTCCTTTGAAGCGTGTGCAAGATGAGCCTCTTAGGGTCAATGTACTCTTTAAGCACATTCAGGTAAGGCTCAAACGATTGATGTGAAACAATATTTCTTTCTGGATCATGTTAGAGATCTATGAACTTAAAGATCATACAATCAGTTGCTATGTTTGTTAATATGCTTCTCATGAGATTTAAGAGTCTAAACATGCATCTTGCCCGGTGGACCTGGCTTCTTTCCTCTGTTTCATTTTCATATATACAAATGGGAAAAACTGCTTCTATGGGCTCTAGGTGTTTGTGCATCCACTGCCATTTTTCCGTCTTCATAATTATAGCGGTCAGCCACCATCATGACATGAATTGCTAGCTCGTGTAGGTATCTTAAATGAATATCCTTTTCATATCTAGATTTTTTAGATAACATGAATTGCTAGCTCAAAATGATTGATGTGAAGCAATATTGCTATCTGGATTCTGTTAAGAGGCCTATTAACTGTGTGATATTTCAAACAATTGCTATGTTTGTTAATATGCCTATCATGAATTTTAAGAATCTAAACATGTATCTTGCCTGTTGGTCAATGTTTTTTTTCCTCTGTTTCCTTTTCATTTAGAAATGGAAAAAAAAAAAAAGCTCGTAACCTCTAAAGTGTTTGAGCATCCACTGTCATTTTCTTTTTATGTAATAATAGGGGTCAGCCACCATGATGACATGAATTGCTAGCTTGTGTAGGTTGGTGACTTCAATTGAGTGTTGGTTAAATATTTAGCTAGTGAATGTTTAGGATGTAGCAATCTCCATTAATTCCTGTCTGATTATTATTCACTTACTGCCAATTCTTGTAAAAAAATTGAACATTAAACAGGACATTTTAGGGGGTGATACTGCAGTAATTGCTGAAACTGGAGACTCATGGTTTAACTGTCAGAAACTCCGTCTCCCTGAGAATTGTGGGTAAGTTGGTGTCTTTAATAAGAGCAGTATTAGCTCCTTTATGCTTAATGTTAACAGGTCGGTAACTGTTCATTAACAATTTTGTGCAGGTATGAGTTTCAGATGCAGTATGGATCAATTGGCTGGTCAGTTGGTGCAACTCTTGGTTATGCTCAGGCAGCCAAAGATAAGCGTGTAATTGCTTGCATAGGTGATGGGAGTTTCCAGGTGAGTGATACCATATGACATACACTTAAATTTCTCATCTTTAATGATAGGAAACTCTTCACCATCATATTGCATAAAAGAAACACATAGTAAGGGGAGAAAAAGAAAAACAAATTGACTGTACGAGTATAAAAAACTGAATTATGTCAAAAATTATGTCACTCGTAATGACCAGTATTCAATTATTCTTGTATAAAAATTGTCAGTGTATTTATAAAGATAGCGCAAGGGCAATTTAAATAGGATACTGTTTATTAGTTATTGTTACGACAGTGTATATTGAACAAAGGCATCCACCAATGCTAAGGAAAAGGTTTGGAATCCTGATAATGGTGTTGTCATTGTAACTTCTTTATGCTTATCAGTGGTCCATTTTGATGTATGCAAAATTTGAAGTTGTACCATATGGTTAACAATTCTCTTGTTATTCAGGTAACAGCTCAAGATATCTCAACTATGATCCGAAATGGGCAAAGGACTATCATATTCCTCATAAACAATGGAGGTTATACAATTGAAGTAGAGATTCATGATGGTCCCTACAATGTGATCAAGAACTGGGACTACACTGGCCTTGTTAATGCCATCCACAATGGTGAAGGAAAATGCTGGACTGCAAAGGTTAGCACAAGCAGATTTGGTTGATATATTACTCTTCTTAGTTATGTTTGAGATATTTGGTTTCCCCTCCTACCTCGATGTTTTTTTGCTTCTGCTTCAAATTCAGGTTGTTCCCCTTCACTTATTTTTAATGTGCTGTTAGGAAAATTTTCCCTATAGTAGTTCCCATGGTCCCATCATTTCTTAACTGCAGCAATGAGTAGTTTCTACTGACTCCTTTGGCTCTATAACCCAAGCAAGAGCAAGTGATCCTAATCCAAAAACTTTTTCCAAAGCGCAAACCTCAGAGATGGTGTCAATATATACATTTTACAAACCAAGACGAAAAACTTGTGCAGTTAATTTGCAAATAGTGACCGAAAGAGTGATTTCTGATGAATTGTGCTGTGAAATTCAGGTGCGCACGGAGGATGAATTGACAGCAGCAATAGCAACAGCAACAGGGGAACAAAAGGACTCTCTCTGTTTCATTGAGGTTTTTGTGCACAAGGATGACACTAGCAAAGAGCTGCTAGAGTGGGGATCTCGAGTTTCAGCTGCGAACGGCAGACCTCCAAACCCTCAGTAATATAGACCTTGGCATAAATTCTACTTCGTAACTAGAATTGAGTGGCAAGATAGGTTTCCATTGTTTGTGTTAAAATTGCCACTAGCCCTGTTACTGCTTTCGGCTAACTGTTGTTATTACCCATCAATGCTGTATTTTAAACCTGTTATGTCACTTTGTCAATTACGGAAAGGAGTTGGATCTGTGATGTGAATTAAATGAGTCGTCTTGTTGACGGGTTTAATTTAATATCGCAAGCTACAAATGGAGTTGAGCTCATATTTATGAATGGCTTCTGCAATTCATTTTTTTTCTGCTGTGGTCTCTTTGTGTAGTTCATAGAACTTCTCCTGATTCTGTTTGATCAGTTCGTCACTAACTCATCTTTCTCAAGACAGCAAGTTCCGAAACGACCCCCTCCCCAGCTTTAGGAAATAGATCCCACATGGATTATAGGTATATTAATGTAAAACACAAGAAGCTCAATTTCTTACCATAACTTCTTCGTTAGAAATTAGAGCATGCATGCCTTGCAGCTAGAAACTAAGAGACGAGACAGAATCGTGCATCCTTCTGTCTCTCCCACCATCCCTTTCAAGCAAGGTAGCAAGGTTGTCAATTGCTGGTTGACGTTTTAGTTTTTTCATTGGAATGATGATATATTTAGATTTTAGAACATTTAAATAAAGTGTTTTGGGGTTAATTTTTTTAAATATGTGATTCATGTAATCCAGGTCATAAAATCATTATAACTTCAAATAAAGTTAAATTAAAACAAATTATAAAGTTTAATTTTTAATAAACTCATTATTGAATAATAAAATTGATAAAAATTCAACATAAAAAAAGATCAAAATAAAATAACACAAGTATACTTGGTTTAGCTCTCAAAACCCATGACTCGAATCATGAGATTGTGATAACTTTATATAAAATAAACCGGAAAAAATAATAGTTTAATTCATAATCAATGATGAAACTAAAAAAAAAAATTAATTATATATATAAAAAAAACTTGAATTACCTATATTAACTTGTCAAACTCTTGACACAAGTTAAAAGACTGAGATAACAATAAAAAAAAAAAGTAAATCATAATAAATTATGAAGTCTAATATCTAGTAAATCAAGTGTTAAAGGATAAAATTAAATAAAAAAAACATTGAAAAAAGGATCAAATTAAACTTGAATATCTTGACTGAAATTTAACTGAAAAATTTAGAATTAAACAAGATTTAAAATGAGATAAAATTTATTTTGAGTTGTTTTATTTTTTAAAATAATACAAAATATGGCGGTAAGAATGAAACAAAATTGAGATATTTGCTTTCAAGCTCTGCCTCGTTATATTGGGAACAACATTTGATTTGGCTGTGCATAGAAATGTTTTGACTTTCTGGAGTCCTTGGGAGGGAATAAAAATGGATGAGGTGGATACAACTGCATTTTTCAAGAAAGATTATAATGTTTGGTGATGAAACAGTGGCATTCTCTGTTTATGAGAAGGTTATTGTAGTGAAAATTCATCACGAAGGTGACTCCATCCTGTAGTGATTGTATTTTACACTTCGATTTAATGGAATTTAAGCCAATTCTTGTTCATCCTATTATGTCCTTGGACCATGATGATTGTATCTGAATTGATTTTGCAGCCCTGTTCAACTATTCTTCCTTTGCCATCTCCTTGTCTATTATGTTATTTTTTTAGATTATTTTAGTGTTTAATAGTTTATGTATATCTCAACTAATTTTACGAGATTTGAAATTAACAATCTCAAGTTCCATTGTGTTATCAGACTACATGGAGGTGGTAGCTGGTACTTTTTCAGACTTCCTTGGATAATTGGAGACAATATCAGACAATATCGCAAGCTGACATGACCATTTTTCATGAGCACGAGCCTTGTAAATCACCACATACTTCAAAGTTTGCTTAGCTGATGTACACAAGTTCATGCTCTAAAGCATGCAGAGTGGCGGCGGCTTCGCCATCGCAAAATCTCAACTTTAAAAGCTTCTCCCTTCTAAGGTTCCCCACGCTAAACTAATGTCTTATCTTCTTCCACTCTATTCCTGTTCCATTCCCTCTTTCTCTACAAAATTAAGGCTGCAATGTTAAGATCATCTTGGACAGCATTAAGGCCATGCACCTCCAGCAGGCACCTCATTTGCTGATCGTACTCATCAACAGAGTGTAGCCCCGAACGCAAAGTGACAACACCAGGTGCTGCAGGTGGCATAGGCCAGCGTTAGCTTTGCTTATGATGTTAAACCCACTAGTCTCCTCTCCCTCCCTTTATGATATAGCCAGTACCCCTGGTGTTGCTGCTGATGTTAGCCACATCAATTCTCGTACTGACCAGGTCTTGTCAGGTTGCAGGGTATGGTGGAGTAGAACAACTAGCGGAAGCAATAGAGGGATCGGATATTGTGATTATTCCTGCAGGTGTTCCAAGAAAACCCGGAATGACTCGTGACAATCTCTTCATGCAGGCATTATCAAATCTTTAAGCATAGCCATTTCCAAATACTGCCCTAATGTGAGCTCTTTTTGGGGGGATTTGATTTCTTATGAAATGGGAATTTGGTTTCTGATGTACTCTGCCTTGCTGTATATGCTCATTGTTGATGGTTTGGACTTCCTTGATCATAAGGCTCTAGTTAATTTGATAAGCAATCCAGTGAATTCTACGATCCCGATAGCTGCTGGAGTTTTCAAGAAGGCGTGAACATTTGACGAGAGGAACCTGTTTGGAGTAGACACCGAGTCGCATGAGCTTGGAGACAATTAGTTGTTCAAACCTAGAGATAATTGCTCATGTGGATCTAAAGATTGATGGAGACTTTTCCATGTAAATTTTTAAGGAGACTTTTTGTTTTGGAGACATTGATATATACTATTTATTTATTATGTGTGCGTCTATATATATATATATATATATATATATATATATATATATATATATATATATATATTGAAAATTCAAAATACAATAAGGATATAGTTTTGAGATTCATCTTATCTTATCTCAGGTACTAAATCACAAGTACTATTTCTTGTTTGTTTATATTGTTCTTCATCCTTCATAAGTTCTTAATGTACCATTTAAATATTAATCTTTCTATCTTTGATATGAGTATATGACACTCTTTTATTTAATGTCTATGATCATCATAGTGAAAGAGATAGAATTTGGTAGGGTTCTTTATGTTTGCGTTACTTTTAATGGGAGGAGGATATTAAACAAATTCTTTCCCTTTAATCATAGCTAATACCTATGTTCTTGTGGTGGTGAGAGGTGTAGTTATGAGTTTAGAAAATGTGCTTTAAGCTTCTAAATGTTCTTATTGGAGACTGATGGTGTGGTGGACACTCTATTCGTGTATTGAAGTGTGGGTGATCTTGTTTGGTCACACTAGTTTTTTCCACCCTGATATAATTTGCTACAGTGTATTTAACCCTAATAAGATTTTTTTAATAAGTGTGAATAACATTTCCCATCACAAATAGTTACAGACTTCATTGATTAGGACTTCAATTATGATAGGTTCAAGCAAATTCTCCAAACTTAGCATTTCCTCATTGAATCTCTGTAGATATGTTTTAATGCTTTCATCATCTCATTGTGTAATGGCAAAGAACTTTGTACTGTTTTATATATATATATATATATATATATATATATATATATAGGGATGTTAGTGCTGAAATAAGAAATGAGTTTCACACAAAGATCAGAAAGACATAAGATGAAGCTAGGTTTAAGGCTACGATATCATATCGTAAAAAATCCATGAAAAGTTATAAGAAACAATTTGCACATAGCATCACTTTTTGTTGTCACTAGCTTTGGGGTGCTTCTGACATTTTATATATGCTTCCTGGAGTCTTTAAAGCCATCATAGTTGACAAGATTAGCCTTTGTAGTGACATAATTTTTAGAGAGGTAAGTATGTAATTCTTTGTTATAGAGTGGAGATTCTCCTACCTGGTGGAAGTGGTATGCAGGAGTTAGTGTACTCCTATTGTGGTGTTTAGATGTTTTTACAAAAGGGAGTATATAAACTAGAAGATTATTTATTCGAGAGAAAATCTTAACAGTTACATCCAATTACAAACTACACGAAAGTTGTCTATTTTTTATGGTGATTTACCCGAGATGCATAAAGGAAGAGAACAAACTTCATATATCCCTTTTCTACTCAATCTAGAAAGTTTAGAAGAAGTTTGATAGAAATAGCCATTCTTGTGGCTTGGATTTGTTGGGGGAATGATAACTCATTTAAAGAATTGGAGTGTAGTGTCTGCTTGACAAGTTATTTTGTCCAATTTCTTCCTGGAACTAAAGTTGTCTTTACGCACCTAATATTGTAGGTTGACTTTTTTTGTTGATTGTATTGAACAAAGTTGTTTTTGTATAGCTAAAACAACGTTGTTAAGAACTTACACTTGTTGAGAGATTTACTGGATTCCTAGGGGGATTAGAGTCCCTATAGTAGGGAGATCATTCATTCTTCCATGTATTAGAGTTCCGTCAGTTATGAATGTTTTTTTTTTTTTTTTTTGTAAAATTGTAAAGGAATGAACAAGCTTTTTGTTCAGGTTTTCGCAAACAGGACTACTAATAAAGTCGATAAAAACTTCAATGAATCTTTGGGCTTTTTCCTCATAAACTAGGCTTGTATTTTTATAGTTGGGGTCACCTATAAACAAAAACTCCGATGTTTAAGTCAATTTGAGTTTTTGTACCAAGTTAAGCAAGTTAGAAAAATGAAGAGGATGAATTGTGTTTATTTTGGGTATGGGTCTCAGATCCTACTCTCTAGCTCTGGTCCCTGAGATCTTATAAAGAAAACTCATTGCATAGATTGTCTTTACCTTTTCTAATGAGAGGGGCATAAGGTGACACAACTATTTATTTCCCGTCATGTGAAAAGATTCTTATGAAATAATAATAGGCGAGTTTTATTGGTTTAGATGATAGTACCTAATTGGTCGTGTAGGTTGTCCAATAAAATTGTTTGCATGAAGAAAAGTAGAATTTATGGGATTATGTGTAAAAGAAATTGAAATAGTCTATAGGATTATGTATAAAAAAATATTTGTATAAAGAAAGAAAAAGTAGAAGAAAATATATATAAAAATACATATAAAAATAAAAATACAAATGCAAAAATGAGTTTGAGTTTTTCTATTGTCAGGTTGCGCTTAACAACATGCTCAAATGCCTATGTTGTGTCCTCGAAGCAGCCCAACTCACCAGGGCTGAGCCTAGGTGATTTAGATTAGGCCTCTTGGCCCTGTTTTATTTTTCTTGGCACATCAAGTATGATGAGATGTATTTAAATGGAACAATTTGATATTTTCATAATCCAGGTAGAATTTATAACTTTGTATAATAAGTATGAGTTGAGAACAATAGAATGACTTGACTTATCTCTTAGCCAACCTTTCTTATTTTTATGAATGAGGTAGTACATAGCAGTACACAACAGTAATTGTAGGAACTACAACATTGGAATAATCCTATAATAATTCCTATATATATGTACATTCTATAATATGTCCCCTTAAGTTGAGGGTGAAGGATCTACTCGAAGCTTGAATCAAAAAGCAATAACTGAAGTAGTGAAAATGGGCTTGGTAAAGACATCTATAAGTTGATCTTGAGAGGAGATACAACGAATCTGAATCTATTTCTTCGCAACCCGGTCTCGTACAAAATTATAATCAACTTCAACATGTTTAGTATGAGCATCAAAGATAGGATTTGCAGATAAATAAGTAGCACCAAGATTATCACACTAAATGATAGGAAAAGAGGTAGATGGAACTATAGATTTATTAATAAATACTGAAGCTAGATAACCTTAGTAGTGTTGTCTGCTAAGGCTTTATACTCGGATTTACTAAAAGAGCGAGCAAATGTGCATTGCTTGCATGACTTCCATGAAATTAGCGTCTAACCAAAGGAAAAAAAGTAACCACTCATAGATTTTTTATCATCAATACTACCTGCCCAATCTACATTTGTAAAACCATATAGATCAAAAGAGAAACTATGAGTTGTATGGAAGCTATAGGATGTCGTACCTTTAAGATAGCGCAGGATAGGTTTAAAGGCGACCCAATGAGAATATGTGAGAGCATGCATAAACTAACAGACTTGTTAGCAGAAAAACAGATGTTTAGTCTTGTGAAGTGAGATATTGAAGAGCACCCATGATTTGACGAAACTATGTAGGATCAGAAAACAGGGCATTTGGTAGTATGGTAACCTTCAAAGTAGAGACTGAAGTATCAACAAGTTTGTAGAAAGTCATACTAGCCCGAGTAAGGATGTCAAAAATATACTTGTGTTGTCGGAGCATTAAACCCAAACCGGTGGACTGGACTTTAATACTCAGAAAATAATGAATTGCACCTAAGTCACGAAGCTTGAACTCTAAGCCTAGTAATTGTATTAGGTGGTGAAGCATAGAAGAGTTGCTGCTTGTAAGCAAGATATCATTAATATAAACTAGAAGATAAAAAAATATTAGCACCAACAGATAAGATAAATAATGAGGTGTTAACCTTGGAGGCGTGAAAATCAATAGAGAGCAGAAAATCACTTAGACGAGTGTACCATGCCCCTGGTATCTATTTTAAACCATACAAGGACTTGTGTAATTGGCACACATGAGATGGAAGAGTAGAGTCAATAAAACCTGAAGATTGTTTCATGTAAACCTCTTTGTTAAGAACACCATTAAGAAAAGCATTATGAATATCAAGTTGATGGATCTTCTAATTAAGCGAAACCAGAATCGAAAAGACTAATTTGAAGGTGGTCTGCTTAATAATTGGGCTGAATGTTTCAGAGTATCCAATACCTTCTTGCTAAGTAAAACCTCTAGCAACCAAGTGAGCTTTATAACGCTCAATGCTTCCATCAACACGATGCTTAATCTTCTACATCCATTAACTACCAACAACATTCATAGAAGTATGAAAGGGAATGAAAGACCAAGTGTGGTTAGAGTGCAAGGTTTGAATTTCATCATGCATAGCATAATGCCAAGCTTTATACTTGTCAGCATTAGAGAAAGCAATGGGTTCAGAGGTAGGAGAGAATATTGCTTGAGATGCAGGAGTAACAGTGGCAGCGTAAACACCTAGATTTGTTGTCTTCGCCTGTTGTAGATGAAGGACCATAAGATGTCTGCTGGCTATGGGTGGCAAGGCAGGAAAAGAGGATGACAAAGTGGTATCCTGCTATAACGGATAAAAATAAAAATCAACCACCATATTCAGTCCAACCTGAGAAGTAGAGGAAAAGTTTATTGCAGGCATATGACTTGCAATAGAGGCAGAACCAACAGCAGAGGTGTTGCTGGCAAACAAAGATAAAGTAAAAGGATGGTAGTATAGTGACCTAGCAGCAGTAGTCATTGTGCTGCAAATCGGAGGGAGTCGAACTTATATTTGTACATGCAGCAGGATGGTTAGATAAACATGCATGTGGTGATAAGAGAGGTAATGTGTGTCGCACCCGACATCGCGGCGGCCTTAAAAATTGGTCTTTGGAAAAGAAAGAACGAATTTCTGACATCCTGTTCTTTTAGGGGAAAATGTCTTGTTTAAGGAGTCGCCACCTAGTATTATGGCACCAGGAACCCTAACTGGTCAACAAAGATTCTATGGTACGAGACTGGTTACGTAAAAGAGAAGAAATTATCACCCCTTAAACGTTCTACCTGAGGCAGACTGCATTGCTGATTTTATCTTAAATTGCTAAATGTTTATTAGTTTATGCTATGATAATTTGCTTATAATATTCCTGACTTTGGCGTCAGTGAATATTCAACTACGAATATCTCTGACTCTGGTGTTGGTAAATATTACATAGCTATAAAATAAATTTTATTCCCTACTCTAGCGCTAGTGAATAAATAAATAAAAATAAATTTATTTTTACGCATGCACATATTTTTTTTATTTTTTAGCTAAATAAAATAAAATACAACGAATAAAAATGATATAAATTTAAACTAGTATTTTTATTCCTGACTCTGGCGTCAGTGAATAAACCAATAAATTTACATTATTTTTATTCATGCATACCCATTTTTTTTCTGCCTTTTATTTTTCTATTTTTTTATTTTTTTAGGGCTGGGCCCAGCTCAACCCACATGGGCTGGGCTGGACCCAGCTGACTCGGTTGGGTCACTAGTCTAGACCAGTGACCCGGCTGGGTGGCAGGCGCGCTTAACGCACGCCAGCCCAGTGAATTATAATTCACTACTACTGTAGCAGTGAATTAAAATGCAAAGAGTGAGCGGGGCTTACCTCAGTGCAGGAAACGAAAGGAACGAAGATGATGGTGATGGCAAAGGCGCGCTGGTTGGACAATAACCTTCTGTTTCCCTTTTCGTTTTCTTTCTTTTTTATCGTTCTTTGTTTCTCTGTTCCTCTGTTTCCCCTGGTTTTGTTTCTCTCCGTCTCTGTTCTTCGTCCTTGTGTCTGTCTCCTGCATCTCCTTCCAGTTCTTCCCACGCTTGCTTTTATTCGTTCCTCTGCTTCGTTCCTTTATTCTCTGGGTTTTTCTATGGGTTTTGCTCCTGTTCTCTCCTCTGGTTTTCGGTCCCAAAAATCCCCTGTCTTTGTCTATGTTCTAGCTTCCTTTCTTTTGCTCTGTTTTGGTTCCTCTTTTTATAGAGCTCCCCTTTATGTTTCGTGGCCTTCTCTGGCTTTTATGAAGCCAGAGAACCGACTCTATTTGTGCGTTCGTGTCTCCAGATCATGAGGCACATTCGCCCCTGTCTTCTAGAAGAGTCAGGATTGTTGGCCCTGATATCGTGGCCTCTCGATAGTGCATCGTGGGCAGCTGCACATTCCCTACAAAACCGATCCCTGAGATGAGGTAGAAGGCGATAAACAATGGTTCAAAACGGCGCCGTTTGCTTCCGAAAAGGACTACTTTCAACTTGGCCCCTAAACTTTTGACATTTATCAATTGGGTCCCTGATTCCATTAATTAAATAATTCCAAGTCCAATTAAGTCCCCAAACTTCCAAATTGTGTTGTCTTGGCCCAAATTTCAATTCATTCCTCATTTTTTTCATTTATGTTTTTTTTAATAAAATAGGAATAAAAAATTGGGTTATGACAATGTGTATGGCTGTTGCAGGTAAGCAGAAGGTGGGCGATGGAAGGTAAAGACACAAGAGTTGTTGATGTAGTCAACAATAGTGTGAAACAATGGGGAATGTAGCAGATTTAGTAGGAGGGCAATAACGGGTTGGTTTAAGGTTGGAAGGAGAATTGTACAATATGTTTAGATCTGTCACAAGAAAACACATGTTCATGAAAATAGACATGATGAGAGATTTAAATGTGCTGGGATGCAATGTCAAAACAACAGTAACCGAGGTGAAAAGATATATATCCGAAAAACATATATGAAGAGGAAAAAAAAATCTAATTTATGATTATGATCGTGGCATAGAAACGGAAAGCAAACATATCCAAAAGTACGCAAAAATAAAAATTCAGATATTGTTGAAATAGGCAATCAAAAGGAGATTTGTTTTCAAGGACAAGAGTAGTCATGTGATTGATAAGATAAACTAAAGTTTCAAAAGCATAATTCTAAAATCTTAATTGTGCTTTACACTTTCCTAGAAGAGTAAGTCTGGTTTTCATAATATGTTTATGACGACATTCTACTGTGCCATTTTATCCATGAGTTTGAGGACATATCAAACAATGATGAATACCAATAGTATAAAAAAAGTGGATAATTTTCAATATTCACCGCCCCAATAAGTTTGAACTGATTTAATTTTTAAAGAAAATTGACACTCAACGAGAGTCTGAAATTGATGAAAAGTAAAGTAAACATCAAACTTGGCAACAAGATATATTTTGTGTATGCATCAACAAAGATAATAATATAACGAAAATCATCAGATGAAAAAAGAGGAGCAAGACCCCAAACATCACTAATAAATAATTCATGTGGAGCATAAGTTTTATGACCCGTAAGTCTTAAGGACAAGCACTACGACTTTCCTAATGGACAAGTTTGACCTTGAAAATTAAGACGTTTGTTATTACAAGTAATCTTATTTTTCAAAACTAGAAATTTGAAAATATAAGAAGTAGGATGGCCTAGTCGACGATGTCATAAATCAACATAGGCAGATATGCAATAAGCTTGAGGAACTGACATGAGAAAAGACCTGGTCAAAGCATAAAAACCATCTTTATTCTAATTGGAAATGAGGACTATCTTGGTGTTGAGATCCTTGACATAAAAAACAAATGGGTAAAATTTAAAGTAAACATTGTTATCAAGATAAAATTTCTAAACAGAAAGTAGAGGTTTCGTAATATATGGGAAATTAAACATTAGACAAAGTAAAAGTACAATATGGTGTAGGTATTTTAGTATGACTGATATTAGATATGGGAAGTCTCTTACCATCACCAATATGCAAATGATCATTACCAAGATATAGTTTGGACCCTGTCAGATTAGAAAGATTAAGTGTGACGTGTTGATTAGCACCGATGTCTGGAAGCCAATCAACAATACCTATTGAGGAAACATTACTCAGAGCCAGATTCGCACTAGGTTGTTGTCTATATCTAAGGTTCTGAAGTTGAGGACAGTGAGGGGCAGTATGACCGGAAGCTTGGCATAATTGGCAACGTGTATTAGTCCATTATAAGGGCGTAGGATGGCTCTTGTTTTGCTACCAATTTCCCTGCCTCTCGTCATTGTTGGAAGGTCCATTGAAGCAGTGAAAATCAAACCTAAAAGCAGCAAACATGTTCCCTCAGTGCTGCCATAATTGGGACACTACCTTCCATAAAATACACCTCTATTTCTGCTAAAATTTCTAAAGCGCTGACATTGAGCAACAAGAGCTGAAGGTGGCGTGGGCAGTAAAGGAATAGTGATGGCGGCAGACCCATGGATTGAAAGGAGGTCTTGTAAAGAAATTCATGTGTGAGAAGATGACTATTGAGATTGTCACACCCGACATCGCGGCAGCCTTAAAAATATTTTTTTGAAAGAATATATTTCTGGCATCCTGTTCTTTAATGGGAAATGGTTTTGTTTAAGGAGTCGCCACCTAGTATTATGGTCACTAGGAACCCTAACTAGTCAACAGAGATTCTATGGTTCGGGACTGGTTACGCAAAAGAGAAGATATTATCACCCCTTAAACATTCTGCCTGAGCCAGACTGCATTGCTGGTTTTGTCTTATATTGCTAAATGTTTATTAGTTTTTGCTATGATAATTTGCTTATAATATTCCTGACTCTGGCGCCAATGAATATTTAACTACGAATATTTTCAATTTTGGCGTTGGTAAATATTACGTAGCTATAAAAACAAAATAAATTTAAATCAGTATTTTTTATTACTGACTCTAGTGTCAGTGAATAAACAAACAAAATAAATTTATTTTTACACATGCACAATTTTTATTTTTTTCTTGCTAAATAAAAATAAAATAAAATAAATAATATAAATTTAAACCGGTATTTTTATTCTTGACTTTAGCGTTAATGAATAAACCCATAAATTTATATTATTTTTATTCATGCATGCACATTTTATTTTTATTTTATTTTTTATTTTTTAGCTGGGCTGGGCTAAGCCCAGCTTAGCATATATTTTTTTGGGCTGGGCTGCGTCAAAGCGCACGCGTGAAGTGAATTCACGCGTGCCTTGAACTGTGCGAAGTTAATTAAATTACCTTCACACAGTGTAATTGCAACTCAATTTGAACAAAGAACATAAATGGAGGGGAATGGCGTACTTGCTTCTGGAAACAGAGAAGAAGCTTGTAGCGCGGTGGCGCCTCTCGCCTGATTAAGACCTTTCCTTATGTTTTTTCCTTTTGTTCCTGTGCCCGGTTTGCTTTCGTCTTCCAGCAGATTTTGAGATGATGAACGAACCAACAATGAAGATGCTGATTTACTGTGGATACCGATTCTTGTTTTTTGTTTTTTTTTTTGTTTTTGCAGTGATAAAACAATGGAAGGGACAATCAATCCTTGTATGTGTGTATGCTGCCCCTTTTTCTCCCCTATTCTCTTCGTGTTATTATCTTTTTGTATTTCTGCACGTCTCTGTTTTTCCCCTGTTTCCCCTGCCTTTCTTCCTCTGTGTTCTGGGTTGTTCTTCACTGGTTTTTCCTTTGTTTTTTCTGGGTTTTCCCTTGTTTTGCTCTAGTTCTCCCCCTTTTCCTTCGGTCCAATTCCCCCTCCCTTTTATAGAGAAGCTTGCCCCACAACCAGTCCTGCCTTTGCAGGACTGTTATGGAATCCACGAACGAGATCGTGGGCAACGGATGTGGTCCATGATCGTATTTGTTGCAGCAGATTTCCCTATTGAACCGACTTCATCTGCACAAACGTATGAGACGATCAACAATGCTTCCAAAACAGCGTCGTTGTGTCCTTGGGCATGACTGTTTTTCAATTTAGTCCCTAAACAGTTTAAACTTAACAATTGGGATCCTAATCAGAAATAATTGATTTATAATTGTGCCCTTGGATTAAATTCAAATGAATCCTTGAGTTATAGCGTCATTTACACAACAGTCCTGGGTTTTTTTTACTATTTAATTTGGTCCTTGGACTTTAATTTTCTAGCAATTTTTCCTTGAATCAGCTCCAACCTTTGGTATTTCTTCAATTACACCCCTGATTCCTTTAATTAATTAAATCAAAGTTTAATTAAGTCCTCAAACTCATTAATTCTTCAATTAAACTCTTGATTTCATTAATTAAAATAATCTAAATTTTAATTAAATCAATTCTCCAATTAAACCCTTGATTTAATTAATTAAACTAATCAAGAGTTTAATTAAATCTTTGAACTTCCAATCATGTTGCCCTTAACCCAAATTTTAATTCATTCTTCATTTATTTTATTTTTACTTTTTTTTCATCATTTTTAAAAAATAAAATAATTAAAATAAAAAGATCAAAAATTGGGTTATGACAGAGATCAGAATACAAGAGAGGTTGTGCCTTAGTAACGAGGCTTATGACTAAGTCTTTAAATTCACCTCAAAGACCACAAACTACATACAAATTAAAATCTTCTAGCGAAACTGGTCGGCCAACAGCGACCAAATCATCAAATAAGGCCCTGGCTTTTTACATGAACTGAGTGATCGAATCATCACCTTATCGAAGATCTTGAAATGAGCTATTAAGTTGCATAATCAAGAATTAGATAGAGAAGCTAGAGTTTGCTCAAGTGTGCACCAAATAGAGTGTGAAGTTTTGCAATCAACAACAAGATGGAAAACATCCATGGAGAGTGAAGAAAGCAGCGCACTTAGAATGAGTTGGTCTTGTTGTTTTCAATGGAAAAAAAGTGATTTACTCAGAGAGAGGCACTATCAACAACAAATACATGTGGAGGAGGACACAAAATTGAGCCGTCAACAAACCCGAAAACTCCTTGACCTAGGAGATATGACTTCATCTACATTCTTTAATATAGGTAATTTGTGTTTGTCAATTTGAGGGAGATAACTTGGTGAGTATGGAGAGGGAAACAATGTTGTCCACCGAAGTAAGGTGGACGATAACAACAGAGGTAGGCTGCAGTAGAGGAGCAGTGTGCAGGTTGGCAAGATTTTGGCCAGCATTTAGTGGCAGTGGCCACGACAAGATAGAGGCAGAGGAAGAAACACCAACTGACTGCATTGGTGGTGCGGCGGAGGAGGGGATTTGCACCGGTGGTGCAGTAGAAAGAGAGGTAGCAGACAACTGAGAAGAAGAGTTCATAAGAGAGGGAGAAAAGGAGTTTTAAGTTATATAGGGCTCTGGCACCAAGTTAAGAATTATAGAATGGCTTAACTTATTTCTCAGCCAACCTTTCTTATTTATATGTATGAGGCAGTACACGACAGTAACTGTAGGAACTACAACATTGAAATAATCCTACAATAATTCATGTGTATTTGTGTGTGTACATTCTATAATAGTATGTAACATGTAATTTATAAAAATAAATAAATCGCAAGGCTTTGATACCAAGTTGAGAATAATAAAATGACTTGACTTATCTCTTCGCTAACATTTTCTATTTATATATATGAGGCAGTACACGATAATAATTGTAGGAACTACAATATTGAAATAATCCTACTGTAATTCATATATGTATGTATTCTATAATAGTATGTAACATGTAATTTATAAAAAAAAATCGCAAAATGTTACTGACATCAAATATGCTCCAAATAATTTAACCTTTCCAAATAGTTATTTTAAAAAATTTGAATATCATAATATCCAACCCAAACTAGATATTAACATGTTTAGTATTGTGGTTGTGGTTTAAAAAAAACAGTTTAATAAAAAGCTTTTTGTGTAAGGTTCGTTTTAAAGTTTGATGTGTTTGGTTAAAATTGCGGTTGAAATTGTGGTTGGAAAGAAACAGTTTCTTGTATTTGGTTAATATGTTTTTTGTATGAGATTTGATTTAAAATTACTTAAAGGGACATATATCTATATATATAATGGTAAAACATTGTTATTTTATAATTATGATTACATAACAAATTAAATAATCATTGTACATTAATAAAAGTTGTCCGGTGTCCCATTAAATTATTTGAAAAAAACATAATAAAAAATAATATTAATTAAAATAAAAACCAAAATTAAAATAAAAAATAAATCAATGATAGTTCAGGTAACGCAAGTGTGTGTGTCTATATATAAAAAACATGTTTGAGTAAAATAAGAAATTCAATCCTAAAGGTATTCAAGCATTTTAATGTTCATGTAAAAATAAAATTACAACACAACCTCTGCACAAAAAGGTTTTTTTTAAGAGGTTATTTTAGTAATATTATTATTTAAAAAAAAAAAAGTAAAACAAAAACATGTTATTGCAGTAACTTTTGACAAATAGTCTTTTATTTTATTGAAAACTCGTATTTTTGCTCCATAGCAAACCAACGCTGGGAATGTTTTGCAATGATAATTAAATTTCTATGGTATTGGTGAGGGAGAGAGAGGAGAGCACAGCAACGAAAAGCAGTGATAAATTGCTTTTCACAAACTTAGGTTTGTCCTCAGTTTTAAAGTGGGATCCACGTGAAGAAAAATAACGCGACAAAAAACAAGCCGGTTTGATTACAGTACGAGAGCTTGATGTAACGTGACAATGCAGGGAAGGAATCGGGGGACTGCTTTCTGCTATCAGTCTACCCCACGACTTTTTCTAGTGGCGGTAATCAAATAACGTCGGGTTAGGGACCCAACTCGGAGTCAGGATAGCTCCCTGCCAAAAAATGTTGTTTGGAATTTCAGATCACTTACCAACCAAGAGTGGTGATCGAAGTGGGATGTCATGGATTCTCTCTAAGGAGTTAAAAACTAAAAAAAGAGTGTCAATAGTATCCAAACCATAGAAAAGAAGAAGAATAAACTCAAACATCTCTCTGAGGCCCTGCCATGGCTCTATGTTCTTCTCACCTCCTATGGAATGGATTTTTCCTCAACATTCTTATCTTATCCTCCATCTAATGTACAATCGGATGCTACACAGCAATCTTTAGCTTTGGTGATTCACTTGCCGATACTGGAAACTTAGTTCACATGCCACAGCCTGGTAAACTTCTCCCATTTGTCTTTCCTCCTTATGGCGAAACCTTTTTTAACCACGCTACCGGACGCTGCTCAAATGGTCGTCTTGTCATAGATTTTATTGGTACGTGCCACCGACACACCTAATTGCATGGATCTGTGTTTTTAATTTCAAACAAAACAACTGGGTTTCTTTTTTGTGTGTGTTTTTGCATGTAGCCGAATATCTGGGACTTCCATTTGTGCCACCGTATTTTGGAGGAAGCATGAAAAGCTTTAAAGAGGCCGGTGTCAATTTAGCTGTGGCAGGTGCCACGGCGCTTGGTACTGCCTTTCTTCAAGAAAGAGGAATCATGAATAAACTGACCAATAGTTCTTTGGATGTGCAACTGGGTTTGTTCAAACAATTATTGCCGGCTCTATCTTCTGGTAAGTCTTCGATTTCAAGTTACAGGTGGTTGAGGTTTCCCTGAAAAAATACCCTCTTGTGCTCACATCTTGCTCTTGTTAAACTAGAAAATAACAGGGTTTTTGTTTTTCAACAAAAAACATGACATTGTTAGTAAATTACTAATTGGGAGGGCAAGTTACCAGCTTCCTTCAATTATTGCCCGTATGCGCTTTTTTTTTTTTTCTTGAGAATTATTGGGAGAGAAATACTAAATACCTAGAAAAAACAATAGTAAAGTTTTTAAAGAAGAGTGTAAATCATTGATGATGATCTAAAAATGGGACTTAATGGTAGATCCTGCTTTTTCATATTTTGTTTTCTTAATATTTAATGTTAATGTTACTGGGAAGCTCGTCATTGAACCTTAAATAAATTACTCTAATTTGAAAGTTTCATTTATAGTGAAAAAGAATGGGTGATTGCCATTATTTGTCAAATTATTTAACTAGTACATTTTTTCTCTAAATTTCTAACTTGGTTCATTCCTCTCCACCTTTTCTTGTTCAAACAAATTCTTTTTATTTATGTAAAAATAGTATGAATATCTTGATATGATATGAGAATCATTCAAAAAAGAAATAGCCATAAATGAATTAGAATTAGATACAAAAACTTAACCAAGAAAAATTAGTTTTGATTTGTTTAACATTTTGTTGTGGCATAAAATTTCTTCATAATGACATAATCCATACAAGAAACACAAGTTTGAGGGTAGAATCAATAGATATTTTCTCACAGGGACAAAGTTCTTGAAAAGAAAAGGCGCAAGATATTAACTTGTTAAAACAAGATTCAAATTAAAAATATTAATAAATGAAATTGTTAGATCCAAAGTAACATTTTTGTTTTGAAGAATCAATTTATTCTAGGGTAACATGTTTTTAGATCTAGCATGGATTATTTTTTGAAAAAGGTATAAATCTTCTTCTTATTGTTTTTTAGTTATTTTTAGAATTAGAATGTATCAATGTAGCAATTGTTATTATGCGAAATTATTTCATAGAATCATGTGGATCAAATGTCATATTACAGCCACATGGATCCAATAGGCAACAAATTACCAATCATAATGTAAGACCTCCTTACACCTATCGAAAATAATTTTGGATGTTCATTGGTGGATTTCTTGGATGGATGTGCATGAATGTTAAAAATAAGCGCTCTTCTTTGAAAGTCTTGTAAGATTTAAATTTGATTTTTTTTTTTTTTTTTATGATCTATAGACCATAAAAAGTTACTTGGCAACTCGCTCATTCTTTTGGGAGAGATCGGAGGAAATGATTACAACCATGCATTCTTTGGAGGAGTTAGCACTGAGAGTATTCAAGATCTTGTACCTTACGTCGTTAACATCATAGGTCACGCCATCAAGGTAAAAATTTCACGCAAAATTAAGTGAATTATATAGCTGAAGTCACATTTAATATCTCTACTTTTTAAGCCGAGTTTACAAAATAATTTCATTTTTTTCTATTATTCCCCATTTATGCTCGTAAATTTGAGAAATAAACCATATATATTCTTTTTCCCTTGAAATTCTTATTATTAACTAATGCAATGCAGGAGTTAATTGAACTAGGAGCCATAACTATATTGGTTCCCGGGAATCTCCCAATTGGTTGCTTGCCATCCTATCTAACATTATTTGGGAGTTTAGATAAAAAAGAATATGATCATTCTACTGGTTGTCTTGAGTGGCTCAACAAATTCTCCGAGGATCATAATGAACAACTTTTGGCAGAGCTAAAGCAAATCCAAAAGCTTTATCCACATGCCAAGATCATTTATGCAGATTATTACAATGCTGTAATGCCTCTTTATCACTCACCAAATCAATTCGGTATGTTCATTTTCTTCTCCGTGTTACTACGTATAAGCATACTTTATAATCTTGTAGTGCTAGAGATGTTCAAATCCTGCTAATTACCATTTTTTTTTTTAATTATTCTAGGGTTTACTGGAGGTGTTCTCAGAGCATGCTGTGGCTGGGGAGGAACATATAACTACAATTCGTCAGTTGAATGCGGCAATCCACTTGCAAATGTTTGTGATGATCCTTCCTTATATATGAATTGGGATGGCATACATTACACAGAAGCAACTTATAAATTGATTTTCGAATCCGTAATAGAGGGCTCATATTCCTTTCCGTCTTTCAAAGCTCTGTGTAATTTGGATGGTAAATACTTTAATCATAAATAGCTATATTAATCAACAATAAAGACTGATTTTTCTTTTATTTTGTTGTTTTTTTAAACCGGTAATTTATAGGAAATAAACTCATGATTTGGTCAATTGAGCTATATCTCTCAAGGTTAAGAGTTTAGATGTTTTTTTAATATATGATTTCCTAAGCCCTTTTTTCTAGGATGAAAATAAAAATTTGACTCAATTTATTATGAACATATAGATAGAAAATGGTTTTTTATTCTATTTTTTCAACCAAACGCATTTATCAAAGACGAAACCAAAATATACTGTCATCCTTTCCTCTTCTTGTCTCTTAAAAGCACTTAAAAATAATAAAATAAATAAATAAATACAAACTTAAACCAAAAAATCACTTCCCAATTTTTTTTGTTTTATTCAATATCTATTTGGGACTTTATTTATTTATTTCG
Source organism: Populus tomentosa (assembly GCA_018804465.1). Taxonomy (NCBI): domain Eukaryota; kingdom Viridiplantae; phylum Streptophyta; class Magnoliopsida; order Malpighiales; family Salicaceae; genus Populus; species Populus tomentosa. Next base: position 5,472,874 of record CM031989.1, read on the forward strand.
CTAAAAATAAATCATTCTCTCCTTTTCCCAAGCCTCCACTTGTATTATACACACATACACCAGTAAAAGGTGTTTTTTCATGGCTAAAGTGGAAAAAGAAACACAGTAAAAGAAGGAGAATTACGTGCCTTGGCGGTGACAGAATAAATCTTGTAGTGAAAACAAGTTATAAGAGAGGAAAGGCGTCAAGAAACAAGAAGGAGCTAATACTCTTTATTTTGATCACTGATGGGCCAACAAGTCACGGCTAGCATGGCTGTCCACACGTTTGCGCCTAGGCCTATATAGAATAGAACCTAACAAACAGAAAACAAAATGAGGAAAAGGGAGGAGATTATTTCATGACTTTGAAGATATATCGAAGTTCGATGATTATATATATATATATATATATATATATATATATATATATGGTATCATTAAAAAGATTTTTACAAGATAAATTTAACAATAACAAAGAAAGTTATAATTAGAGTTGGGATCGATAGCTCAAAAATAACAAAGTATGATTTATATATTAATGCGTCAATAAATTTTCCTTGCATTCCTCCGCTTCAATTCTTAATTCTTTAATGATTCTTCAATTCAGTCTCCAAAAATTAAATTAACTGGATGTATAACATGCTAAGAGGAAAGGGAAAAGAAGGGGAAAAAAATACGAATCTCCCCTATCATATTAATAACCTTGTCAGCACGATGTCGGTCCAAACTCTAGCACAGATTATAGACACGTGACTTATCAGTACGGGGACAAGCAACCATTCACTGGTGTTATATGGCAAGTGTGGGTACATTAATTGTTAGTCTGATTTTTTCTCCAATAGCTATCACCAATGGTAAGTATGATGTCAACTTTCTCACCAACCACGGAGCCAACCTTTTCCACTAATGGCACAATCAAGCAAAACAACGAGCAACTTATTCTTGTTTCACACTTCACCTAAAAATTTATTTTCATATATATATATATATATATATATATATATATATATATATATATATATATACACACACACACATGAAAATTATAATTCATCTCATAAAGCTAAATCTAATATGCAAGAAGATTCAGATGGTCCAATAACAAGAGCGAAAGCGAAATAACTATAACGGGCCTTGGCGAATCAAATTGGAATGATTGAAGCTGCATCAAAGTTAAAAATTAGCAATCAGTTTGAAATTGGTTTAAGGGTATTTATTTGCCTACAATTGGAACTTGGAGATGGAAAAAACCCTTAATGGTTCTTTTGATACTAGGCTACTTGAATTTGGATTGATAATGCAAATAAGTGAAGGAATTGATGTGTTTACTGTCAGAACAGTAGATGAATTTGAACCCGAATTTGAAGTCATCCATTGCATGTGATAACAAGACTTATTTAAGTGAAATTCAAGTTCAGAACGTAATCTTTCTAGATTGTCCTACCATGATTGCATTGGACTTTTGTGTAAAAAGTTATAGCTATTTTAAATTTGGTCTGCTTATGTTTCAAAAAGATTAAAAAAAACATGTGTTAGTTAAATTTGTCTAGTTACTTTACTAAAAGCCTAGTTTTTAGGCTTGACTTCTGTCATGTTGAATTTTCCTAACTTTGGAGGGGTGTTTCAATTATAAATATAGTATCAGAATATATAATAAACACTTTTGGTCAAGATTTGAAACTTAATTCAGAAAATTAAGAGTTGCTCTTCCAAATTGATTTTGTAAAGAACCTTACCTAACTTATCACTCTTCAATCACAAAGAGTGTGGCGTCGAAATCCTAGATTGATCTTTGTGGTGTCCAGATCGACTTATCAAAATATCATTCTAGTCTATCCTCTATCTTATTTATTTTAAAATCACTATAATCTAGTCTAAATACCAAAGAAAGACAACACAACCAGACTCATCCTTCATCCATTTTCGTTAGAATCATTGTTGCTAATTTTCGAATCATTCACAACACATCAAAATATATATATATATATATATATATATATATATATATATATGAGCTTTTAATTGGTTTAGATAAAAACAATAAACATGTTACAAGAAATTTTTATTCAAAGTTTTTTATTTAAAACTTTTCTTTTATAGTCTCTCTTTAAATGTGTTATGATACTTTTTTTTCTTTACTTAGGCACCTTACACAATTATTATTCAGTAAAATATTTTATAAATAGTTAAATAGAGTTAGTCAACACTCAATGTGGTATATATGTTATTTGTTTAGTTATAAACTCAGGAGTAATTTTCACTTAATAGCTAAAGAGAGACTTAGTTAAATTTAATCATATTATTAAGATTAATATAATATAAAGATAGTTGTAGAAAACAAAACGAATATAAAGTGTTTTTCTATCCACCTAACATGTCTGGCTTTCCTTTCTATCGATTAATCATGAAAGTCAATATTAATCTTGATAAGGATAATCTAGAGACATCATTTATGAATTAATTATTAATGTTGGAGGTGTAATTGGCTGACTAACATTAACATTCATAGGTATTAATGTGGATATCCGAGTCAACTTATGCGTATCTCAAATAATTTCATGGGCCCTGAAATTAATAACCATATAAACCTCCAGTGACCATGAGAAGATTCGAACTTTCTCTAATATTTTAAAAAATTATATTTTCTTACAACTTTCTCTAATATTTGAACCAGGAATAATAATTTGAGAATCAAACTCATTTGATGATCATTTAAGCCTTTTAGGATCAATAATGCCAAACTACAACTTTCACTACAAGATTTCACAGTTTTACTGACGGAAATATTCCATCAGTGTGTGATTGAGAGTTCGTCGATAAATTATTTACCGATTATATTACCGACAGAATACGTCCGTCGGCTTACCTTTCATTGGTGATTCCACATTCCGTCGCTATATCGGTCGGAAAAACAAAAAAACCATTTGCCGACGGTTTTACTGATGGAATTTGCGCGCCAAAAAAAAAGTTTCCCACTTGAAATATACTGACGGATTTTAATCTGTTGGTGATATCGCAAGTTACCGACAAACATTTACCGTCGGTAAATTTGTCGGTGAATGTTCGAAATACCGACAGAATATATTCGTCTATAAATTCATCGAGGCCTTTGGTAGGTACTATCAAATACCGACGGAATAATTCCGTCAGTAAATTTGTTGGTGAGTACATGAAAATACCGACCGAATGTATCCGTCTATAAATTCATCGGTGATGGTGACGGCTACTGTCTAATGCCAACGGATTAATTTCGTCGGTAAATCCCTTTGTAATTTTTTTAAAAAAAAACTATTTAGAATACATAATATAAAATGATATAAATTAATGGTAATAAAAACCAAATATGCAAATAAAATTTATATTAAGCATCAAAATCAAAGTTAAATAATATTCATTACAAAATAAATGTGTTTCAAAAAAATATTAAACAAAATTTTAAAGGTAAATAATGTTTATTAAAAATTAATATAAAGGTGGAGTTGGAGGAGGAGGAGGAGGAGGCTGCTGGTCACACGGCCAAAAAGGATTAGGCGCACATGTTCCACCTTGTGCCATGTTTATGACCGTTTCGTGAAGCTATTCGTAGGCCGCTCTTTGTTGTTCAGACTCCTCTCTTTGTTGTTCTTTGAGTTATGCATACGCCTCTGATAGGTGGTGGTACTTTTTGGTGAGCTGAGTCGTGTGTTGCTACAAGGCCACGAACTCCTTAGATTAGGAGCTCAATATTGATTGGGACCTCCCGACGGTTGAAGCACTACGGGCCGACCGCAAGTTGTCAGCCGTAGTGTTGGAAAGCCTGTAAACCCGATTTTTATCGGGTCCACCTGACGATCCAACCTCCATCCACAAATCTGGATCGAATTTCGGATGGGTCGTTGGATCGTCCCCGTATCTCTACCTCAACCGATTATTATAGGTCTCCTAAAAATAAAAAAAGTAATCATCATATTTAATTCAATAAACATAATAATAACTTACAAAATAAAATGGTTGAACAAACATACCACGAAATATTGAGCACGGTTGTTAAAGAACTGTTGCATCCCCTTTTGGCGATCTTGACTCCACATGTGCGTCTCCACAAACAACTCAATCGGGCTCAGCTCACGTCTAAGAGATGTAGCCTATAATGAAAAAAATTTATTAACAACAAATGTTTCATAATTTATTAACAAATTAATTGAACAAAATATTTCATTTAAATTAATCTTATCATCCGTTTTGCATGTGCAGCAAACGCAACGGAGCCGCCGGTGTGCGTTATCATCGAGCCATGAATTGGCCGCTTCCGGTTGCCAGAACCGGACTGTGAGCGTCGTGTGAACTGCTCAGACGTCACGTGCTAAAGATAGTGCGGCCATATATCTTCCAGGATGTATATCGGTTTTACACAGGGCTTCGTTTTGATAGTTAGTCAGAATTTTCTTCTTCTTCATCATCAATTGAATAGTCATCACCTTCATCGCAATTTTTAATATGGATATCATCTTCCTCATCGATATTTTCTTGTCCGCTAGAGCTCAAAACAACGTTCAACTCCTCTACATCAACATCAACAAGACTATCATCGAAAACACAAAAATTTGAATTTTCTTCCAATTCAATCGAAGCAGCAACTTGATATGGTTCAACCAATTCACTAACTTGAAAGACTTCATTCCACACACTTGTGTCTTCCGTTCTCATCCTAAACAACCTCAACACGACCCTGTGGTTTCGTTTTTAAAACGAACAACCAATCAACTTTTGATCGATACTTTCTAAATGAAAGGGTGTATGTGTAATAAACTTGTTGACATTGCTTTACGAAAACAAAGACATCGTTTATGTTGCGGAGTCTAGCTTTTGAGTTGATTTTGACCAGACCATAGTGTGGATCAACTCTGATTCCTTTATCAGTCGTGTCATACCAATAGCATTTGAATAAAAATACTTTATTCTGCTCGCTATGATATTGCAGTTCGACGACCTCTTCTAATCTACCATAGTAGTCAACTTATAACTCACTACTAGTGGATCCCTTAACACAAACACCACAGTTGTATGTCTTTCTTCCTTACACGTATTCTTCAGTATGGAAAACATATCCATTGATAAAATACCCGTTGTAGCACTTAACTTTTCTTTCAGGCCCGAGGCTTAGTGAAGACAATGACTTAGGCGCACTCCTTCCCATTTGATAAACCTTGTATATATGTAATGTACATTAATAAACAGTAAATAAACTTGAATCTCGTAATGACATGCATACGTACAGTAATTTTGCAATTAAAATGAGTTTGTGATAGTGCTTACATGTGTTCTGAACCACGTGGTGAATTGTTCATCTTGTAAATGAAAGATCTGGGATTCGGTTAGCTGTGAGTTATTGGAGAGCAAATATTATCGATGCTGCCTGCAAGTAATAATGAGTGTATGATATTACAATATATAATTAATAGTATATTACTGACAAAGTTTAATTAGTATTACATATATATAAACTTACTGAATAAAAGATCTCAGTTCATCACAGTTAAATAGAACATAGTTGTGTGCTTGTTTGAATTCTATTTCCGACAAATATCTTCCTCTTACGGCATTTTTAGGTGTGGGTCGTCCAATATTGGAGAATATTGACAAGTTCCCACTGGAAGGCACTTCACTGCCATCATCATGCCGTGGAACGCAATTGATTCTTGTTCTCAGATGAGGTTCGAAATAGTACGAGATAAATGTTGAGATCTCCTCAACAATATAGGCCTCACATATCGAAGCCTCAACATGCCCCTTGTTCTTAATCTTTTTCTTGAGATTAAACAAATACCTGCATTGAATTACAATTCAAGTATTTTCAATTAAGAAAAACATAGAAAATACTTTTATATATGAATTACATTGCAACTGTAATATTTAACCGTTTGAATGGGTACATCCATCTATACTGGATCGGTCCTCCAACTTTTGCCTCGAACAGTAGATGTATAGGGAGATGCTCCATTGAGTCAAAAAATGATGGAGGGAATATCATTTCAAGTTTGCATAGTGTCTCGATGATATTCGTTTGAAGCCTCTCAATATGCTCAGCATTCAACTTGCTGAAGCATATATCTCTGAAGAAATGATTGATCTCCTTCAGTGCATCCCATATTCCCTTTAGCAACAAATCACAAAAAACTAATGGGATGAGTGTTTGCATAAACACATGGCAGTCATGACTCTTCATCCCATACAATCTGCAGTCCTCTATATTAACCAGCCTTGATATGTTCGATGCATGTCTATCTGGAAAACACAGACTCTTAAGCCATTTGTAGACTAGCAGCTGTGTGTTTTTCTCTAACACAAAGCTTGCCCTTAGTTTTGCGACCCGTGACTCATCATAAACCAACTCCATATTTTTACAGTTACAGTATAAAGCTATATCCAATCTAGCCTTAATGTTGTCCTTTGTCTTCCCCTTCACATCCATGACGGTGTTGAAAATGTTTTCAAACATGTTCTTTTCGATGTGCATGATGTCAAGGTTATGACGAAGCAGATTGGTCTTTCTGTACCTTTGATTAAGTGGTAAGAAGCGACAGTGACAGTAAAAAAAAAATGCTTTACCTCTGTTTGCTAGCGTGAATGCCTTGTTGTTTTCCATGCAATATAGAAATGCGAGTTTCTCATGCGTGCTCCAACCAGAAAGCATTCCATAAGCTGGAAAATCATTGATAGTCCACATCAAAGCCACTCTCATAAGAAAATTTTGTTTCCTCGATATATCATAAGTCAGAGCTCTAGAGGACCACAACTACACCAACTCATCAATCAACAGTTGAAGACAAACATCTATATTCCGCCCCAGGCTGCTTGGATCGGGTATGACAGTAGATAAAAACATGAACTCCAGCCTCATAAACAATCCCAATGGCAAGTTATAAACTGTGAGTATGACCGGCCAACAAGAATAGGGAGCAGCAACTGACCCAAATGGGCTAAATTCGTTTGTACACAACCCAAGATGCACATTTCTTGATTCAGCTGAAAAGTCAGGATGCACACTGTTAAAGCGTTTCTACGCTTCGCCGTCAGAAGGATGCACCATCACACCATCAACAGCATCATGTGCTTGGTGCCATGTCATATGCTCCGCAGTCCTTGGTGACATGAATAACCTCTGTAGTCTAGGTGTGATCGGGAAGTATCTAAGTTTTTTATATGCCACTAGAGTCTTTCTCATGCCATTTCTGGATTTGTAACGAGAATGCCCGCATATCATGCACTCGGTCATCTCAGCATTTTCAAGGTAGTATAACATGCAGAAGTTAGGGCACATGTTAATTTTCTGGTATTTCAAACCGAGGGGTTTCATCATGGACTTCGCAACATAGAAGTTCTCTTTCAGCCTGTTCCCTTTAGGTAAAATGCTTCTCGCCCATTCAATAATTTTATCATACCCGGCCTCACTCAGCCCGTGATCTGACTTGATGGTGAACACCTGTGCCACGGCCGATAATTTACTGTGGTTTGTGCGGCCATCCCATAATGGTTCGTCAGGGTCTTTCAACAAATCAAAAAACCTAGCTGCATCTGGATTAGGTTCTTCTTCTATGATTGGACATTGATTGACATTACCTTGATTCATTCTCATTGTATCCATAACCATATTTTTATAAGGATTAGTGTTGTCATTTGTTGTTTCATACACGTTGCTAGCACTAGAAGTTAACCCAACCACCGTTTCTCTCATTCTCTTCTTACTAACAAATACTTCTCCATGTGCATACCAACACTGGTAATTCTCCATAAACCCTTTGTGTAGAAGATGCATCATTACAATATCTAGATGCAGATACTTTTTATTTTGACACTTCCTGCACGAACAATTGATATTGATTATTCTACTAAACCAATTACAGTGCCAGCTTGTTGATCCAATAACACCATTAATTTGCACTTATTGCATCTCTAATTTTAAAATTATATATACGATTGATTAAAATTTTAAATGTATTAATTAAAATATTAATTTACTTGTTGCACTAGTAATTGATTTGAATTATAGAATTATTATCCAAAAACAATTACTCTATCAACTTGATGAAACACTCCTATCTACCATTAATTAATGTGAACTTTATGCCTTTCAACCTTGAATTGGATAATCTAAAGAGGTACCCTCTTTATCTCATATTTGAATTTTAGATTAAAAAAAATAGTAAATGATCCTTGATAGTATAAGATCATATCTTGTTAGTTGTTAGTGACAATCTCCTCATTGTCAGGAGTTGTAGAAGAACGTAACACATATTTATGTTTTAAGGTAATTTATTGAGATTTATTTATAATATTTGTGATTTGTTTATATATTTAAGTGTTTTTCTTGTTTTATGATGATAATTTTATCACTTGATAAAATTGAGTGTGATTTTGAAACTTAAATGTGTTGGGGGGCTTAAAGCATTGACTGAAACAAAATGCAAGGAAACTCATTGCTCTGAGAAGAATCAAGTGAGGACAGGACGTTATTCGAAACATGAATCATGTCAAGGGGCAGTAAAAGCAAATGTGCATGTAAATCGTTGTTCGAAAATTTAGGGTTCCATGGTATTGTTAAAAGATGAAGATAAGTAACTTGTTTGATGAAAACTTTAGTAATGCATCGAAAGGGAGTGAAGCAGTGCGTTGTTTGATCAGTAGGTGGTGATGCCATGAAAGTTCTGCAAGAAAATATAACCAACCTAGGTGTTGGGGGCATGAAAAAGCACACATGTGCTATCAAAGGTAGTGTGATCGTGCAAGCAAAACAAGCCTAGGTTTGTTTAAGAAGAAGTTGCAAAAAAATGACTGAAAGATGAACTGGTAGTGCTGTATATTTCTTTTATTATTAATAATATTGGTATCCAGGCTAGTTTGTTTGTATCTTGATTAATTTTACGAGTTCTAAAATTAATAATCATATAAACCTCTAGTGGTTCTAAGAAAACTCAAACTCGTGATCATTGAAAAACAAACTCACAAACTATTCAATTAAATTACCGCTCAAGGTTGGCTTGATGTATATTTAACAATAGACATAGAGTAACAATATTTTCCTAGTTAGAATTTAAAAAAATATATTTTCTTACAATTTTCTCTAATATTTGAACCAAGAATAATAATTTGAGAATCGAACTCATTTGATGATCATTTAAGCCTTTTAGGATCAATAATGCCAAACTACAACTTTATTTGAAATCTCAGATGAGTATTTAGAAGTTATAGTTAACTAGTGTACCATTTATTAGCTATATTTATTTGATTAATTTTATCACTAATTCTCAATTACTTTACCAATTGATTAATTACACAGCCAATTGATATTGATTATTCTACTAAACCAATTACAGTGCCAGCTTGTTGATCCAATAACACCATTAATTTGCACTTATTGCATCTCTAATTTTAAAATTATATATACGATTGATTAAAATTTTAAATGTATTAATTAAAATATTAATTTACTTGTTGCACTTGTAATTCATTTGAATTATAGAATTATTATCCAAAAAAAATTACTCTATCGACTTGATGAAACACTCCTATCTACCATTAATTAATGTGAACTTTATGCCTTTCAACCTTGTATTGGATAATCTAAAGAGGTACCCTCTTTATCTCATACTTGAATTTTAGATTAAAATAAATAGTAAATTATCCTTGTTAGTATAAGATCATATTTTGTTAGTTGTTAGTGACATTCTCCTCATTCTCAGGAGTTGTAGAAGAACATAACACATATTTATGTTTTAAGATAATTTATTGAGATTTATTTGTAATATTTGTGATTTGCTTGTATATTTAAGTGTTTTTCTTGTTTTATAATGATAATTTTATTATTTAATAAAATTGAGTGTGATTTTAAAACTTAGATGTGTTGGGGGGTTTAAAGCATTGACTGAAACAAAATGTAAGGAAACTCATTGCTCTGAGAAGAATCAAGTGAAGACAGGACGTTATTCGAAACATGAATCATGTCAAGGGGCAGTAAAAGCAAATGTGCATGTAAATCGTTGTTCGAAAATTTAGGGTTCCATGGTATTGTTAAAAGATGAAGATAAGTAACTTGTTTGATGAAAACTTTAGTAGTGCATCGAAAGGGAGTGAAGCAGTGCGTTGTTTGATCAGTAGGTGGTGATGCCATGAAAGTTCTGCAAGAAAATATAACCAGCCTAGGTGTCGGGGGCATGAAAAAGCACACGTGCTATCAAAGGTAGTGTAATCGTGCAAGCAAAACAAGCCTAGGTTAGTTTGTTTGTATCTTGATTAATTTTATAGGTTTTAAAATTAACAATTATATAAATTTTTAGTGGTTTTGAAAAAACTCAAACTCGTGATCATTGAAAAACAAACTCACAAACTATTCAATTAAATTACCGCTCAAGGTTGGCTTGATGTATATTTAACAATAGACATAGAGTAACAATATTTATAGCAATGGACTTCTTAAAAAAAAAAATGTGCAATGAAAAGGCTATAAAAAACTAACACACAATCATAGTTCATTTTGTTTCCATTGTCAGTAGCATTGACAGGTAGAGAAATAACATGAATTATTTTATTTTATTTTTTTACTTTAAATGTACATTTAAATAATCTAAATCGTTCATTTTTTATTTTTTTTTACTTTCAAAAAGTATTCGAGTATTTTTAGTATTTTTATTGTCTATAAAAAATAATAAGACCCCATTATTTTTATCATCCAAGCCAAGTATTTTAAATTCAATTGGAAAATCATAATTTGATTGCTCCAATCTACAGCACACATGAGTCATTTACTACACTATTTAAGAAACACCTTTTTTTAGTATATTATTTTATTAGCGATCATAATTTTATTTTTGATTTATTATTAATATATTTTTAATTTATTATATTAAATACATGCATTATCTTTACATTTATCGGTTGATAGGTTTCATGATATAAAAAATAAAATAAAATAAAATAAAATAAAAACGTATCCATAATAACGATGTCCCTTTCTTTCATTCAAAATTAAATTATAATTCCACGTATAGCATAGCAAAGGTCATAGACTGGAATTTATTGATCGAAACTAACTTAAGCCGACCTTATGTGAATTATTTAATTGAATTCCGGACTCTCAAAGTCAATGCTTATTAAGAAGAACATTATTGATGCGTGCTTGGTAACAGCCGCACAATGAGAAAATACCATACACATTTCCAATCACACTCTTGACTAAGAAATTAGATGTAAATCGCAATCAAAATAAATTATCAAAAAATAAATAGGATTATCCATAATAATATGTGTGTATGAACAGGGCCAGCATCTAATATGAACTTCCACGCTTTTTAATATTTAGTATAATATTTTTTGGAGGATGTTAAAATCTTGGCTTTCATCTGCATAAAAGAATGTCAGCTATTAATAATGCAATTCGCGGTCTTTTTTCTAGTAGAAACAACACTGTTAGCAGAATGTGAAGAGTCTCCCTTGGTATTCTTATCTATTTGATTTGGAAAGAGAAAAACAAGAGAGTTTTTGATAACTCTTACAATCTAGTCCCTTTTGTTTTTTGCAGATTCCAAGTTTAGTTCTACGTGATTTTACACTTTCATGAATAGTTTCTTAGCTGTTGGCGTCTTTTGATTGGGTAAGCTTCTTTGTATGGTTGTTGTGCATCCTTTAGGAGTCTGGCTCTATTACTTGTCCTGCTTTGGTGCTGTACCTGAGAGCTTCTTTTTATTCTGGTTACAGCTTTAGTCATTTTTGCTATTTATAATTTTTTATGCTATGTGTTAGGTTTGGTATCTTATCCTTAATTAGGTTTTTCATTTAATTATTGTCAGCTAACAGGTTCAGGAAATATATTTTCTTTTTTGTAAATCTTGAATATAAACTTGTTGATTCTTCAACCTTTTATATTTTTTGATATGATATATTTACTTACCTTTAATAAGAAAAAAATATTTTGAATAATAATAATAGTAATAATTGAGTATAATATGGACAAGACGCGGCTTGGCAAAGAAAAAATCTGCAATGAAGCATTTAGTCATTGGTTGATGGAGTCAGACTCTCTTCGCAAAATAAGACAATGGTGAATGTTCTAATAAAAAGCATTATGAAACTCATTTTGAAAATTTGCAATTATCTAACACAAATGTAACCCATGACCTGCAGATTAGATAATTCTCAATTTGCCAATTAATAATTGAATGTAGTTGGCATTAATTTATTTTCAACTCTTTTAATAATAAAAAGAAAAACCCTTTTAACTATATTAATTTCTTACATGGTGTTAAAAAAAATTATCATTAAATAAAGAGAATTCTAACTCTTCACCGATCATCATAAAACTTTGTTTGTTTTTATTTTTTAAAAGTGTTTTTAAAAAATTAATTTTTTTAATGTTTTAAATCATTTTACTACGCTGATATCAAAAATAGTTTTTTAAAAATAAATAAATATTATTTTAATATATTTTTAAATAAAAATAATTAAAAAAAAATAATAGTTATACTTAGACAATATCAATGTAAACATGAGACATTGAAGAAATCAAGGTTGACTTTGCCTGAGGGCGGCTCACAAGTTCGTAAAATCCCAATTGCCGCTCAATGATAATTTTAGTTTTGTCGTGTTGTCTTGCTGTTCAAAGTCTTCTCCTGTTAACTTGCAGACCATCTTCATTCTTCTGCACATGACAATGCAAGGCTACACCTCTAGCTATCTATTACACATTAAAATTGACCAAGAAAAATACAAAATCTACATTAGAAAAACAAGGCAAACTTGATTGCAGATCAAACATGATAAAATTCAGATTTTACATGAATGAAATGTCACCTCAAACAAATAATAACAAACTAAAAGAATAAGCTTGTATGATTTTAGGCAAATGATGAATTTCCGTGTGTTTTTTAATCAATGAAAGAATCATTCGATAAATGTACGTTCTTTGACCATGAATTGTTAAGTCATTTTTCACATGCAAAAATTCAAGTTATTTAATTATTTATAAGTTTGAATTTTATTTTTGTATATTAAAATACCATAAAATTTAGAAACATCGTTACAAGTATGGAACTATAAATTTAGGATTGTAGTAATAATGTATGGAATTGAGATTATTAACATCAAATTTAATATCTAACTTTGAAATTCAAAGTTCTTTTCATTACACAAAAGAACCCGAAATACTATCCATAAGTAAACCATCTAAATGTTTAAGTTAACCATACAATGCATGAATGATTCTCATGCACAACCCTTTCCATAAATAAAAACAAGTATATGTTATCAATCAAATTGTCGTTTTTTTAGGACTTAATCAATATGAGAAGAGGTCAGTAATTTTACAATTAAATAAATACAAATTTCATAAATATATAATCAATAAAAAAAAAAAGTGAATATAAAAATATCACTTCAAAGGTTATGCTTCCAAAATCAAATAGATTACTTATTCTTTAAAAAAGAAAAAACCATTAGATCAAATAGATCACGTAGAGATTAATTAAGGTTTCTAGATTAAAAAAAAAAACCTAATAAATTATAAAGGTTTTTCAATAGAGCAAAACTTAAAAGAAAATACTAGGAGGTAAGAAAAGAGGTAAAGAAAGAACTAAACTTACGAAAATAAAGTATGTGAAAGATAAAGCATGATGTTATATATAAAGATAAATTACAACCATCAGCAGTTGTTTTTAAGCAAAACCAATTGTTTTTTAAGTTTTTCATTTTTCTTTTCATCTTAATTATTTTACAATTTTTGAAATTTTGAATTTTCTTAGTATATTATTTCCTATGTTTTCTAGGATAATCAAGATTTCTTTTCTTTTCTTTTCTTTTCTTTGGTTTTGTCAAATGCTATTTAGGAATTTAAAGTTTTTTATTTATTTTTTAAAGTTCTATATTTTTTCCAGCTTATTTTTTTAGTTCTTTTAGTTTTTTTTTTTTTTGAAGTTATAAAACAAGATGTACTCATGTAAAAAAGGGTGATGAGGTTTCCCTTTGAAAAAGAGACACTAAGGAACATATGATATAAGAAATACAGTGACATATTAAAGAGTTATCTCATCAATTGATAGAAGTAAGGAACTTGAGGGATCATGAGGAGACTAATCACAAACCAATGGCCAACTTTGAAAATTCATTTCAAAGGGAAGAGCAAATGAGATAACCTCTTAGTTTGGATGAGTATTGTGGAGATTTAAGGTTTTAGATAAAAACTCTCTAAGTTTTTCAAAACCTTGTAGCGTATGAGTTTCTTGACACAATCAGATTTGTGAGCAAGAGGATATGGTCGATGATTTGATAGAGATAAAGAGCATAATGGCTAATCTTCTCAATCATTATCCACCACCTTAGATCTTATATTAGCATATACATTGTGTTCCATGTTTCCATGTTATTTATGTTTTAATTATTATGGATAATTTATTTTAGATATTATGCAATGAGTTTATTATGTATAATTTGCATAATATATTTGTTAAATTCATCTTTATTATGTGTTTTTGTTGATGACAAAGAGGGACAGAACAAATGAAAAGATGTGATATGAATTCCATTGCAAAAAGGGAAGAAATGTGATCAACAACATGTGCATACATTTAGGGGGGATATATTTTTCTAAATGCATAAATTATTATATTTAGGGGGAGAGATATGTTTTTCTAAATGCATAAGTTATTATTGAGCATGCAATTATTGTGACATTACTTAGATTGTTAAAATCTCTTATATATTGCATTACAAAAAATAAGGGGAGATGTTTTTTCATATCTAAGTTATATATTTATTATCATTATCAAAAGAAGGGAAATTGTTGACCTTTAGGTCAAATATTCATGTTTTTATATATTTTTATGATAATAATAAAATGGAAAATTAACTAATAATAAACCTTGTTGAGAATGAATTTTAAACAAGTTTATTCAAAGAACATATTAACAAGCATGACATATTTCATAAAAAAAAAAAATCAATCAAGCATTCCAAGAAAGAAGCAAAGTGAAGACTTAATTAGATTAACTATTGATTTTAAGTTCTTAATGTAAATTGTTATATCTTAGGTGATAGCACAATTAAAATGAAATCACACATTACACTATGCATGCATTTAAAGGATTGATAAATCATATGATAGAATCT
This sequence comes from Populus tomentosa, assembly GCA_018804465.1. Lineage (NCBI taxonomy): Eukaryota > Viridiplantae > Streptophyta > Magnoliopsida > Malpighiales > Salicaceae > Populus > Populus tomentosa. The sequence continues at coordinate 5,487,988 of CM031989.1, forward strand.
AAAATAAATTATTCTAAGAATTTACGTTGATTAATATGTCAAAACTATAATTTTACATTAACTGGACAATCGTTTGATATAACCAAATGAATTGATCGACCATTTGAGTCATTATATATATATATATATATATATATATATATATATATATATTACTAAACTAAAAAGAGATATCAGACATATATGATATACAAGCTATTATAAAAGTAAAAACATCACAAAATCATCAATCGTTGATTATAAACTAATTTATGCTATTAAACCTTCATAACCTAGCACAATAGAATTTCATATCATTTTCACTATATATAAATACCTTCAAATCCTATAAGTATTATCTTGTGAGATATAGAGATATTAGGGCTTGCAATTTTATTGTCCACTTTATTTAGATAGTTAATTATGATAACAAAATTAGTCTTTTAAATCTTTAAGAATTAGGTAAAAACTCTAGGTATTTGTGAGGTAATTTCATCAAGGAAAAATCTTGAAAATAAAATATCTTCAAGTGGTGTAAAAATCTTGGTATTGGTGAGGTAATTTCATCGAGTGACTATTGTGCGCTTGAACTTGATCTAATGAAGGAATACAATACTCAAGTATAAATTAGCACTTAAAGTGTGGGTGTAGGCTTGTCAAACTACGTTAAAAACGAGTTTGCAAATTCTTTTCTTTTATCTCTTTACTTTATGAACTTTAAATTTATTTGAAGTATTTGTTTTTTTGTCATTATTAGTGATATACCCAATTCACCTTCTTTTTAAGTGTTATAGTTGTCTTAATCCTTGAAAAACCTATTACCTTATCATTGCGAGTAGACCTAGACTAGGTCTATATAACCCTATAAAATCCTATTGAGTATGATTGGTGATATTCGAGCTCATTTTAGACATATTCAAGGAAAATAGGTCAAAGCCCAAATTTGTCATTCACCATCCTCTTAGATCTAACATACATATTTTAAAAGTGAGGATTAGGCTTTATTGTTAAGCCCGGGTCTTAAATCAGTGTCTTAGGTTTTAGTAGTTTTTTTCTCTTTAATAACAAAAATGCATATACAAAAACTTTAGCAATAGTACAATAGGTACTCATATCATTAAAAACAAGCATTAGTGTATTGACACCATCAAAGAGTTGATGTCTTATCTCAAGTGCATGAGTGTCAAAGTAATAAATAACATGACAAAACCAGGGTGGAACCACAAGGAGGTTAACTATATAAATTATAAATGATGATGATGATGAGGAGGAGGAGGAGGAGGAGGAGGAGATGTAAGATTAATGTGAAGATTAAACAATGATAAAAACAGTTGTCAAGGTTAGAGGATTTACTAATGGTATTTCAAATAAATATACTATAAACTCTTTTTATTACTCAACTGGAAACCACACACAAATAAGGTTCCAATCGAATAATTTGTCATTGATAGCTCATTATAAATTAGTAACATGATCATATTAATTATCTTATTTAAGTAACACCAAACTTTTAAATATTTTAGGAATTCATGATGCTAACTTATGTTAATAACAAATCAAGTTCCTTTCATAGCACAGGTGTAGGTTATATCATACGGTTGGCTATGAAAGTGCCAAGTATTTGTTGTACTAAGTATTATACAGCACAAATCTAGATTAATCATTTAACAAGCAATGTATTAAGAATTAATAAGATAAAAATGATAAGACAAGTTAATAGCAAGTTGTTTAGGATATAAGCATTGAAGTCCATATTGAGTTTATATTATACTTATCCTAACACCCATTAATGAAACCTTTTTCACATTGACATAATGAACTTAGCTAAACATAATGAAGAAGAGAAACATAGATAAACAAGATAAAAATATAATTATATAAGTATAGTAAAGGAAATGAAAAGCATAAACAAGAGATTAAGGAAAATATAACATGGAATAAAATTTGAACATTACAAAATACAAAGAAAGAGAGCAAGAACAAGATCTTGATCTGAACAAAGAAAATGCCTAGATGCATGGCAAATGTCTCCTTTTATAGACTAAAATTTAGAACTATTGATTTGATGACTAATTGTTGAGTGGGTGGCCACATCTTGACTTGGTGACAATCCTTCTCTTTTTATATGAACAAAATGGCATTACTAACGTCTGAATTTGAACAAATTTTTGTCATGAAAGTTCTAGGAAATTGTCTCAGTTTTCCAAAAAAAAAAGAATCGGTGCATTTGGATTTCTAGAACTCGAGATATGGATTGAACACTGAATAGTGTCTGGGTTGCAGGATAGATTCCGACTTCTCCGTTATTGCTATAATTTGAACTTGAAAACAACATTTTTGAATCTTGGACTCCTATGAAAGTTTTAGGCCTATATATTAACTTTCCATCCATATATAGTAAACCTAAATTCAAGTTCTACAGCTCCAGTTATGATCCAATAACCGAATAGTGTTCCAGTTTGGACTAAATCATCATCTCTTTTCTAAGCTTAGCCCTCTCTTTGTCTTTTAAATATTCATTAGTCAATTCCTTGATTTATATGATAGGCCTGCATTTAAGATGAATATTTACCATAAATTAAAGGTATCTTATGTTATTAGATATGTTATTATAAAACATGCTCTGGCTAAAGAGTTATTGATACTTCAAGTGCAAAATGATGATATAAAACCTTAATAAAAATGCACTTTTAAGTACTAATCACGTATCTTACCTTAGATGTGATGTTTTATGATGATCTTTCTCTTCACTTTAACATAACCAACCCCTAACCGAGAATCTATGAAGACGAGTTAATATTTTTAGTTACCGTAAAACTATGTGGTGACTCATGTTTTCTATTTTCCTTATTAATGTTAAATCAAGCTTGTTAAGATGTCCCTTATAACAATAGTAATCCTTTGGCTTTTTTTTTAAGCTTATGCATAAATCCTGGTCCATAATCATTATCTAATTTGTGGACTCTCTTTTGTTTTTAAATTTAATTTTTTATCAATTCAATTAAAGTTTCATAGTTAAATTAAATAAATCCTAAAGGATGGGTCTTAAGCCTTTTAACCACTATACATCAAAAACCATATCACAACCTCTTAGGTGAATTATCAAGGCCTATGTCTATGGATCCCCTGTATTCCAAATATGAACCTTGAGCAATTACCTTCACTCTAGTTCATAGTCTCATATGTTATCCTCACCTCAATAGGCTTGTGTTCTTTAACATTAATTCATACTTTCTTAACAACCAACAAATAGATGAAATTATAAATGTAGCTAACATATACCAGTGTTATAATGGATTGATTATTAATAATGTCTTAACCTTTATGGTCCTAAGATTAGACTTCTAAACATAACATGTAAGGATATCTTAACCTCTTCAATAACAATATAAGATATTTTAAAAATAAATTAGGTCTCCAATATCAGTTGAGCTTCCCCTTCCTCTTCTTCAAATAGAAATAATTGTGAGCTTCCATACTTATGGCTCAATCCAATTTTCATTACACTTGAAATACAAATTTTTTTTCTTTTTTCTCCTTCATCTTGATCGATCAACTTCTAAAATTGGTAGATTAGATTTTGAATCAACCTTGTGTTGGGTGGATGAAAAACCCTTCATTAGAATTTCACTAGTATTAGGCTTCCAATTTCGATGAGTTATTATAATATTTTCTTTCTTCATCTTTGATAACCTCTAAACTATAACCAAATTATAATATTTTTTTTCTACATCCTTGATAACCTCTAAACTATAACCAAATTCTAAAGGTTTAACATTATAACTTTTATCTTGATTTACTCATTCAACCCCCTTAAAAAACAGATTAAACAATATGCATCTAATAAGTCTTTGACTCTAATCGAGTCTCATAACTTTCTACTATAGAAACATATTATAGAATTATTAAAGCTTTCATAGGACTATTATATATGGATTGCCGAAACTGATTCTGCAAAGCTTATATAAAATACTCCTAAGTTTTGATTTCTCCATCTTCTTCCATCTCTTAAAACCATATGACAACCCCTTCATTCCATATGAAAACTTGTCATAAATAACCTATTTTGAGAAGGAGTACTGTGATAGTTAAAGAATTGATTTGCTTGGTACACCCATCTAACTAGGTCATCTCTATTAGCTAAGGAAAATCTAATTCATTACTCACAAATGAATTTGTTGGTTTCTTGCATGATCTACTCTAGCCCGATAATGCCCATTAACTAAAGTTATCGGAGTATGAAGAGGGAAGTCTACCGTCCTTTGTTTTTACCTTCTCTATTTGGTCAACCTTATAGTTATATGTTTTAATTGTTGAAGAACTTTCAAAATGTTTTATTATGTTTGTTAGTTTTGTTATTGTTCTTCTTATTATTGTTTCATGCTAAAGATTGTTTTCAATAATTGTGACATCCTTGTTCCATCAACCATGGTTTGTCAAGCCTTAATACCAAGTTGTAACAATCTTATAATATCAAGGACACTAGATAAACTTGATAATTTTATTGAATAAAAATGGAAGTGGTTACAAGAAAATAAGAACTGGATTAAAAGAAATATTTTTTAGTGAATCATTTGAGGTGACTCGAGCCTCAAAAGACTAAAATCCACTTATGACATTTATGCATACCTAACAAACAATCTACTTAAATAACCCAAAGGAAATCTAAAAGATAGGGATTTTGAATTTTTTTTAATTTGATTCTAACAAATTCATTCCCCCTATGTTACCATTTTATTGAACTTGAAAACAATCCCAAGCACTGGCATTCCTTCCTTAGTGAATCCCAACTGCTTTCCACCTATAATTGATGTGTTATCATCTCCCAATTGATTGATCAAATACTTTTGATTTTGCTTGTGTCCAAATAACACTTTGGTCTTCTTCTGACAAATCAATTTTCTTTATCATAAAAGATTATTTGTTTTCTTTATAAATAGAAAACTTAGGGACCATTAATACAAGAAATGAATATGTGGTCACAAAAATGGTGTGCCAGAGACATATTTAATAGCTAGAAAAATCACATCACATTGTGATATAAGAATTTTTTTTATATAAAACATTACAATTGAGAGTTAATCTTTGCGTATTGAAAAGGTTCTAAGATTAGGGTACCAAAATATATATGTTTCTAAATTTTAATGAATTTGTTTCATATATATATATATATATATATATATATATATAGAGAGAGAGAGAGAGAGAGTGGTGGTAGGTAGATCCATAGTTTTGAAACCCAGCCCGGTCCGATGGGTTGACCTGAGACTTGGCCGACTCGGGGCTGGAACCGGACAGGGTTGAAAAAAAAAAAGAAGAAAGAAAAAACCAGGTGTGACCCAGCAACCCGGTTGACCTGACAAGAACCGGTCGCAAACCCGTTGACTTTTGTTACTTTTATTTAAAAAAATTGACCCAACCGACCCAGTCAAGATCCGGTGACCCAGTCAAAACCTTAAACCCGGGCTTTGAATCGAGTTGGGTCTTAAAATTATGTGTAGATCAAAAGATGATGATGATGATGATGATAGTTGGGTTTTTTTTTTTTTGGGAGGGGGGGTTGGGGGAGGGAGCCTAAGAACCATCAGCACAAAAAGGTTAGAGAAATAAGAAGATATATATATGAAATTTAAAAAAAAAAAAAAAAGGCTGAAAACAGGGTATATATAAAACTTCCAAAAAATTTAGGTGGTTACTAGAGCTTAAGTCCACCTATGATGCTTTAGTTTCTCAAGTGTATCCGAAAGAATTTTAATAACGAGATGCTAATATAAAATATGCTATAAAGCAAATGATCCTTGCTAAATTTGACCAAGTAGTGGGATTAACTCCTTTCATTGTGTCACCAACTAATAGGATAAATTTGATCATAAAAGTAGTGTTTAGTAATTGTATTGAGACATAAGAAACATAAATAATAAGGCCAAAAACATATTTGGTTGAAGAGATACAAATAAAAAAATTAAAATAAATTTATCTTTATAATAATTTTAAAGTAAATTTTTATATTTTCAAAATAAAAAATATAAAACATATGTCTCATATGTTTTTATTATCTTTGTTTTTTCTATGTCAGGATAATAACGAAATGCTATTAATGATTTGTTTCTTCTTACTTACTCAATCATTTTTTTTAATTTTTTTTATATATATAATTTACAGAAAACATGGGTTTCATTGCTAACTAATTAAGATTTTATATATTTTTGCTGTACATTCTATGTTTTGCTCCAACTACAAATTTAAAAATATTTGGTTAATTAACACATACCACGGTTTTGCTCCAAACTCTTTTTTGAAACTTTGATTAAAAAAATTACAAGTTATAAATTTTGAAAATTTATTTTTTAAAAATATAACTATAAAAACTATAACAACACTATACACATTAAGTAATAATGTACTTTATCCCGTTTCGAGAAAGTAGAAGAATTTGTAACCATAGCATTGCAGTGCATAAAAACAGTACGGCTATTAAAAAATGCAATACGAAGTTGGATCATCATTGAACTAGGAGTCCCAAATAGGTCCGAAGGCTGCAATCCCTGCTGCTTTGCAGGAATTAACGACATCCCTGCTTCCTTCTGGATTGCTAGTAACAACGACAACCTCAGCGCCCCATTTTTTAGCAGCTTCAACACTCATTTCAGATACGTTGGGCCGGCCGAGCACCGCTGTATCATGCACGATCACTTTATCTTTAGGATGACTGCTCATCATATCTTGAATTTCTTTGCCAAAGTTTTGTTGAATCCCTTTGGCCACCCAAAGTACACAGACGTTGGCTCGACATGGCTGCAAAAGGAACGATAAGAAAACACAAATGCCAGAACCTGTTGCCACCAGAAGAACCCTATCATACATATTCACTAGGTATGGCAAACCAGCAAAGTGCACTTGCCTAACCCACAAATGGCTTGGCGGGTCTGAGACCAAGGACTTGGTGAAGTCACCAACAGCACCAGCAAGCATCATATGTTCCGTCTTCCCATCAGAAATAATTCCGAAAGCGTGCCATTCAGATAATGGGGATGGGCTAATCCTTCCCAATAAACCAGCTTTTACTCCTCCCTCAAATTTTATAATGGAGGCGTGGCCAGAAGGAGCAGATACTTTGACAGGAACTCTTCTCACTGTTATCCATGGGATTATAATTAGAATTGTGATTGCTGCTGTCATCCAAAACTCTTGTTGTTTTATAAGCCTGGAGCCCAGTTCATTACTATAGGATTTGGCTTTGGGGTCATACGAGGTAGTGAGAATGATAAAGGTCCAGAGGAGAGCTAGAGCTGTCCATCCAGTAAACCTGTGAAATCTTTCAAAGACATTGTGATGGAGATGACGGACGAGAGGGAAAGCAGCCAGACAAGAGATGCAGAGGAGGGAAAGAATAATAGAGGCCACTGCTATAATCTCTGACGATGTGTTTTCTCTGTTCTTAAGAGTAAGGACTAAGGCATATATGAGCCAAGCAACTGAAGAAATTCCACAACTGCTGTGTATGCCACCAAGACTTTGAAGTAGAGATGTGGTGGCGGTTTTTATTGGAAGAGGGATCCAAGACCTTCCTAAGACCTCGACTGCGAGCCAGAAAACAACTCGCAAAAGGGCCTCGCTCCTGCAGAGTGTCAATGCAAGAATGTTGGCTATGGAGAAAAGGGTAGCTCTATTTCTTGCATATGGGAAATTCCCAGTTCCTGCAAGTACCAAACCAGTGATGTTCAGGGTTAAGCAGACGACAAAAAGTCGTTTGTATACCGTGAACAAACCTTGGTCCAGCAATATAACTGACAATCTTGATTCTTGCTTTCGAGCAGGTTTTGGTGGCTGCTCTTTCTTAGTTGCGGATGGAAATGGAGTTAGTTTTTGCTCCTCTTTTCCTTCTTCTAATGCTTCCAAAGAAAGGTCATCTTCACCATCAAGATCTAGGTCACAGAAATGGCTACTAGCTCTACTAGTTGACCTGAGGATGGAAGAAGGGAGCACCTTGGAGGAGCTCCCTAGAGGCCAAGGAAACCAAGTTCGTTTGCTGCCTTTTAGCCCATCAATGGATGGTGCAGTAATGGCAAATGGATTTTCATGAGGTTTGATTTCAAAGGCCACTCCTCGGCAGCTTGAAAACCTCACTGGACTTTGCATGTTTCTCAGGACAAGAAACAAAGGAACAGTTTTTTTTTTTTTTTTTTGGTTACAACAAACAAGCAATTTGAAAGCAGAGAAAAGGCAGGAGATCTGTAAGAGAACTTGTGTAGTTGTGGTATGAAATGGAATGGCAAGGTGGGCTATTTATAGTGTTCAAAGAGAACACGTACATGGGGCTTGATTCCACTACATTATCGAAGTAAATTGCTTTCATAGAAGCCAATCTAGTTAGACTTCGTCAAACAGGCCGACCCGGTACTTGCTTGCCCTGCAAACCTTATTTTTCTGGTCTCCATTGCTGTAAAATCAACACTTTAGGCCCACTGAAGATTAGCAAAAAACACGGTCAGTATGTTGTTGTTCTTTTGCGCAATTACTTTGAAAGTTTAAGGGAGGCTCGTGAACAAGTATATCGAGTAAATTTCTATGTAATGATACTGTATATTTTTCTAGAAAAGAGAACTTAAAGAAGAGAAAATTCTCCAATAGAGATTTGACTTAGCGCAAGTCGAGGGGACTTTTGCTTTTGCGTGAACGTTTTCTCCGAAATTGCTGCTTTCCTTCAATGTAGCCATCCTTTTGGCGATTTATTGGAACTGGCTGTGCGATCGGTCTTCATGACTGAATAATCATTGATCGCTGCATCCACCATGCTTTCGATACTAAAATGTTCCTCGATAGCAGAAAGTCCAGATAATATATCTTCTGTGGTTTTACGTTAGCAAATTTGATGTCGAATATATATTGTTTGTGGAAAATCTCTACTTTCAAGTTCAAGGTCACATAACTTGTCATGTATATTTCAGGCACAGATCAATTTATTTGTGCATATTATCATTTATTATATATACAACCTCGCACACATGTTCTTTTCAAATGAAAACCGGGAAGATATATTAAAAAAAGTAACTAACCATCAAGGAGATGGTTAAGAAAAGGCCTGGATGTGTAAAACCATTCTCTAAAACAGAGAAAAAATGAAAACTAAATATATAAAAATGACTTCTAGCTGGATTAATTCACAGGTGAATGCCTTGTGCAGTCTGTAGAAGATCATTTCATGTGTAGATGAAGTGCTCATCAATTTGCTTTGCCCATTCTGCTAATCAATGAAAGATTAAAGCATGGATGGCCTCCCGATCCGCCACATCTTCATCAAAGATCGTATAGCATTTCCGGCTAGTCAAATAGACCACAATACAGCATCAAGGAATAGAAACCACGTCTTTTTTTCTGGCTGGCTTCTTTAAAAAAAAAACCAATTTGGCGAAGGACCATCAACTGAAATTGGAACCATACCCATTCATGTCCCCACCAACGCATCACACAACTCCGTGATTTCCAAACATGAGGGCAGTGAAGGAAGATATGAGAAACTATTTTAATTGGCAAGGACTGCATAAAGTGCAAAAGCTATCATCTTCATCAATTAATCCTCTCTTGAACGGAAAATCCTTACAATAACACAACAAAACTCTTCACCTAATTAGGCGTACCTATAGACCTATCTGTGAGCCGAAAGGTCTACTCCAGTCATTCATATGAGAATTTGATCAACATTCAAGCGTAAGACATTACATGTCCCTTTTTTTTCTTGAAATGTTACGGAATTGATGCCATTGTTGTTCTTTAAAATAATATTTGGTATGGTGCCTTATATTTGATAGGACAGAATCAGACTGGAAAAATAATTATATTGTACCATGTTTGGTGTGCTTTGGATTGAACCGAATAACTTATTTTATTTTGTGTTTAGTAGGCATTACACGGGACTCGATCGACCTGAGATCTAGACCGGTTTAAATTTTTAAAAAATAAAGGAATGAGTAATCTAACCTGACTAAATCAAAAATTCAGATCAATCTAAAACCTGGATCAACGGTCAACATGGGTCTGGCCTTAAATTGACTCTCGTATCGAGTTTTAAAACTATATTCTGATGTTGGCTTGACTCCCGAGTCGAGTTTTAAAATTATGATAATAACCACTTTTATCTTTACATTGACTCAAGTCAATGCTCAACCTAAATCGTGCCCAAGACCTGGCCTTAAGCCGATCATTGAGTTGGTTTTTAAAATTATGATAATATCCATTTTTATTTTTATGTTGACCCGGGTCAATGGTCAACCCCACTAATGGCCCAAGCCTAACCCCTAACTAATTTCTAAGTCAAATTTCAAAACTATAATAATAATCACTTTTATTTTTATGTTGACCCAGATCATTGGTCAACCGGACCCGTGACCCAAGCTTTACCACAGGCTAAACCCTGAGTTAGGTCTTAAAACTGTTATAATAATCATTTTTATCCTTACATTGACTCGAGTCAATGATCAACTCGACTTGTGACCCAGGTCTAGCCTCGGGTCTATTCCCGAGTCCAGTTTTAAAACTATAATAATACTTATTTTTATCCTTACATTGACCTAGGTCAATGGTTAACCTGCTTGTGACCCAGGTTTTAAAACTATGATAATTACTATTTTTATCCATACATTGATCGAGGTCAATGGTCAACCCGACCTATGATCTAGGTATGACCTTGGGTCGATCCTTGAGTTAAACTTTAAAACTATGATAATGATCATTTTTATCTTTACATTGAACCATATCAACTAAATTAACTATTGTGCAGGGAATTGGACAAGTTTGTCCTACCTCTTTTAGTGGGACAAAAAATTTTCTTATATATAACTTTTATAGATGGCATTACCAATAGAATTAACCCGATGATAAGTAACTAACGAAATAATTTCATCGATGATATTTAATTTATCACCTGATGATCGACCCTCCTCTCCCCCTCCTCCATTTCTTCTTCTTTCTTATGTATTTTTTTCTACAACAAACAGCCACCACAACACTTAGTTTCAGCATCTGTGTTTTGATTCAAATTTTATTGAGGATTTTTCATTTTAAGTAAACAAATCTACTTTTTTTTTATTTGAACTCAATTTTAAAATGTTGATTTTTTTTTTTGCATATTTTTTATGGTATATGTATTTTGTTTGGGTGTTTACTTGTTTTGTAGTTTTTTTCTCATACAAATTTGTTGTGTGGGTTTATTATTTATACATGTTAGGGTTTGTTTTAGATTTTGTAAAATTATGTATGTTTGTAAATTGATGAAACTTATGTTGAATTTTTTACTTAGGTGTTTTATGATGAAATAAATAATTTTTTATTTAAGAAGTTCATTTTATATTTTGTTAATTTTATTGCCGGGTTGAAATTGTTGGTACATATGTAGAAATTTGAATTTATGTAGATAATTGATAATGAATTAAGAATACTATTAAAATAGATTGAATAAGTTTAAGTCAAATCAATATTTTTGCAAATTATTTAGTTAACATAGTTAATTAATGTATATTGTCATCATTATTTTATATAGGTTTGAAATAAGTAATGGATGATTGTTCATGGATGTATAGAAATTCACCTCAAGGGTTATGGAGGATGGATTATTGTAATAGGGTTAAAGGTTTTATTAATTACACATTATCTAATTCGAAAAATATTAGTGGAGGGGGTATTAGACGTTCATGCAAGAGTTGTAAAAATAAAAAATTTCTCAATCCAAATTTGTAACAATGCATCTTTTACAAAAAAAAGCTTATAGAGAAATACTTGTATTGGTATGCACACAAAGAATCATATGTTCCTTATGATACTATGGTAGAAAGGATGGTTGGGTCAACTTTTAGTTTTAACAACGTGCATGGAGTTGTAGATGAGAATAGTAATCCTTATAAAAATATGGTTATGGATGCGATAAGAATGAATAAGGTTCACGTCAGTCAATGTTCAATCATAGATTAAGAATATAATGAAGAGGCGGCCAGGTTTTTTTATCTTTTGAAAGATTCTGACAACCATTATGGGATAGTTATACAAATTATAGTAAATTATCGGTCATTGCACAGGTGTTTAACATCAAGTCAGATCACGGGTTAAGTGGGGTTGGTTATGATAAAACTGTTGAATGGACGAGAAGCATTTTACCTAAAGGAAACAAGCCGAAAAGGAACTTTTATGTTGCTAAGTCCATGATGAAACCCCTCGGTCCAGGATACCAGAAAATTAACATGTGTCCAAACTTCTACACGTTGTAATACCTTGAAAATACAGAGTTGATTGAGTGTAGAATATGTCGGCATTCTTGTTATAAACCTATGACTAGCAGGTGAAGGACTATTATCACACATAGAAAACTTAGATATTTCTCAATCATACTTAAACTATAGAGGTTATTCATGTCACCAAAGACTGTTGAACACATGACATGGCACCAATCACATGATGCGGTGGATAGAGTGATGATGCACTCTTTTAATAGTTAAGCCTGGAAACATTTTAATAGTGTGCATCCTCATTTTTTCAGTGGATACAAGGAACATGCGTCTTAGGTTATGTACAGACGAATTCAATCCATTCAGGTCATTTACTACTTCTTATTATTGTTCATCAGTGATACTCACGATTTATAACTTGCCACCGAGGATGTGTATGAGATCGGAATTCATATTTTTATCTATGATCATATTCAATCTTAATAGTTTAGGTCAAAATATAGATGTTTATCTTTGACTGTTGATTAATGAGTTGAAGTAGTTGTGGTCATTCAAGACTTTGAATTATGATGCATCAAGGAAACACAATTTTCTTATGAATGCAACTTTGATTTGGACTATCAATGATTTTTTAGCTTATGGAATGGTTTGTGGTTGAAGCACATATAGAAAACTAACATGTTCATATTATATGAAAAATAGCAAGGCATTCATGCTAACAAAAAAAAATAAAGCGTCTTTTCTTACTGTAATAAGCGGTTCTTACCAACATATCACAAGTTCAAAAGGAACAAAAAATACTTTTTTATTGGCAAAGTTAAAAGAAATATTACATTGTCACTTCTTTTAGGTGAAGAATTGTACAACATGGTATCATAATATGGCGAGATTTATCCACATATTATTAAGATTTAAATTATATTGTCGGAGACCAAAGAATAACTTATTTACCGTTTAATTTAACCCAAAAAAAATCCTTAATTTGATCTGTCTCTGTTTTGGGCTTCATTTGGAGTTCTTGAGGAACTTACACCGGATTCTATAAAGAAGGTTCGATGCTGTATTTGGTTCCTCAACTCTTACATTTTATTAATTTGGTCTCATTACTTGTAATTGTCTTGATTTCATCCCTGTATTCCCTATGCTGTAATTATTCGGGGCTTCCCTTGATGGCCATTTAGGTTAAACCCCACGTCTAGTTGTCAAAAACCCCATAAATATAGATTCCATGTCGCACAATCTGCAACTTTGGTTCAGCGAAGTGTTTTTTTATTTAAAAATATATTTAAATAATATTTTTTATTTTTTAAATTATTTTTTACATAACATATTAAAATAATCTAAAAATATTAATTTATAATAAAATTTAAATTTTTTAAAAACTCAAAATCACACAATTCCTAAAACATGGTCGGGAAAGGAAAAAAACCAAATCCCTTTGGTCTGGTGGACAGAAGACTTGTGTTTTCTGACCGACCTGAACTAGATCGAAATGTTCAATGTACGGGTGCCTTGATTTTCTTCATGTGGATTAAAAAGAGTTGAGTCAGTCACTAACGACTTTGAACATTGATTTTGGAAACATGGAAGATGCAATTTACTTAATTCTCGAAGTCTCCCTTTCCTCGTCTAAACAGCTACAAGAACCCATGACCACTGGTTCGAGAATCTAAACTTTGAATTTCATTTTATATTTGCTTTTAATCTTTAATTATTTATCACATATTTTTACGACTCATGCCAACTCAGCCTGTGACGATGAGGCTTGACGATAAGGGATTTCATTTGATGATTTAGCTCAATAAATTTCCATTCCTAATAATTCTTGTAGCGTTAGAAATCCCAGTTGTTTCTTTAGATTTTCTATACTTTTTTTTCTATAAAATATTTCATGAAAAAAATGATCAGTAAAATATTTTGAGTTAAAACTCAAAAAAAAAAAAAAAAAAAAAAAAAACTTGTTGTTGATAAATTAAGCTCCCTTATTTCGGTAAAGATCTCTTCGGTAAAGATCTCTTTGATTATTATGTGCATTTACAATAAATTTATGACTTTTCATATCCTTGAATTTGAAAATCAATTAATTATAATTAGTTCTGAACATGAGATATATATTTACGAACAAGGAAATTTAACAGTAAAAGAAGAAAAGGAAAAGAATATGATTAATTATTAATGCAAAGAAATATCGAGTCGAAGGACAGAGTTAATGGTTTTATACTAGATCGTCTTTTATCACAAGCAGAGCCTTCAAGGGCCATCTCCCCTGCAAGAACTTTAGATTAATGACTAGTATAGCAGTGAGTGAAGAGTACCCTCCCAGCGAGTCAATTCTTGAGTTGAGATCTAGTGGAGACAGCGGAAGATTCGAGCTCTGGGAATATAATTTTTTATTGAACATTAGAACAGTAACTCAGCCCCTCAGAACTTTCTGTTCAAAAGAAAAGTGATGGAGTGAAAAAAATGGTTCAGGCTTGAAACGGATCCAGTCATATTGAGCCAGTGAAGCCCACATGGTCCTTTTGTATTGGGTTTTTTTTGTTTTCTCTTCCTCTTTTTTAATCTTTTGATTTATTTATTTTTTTCTAATTTAATTCTAGAGTTTTTTGCCCTTGTGCATGTTCTTTTTAATAACAGCTGATGATTATTTTGATATTCTTTTGCTCTTTGTGTTTTTATGCTTTTTTAATATTTTTTTAAATTTTATTCTTTAATGTGGGATTTTGTTATTGAATTTTATAATTTATTATTAAGTTGATTGTAAATCACTTTCTTATTTTTTTTATCATAGAAAGATTAATTTCGCCTGTTAAAATTCATAACCTGAATCATGATTTTAACAGGTAGACTAGTATGAATTTACCTTGTTTTTAAAATAAATAAAAAAACTTATTTAGTCGATAAAATCACATCAAAACAACTCTTACTTGGTTTAATTTTAAATATGAATTAGGTAAGAAGTCGAGTTAGGTGGTTTTAAGATCGATTTGTTAAGTTGGGGTTAATAATAATATTAAATAGCTTTATATAATAATTATAAAAGGATATAATAATTCAATATATATATATATATAGAAGTATTGAATAAAAATGATATAATTTATGAATAATTTCTTAGCTTTAATTCAAAATATTATATAATTAGTTTCAAATTTTCTTTATGATATTAGTTCATAAAATTATATAAAATATTTTATAAATAATAATTCATTTATAATTTCATCAAATAACTTCAATCATCATCATCTTATTAGCATTATTGCTGCAACCACCACGATAGTCACTACCACCCCAACACTACCACTTCACCTTCATTATAACCATCATGTCCGCCCCCATCCTATAACAACCACCACTATAATGCCCACCCTCATCCACAACTAATAAGTGGAGAAGAAATCATGTTTACTTCAGAATCTGAAGAAATGAAGATTTTTCTTCTCTTTCAACGGGAAATGGCCTCTTCATTCTTCTTCTCTTTCAACACTTCTAATATAAGCTTGAAGTTTCTTGGGTTAAGAAGAAAAGGTCAGAGCACGTGAATATATTGATTAACTACTATTTTACACACTAAATAATCATTTGCTTACGTATCTTGAATTTTAAAGCAATCATGAGTGTTTCATAGCATTGATTAGCCAACCTTTAACATCATCATTTTTCAAACTCCCTTTTTCATATGAATCATCATTCATAGAGGGCTCCTAGATTTTTCTAGTTAAGTAACCTATTTTACCTCGTCCTGCAGCAAAGGTCTCAACAACTTGTGAGTCACTAAATATTGGGCTTGGTCCAGGTGATGTATAAGAGTCTTTGGACATGTCTAACAGCTAAACCAAAAACAAGCAGGCAGCTGGATAATGAAAACAACACATAGCGTCAGCCAAACAAAAAATAGCAAGCCATATGATTACTTTGGATATCATGACAACAGCAGTATAATCAACACAACAATGGTAAACTGTTAAGGATTTCTCTGGAAGAACAAGAAACACGGCTACAATAGAGAGAAACAACAACGATGGGTGAAAAACAGCTACCAGCGCCTTCAACAGCAACGATACAATTGAGGAAAAACAACAAGAGTTGGAGAAGAAATAGCAGCAATATTTAAGAAAACATCACCAATAATCAACCATAGTAACACAACAATGGTGGAAGGAAAAAGAAAAGGTAATATCCGATGCAAGTCCGCAGCTATCTAAGGGTAACAATGAGGGCGGTCTAGACAGCACTACTCAGAGACCAAAAGCAACGCCAGCTAGTCAAGAGATTAATAATGGCAGCGGTAGCCACCAATGATGACGCCAAACTAGCTTTGATACCAAGTGAAATTAGGGTAAAAGTCCTTGTTTTTTCTTACCCGAATGAGGCCTTTTATATCGTTTCAATATTATAGTACTTACAATATGGCACGATCCTCTGAATTCAAGGAAACTACAATCAATTCCTATTATCACGAAATTATAATTTCGTGAGTCATCCTAACATAATCATCAAAGTTTAAACTATTGTTTTTAATTTTTAGAGTCCAAATTATAATTTTATATGATGAGAAATCAATAGAGGGGAGAAATAAAAACCTCAGTCTATGTATAAGAAACTTACGAGGCCTTAAAACTCATAGCTATTCTAAAAATCGAACTGCCCTGTGCATTATGGAGTGTGGAACTAGTTTCAATGAATTGGCTACGATCTTCAGTCGGCACCGAGGATAAAACATGTTCTTTATCAAACACAATAATTAAAAACAAATTAATTATGCTTATAGAAACAAACACATAGAGCAATGCTATGACATCACAATTGATCATCTGTCGATTCCCCTATGCCTCAAGCTGAGTTTTACCGTTATTGGCACTTTATTAGCACACCCTTATAATCAAATTTTAAATAATTAACGGCATATAAATCTTGCAAACACAATAAGGTTTGATGTTTTTAACCATCTTCTTTATTCTTCAGGTATAAAATCCTCTTCAAGGTCCATCAACTTCCAGGAACCATCTGCTTGCTGCACCATGCCCTTGTTTTCTTGGACCCGCCATGATGCTGGTACAAGATACTCATCCTTTAAGCTATCGATAGTCTTGTTAACAAGAGCAATATCGCGGTTGACCTCTAATTTAAACCCTCCTCTCGGCCCTTGTGTTCCTGCAACTCCATGCAGGTAACCTTCTAAATTATGCCAACTTGATAGATTTCCAGGGCTCTTCAAGTACTTAGACTTGGTGGTATCAATCACCAATTCTTCTCCTACATCAGCATAACCTATCAATGGATAGTTAGGAACAACGTCTGGAAAGTTATGAATGCGTAATGCTCTGAGATCCTTGTATCCGGAGAAAACCCTCTTGAAGTTCGAGTCCCCGACGCGAGGGCTGGCAAAGAGAATGGCTGTGACAGGACAGCGTTTGTTTTTCTGCGACTGGTTAAATCCATTAGCAACTATATCCACAGCATTCAGAGTTGCAACTGCAGCTCCTAAGCTGTGGCCGACTATGGTGATGCTGATTTCTTCATTTGTGTATTTATCCACCAGTCTCCTTATCTCGTTGAGAACCTAACGAGTAAGAACAACCAGAATTATCAAACGCTCATGATATATATTGCTATGCCAGAGTTTTTTAACAAAAGGAAAAAAACATTGTTTTAAGAGATATTTTTTAGATCAATACCATTTAATTTCCTAAATGCATTCCATGTATATTAAAATATACATCTATAGATAATAACCGTGCTGCTGAAAATTCATAGACTGATAGCACAAATATTTTAGATACTATATATATTACCTGGTCTCTAGCACTATTCTTATTGTATGGTGAACGCGAGTCATCAGAAGTGTAGATTGAGTACCAACCTTGGTGCACCTTAGGATCACCGGACTCACCAAGAATTTTTGAAGCTGAGACAAAATTAAATTCAAAATCACTAACCCACTCTAAGGTCTGTATCGTACCTCTCCAAGCAATGACAATATCCCTCCGCCCTAACGTGGTCTTCCCTTCATCGGTAGCCACCGCAACGAACCCTATCCAATTGGATTCCTTGCTCCATGCCTCCCTCGATAATGACTTCACGATGAATGCTTCAGGGAGCTGAACCTGTGATGTTGCATACAAGAATTTGGTTACACGGTACTTGAATGGATTGCCTTTCTCTAAATGAACCTTGGTAAAAAAGCCATCCTTTGCATACAGGCTGCTTCCTGCATACTTAGATGCCTTCTGCGCGTTGAAACTGTCATAGGTAGCCTGAGCCATTTCTCCGTAATGAATGATGTATCGCCGGAGATCATTATCAAGAGGATCCAGGAGGTCCTTCCAATGGTTTTCTCCACTTAGATGTTTCCATCTTTTGTCTATGCTACCCACCAATATTGTTTTCTTCATGCCAAACCACCTTTTAAGGATAGCTAGTTTCTGCATCCTTTAAATATATGCAGATGAGAAAACCTTGACTCCTTCGAGCAAATAACTAATATCTAAGTCTGAAATCGCCTTGTCTCCGTAATCATAAAACTAATTCCCTCAACTAATTATATTACAATGGATCATAAACGAGTACAGGACTGTGGTCGACCAAGAGATAATTCATCTATTACAGATAATCTTAACACGTAAAGTATCCACTTGACCTGACTATGCCACATTGAAATCTCTAATAGATGGAAAAGTGTGCTGTTTGATCTATTCCGATCTGAGAGTTTTAAGGTTTGCTGCGTTGTCCATGCGAGCAAGCAAGATTTTTCCAACAATATTTTTTAATGGAGTGTGACAGAAGAAAAAGATTCTGGAATGATTACTAATATATAATCATAACACATTATTTTTTGGTGGGCCGAACTTATCTAATATATGATTAATGTTTCTTTCATCTTATTGATCCGACACCAACTCTAAGGTTATAACTGGTGGCGCTTGTCAACGTCTACCATCTGGAAGTGACTGTAATAATTCAAGCTCTTTTGTTAATTATAACATCATTAGAATCTTAGGCTCATTCGCAAAATATCGATCCCTAACTGTGATATATTGAATGCGACAGGTATGACCTTCAAGCAAGTGAAGATGATCATCTGCTTAATTCTTTCTTGACTTTGAAGCTATTGACACTTTAGGTACAAGTAATGTCGGAATACACCAATTGCATCGCAGAAGGAAGACCATTAATCAATAGATTATTTCCTATCAGTATTTAGAAATCATATTATTCACCGAGGTTTCTTCGAACACTAAACAATTTAATTTCATTTTTTTCGCAAGTTGAAGGAACAAAATGCTCAGGCTCAAACCAAAAAGTTAAGAGAATTAAGAGCATATGCTTGGGAATTCATCGTAATCATGCATGTGACCGTTGTTGCTGAAACTAAAACGTTTTCTTCTTACTCCATTTATACTTTATTTACTTTGAATTTGTACTTCTAAAATCACCCATCATGGAAGACAAATCTTTGCCTACCGACTTCTTGTCTTGCTTATGTGCCGTTAACACACGAAAATGAACAAGCCTTTGCTTCCAAGTTACTTGTAAAAATGAACACATATGCTGACATGAGTGATCTAAGTTGCTTTTCACTTTAAGAAAGCAAATATTGGGAAATAGTTGGATACTTTGCCAACGCTTTCTGCTTGGGTGATATATATTTGGAAACCAGCATAATTAATTCGCGAAATGCTTTTAATTTTGAAACTCCTTTGTTTCGTGTAACGTTAAGTCTAAGAACTTTATTCCTTAGATGATATTCTTAACTCTTCATAGCCAAAAACAGCCAAAGCTTGCCTTATAGGCGAATCTGATTCTTTAAAAAAAAACAAAAAAACTCAAGGATATATTCAAGATACTATAAATAATTTCTTTATTAGTTTGAAAAACCGGAAACTGTAAAAAGGGAAATCAGTATCATCAATCATTGAGCCCGCGGCCCAAGCTAGATTTTGGTTAAAAGATCAGTATCGGGCCTCTAGGACTATTTTCATGTAGTCTTCGGCCTAGACTTGGGCGTCCAGTAAATCCCAACTGATTGGTACTGGGTCAGTTTTTGACCCATCGTTTGAGTTTAACTTAGATTTGGCTGGTTTCGATCATGTCTCTTGGGGTTCTAATCTTTAATTTCAGTTCTTACCATAATTTTTAAATCTGATCTAATTTAAGAAACAAAGTTTTCTAAGTTAATTTTTAAAAAAATTAAAACCATATTATTGTAGTGAAAAAACAAAAATCAACAGGTTACAACCAGGTTTTTGATCGGCTTAACCCGCTAGATCACACCGGATTTTTTTTTTTCTCTATTATTTTTTCAATCTAGCTCGGTTCCAGCTCTGGATTCTAGATTAGCCCGGTTCCAGCTCTGAATTCAGGATCAACCCGTCGTGCCAAGCTGGATTTAAAAACAATAGTTCAAACTGGTTAGATGGTGATATTAAAGGTCTAGTCCGGATTTAATGACATTAAATTTAAGTATTTGCCTATGTTAATGAAGATAGTTTCCTTCTCAATTCTTAGACCACACGATCTCATTTGGAACGATTTTTATTTTTCTTTTTCCTGTTCTAAATATTTCTGAAGCACTGTCTAACGAGGAAACCGAGTTTTAAGTTGTTCTACGTTGTTAAAGAGGAGAAGAAGATTTTCTAGCCAATGGCCAGCTCCGAAGGTGCCAATTTTTTCTAGTTTTTAAAATTAGAAACAATTTGAAAGAGTTATCCTCATGATGACAAAAGATTAATACGATGGGGTTTAGAAGACAAACTCAGTTGACCTAGTGATCTTCTGGTAAAAAAAAAAAAAACATATTAAAGTAGAGAGAAATGATTCGCCTTTTTCAAACCCATGAACAACCTCGAGAAATACAATAGTCGATCAAATTATTGCTAGCAATCTTTCACAAGTGACCAATACAGTGTCTGAGACCGTGATCCTGCCTGGCCCCTCGCAGAAAGCTCACGGGAGCAGCAGGGCTCAGTCACGGCCTTCACAAGGACGAATCAATTCGACGCCTAAAACTACAACAATTCCTCCGCACAGCCACCGACCATGCTTTAGTTCTATCGTTGTCTCTCATATGCACACAAAGAAGACATGAAAATCCAGCTAATACAGATATGAGAGCCTACAGGCTACGTGTAAATCCACCATCCTCACCAATAATGGCTAGCCAAGTATCGTCTTCATGCCACCACAAATGTTCTGTGAAACGGGAAAGAAAGCAACACTTGAACCCTAAGAGCGTTGCAGCTGCAGCCCCAGGGTTTGATTGATGTCGGGGGTCTCTGTAACGCTGTCTGTCCAAACTTTTTCAGAGGTGTTCGATAGTATAATAATAATTATATCAAAATAATATTTAAAAATAGTTAAAAATTGTAATTTAAATTATTTTTTATACAAATAACACCAAAATAATATTTTTATAAAAAAATACATTATTTTCTTTTAAATTTAATTTATTTTAAAAAACAATCTCACCACAATGTTGCGACATATTAGCTAGTTATTGCTACAGTACTGGGAGCACTAGTTATGCAATGGTTTTTTTTTATTATTTTATTTTAATTATATGTTTGAATTAATTTACATGTATATCGAATAATTTTTTAAAATTTTAAAGTTAATAATATATAAGTTTTTAATAATTTTAAATTATTTTATTATTATTAGAATTAGGAGTTTTTTTTTCATGAAAATAGCAGGTAGAGTGCTTATATTTACAAAATAAATTAACTTGAAATCGCGATAATATTTACAGAAAACAAATCAATTTTAATTGAAATCATAGGAGCACCTCTCTAAATTATAAACACACTCCACATTAAATATTTTGTCTATTAAATTATCAAAATTACCTTATTAAAAAAGACCCAATAAACTTAAAAAAGACAAAAGAAACTTTCTAGAGAGAGTAATGGTAACTCTCATAGGCATCTTGACGAACATGTCACTAACTTGCCAAGATTGAGAATGAGAACAACAATCTTCAAGGAAATAATCCATCCTAAAAGCAACAAGAAACCGATCAAATCAACGTCTCTTTTCTTTACTTAATGTAACACTTTGTTTCCAATAATTCGTCACTTGTCACTTTCTTTTGATTATTTCCTCGATAATTTATACACACTGCTTACCTTCTTTGAAGGTTACGAGTTTTGGGAATTTATTGCTTCTTCAATGAGGATGGGGCTAGGTTGTAGGGCATTATTTTGTTTTTGTAGTTGTTTTTAAAAATTTTTTATTTTTTATTTTCAATTAATATTTTTTTATATTTTTAAATTGTTTTGATATTTTAATATATTTTTAAATAAAAATTATTTTAAAAAATTATTATTATCACTGCTGCAACATAAACTTAATCCATGAGTTTTAATTTATGTATTTGATATCATGATCACCTTGAAATCTCTTGTGATTTCAGAAAAACATTTTTATAAATCTTGAAATTCAAAGATTTTCGTATCTTGTTTGATTTATTAACAATATGCGAACTCAGTTTAGAAGCCGGGAAAAGAAAAAAAAGAATGGTTATGGTTGGAAGGGAAGAAACCAAGTGCTCTGCTCTATATTGGATTGTTTAAAAATAAGTTATTTGTTTTTTTTTTAAGTATTTTTTATTTAAAATATTTAAAAAATATATTTTTTATTTAAAAAAATTTATTTTTGTTATTAGTATATTAAAAAAATAATAATAATTTTTTTAAGAATTTGTAAAGGTGCCAAAAACGGCATCCTTTACTTGAAATCACAGAAGAAAAAACCAAGAAAGTGGGACTAATCTAATGGTCTTTGATTGGGAATGAGAGATGCGAATGGTAGCTCTACGCCCAAGTAATTATGGAGTTTCTCCGACAGCTCTCGCAGACCTAGTTACGAAATTGACTTGATAGTCGTAATGTATCGATATGTCATGTCTTGGCCAGAGACCAAGATCGATCTTCCATGGCCTTCAGCCATTTGAAGGCACATCAATGCACAGTCTTGAGTCTACAGGCATGCTTTTTAGATTCGATAAAAAAGTAGACTACCTTTTGTAATATCTGGCAGTATCCGAACTCTTTTCAGGTTTTTTTTTTTACCTCAAGACACAAAACACAATGTTACTTTCCAATGTTCTTTTTGTTTTGTTTTTTTTTCAGTCATTTACCTTTTTTTCTATATAGTTTAATCATGTTTATTAGGTTGAAGTGAGATTGCTCGACTAGTTTGATATTGGGTTCTTACGGTGTTAGGAAAAGAAAAAGGGAGCTCGATTAATGTTTAGACTGTTAAAATAAAAAAAAATTATTTATTTAAAGTTATTAAAGTTTTTGAAATCGAATTTTACAATAAAGTTAAAGTTCAACCTTTTTTTCATATCAACGACTAAAAGTTTAGCTCTATTTTTAAGTTTTTTTTTTTTACTTAACTTTATTTTTAATTTGATTATTTAATATATTTTTTAAAATACAAATCTAAATTCACAATCTTAAAGACATCAGATAACTAAATATAAAGTTATTAAAAAAAAAATGAGAGAAAGAATGGTTGCTTTGGTGTAATTTTAATTGAAGGCAGCTCAAAAACATGTGTTTTTTTAGGAAATTATTAAAAAATCATCTCAATTTAATAATTTAAATTGTTAGGTGAGATTTTAAAATATAATTTATATTATTCTTTAATATATTCCCTCAAATGAAAGTTCTTTGAACTTGAAATTTCTATAATTTTATATTATTTTTTGATTAATTTTTATTAAATAAATAAAGATTGTGAGATTCAAATCCATGTGACTGCTTGGTTATCAAAACTCTGATATCATGTTAAAGAATCATCTTAATCTAATAGCTTAAATAGTTAGGTGAAGTCCCAAGATATAATTTATATTGTTTTTTTATTTTATAACATGAATAATGAATAATTGTTTAGAGAAGAGAGAGGGACTAAGGTTTTAAGAAAAATATTACAATTACTTTAACATTTAATATCTTATTTTTTATCTAAGTTTATTGTACATCCATTTTCATTCCCGATTGATGATTATCTATTATTTCTCACTCATAATATTTCTCTTCATTATTTTCTTTATTATATATATCTTCCGATCCATCCAACGTGTAGATTATTATTCTGCGCATCACAAATTAAAGCGTCCCTATCCTATCATGTGACAAGTTGGCTCCTTCCACGGTCCACACCTCATTGTTTGCCAGAAAAGAAAAACCCTAGCACCGATCGAAGCATGAAAACAATAGTTTCAGTTCTGAAGAGTGGAGTTTAATTGATTAGATTTTATTAAAAAATAATATAAATTATATTTTAAAATTTTATATAATATTTTTAGTAAAAATTATTTGTGTTTAAAACTTGCACAGATTCATATTATTTTATTCTTAATTTTTATCAAATAAATAGAGATGGTGAGATTCGAACCCATGACCGCTTAGTCATTAAGACTTTGATACCATGTCAACTCAATAGCTTTGTCTATTAGGTGAGGTCACAGAATATAATTTATATTATTCTTTAATAGGTTTTAGGTTTGTTTTCTAGAGATTATCGGTTCAAGTTTCATAAATTTTAAAATCATTAAAGACTTACATGATCATTAATTTTAAATTTTATAAAATTAATCGAGATACACACATCAACATAAACTACATAAACTGCACATCAATGTTGAAAAATAAAAAAACCAATAATAACGACTTTGTTGGCCAGCTTTATGCGTGCACCGGCTCCTGCACGAAAACGATTATATATCCTGTGAGAGACACCCACACACACAAGGGATAGGGTTTCAAGGACCACGTACAGGGGACCCTCAATCGCTCATTTATTCCCACCTCTAGCTACATTCCTTTCATGCTTTCTTAGACACAACTCATCCCTCTCATGGCCATCGTCACCTTCTTGCTGATGGAATGGAATCCATTTCACATGTGATGGGGATATCGCTACAAAACGCATTCCTTTTTTGTCTTTTTTACAGTAAGACAAGTGCATATATATAGTTCATCTTCTAGCTTAAGACTGATTGTTTAAAACTTGAATTAATCTCCTGAGCACACAAGGTGTTCCCATGTGCATGGTTCTTATTGCAGCAAGAAATCACGTAAATTCTAGTCAGAAAATAGAAATTGCATCGTCGTTTTATTGTAAATTAATATTTTGTTCAGTGTCATTTACAGGTTTTCCTCCAAAAGTTTGTTTGTTTTTTCAAAAGGATAAAAATTGCAACTCTCGTAGAAAATTGCAGTTGTCAAAAATTGTGATGTTCTCCAAAGCCATTCCTCATGGTGACGTGACACGCTTTAACAGAACCTTTATCGTTTGGCATTTACTACTTTGCGTAGGGTAGGTGAATAGATATTGTTTTTTAAAATATTTTTATTTATAAATATATTAAAATAATAATTTTAATTATTAAAATAATATGAAAATTAAAAAAAATTAATTTGAAATTAAAAAATTCAAAATTTTATAAGATTGGGGTGGACCCGCGGGTCCAATCATCCCGAAATGGGCAACGGGCAAGAATCCGAAACTGATTGAAATTTTGCATACTTGGTCAAAGATAACGACCACAGCAAATTAAAAGCACCAGACAAACAGGGAATTCAGACCGTAGAATCTAGGCGTCCCTCTTAGCTCTATTATTTACCACTTTTTCATGATCCAGCTGCAGGAAATAAAAAAGGTCCTCCAAAGTCTTTTAACGGTCATAATTAACCTGTTTAGAGTAGGGATTTAATTATTTTTTAAAATGTTTTTATCTATAAAATATTAAAATAATATTTCTTTTTATTTTTAAAAATTATTTTTTATATTAACATATCAAAATATCTAAAAACACAAAACAAATATTAATACATAATAAAATAAATAAAGTTACCGCATGGCTACGTACCGGCTACATGTGTAATCATGACAAATTTACAGAGCTACCTCCGCTAAAAGGAGTAGCTGGACAGAGCTCGTAATTGCAGTGTTTTTAATAAATTCATCTCATCTACGGAATCAACTCAACCCATCTATTTACCACGCGATTAAAACTAATTTTTATATCAAAACATGGTGGATCCTTGTTAAAACTTAATTTTTCTAAAAGGTTCTTCATATAATGTTGTTGTAACTTTTTTAAAAAAATTAAAATTATATTATTTTAAATTAATCTAGATCCACCTAAATTTATATATTAACTTATAACCCGACTAAAATATGAGTTGAATTAAATTTTATATAGCAAAACCAATTAATCGTGAAGGATAATGATTACTCTCTAAATTAATGTTTTTAGAGTATAAATTTTATGCTTCAAACAATATTATTTTTTATTTTTTTTTTATCAAAATATATGCTAAATTAATTTTTAATTGTATTACAATTACCATTACTAATAATAAAATTACTCTCTCTTTCTCTCTCTTAGAGGTGAGATTTTTAGTTTGGTATGGTTTTCAATAAAAAAAATAATCAAATCAAAATTTTTACTTTTATAAATTATGAGGAGATTAAATTGACCAATCGATTTAAATTGACAAATTCAATTCAATTTAATTTTTTTAAAAACAAACAAACAATTAGACCTAAGTTTTTTAGACCTTTTGTGATGGGCTTGGCTTTTCTAAGCTTCTTTTTAATATTATTTTATAATGAACCTAAAGTGTTTTTTAGACTCTATACACACACACATATATTAATGATAACAATAAAATGAAAAATAAACTAATAATATGTCTGGTTAAGAATAAGCTTTTAAACAAATTTATTCAAAGAACATATTAACAAGCATGACAGATTTTGTGAAGAAATTAATATGTAGTCCAAGAAAAAAGTAAAGTGGAGACTTATGTTAAGTGTTTATGTAAATTTTTATATCCTACTTAATAACACAATTAAAATAAACTCGTACACTTCACTTTGCATGCATTAAATGAATGATAATTAACATGACACAATTTAAGGTAGACGGTTATAAGAATTCACTTAGATTAATTTGTTAAAATTAGAATTTTGCATGAATTGATCGACTGTTTGGTATGAATTGATGAACCAGTCGATCATTTGAGTTGTCACTAGGATTATAACGACTATAAACAACTGGTTTTTCTTTTATATATATATATAACTTGGCTAATTTTAAAATTAAAAAGAAATCTGAACATATATCATATACAAGATGTTTTAAAAGAAAAACAACTTCAAAATTATCAATTTTTAATTATACTCTAATTTGTCCTCTTAGCTTTCATATTTTAGCACAAAAAGTATTTTATTTTATTCTTACTACACTTAAACATCTTCAAACAAAGTGCTATCTTGTGAGATAAATATTTATTAAAATTTTAATTGTTTTATCCATTCTATTAAGAGAGTTAATTGTAATAACAAACTTACACTTGTAAACATTTGAACATTTAAGAGTTAAGTAAAAATTCTTGGTATTTGTGAGGGAATTTAACCAAGAAAAAAATATTGAAGAACACATATATTCAAGTGGAAAAAATATTAAAAAGAATATATTTACAAGTGAGAAAAATATCGAAGAGAGAATATCTTATAAGTAGTGTAAAAATTCTAGTGTGGATTTATTAAGTAGCTATTATACTTTTAAACTTAGATTAGTGAATGAATATAATACTCAAGTACATGTTGGTACTTTAGTATCTTTAATTAAAAAAGATACTCAAGATTAAAAAACCTTCATCCTATTGATGCATTTATTTTTTTTGCAATCTATTTATTACAATATTTATATTTTAAAGCAAAAACTTATTGGTATTACAAAATCAAATTTAAAAATAAAATAATATTTTCTAATGATCATGTTGCAAATATATTAAAAACATATAAGAATAATGCAATGAAACTTTTTGGAGTATGTTTTTTTATGTAATTATGCGACAATAAAAATAATTGTGCATGACAGCCAATAAATAAAATTTTAGAAAAAAAAATTAAAAACAAATCACGAATGGGTGCACAAAAAAATGTTTGGTAATTTTACAGGAAAAAAAAGCAATAATAATCCAAATTAAATAGTACTTCACATGATGATGTTCTTAATATATTTTGATGTTTTTTTTTAAATGAAATTTAGATAAAAAAGAAACAAATATCTAAAATAAGTTAAAATAAAGTTAGATAATTGTGACCAAGTGAACTAGCGTGTTGGGCCTATAAAATAAAAAGGGCCATATATATGGGTTTGTAAGGCTAACCCAAGTATTTGGCTTTTTTTTTTTCTTTTTCTAGTCCTACCAGCGGACAACACTACATCTAAATGCATGGTTTTTGATATCTAGAGGGGTGGTTGGAAAATTAGGTAAATCTAAAAATTTATTTTCAATTTATTTTAACTTATAAACACTTTTATATTTTTAATAAACCGATATTCTAAATCAAAATAGATATAAGTTGATCCAAAAATATAAAATCAAGCGTCTTTCTTATTCATGATTTATTTTTTCAAATAATATAAATGGTAAAAAAACATCATAATAAAACTCATTTCGTCAAATAAAACTTATTACCTTAAATAATAATTTTATATTTTGTTGCTAAAATATAATCAATCGATAAATCTCTCCTTTTTTTTTTATGCTGTTTGTTGACAAGTTTTTCTTTGCTTAATCAAACTCAAGGGCTGTGAAACAAAATAAAATAAAGATTTGGACCATAATAAAACTTACAAAAAAAACTAATGAGATCTTAAATAAAGTCAACGGAAGAATATGAGAACCAGTTATAACTTTTCCATGTGAATTTGAGTTGGATAATTATTATTTTTTTCTTAATTTTTTTTCCTTTAATTATTTCATAATGTTACAAATATAAACACATCTCAGTTAAGTTTTAAAATCTTATAAAAAAATTATGTATGAAATAAATGCAAAGAATTTAAATAATCCACCGAAAAACACAAAAATATTAAGTACAAAAAAACAAAACTAAAAAAAAACAAATTAAAAAAATGTCACAATCCAATTTGAAATACGAGGAGAGGAGCAATATTGTATTGAGTGTATTAACATTACATTGATATCAAATCGATTATTCAAACGACTCGTATATTTTATTGTTTTATGTAATTTTTAGTTTAAAGACTATGGTCTAATAATACTATTATTAGTCAAAAACTTTTTTTATAAAAAAATAGTCACACTTTACGTGGAGTTGGATGTCCTTTGATAGATAAATGACAATTGAAAAGGGCAAAAATAAGAAAGAAGTAGGATATGTTTATTTTTATATTTTAAAAATATTTTTTAAAAAATTATTTATTTATTTATTTTTATTTTAAATTAATATTTTTTGATATTTTTAAATTATTTTAATACATTAATATCAAAAATAATTTTTAAAAAATAAAAAAAATTTATTTCAATATTTTTAAAAAATAACTATAACTATACTTATACATAAAAATAATAATAATAATAAAAAGGCAAAGGAGCTGTTTGACTTGTGCTGACCAAACCCGAAACCAAACTGCCCTATAAAATTCTTTCGCGAGACACTGGAGAGATGAGAAGAAGAAAACAAGCTACCAGAGCCGACCGTTGCAAGTAACTATCTAGTTTCTAAATTTCCCACTCTCTCCAGATCGATTTCATCGCACTCAAATTATCGCCCATAACAATCACCCAAATTTAGTCCACCACACATAACCCACGCGCACTCATTACATCTCCAATCTCAAATTATAGCATCATCAAGAATCCCCCCCCCCCCCTCTTTTTCTTCAAACATTGTTTGAATAGCCATATAAAAATATCAAAAAACAAACAACTAATATGTTTTTATGAGCATAAAAAATTATATTTTGAAATTTTAGCTATAGTTTGAAAATTCATCATTAAATTTTAAAGAAGAAGTTATACTTGATTTTTAACTAATTACAGTAGTTATAGAATAAATTTTATTTATAAAACTTGTATATAACAACATATTAGATTTACACATAAAATTTACTTTGTGCTCATTTTATATAGTCGAGTTGAATATAAATAATAAAAAAATAAAAAGATATAATTTTTAAAAAAATAATCACACAAAAACTTTCAGTTCAAAATTTTATAATCGAATAATTCTCTTTTAATAACATGGCTTCAAAACAAGGATTACAGCCTCTTAAATAAGCTTTGTATTGATATTTAAAAGATATGAATAATTCAAATGTAAAAATTAAATAAAATTAAAAAATCAAGCAAAATTTTAAAATCAACTAGAAAAATAACAAAATATCTTGAAAAAACTTGAAATCAATTCAATGGTCAAATAAAGTTATAGGTATTTTCATAAAAAAATAATTTAGCATGACCAAATTTCTTATTGAGTTTGAACTTACTTATTTGATCGAAATACATTTATGCTGTATTATCCACGTATTTTAAATACAATACGTTAATATTAGATTGATCAAACCTCCTGCATCAATTGTTATAATTGTGTTAAAAAATAAAATAAAAAATAATATAAAAAAATAGGTTAGAAAATTATTATGATTATAATTAAATGGGTTGTTAAATAAAAAAGCTGGTAAAAAAATTATGTATTGTTTGCAAAATTCAAAACAAAATATATAAAATTATTAATTGATATTACATAATTTTTTTTAAAAAATTAGCAAATAAAAGTTATAGGTATTTTCATAAAAAAATAATTTAGCATGACCAAATTTCTTATTAAGTTTGAACTTGCTTATTTGATTGAAATACATTTATGTTGTATTATCCATGTATTTCAAATACAATGCGTTAATATTAGATTGATCAGACCTCCTGCATTAATTGTTATAATTGTGTTAAAAAATAAAATAAAAAATAATATAAAAAAATTAGGTTAGAAAATTATTATGATTATAATTAAATGGGTTGTTAAATAAAAAAGCTGGTAAAAAAATTATGTATTATTTGTTAAATTCAAAACAAAATATATAAAATTATTGATTGATATAACATAATTTTTTTTAAAAAATTAGTATTTCATACTAAAAATTCATAAAACAAAAAAACAATAATAAGAAAGGTAGAATGTAGTTTTAAATCAAACAAATAATAATTCAATACATTTTGCAAACAGTTTTTTTCTCTTAAGAGAAGAACGCAACCATTCGGAAATAGACGCGTGCATTATAGTCGTTGACCAAATCGCGTTCGTTTCTTCGTAACTGCATTTACACATTACACTAACGTCTATTTTTCTGTTAACTTATACAAGTAACCTCACCAAAAAATTTCAAAACTTGGATTCGATAAAAGAAGACCGTTCCTCGACGGTTGTGCCCTAACTTTCTCTCTCCTCTGTTCAGTTAAAGTTCAGTTTTTAGTTTCTACTCTTTGAACTCGATTCCCTCTCTTGCACTCATCAATCTCTCTCCCTCTCTCTCTCAAGCTCCAAGTCTGTCTCTCTGTCTCTCCCTCCCTCCCTCATCTTTCAGACAACACAGATAGACAACGGCGGCTTTGTTTACCCTTCATACATTCTACACACATCATAAACCAGCGCACCGTAAAATCAAAACCATATAGAAAAGAAAAAGAAAAACCTAACCCTAGTCTTAAAAGCTTAGAATCATGGTAGCCGGCAAGGTAAGGCTGGCAATGGGTTTGCAAAAATCACCGGCAAACAAAACTGAAACTCGTAATAATACGCCACCACCAAAACCTCCGCTTCCTTCTCCTAGTTCCGGCAAAGCCTCCTCTCAAAAGGGGAGTTTTTCTCGCTCTTTTGGTGTTTACTTCCCTCGCTCCTCCGCCCAAGTCCAGCCTCGTCCGCCCGACGTAGCAGAGGTTTTAAAACTCGTTGAAGAGCTTCGCGAACGTGAATCTCTCTTAAAGACTGAACTTCTTGAGTTTAAGCTCTTAAAAGAGAGTGTTGCTATAATTCCTGTTTTGGAAACTGAGGTTACTAATAAGAATCTGGAGATTGAGAAGGCAGTGAAGAAGATAGAATCTCTAGAGCTTGAAAACGAGTGCTTAAAAGCGGACTTGAGTGAAGTGAGAGGGAGATTTGAAGAGGAGAGAAAAGAGGGTGAAAGGAAAGTTAACGAGCTAGAAGCGGAAATTCAGGAGTTGAAGAAAGCGATGTCGGATCGTGAGAATGAAATAGAGTTTTCTTCTTCCCAGAGGTTTCAAGGGTTAATGGAGGTCACGACCAAGTCTAATTTGATTAGAAGCTTGAAGAAAGGAGTCAAATGTACGGACATTGTAAGTTCATCGAGTCAGATTCAAAATGTCGATCATCATTCAAAGAGAATGGAAGAGAATGTGGAAATCGAGAAGCCGAGGCATTCCAGGTGCAACTCGGAGGAACTCACTGAGTCGACTCTGGCCAACCTCAGATCTCGAGTTCCAAGGGTTCCTAAACCTCCACCAAAACGATCGCTGTCATCGCCGGCAACATCGTTGCCATCAGTTTCACCCACCGGTTCTGACCAATCGGTTTCAGGGCCACCTGTTCCTCCCCCGCCGCCGCCACCTAACCCACCGGCTAAGAAGGTCGCTCCACCTCCACCTCCACCGCCTCCGAAGGGGAGGAGAGTAGGGGTGGAGAAAGTGAGGAGAGTGCCGGAGGTGGTGGAGTTTTATCACTCGTTAATGCGGAAGAATTCAAGGCGGGAGTGCGGTGGAGGAATGGCGGAGACTTTACCGGCATCGGCTAATGCCCGTGATATGATAGGGGAGATAGAGAATAGGTCGACTCACTTGTTAGCTGTAAGTACTGAATTCCCTTTCTTTCAAGTTTCTGAGATATTTACTAGATTTGCCACTGGGGTGATAGCTGACAGGTCTGAGTGACTTTATTGGTTCCTTTCACCCACTGTCTTCTTTGGTTTGGATTTTATTGTTTGCTTCAGAGACAAGACAGTGCTTGTAGAATTTCTTGAAAAAAAGAAAAGAAAAGGGGTAGATCTTGATGGGCAATTTATAACATGAAATAATATATTTTTTAATCTTTTTAACACACATATAAATTAATTTAAAGTAAAGAAAAAGGAAAAGAAAAAGCAAAAGAAGGGCTCTTGGTAAGTCTGGACATGGTGGGAGTCTTCAATGCATATATTATTAGATTTTGCTAATGTAAGATTTAGACAAGGTTAATGTCTGTGTTTATTGATCACAAAATTAAGGTTCTGTCTTTTCTTTTTCAATTAGAAGGATTTATTTAGCTGCTGGTGGTGGTGTTTTTACAGATAAAAACAGACGTGGAAATACAAGGAGATTTTATTAGGTTTTTGATAAAAGAAGTAGAGAATGCTGCATTTACAGGTATTGAAGATGTGGTCCCTTTTGTTAAATGGCTGGACGATGAGCTGTCTTATCTGGTAAATTTTTTATTTTCATTATTTTAGTCGAAATTTGGCGTTCCATTTCATCTTCCGGAGATCATATATATATATATATATATATGTATTTTCATTGCTTGCTGTGTATCTTTAGGTTGACGAAAGAGCAGTGCTTAAACACTTCGATTGGCCAGAGCAGAAGGCAGATGCATTGCGCGAGGCTGCCTTTGGGTACTGTGATCTCAAGAAGGTAGAATCGGAAGCCTTGTTATTTCGAGACGATCCCCGCCAGCCATGCGGCCCTGCTCTCAAGAAAATGCAGGCCTTGCTTGAAAAGTACGTGCATGATCTCTCTCTCTTTTACATTACATTACTTGCTTTTTTATCTAGTTTCTTAAGCTGTGTGACTGGTACAGATTAGAGCGAGGTGTTTACAATCTATCAAAAATGAGGGAATCGGCAACCATGAGATACAAAGGATTTCAGATTCCAACGGACTGGATGCTCGAAACAGGAATAGTAAGTCAGGTAATTCACCCCCTACCAACGGCTCTGGACAATTATTGGTCTCTAATTTCTGCCATGTTTGGAAATAGTACAGTGTGACACGCAGACCCACAAATCCCACCTTTTGATAATCTAGAGATAGATTTCAGATGGTCTTGTATTTAATTATAGTCACTGGAGAGTAAACTTAACTTTAATGTTGACACATTCTGCTAGGCATTATAATACAATTTGTAGTTGGAGTAGATGACAAAAGAAAAGTTAGATTTTGCCTTATTTTCTCTGCCCACGCCTGCAAGCGTGCATGTGAATTTCCAGATTTCTAAAATGTATTTGCTTGTCTGCTTTTAAAATTTGGATTCATCTGTAAAGATTCTTCAAGTTGACCCCATAAACCAGCACATGGTTTCTTTTTTGCAAGTATAGTAGCTTGAAGGATTTTAAAGTCCTACCAACCCAACAGGCCCTTAAATAATATGTTCTACTCCCAAAAAGAAGAGGAAAAAATTGAAGTTGCAGCAAGTGAACTAACTGCTAGACTTGATTCAAATTAAATGAGATCTTTTATTTATTATTCTTCAGTAGTTGTCATGCAGATTGATGACTGTCTCGTTAAACAGTTAATCCAATTGTTAAAGTGGCATTACTTGTTTTGTTTTATGCTTTGAATCTTCATTAATAGCTCAGATTTATTGAGTTCTGAAATTATTTTGTTAGCTATCTAGCTAAAGTAGTCTACTGGCACATTGTTGCGCAGATCAAGTTGGCATCTGTGAAATTAGCAATGAAGTACATGAAGAGGGTATCTGCAGAGCTTGAAGCTGGTGGCGGCGGGGGCCCTGAAGAGGAGGAGCTGATAGTCCAGGGAGTCCGATATGCTTTCCGGGTACACCAGGTGAAGACCCATTTACAAGTATTTTTACCTTTTAACAACTATATATACTCGGTTGCAGTGCGCTAATGCCTCCATTATCTTGTGCCAGTTCGCTGGAGGTTTCGACACGGAAACAATGAGGGCTTTCCAAGAGTTGAGAGATAAAGCCAGATCATGCCATGTACAATGTCAAAACCAGCAGCAACAAAAACTTGTTTGCAGGTCTACACCTTGCTAATCTGTAGCAATCTCAGCTTCAGAATTGCTGCCTGCCTTTTGCTGTAAAGATGTATAACACCATGTTTCTCAATGCTATGACCGCGGCGATCTTGGAATCAAATATTTTTTAATGATTCATTACTTCAATCTATTATTTTATTCATGCCCTTGACTGCTATCTTTAAAGGCGATCTTCGAATAAAAAAAGGAAGCTTGAAAATCTCAAATGCCACGCTTTTATGGGGTGCGGTGCTACACACTTCAAACAAGCGAAACAAAGTGGCATTCAAAACATAAATTAAACAAGAACACAACACCGTTCTCAAAAGCAAACAAACGAACAAAGCATGAACAAACCTTAGTAAGACAAGTGTTTTTTTGTTGAAATTTAATATAGCTTGTATAAGATTGTTTTGATGTTTTAATATGCTGATATTAAAAAAAATTATTAATATATATTTTAACAAAAAAAGATATTTAAAAAGAAACTAGTATTACATTATCATGCTTTAAGTTTTTAGTGGATCTGTCATGCTATTGCAGGTGATGTTTAGACAAACAAATAGGGTAAATAAGAGATGTAAGAGTCACTAATCTGATTTTAAAGGTAATTAGGACACCCTGAGACTGTTCTTGTAGTTTCTTACTTTAAGGTACAAGGAAATATGCGAAACTAATGAAGTGACCGGTGATGTGCTTGATTCTTGTATGATTTTTACATGCCCTTGCTTTAATCTTATTCTAGTTTATTTTCGATATCTCTATTATGTATAGTTTTATTTATTTATTTTTATTTATATGCAGGGATAAATCAATTCATGGAATTATGGGTATTGAAGTGAAAGTTCATTCATCCTTTAATTCTAACAAACATTAGCCTTAATTGGTTTGAGACTTATGATATTGAGGAAGATCATTTATAAGCCAATTAAATAAGAAAATTTACCGGTTTGATTTACTTGCAAGTGAGATTTTCTATTGTAAAGATAAGAAAATTTATTTATCATAAATTTCAGAATTATATCCTGATAAATTAGGCATAACTTTCTTTATAGATATCCATATTAAGCAATTTTATTTCAAATAAAATCTAAGAAAGATAACCATAAATTTCATGTCTATGAGTTTTTCAAAATAAGTTGATCTAATGGAGAAAATAAAGTTAGAAGTTAGTGGTAAGAATTTGTCGGTTTTGGAAAGAAAATCAAGAAACAAAAAAAGAAGAGATTTTGGACAAAAATAGAGTATATTAAGGAAGAGACATTGAATGGAGCTAAAAAAGGGGGTTCTTTTTTACCATTAAAAGGGGAAGAAATGAGAAGGAGAGGACATGAAAAAATAAGACATTGTAGAAGAAACTAGACGTTGCAATGAAATGGTTCATCAATTGATTCCTAGCAAAAGATTTTTATTCTTCTTCTAAATTCTTTTTTAATATATTCCAATAAGAACATGATTTATTTTATATTCATTATAAACTAAATTTTATAGTCTAGTTTTGATCACACAATTTAAATTTCAAGTTATTTTATTTCTATTTTTTTTCCATTTTGAGTGTTTAGTTTGATCTTATTGCTTATAATTTTCTGGTCAATTATTGTTTAATCTATTTAATCATAATGAGACCAAAGGTAATATATGATTATAAGCTTTCATGATTAAATAACAATAATTTAGAGAAAGATAAATATACTTTATTGCACTTAATATGATTTTATATTAAGAAAAATCTAAGAAACTTAATGACTCCTCAAATAATTAGATTTAAATAGAGACATATTGAATTATTAGATGAAGATATTTTTAATTCTATTCAAAAGAAAATATTGAGTAATTAAGGGATCTTTTCCTTTCATCAAAGTGAAGATTTAGAATTTTATAACAAGAGATAAAAAATTGTGTGCGATTAGCTAGGTGAAATAAAAAGTTCTAGATTTATTTTTATTATCTCTATAATTTTAAGTTTTATTCTATGTTCTTTTAATTTATTTTTATCAAATGCTTTAGTTTAATTTAGATGGTGAATTCTATAAATATTTCAGTTCTATATATATAACTTAAAGTTATAGTCATAATAAAAACAAATCTAGAGCTTTTGATTTCACCTAACTAATGACACAATTTATTATTTTCTTATTATAAAATTTCAAATCTTCACATTGCTGAAAAGAAAAGATCCCTTAATTATTCAATGTTTTCTCTCTAATAACATTAAAAATATCCCCACCTAATAATTCAATATATTTCTATGTAAATTAAATTATTTAAAAATTCATTAAATTCTTTGGATTTTTCTTAATTTAAAATCACACTACCACGATAAAGTATCTCCATCTTTCACTTATCTAATGATGTGTAATTCTAAAAGTTTATAATCATAAATTATATTAAGGTCTTATTATGATTCAAAAGATCAAATAATAATTGGTAAAAAAAATATAAGCAAAAAGATAAAGATAAACATTCAACATGAAAAAACTTAAGAGTTTAAATCATGTGGTAAAAAATAGACCATGTCAAAGCCCTAGAAAAGTAACAATTTAGCTCATAACGATCCTGAAATAAATTGTGTGCTTATTGGAATACATCAAAAGAAAAGTGAAAAAATAAAAATTATTTTTCTTTGAATTGATTGAAAAATACACTTAACTATAGTTTTTGGTTTCTTCTTCAGCGTCTTGTTCCTTTTGGTTCTATCCGTCTCATTTCCCCTCATTTGAATGATAAAAATAACTTTCTTTTCAGCACTGGTCATGGTCTTTTTCTTGATTTTATTTTTTTCTTTGGTCTAAAATCTTATTTTATTTGTTTGCTGGTTTTCTTTTTAAAATTATTGTGACCTCTAACATTTATCTCTATTTTCTCCATCAGATTGATTTATTATGATAAAGTTACAAATATAAAAAGTTATCCATATCCTTTTTATATTTATTTTGACATAAAGATTGCTTAATTCAAATATTTATAAAGAAAGTTATGCATGATTTACCAAGATATACTTCAAGAATTTTTGGTAAGGAAATTTCCTTTATAATATAAAACATCATTTTCCTCTATTTTACAAACCATGTGCACAAGTCAACCATACCTCTTTAAGGCAAATTTTATCATTTAATTGACTTTTAAATGGACCTCCTTGATATTACGAGCTTCGATCCAATTTGAGCTAATGTTTATCTAGAATTCAAGGATTGAATTCTGAATTTTTACTTTAAAGCCCTTGATTTCATGAATTTATTTCTTCTTACATATAAATTAAAATAAATAAATAAAAACTATATAAAATAAAGATATCAAAGATAAACTAGCATAAAATTAAAAGTAAGTGCAAGTAAAAATCAAACACATCAATTTGCATAATGATTCTATAAAGATAAACTAGCATAGATTAATTATATATATATATATATATATATATATATATATATATATATATATGTTGGGTGTGCATATTAATTGTGGTTTTGGTGGTTTTAGGGGTGGATTATAAGTTTTTTTTTTTTTTGGTGGTTTTGGGTGTTTTTAAATGGATGGAATTTTAGAAGAGATGAAAGATGTGTGTGTGTGTTGGTGTATGTGCTTTTATTTTTACAAATGATGAATTATTAAAGAAATTTTTTAGCAACATCCTGCTTGAAATGTTT
Source organism: Populus tomentosa (assembly GCA_018804465.1). Lineage (NCBI taxonomy): Eukaryota > Viridiplantae > Streptophyta > Magnoliopsida > Malpighiales > Salicaceae > Populus > Populus tomentosa. The sequence goes on from CM031989.1 coordinate 5,526,688, forward strand.
GGCTTGGTTCTTAGACTTATTTGAGAATGAAATAAAATGGAGAAAGAAATAAAATATATCCATATTTGCTTGTATTTTTATTGTTTTCCTCTTTAATTAGTTTTCCACTTTTTTTAGTTTTTTTTTTTTTTCGCTTTATGATTATTATTTTATCAATTTTTTTATTGCCTACTCAAAATAAAATAAAATGCAAAAATTCTAAAAATATAAAAGATTATAAAAATGACTAAAATTTGAAAATTGGATAGATTTTATCAAAAAGTAAAAGAGGGAATCTTTGTATTTTTATGAAAATATAAAAAACTAGGGTTAAAAATCAAGTTATGACAACCATCACTATTAACTTTATAACCCAAACATATTTAAAACTATTTGTCATCACTGTTCTAGTTGGATCACTTCTATTATCTTATCATCACTTGTATGATTTTCATTACTTGCTAATAAAATAATAATCTTGTTAATTTTGTATTACCATAACAATTATCATCTTTAATAGTATTATATCAACTATTACCGTATTGCGATAATCACAATCATAGCTACCATGCACTAGGTGATTAGTACTTAAAAGTATATTTTTATCAAGGTTTTATATCATCATTTTGCACTTGAATTATCAATAACTCCTTAACTAAAGTATGTTTTATAATAATATATCTAATAATATAAGATACCTTTAATTTATGGTAAATGTTTATCTTAAATATAGACTTATCACATAAATAAAAGGATTGATTGATGAGTTTAAATACTAAAATTGAAAGGATAAAGAGAGGGCCAAATTTAGAAAAAAGATGTTGGTGTAGTCCAAACTAGAACACTGTTCGGTAATTAAGTCATATCTGGAGCTGTAGATCTTGAATTTAGGTCTGCTTTATATGGATGAAAAGGTAAGATATAGGCCTATAACTTTCATGCGGAGTCCAAGATTTAAAAAGGTCGTTTTCAACTCCAAATTACAGCAACAATGGAGAAGTCCGAATCTGTCTTGCAGTCTAAACACTGTTCAGTGTTCAGCCCATATCTTGAGTTCTAGAAATCCAAATGACCTTAATTTTTTTCCTGAAAAGATAAGATAATTTTCTAAAACTTTCATGAGTACAGATGGTTCTAATTCTGATGTTCGCAATGATGTTTTGTTTAGACAAGAAGAGAAAGATTTTCACAAAGTCAAGAGTTGGCCATCAACTCAACAATTAGTTATCAAATCAATAATTCTAAATTTTGGCATATAAAAGGAGGCATTTGCCATGTATTTGGGCATCTTGGTTGCTTAGATCAAGATCATACTCTTTATTTCTTTCTTTATATTTTTATAATGTTTAAGTTTTATTTCATGTTATATTTTTCTTAATCTCTTGTTTATGCTTTTCATTTTCTTTATTATACTTATGTTCTTATGTTGTTTATTTATATTTATTTTCTTCATTATGTTTATTATGTCAAGGTGAAAAGGTTTTACTAATGGTGTTAGAATATGTATAATATAAACTCAACATGGACTTCAATGTTTATATCCAAAAAAGTTTGTTATTAACATGTCTTATCTTTTCATCTTATTAATTCTTACTACCTTGTTTGTTAAATGGTTAATCTAGATTTGTGTTGTATAATACTTGGTACAACAAATGCTTGACACTTTCATAGCCGAACCGTATGGTATAACCTACACCTATACTATGAAAGGAACTTGATTTGTTGTTAACATAAGTTAGCATCATGAATTCCTAACAATATTTAAAAGTATGGTGTTACTAAAATAAGATAATTAATATGATTATGTTAAAAATTTAAAATGAACTATTAAGGATAAATCATTCGATTGGAATCTTCTTTGTGTGTGGTTTCTAGTTGATTAATAAAAAAAATTTATACTATACTTATTTCTAATACTATTAGTGGATCCTCTAACTTGACAATTATTTTATCCTTATTTAATCTTCACATTAATCTTACATCTTAAAGTCCTCCTCCTCCTCATCATCATCATCATCATTTATAATTTATATAATTAACCTTCATGTGGTTCGACCCAGGTCTTGCCGGGTTATTTATTACTTCGACACTCCTGCACTTGGAAGAATACATCAATCCTTTGGTCGTGTCACTAAGGATAATTATTTTCAGTTCGGCTCAGTTTTTATATATAAAAAAACAACCAAATTGAATTAAAAAAACAACCGAAACCGGTTCAAACTGACCGGTTTTGGTTCTGTTTGTTTTTAGAAAAAAAACTGGTTCAAACCATTCTGACTCGATTTTTTTGTTTTGGCTCTTTTTTTTTTAGTTTGACTCGGTTTTTTTCAGGTTTGGGTTCGATTCGATTTTTTTTGGTTTCAGACTTAAAAAACCAAACCGAACTGGTCGGTTTTTTAAAAATTTTAATCTGTTTTTTTTTCACGATTCGGTTTTTTCGGTTATTGTTTTTCTAGTTTTCTCGGTTTAATCAGTTTTTTGATTTTTTTGCTCACCCCTACCATGCACTACTATAATTTCACTATCATAATTAAATGTGCTATATTATTAGTTTTATATATTTTAAATAATAATAATATATCTTATATTTTTTTAAAATAAAAAAAATATGTTTTTAAAAATTTCCTTCATATACCTTTGTTAAAAAATAATAATAGACAATAAATAGTTTTAAATCTTATAAAAAACAAAAAAAAAATAGAAAATGGTACCAAACACCCCCATTTAAACCATTTTTATTGCTTTCAAGATATATTTTAGTTTTTAAAACAATTTCTAAAGGATAAATAATAAATGCAGCATTTCAAACATATTTTTCTTTTAAAAAAAAAATACATGAATAGCAAACACAATCATTGTTTTTTTTTTTTTTACATTTTTTTTGTTATCGAGGTTTACTTTTTGTCATGTCTGGCAAGATGATTGTCACATTATCTATAAATCTATAGTCTCAATTCTATCATCGTAGATTTTTCTTACATAAATTTTGTATATTTATAAATTCTTGATTAGGTCTTTCAATTCAAATTTGATCATACATTTCATCCAAATTATGCTTCTTTTTATTGTTAAAAACAATGTCATTTTATAGGGAATCTAGCTCTTTATTTAAGAAATTCTAATAAAAATATTAAATTGACAAATCAAATTTTTTTGTTCTGTAAATATTCACCCAGACCGAATGGTTGGGGGACGTTCTTGAAGTTTTCCAAGTTATTTTGGCAACCGACATGACTGCATCTGTCCTGAAGTTACCTCTTCTACTTGCCTTCACTGAGTTTAGGCCTCTTGATCGCCACATTCCAAAGAATCACCCATCAAATTCAGTAAAACCATCTCTCTCTCTTAAAACCCCTCGATTTCCACGCCAAGTGAAAGCCAGAACTACTCCCATGGAAGCCGAACAAAGTGGAACCGCAGTCAACCCCAGCTCAAATGCATCCATGAAGCTCTTGTTTGTGGAGATGGGTGTTGGCTATGATCAACATGGGTGTGTATAAACTCTGACCCTTTTTAGCTCTTTTTATTGCTGATTGGGCATATTTGATAGATACCCATCAAAGATTTCTGTCTTTTGGTTTATTCAATTGTTAGAATTATGTGAACATAAGTTTGATTCCTTGATTGTGCAATACAGGCAAGATATTACTGCCGCGGCAATGCGTGCATGCAGGGATGCCATCTCTTCAAACTCAATTCCTGCATTTCGTAGAGGTATATGAGTTATAACTAAGTGTATGTTCTTGAAGTTTCTTTCTTTTGTTTTGTTTTCTAGTTATTAATTTATTCATCTATGCGTATTTGCGTGTGACTGTTACTCTCGCGGCTTGACATGCAATGATTTGATATCCAGTTTTAGTTGAGAAGTGAGGATTTTTTGTGGATTCACATAATAGAATGATGAGATTGTAAACGATACCATCTCTCGTGTGTTGTTTTTAGAACGGGCTTCCGTAGTTTCACAGACTACTGGATTTCCACTATTGAATTCCAAAAGGTCAAAGAAAGAAAGATTGATTGGAATAGAATGGAATAATCAAGTAGAGAGAGCTTTAAGAAGTTTCAGATTGTGATGAGTTTTCTGGGAAGATGATTACATCAACAGCATCTATTTGTTGAATATGATTTCAATTGTTTCTGTGGAAAGTGTTGCTGCTCTGCATCTTTCCTTTGTTGAGAATTTCCAAGCATAAGAATAAAGCACTAAGTGATCTGCTTTTTTATGGATGTCATATACTGGTAAAGTCAGAACTCGTACGCTTTAAATTATCATTTAGATTGAATCTCAAAATTATCTACAGGTTTGCAACTTACCATCAATCGCTACAAACACAGCTTCATGCATTGTGCATGATATGGTTCGCTGAATTTGTATTGCATACACACCAGACATTCATGGAAGACTATAATTCTATTTGCCTAGTCAGGTTTCTTCATGGGCTTTTCTGAAAATATTTCCTGTCTTTTGCTCAATGCCAAGTGAGGAGGTTTCTCTTTATCAATCTCCAGATTGGTATGAGATGGCTTTGTGCCTTTGTTATGACAATTGTTGCATATGCTATAATAAGATCAAATGGTGCAGGGTCCATACCTGGGGTCACATTTGGCCAAATGAAACTACAGATCAAACTGGGGGTCCCACATTCTCTGCAACAATCATTGGATGTCGAGAGGGTGAAGTCTGTCTTCCCTTAGTAAGTACAAAGTATCAAACACCTATACATTTTGGAAATATCATCTAATGTTATTACTTCTTAGATGCTTGCTTTGTCCACTCTCCTATTTCTTGAGAAAAAGTGTTTTGTTTTCCTTTTCTTTGTTTTTGTTCTCCTTTTGTGCTCGAAGCGAAAGTAGAAAACAAACGTTGAGAGGATGTCTATATAACATCAATGCACAGCTTGCAGAGGTTGTAACTGGGGAGTTCTAACTAAGTACAAGTCCACTAAATCACATGAAGTTATTATTGCAATTTCATAGGTAGCGTTAAGACATTAGCCAGCTTTAGTTGGATCCCATGACTGTTCATGTAACTCATTTTCAAAATCTCACTCTAATCAAACATTTACCGAGTTTGTAAGTGTTAATGGTTAGTTAACTACCAACAAGAAGACAGAATTATATAGCAAGTTCTTGTCTGGCATAGTTAAGGGTATAATTATACTTATGCCAGCACATTGTATAAATTTGATGGAATTTAATATTTGAGAAGGTACCGTGCTCAAGTTAATTGGTTCTTTTTATAAGAAGTTCAGTCTGTGCCTGTCGGTAAAAGACCTACTCTAAACGTTTTGCTTGCGGATGCTGTCTAACATCAAAGATATCTTCTTTGTTCACTATCAACTTTCTATTAATGACTACTAATACATAATCTAAAGTTCGCAGTGGATTAAAAATTTTAGGATATGCCTGAAATTTAAGCATTCCTTGTGATGGTTTCTTGTAAACTCCAGCAATTTTGTTATAAATTATAATGCAAAAGGCTAGAATCTCTTACATTGTTCTTGATTTCAATTAGAAGGTGATATCTCTACTCATATGGCCTTCAAGAATATCTGGTGCTATTCCCTCAAACTTTGTGGTGCACAATATAACTGCCTAAACAACCAACCTATTAAACATACCAATCATTTCTTTCTTACATACATGTTTTTATGAAACAATGCAGTGGGGAAATTGTGAAATTTGAAGTTGTTGATGGTGGAATGATATGCTCAAGTGGTGTGTACGTTGAAGAAATGGGAGACAAGAATGAGGACTGTTACATTGTGAATGCTGCAGTATATGTTGGCTACTAGCTTTTGTCACCTCTTTAAGTGCTTTCTAAGGTTAGCTTTTGCTTCTATCATCCACTCATGATAAATTACATTCGTACGCACACACTGAAAGATTTACTTGGTGGACTTTTGTCTTTGATCTAATTTATCTGAGGTTTCTTCTATAACAAATAGCCATTGCATGTGAAGTATTTCCATGATTCTTTCTGCATATTCTTATACACCGCAATTTGGTGCTACTTTGTGTTTCTCTGTTCTTGATTTGATCATCTCAACTTGAGTATTAATATGATGTTGTATCATGGTAAATATTTGTGAACATATACTTTTTGGCTCAGTTGCTGTTTTGGTGAAGTGCTAGGGATAGGGTTTAATTGGGTATGCCTTTGTTTTTATGTAAATATGTGCTGTTTGCCATTTATGTGACTGTAAATACTGTACGGACAAGTCTGTTTCATGTATTTGACATGTCATACATGTGTGATGTAACAAATTTCATGCTTGTAGATAAGTTTACACTGATGAGTTCTGAAAACCTAACTTGGGTTCCTCAGGTCAATGTCGTAAATGATGAAGGACCCTTGAGGGAGATGGTGGCTGATGGTGCTTCTCCACATGTTTGTGGCAAACTGCTGTGTGATATTTTTGGCAGAAATGAGAGAAGTTTCACGGTTTGCATCAGGTGCTGTCTCAGCTCTTGCTGCTTTATGGGTGAATGACCTTTTTGATCTACTCATTGCTTTAATTTTGTTGCCAAAAAGAAAACCAATAACAAAAAATGTATTGCCTTAAAAAACCTGTTGTGGTACAATAACTGTCATTGCAACCATGTTTGATGCCTTCATATATTCAACCTTTTGTCTTAGGCTTCTTCCTGTCTTTAAAGATAACAATGACCCTAGGCTGTAGCTCGGACTATGATGACACTGCTTAAGAACATTATAGAGCACCCACAGCCCAAAACCAAAGTATAAGCACTTGAATGACTCCAACCAGTATTACTATCCATCTATATGCAGTAGAAGGCTTTGGGATTTCTTTTATCTCTTCTTCCTGTATCCAAGCATTATTTATTCATGTCTCTGAGCCATAGTGCTCATACATTTGAAGTTAGGAACATCTTGCTTTGATAGTTGTTGCAAATGAAAGAAGAATGTGAAAAACATTGCAACATTTGATTTGGGCTGTTCATGGAATCGTTGTGTAAAATATAATTAAACAAACAGCAAACAAATCAATGATATTTGAACAAACTTAAGTTTGGTCCCCAGTGGATTTCTACTTCCCTGACACAATCATCAGATGCCATTTGCATCTCACTGTCACCTATCTTTGAATAATTTTAGGACAATTATTGTGGTTAAGAGAACCAATCACTTTACATTTGACTTCATTATCACCCTATCAATGAGTAAATGAGAAATTTCTGCCCCCCCCCCAATAAATAAACGACTTTAGGAAAAACGAAAGAAAAAAGGGAATAAAACTAAACTAAGATTTGGATGTTGACCTTCACATGATGAGAGCTGCGTATAGGAGTTGGTTCCAAGTGTCAGGCAATCCAGGCAGGCACCAATGGCTGCAGTCTGTGCCGGACCCATCACTATAAGTTGAGGGATGAGCATCTTTTCGTAACTGTGATAGTGTTGTTATGTCAAGTAGATAAACTGGTTTCTTCATTGAGCTCAACACCTTGTTTACAACCGCGGCTGCTGGAGGTGCACCAGCGGGGTATGTAGACCCTGATAGGGGCACTGCTTCTCCAGAACAACTCTTTTGTGGTTGATTCCAGTCCTTGCCCCTATTTTCATAGAAAAATTCGAAATAAAATGAGTCGTGTTTGCTGCATTATATGCTGTATAGCATTCTCAAATAACAAAATATCATTTAATGCATGTTTTTCCACTCACTGATAATGCGTTGGTGAAATCCCTTGGAAGAAGACTTTAGTCTTAGAAGGATCGATATTTTGGTCAACCCATCTGCCCCATGTGGTTAATCCTTTACTGAATGCCGTCAATCGGTCCATATTTTTGTACAATGCTGATCCATCCCGGATGTAGTCCCATCTGCATTTGCACAGCCAATCGTTGCAGCAATAAAGCCAGAGTTCCAGATAAATGTGGAAACACACACACACACACATAAAAAGAAGAAATTACTACTGCACAGGTGCTGGCAGGACATGCGAAAGGAGGGAAGAAATACCCCTGGGAACGTCCGGTGTGAACCCACCAGTGCCAGGAATTGAAGATGAGTATGTCCATCCCTTTCCATGCATTGCCAGCCACAATGGAGTTTAGGTTCAACACCTTGCCAACGTTTTCTCGAACAATGTCCACCAAGTATGGTGTGCGATACATGTACAAAGTCACACCGTAGCTCTGCAACACAACAATTGTTAGCCACTTGAAATAGATTCTGTAAATACTTCATGTTTGCAACATCTTTTCATCACTTTTTTAACAAAGTGTTACCAATTGGGGTGATGATTCATGATAAATGGTAGTTTATAGTAATTCAACAATGGCAAGTATAGCATAAAACGTTGAGCACCACACGACTGTTATTAGAAACTCTACTGTACATCAGCTGGTACAAAAATGGATATTACTAATTTACTACCTCAGCACTGCTCTCTTTAAGGAAAAAAAAAAGTGTTGCAGTGATGTTTCTCAGTAGCTTTGGTTCAGGCAATAGAATTTGAAGCTCCTCGTAGAATATTATAGTATGGTTCACGAGTTGAACAGCAGACAGGATAATATTCTAAGTGAAGAACATAATATCAGCTTTTGGGCAATCAATCATTCACGAGCGTCACAGTAGCCATTCATCTGCTCTAAAGCATGAACATGCTACTGCTGTGCAAGCAAGCTTTCACGTGATGAATGGCAAAGAAACATAGACGCCCGTGAGCCTATAAGATTAGACCTCCACACTTTGGCCTTCTTTTATTTAAATTTTTTTTTTGTTTAATATGGTGAACGTCATCATTTTTTTTTTAAATAGACCATTTACCAGCAAAGATTTTGATCATCGAGGTGACTTCTTATATCCTAAGAGCCATTTTTTTAATTTTTTTTTCACTAAAAAACACTTAAAAACCTCTGTGTATCCCTTTTTTTCACATGATGCCCTCCTTATTACGAGATACCCCCCCAGCGTCATACATAACCTCCTCCTCCTCCTTCACCACCTCCACCACCACCTCCACCTCCACCCCACCTCCTCCTCCAGGTCCTTCTTGCATCTTTTTTTTTTTTTTTTTTTCCCGTTAAATGATTAAATTCTTAAAAACTAATTAAACCCTACCTTGTCAAGCTAGAAAAGCCAACCAAGATCCAGCTGCAATTTATAGGTACTGTAAAGTGTTGTTTCTGAATAACCCTACCATCTCATTGGGATAGCCACTAGATTTGTGCATGCTGTAGCTATATCAATAATTAATGTTCTTAAGCAATCGTACACATAAAATTATGGGGGAAAGGAAGAAGTAGAAGAAACTACACACACAGCCGTTTGTATTCTAATAATAAAAGCACAGTTGGCACCTTCCTCTCAACAGCTGTCGAGGGAGAGGGATGGGGTCGCCCATTTACTGTAACTTGGCTCTAGATGGCAACTAATTATGCCCTAATGCCCTGTTTTTGTCTCCTCTGTTACTCAAAAGCGACAAATATATTGGAGAACAAAACGGGGCTGTCAGAGTATAGCTTTCCATAGTTTGGACCAGAAAGCCTAGAAGGAATCCATGTTAATCATTCTGGGGGTATTTTAATTTTTATCATTCTTTCATAAAAAGATTTTGCAAAATAAGGTTAAAAAGTAGCATATTTCTAACACGACTGCAACTAAAGAACCACTACTAAAAATAACGGTTGTATACAACCATTTTTATTAAAAATTAATTAATATAACAATTCAATATTTTATAAAGATTCAATAATAAAAAAATAATAAGATTCAAGATCTAATGAATAAAAAAAAATTATATGATATGAAAGAAAAAAAAAGGATTACTTGAACACACTGGTGCTTAATTTTTGATATACTTGGTATAATTAAATTTTTTTTAAAAAAATGATTATAACAATATCATTGAAGAATATCAAACAAGTTTATAATTAATTATAAATTAATTTATATTTTATTTGATGATCTTTCATGATATTGTTAGAATCATCTTGATAAAATATCTCCAACATCAAATAAGTTAAAAACATAGCCCTATATGCTTTTAACGACCTATTATTTCTATTTGTTTTTTTGTCTCTCTTGCATCATCTTATCTCCTCTCTCTCTCTCTCTCTCTCGTTTTACCTGGCCTTCGAGTCTTTAGTTGACTTCTATATAGGTAATTAACTTACAAAAATACACCATGGCTAAACAGCCGACTGTGTTCTTCTCATTCGTGGCCTAGTAGCCTCACCATTGACCAAGAAACATGCTTTGCTTGAAATAAAATCTGTTTAGTTTAGAATCCAAACTTGTGATATTCACCGCATGTCACGAGCTGAGAATTGATTTCCTTGCACATAATTAACTTACCATTCTTTGATCACTTCTTCAATGATTAATGTTTACATATTCACTTTGCTACCATTTTTTCACAGTGAGAAGAATAAAAGTCATGGGAACTCGAAGAAGAGGAGGACAGGGACAGAGACAGAGACAGGGACAGAGACAGACTGATGAATTCCATGACTCGTTTTATTCCCTTTACTTTATTTAATTAATATGGTTAGCAAGGAAGGCTAGAAAAACCAGAAAATTATGTGCTTTCTCCTAGCAGCAAGTACATTTTAATTATGTGCTCAACACAAGACCCCATTTTGAATAGTAACGAAGCCTAAATTGCCTTAATTATTCTAAACAAATCTATAGTTTTCTCAAAGCAGCAGAAACAACAGCTATAACCTAAAAAAAAAGCTGCTCATGATAATACTGTATAGCTGTATGATTCCAAGGCAAACAAGACGAGAACTGCAATTTGGAACAATGAATAAAATATAAAATAACATGAAAATGGACAAACAAGCAATAGAGACAAGGAGATGCACAAACAAAATGAGTTGAAATGAAAAGGTGAGAACTGGTAAAGTAGCAAGTAAACTCACATCAAAGGTCACAGAAGACAGTGAGTCTCTCCTGGAAAAGGTTGTCTTGGCCTTGGGCACCGCAGCATGAATCATGCATGACAATGATTCCCACATGTTCAGACTCAGTGAGTCGCCCACAAACATTATCTTCTTCCCTCTCCACCTCCTCAAAAAATCTGCGCCATTGAACCTACACCAGAAGGAAGAAGAAAGCATCAGCATACTGCCTTGCAAGAGAGATTCGATGAGAGAAACGAGTGAAGTGAATGATTCCAGTACGTACCTTGGTATCTTACAAGAATCAGGTTGCCAAGAGTATTTGAGATACTGGTTATCACGCCTGCCATGTTTTTGGCAATTAAACTCATCATCAATGAACGGACAGCCAGAGGAATCATAGAGAGGATAAGAAGCATCAACCACCCATCTCCCTCGAAACAAATTACAGCCACTCACTTTCTTCCTCCCGTTCAACCTGCTAGCGTTGGAGGAGTGTATTCCAGCTCTTGTTTCTTGCAAAAACAAAAGCATCACTAGACAAAAAGTACAGACCCAAACCTGACACTTAAAACCCATTAAGGATTTTGAGTGCCAGAAAATGTTTTGGGAATCGGGATGAACAGAAATTGCTTGTGATTTGAGTTTATATGAGTGGCTGAGGGAGGGAGGGAGGGAGGGAGGTACTGAGGAGGTGGGGCTAGGTGGGTTCACATGGCAAGCGTAGAAGCGTGGCACTGACTCTTTTTTTTTTTTTTTTTTTAATGTACAAGGCAATGAGTGGGGAAATTTTAGAAGCATACATTAATATTAGTTAGGGCAATGTGCAAGTGATGGGGTTCAAATTATTAATTTCTATGGGGCTTTCTTCAGAGGCTCTTTTAACACTCTACTGCTCTGCATGTCAGGGGCATATTAACCCTACACTGACATGAAACTGCACATGGTGAGTTAAATCATGGATGCTTAAACAAAACAAAAAAAATTGGCGTTTGACATTCTCAACGTTCATTCATATCCCACTTGTTTCATTACTCGTGTAATACCACGGTTTTTAACATAAAAATTATTAAAAAATTTAAGATTTAAAAATGTTAAATCTTTTTATAAAGTTATACCAAAATATCTTGGATTTGACTACGACGTTTAACCTTAGAGTAATATTTATAATATTAATAATAATATTATATGACTTAAGTTTAAGTGAGTTTGGCTGTAATATTGGACCCAAAAACATTAAATGTGGATCTGGCTATAAGGTCGTGTCATAAAAGTGTGATAATTAATAGAAAAAAACCAATAGGAAAAAAAAAATTAATGAAGAAAAAAAATCTGAATTAACTGGGATAACCCTTCAAACCATGTTAATTCATCAAACCTGAGATCCGCGTCATGAAAGTTTGATAATTAAATAGAAAAAAAAATTGACGGGTTTACCCAGAATTAACTGGGTTAACTCGTTAACCCAAGTTAACCCGTCAAGCTCGAGATACGTGTCATAAAAATCTGATAATTAAATAAAAAGAAATTTAACATTAACAAACTAAACTAAACAAAAATAATTAATTAAAAAGAAAAACAATTTCAGGTTAACCAGTCAAACCATGTTAAGCCATCAAACCTGAGATTTGTGTCATGAAAGTCTGATATCTAAATAAAAAAAAAATTAACATTAATAAACTAAATTAAATAAAAAAATTCATTAAAAGAAAAAAATATAAATTTTTTTTTTTAAAAAAGACAATTAGTATATGTTATAATATAATATAATATATTAATAATAGAAAAAGTTAAAAGACATGGGGAAAGCTAGAATACTAAAGTATTATTTAATATGTACCTCCTCATAATTTGCAATTTAATTTGTTGATTAAAAAAAGGAAAAAGAAAAAAAAAAGGTCAATCAAGGATCCCCAACGCTAAATGGGGAGTGTGAAGCAATTAACGAGGAAACCACATAAGATGCAGAAGTTGTTTTTTTTTCCTTGCTAAAACCTGGGCTTGAAGCCATAAAATAAACTTAGAGTGTGTTTGTTAGTGTGGTAGTAATTGTTTTTTAAATAATTTTTCATGTCGAAATACATGTCAATAATATTTTTTTATTTTTTAAAAATTATTTTTAACATCAGCACATCAAAACGATCCAAAAGGTACAAACCGTTAATTTTAACAAAAAAAAATTCAAAATTTAGTGCAACGCAGGTTGAAACGCACAGCCAAACACTCTCTTAAATCAAATCTGGGAGTGCAGATCCAATGAGTTCAGAATACAGTAAGTAAATTTGAATAATATAATTTAAATGGTCTAAATATTCATCTTAGTTCTATAAATTTTAAAATTATTGAAAATATAATCGTTAATTTTAAAACTTGTAAAATTAATAAAAATATGTATAAATTGGTTCGAATAAATTCATTCGAATAGTCACTTTAATTAAAAAAAAATACAGTAAGTAATATAACCCCGGTGGAGGATCTCTAAGAATCCAATCGTTTTTGTCAAAAGAACTCTTGGATAGCCAAAATTAGCTAGAACTAGTCTGCTGCTCTATTTGCTCAGCGAAAAAACATGCTGCATCTGAACATCCCGATCTCTTTCCATTAACTAGTTCCTTCGTTCTTAGTGATCAAAATAGAACATGATCCTGTGTTAAGAGTGTAATACCCAGAATGAAATTCGACTGAAGCCTAGCTCCATCCCCTTAACCACTGCCCATAATTCTGCCTTGACCGAGGAACGTAGGATGCAGAAGTTGACAGCATAATGAACATACACAAAAGTGTAAAATCATAGTATATTAAATTTGATGTTAATAGAAACAAACAAACAAACAAACTAGTATTTAACATGAATTGACAACTGGTGGTAGTGTCTTGTTTCTATGGGTCAAGTATGGCTTAACACAAAATTAAAGTTTAGTTCAAAGGTCATCATTACAGCTAGGGACAGGTTGGGCGCCATGGAGACTTAAGTATTTTTTCCTTTTTATCGCCAAATTGTGGTGATCTATCAAATCCCCCTAACAAATCCACATGCATTAAGATGATTCCAGTCTCTTATCCAATCTATCGTGCAGCATTATCTTAACTTGACAATAACCATAGCTTTTCATGCAGTCTTGCTGGAGAAATTTGCTTCCAAGTTTCCATGATTAGGGCACTCCATTAATATCCAATCAACCAATACAATAATGTAATGCAAATATGGTTCAGACTGTCAAATAACAATTTTAACTTGATAACTTAAGCTTTTAAATATTCGATCAACCAATACAATATTGTAATGCAAATATAGGTTCCAGACTCTTAAATAACCATTTCAACTTGATAACTTAAGCTTTTAAATGAGATCTTAGGATATGATTTATATTATTCTCCAACACACTCCCTCAAATAAAAGCCCTTTAAGCTTGAAACTTACATAGACCCACATTACCTTGTGCTTAATTTTTATTAAATAAATAGGGATGGTGAGATTCGAACTCGTGACCGCTTAGTCATCAAGATTCTGATACTATATCAAAAAACCATCTCAATTCAATAATTTAAATTCTTAAATGAAATCTAAAATATAATTTATATTATTTTCTAACACAATTAAGCCGACGGTCACTTTCCTTTCCCTCATGGGTGAAGCACGATGGATTTGTCATCAGATTTTTCTGCCGCAGAAGCCCTAGAACTTAAAAAAATGAAAGGAATCCCACCAGGTCCACCATGAACATGGGACCCCTTTCATCCATGAAGATGGCGAACCGTCTGCTAGGGCCATCGTGTGGTCCTTGTATGGTTGTTGCCGTGTTGTCAATAGCCGCATTGCGGGTTCCATACTTCCATTAGAGAGTTTAGATGGTGAGCGATGCTTCTTCCCCCCCCCCCCCCCCCCCGCCTTTTCTTTTCGTGTTCATATATAATCATGTTTTTTATCCACCACCCAGATGGATCTTGAGCTCCACAGTAATTAATATTTCTTTTTCACCAGACGTCTTATGCTATATATTAAATGCAAGCATCTCCAGTCAACAACCTCTATAGGCATCTTAATGCACGATGAGGTTTTTTTTTCTTATAAATCATATGGTGGGGATTATATTTATTTACACCGTGGGCAAAATGACCTATAATTCTAGCTTCTTTTTTTTTTTCCTCCTTTTTCCTTGGTAATTCCAGTTGTTCACAATACATCGCCGCTATTCATGCTACAAAGTAGTGATCGCTGGTGCGCCACCTCGATGGAGCAGAGGATTTCACTGCAGGGTTGGAAGTTCTGGGAACCAACCTTTGGAAGAGGCGATCGATGTGGTTCCTCCTCCAGAATTAAAAAAAAAAAAAAAAAAAAAAAAACGGCGAGAGGAACAGAATCTGAAGTGTAGTGATAAAGACTTTATAATCCATAACTTGATTCTGGTCAGGGTTTACATCAATTTTTTTTAATATTAAAGCATCGTTTTATGTTTTTTTTTTTTAAAAAAATAATCTGAAATGATATAATATTTTTTGTATTTTTAAAAATCCAAAATCCAAATGAACTCGTTGATTCCTTAAGTTGAACTGCGACTCCTGATCCAAAACTTGAACAGGGGAAGCCAAGTTACATTTTTAATTATGACCTCAATGAATGTCACAGTTATTTTTTAATATTGTCAAAATGGTCCTTCAATTGTGGCTCATGTGCTTAAAATCACAACTACTCTGTTAAGACGAAGTGAAAAAATTAGGTTGCTTTATGAATCACCTTAATTAAAACTTCAAGTAGGCAAGTAGCCGGGATTGAGGGTGATTTATTGTATCGAGTTTAGTACAATGTTATATATATATATATATATTTTAAAAAATATGTTTTTTTTTCAATTGAATCATTTTACTTTTTTTTTTAATATAATTTTTTTTAATACTTGATTAATTTTGAATTAGTATTCATAATTTATTTCAGTTTATTTTTTATAAAATTATCGTAATCTAAAAAAAAATTTCGGTATTTAGTTGATACTTAATTTTATAAGTATGTATTGTTTTAACATAAAATTATGCAAAAAAAATTAAAAAAACAAAATTATTATATTCAGTAGAGTCTAAAATCCGAGTCGTGAGTTTATTGGGTCAAATTATGAATTCTGGATAAATCTAATATGTTATTATCTTAATATTAAAAAAAAAAATATTTTAAAATTTTTAGATAAAGCTATGTTTTTTATCGGTTAACTAAGTTGTTTTTAAACTTTGAGATCAATCAATTTATATCAAAATAATTTTTATATAATTTAATTTAAAATTCAATTTTGATAAATAATCAAGTTAAAAGTTCTTTAAATTAAAATAAATTTAATATTAAAAATAATCTTCCTTTTGTTTTGGGAATACTAAACTTTTTTATCCAACTTGTAGTGCACTACAGGTTAGTAAACTAGTGTTTTCCCGTAAAGACACCAATTTCCACCCGAAACTTGCTTTTCTTTTTAATAAATTCCATACCACAAGCGGAACGATAAGATTCTTCGCCCCGTCAAATCATCAAAGGAAAATGCTTTATTAACGAAATAATTTTTTAATTTAAGAAAATTGATTACTCTGAATAATTAATTAGATATCGTTCATCGACCTTAATGGCATCTTTGACAAAGACTTTGCAAATTACATGCTCCACTTTCTTCGTCATGATTACTGCATTTGTCGACCAGAATGCACACTCTTGGATCTAAATTGCACATGAAACAACTAATCTTGAAACAATATAGATAATTAATGATCAAACAGCATATATGCCTAAGTTAAGCTCCACTTGCACATATTTTCATTAAATAATAAGAAATAATCAGCTCAGCAATTATGAAAGAAAGTATTTGGTAACTGGTTGAATCATGTTTTCTAAAAACTTAATTTTTTTAATTTAAAATTAATTTTTTTATATTTTTAAATTATTTGGACTGGTATAAAAAATTATTTTAATATATTTTTAAATAAAAAACATTTTAAACTTCAACAATCACCGTTCTCATATATCTTTTAAATATACCTTTTACAAGATTAGACGTCTCTACACCTCTAAGCTCATACAAATCATGTTTTAATGCTTAATATTTGTTCAACTCAATAGTAACTTTAGATATTTCTATTGAATAATCCACTAAATATTTTTCATAAAATTAAGTAAAAAAACTATATCATTTTTTTCTTCAAATCATCTAGCCAAAATCATATTTCCATAAACAAAATATACCTAAAAAATTAGCACTTGAGACACATCTTGTAGATAATAAAACTTTTCATCTATGTATCTATGTAACAAAATATTATGTAATTAAAAATATAGGTTTGGTTTTATGTTTTAAAAATATTTTTTAAAAATTTAAATGTTTTATATTTTTAAATTATTTTAATATACTGATATAAAAATTATTTTTTAAAAAAAAATATATATATATTTTTTAATAAACAACTATTATTATACCTTTAAATCCTGGTTGAGTAAGCTGCCAATTTCTTAGAAAATATTTTTTTAGCTATTGGATAGCAGAAATTATACTCCACCCAATCATTGCGCATTCACATGTTAGGCGCCAATCACCACGTAGCTGTTAGCTGTGGGCCCATAATGGGTTTTTTTGTTTTTTTTTAATTTTGAAAGATGGAAATGGAAACTCTCGGGAGTCAAAACCAACATCCAATTTAGAAGGGATCCATATGGGCTACAGTCAGACAGGAGGGCCGTGTCCAAATGGTGGGGGCCCACATAGATGGCTTTATTACAAAGTTGCTTCTTCCATAAGCAACACATCACATCCCTTCAACACCTGTTCTTAGGGTTAGTTTTTTCCGTCTACTCTCTAACCATAACACGAGCCCTTGTTTGATATGGTCTGGCTTCCATTTTCTTGACTTATTAACCACGGAATTCCCCCCCCATGACTTTTTTATTTTTTATTTGGTTTTTGAAGCTCATATCTAATTTAAAAAAATAAAATATTAATCTATTTTAAAATATTTTTTATTTAGAAATATATAAATAATATTTTTTATTAACATGTATATTTATATTTATAACCCGTAAAGCATGAGAACAAATTATCCCTTTTGAGTCGAAACATATTACAAGTACAACAAACAACATTATTCTCATCATACCATCCAACACGCACGCAATCTCGAAGGTTGAGATCTTTTCACTAGAAGAAGCCTTTCATGTTCGTAAGTACTCATTTTGACATCAAGAAATTGTTTTGCAAAGAAGTTGTAGATGCCGTGAGTGTAAACATTAGATGCAGCAGCTCTTTTTGACATCTATTTTTTTCCAAAACTTCTAGAAATAAGACTTAAAATTCAAAATATGTAATTTCATGAAAATTCTCCATTTTTTTTTTAAAAATTTCGTTGATGTTTTAGCATATATATATATATATAAAAAGTTGGTACAACAAATCTCTTTGTCCTATTTCTTAATATCCTAATCATATACTGATCTTCTATATCCAAACTAAACATACCTAAAACATATCAATTTCACTTTAAAGTTGAGCCACTTCTTTTTTTAAGGTTCTATATGGGATTGTGATGGTAGATATAATTTAAAATAATTTTTATTTAAAAATATATTAAGATGATGATTGTTTTATTTATTTTAAAAATTATTTTTAATATCAGCGCATTAAAATGATATAAAAATAATAAAATTTTTTAATTTTTTAAAAATAAAACTTTTAAAAATACAAGTTGGACCACATTTCTAGTCTTAAAAAACACAAACAAATCTCTTTATGTTTTTTCTTTTCTTCTTTCTCCTCTTCATTTTCTTTCTTTTCCTTTCGTTCTCTCTCCACCAACCACAAGCGCCTTTTTTTTCTTCATTCTCTTATTGGATTCTGGTAACGTTGACCAAAATCTACCTGTATTCTATCATGCTTGAAGCCAGCAAACCACCTCTCTCTCTCTCTCTCTCTCTCTCTCTCTCTCTCTCTCTCTCTCTCTCTCTCTCTCTCTCTAATTTCTCTAGATCCGAACCCTGTGATACCATGTCGTAAAAATACTTAAAGAATCTAAGCATAGTAAGAATAAAATTCAAAAAGTGGGCTTACCATTGCATTAAAAACACACGCACGCCCGCACACTAAGCTATAGAGATAAAGTTCATCCTAGAATCTTTTTTTTGGAAGATGCTTCGTTTTGAATTTTCCAAGGACTTTAATCTCTTTTATATATACAATAAGGAATATTTAAGAACCTATTTACCGTAATTTTGTTTTCCATGGGGTTCATAAGAACCTTAATGGCATTTTATAGATGAAATTGGATGATAATTGAGATATGATTAGATTATTATTAGATGTGCGTATCAAATTAATTTTGTTTTTATATAAAAAAATATTGAAGTATTGATGATATGTAAAAAATTTATGAAATATAATTTTTAAAATAATCTAACAGTAAAGGTTAAATTAAAAAAAAACTAAAAAGAAAAGAAAAAAAAAGAAAATTGGGTTATTGAAGGGTTAAATTAAAAAAAAAAACAAAAAAAACACAAAACACTATTTTAATGAATAATATTTTGTGGATGTTACTAAGCCATGTCATTTAGTAATTTGTTATTTTGACAACCTTTTATAAAATATTTACCCCAATTTCACTAAAATATTTAAACGTTTTATTGACGGATCTAATCCGTCGATGTAAGATTGCCACTTCGTTGATAAATTTTTTATCGACTAATTCACCAACAGACAACATCTGTTGACATAATGTTCATCGGTAATTTCATATTCTGTTGCTAATTTTATCGATAAAAAAAAATACTGATGGTTTTATAAATAAAAAATGCGCGAAAAAAAAAATTCCTACTAGAAATATACCAACGAAAATATTTCATTGGTGATGGTGGCATATGCAATAAATATTTTTCAACTCTTGGTAAAATATCAACGGGATATGTTTGTCGGTATACACGTCGAAGATTGTGGCATATGAAGTAAATATTTTTCAACTTTTGATAAAATACCGACGGACTGTTTTTGTCTGTAAAGACGTCGGTGATTGTGGCATTTCCAATAAATATTTTTCAACTCTCTGTAAAATACCCACTAAAAAATTCCATCTAGAAATTTGTCGGTGGTGTTTTAATTTATTTTTTAAAAATTATTTAGAATCAATAATATAAAATTATATAAATTAATAGTAAAAAAACCAATTATGCAAATAAAATTGTATTAAACATAAAAAATATAAAAATAAAGTTAAATAATTTTAATCCAAATATTCATTACAAATTTAATGTGTTTTTTTTAAAAATTAAACTAGAGCAATGACGGAACTGGAGGAGAAGAGGAGGAGGCTAGTTGTTCCCGAGACCAAATGGCCAAAAAAGGGACGCACATGTATCACTCATCTGTGATCTAATGCCCATGATTATTTGACGAAGTTGTTCATAATCCGCCGAGAGTCGCTTGTATTGCTGTTGAAAAGTCACGAACTCCTTAGATTGGGTGCTCAATACTAATTGGAAGCTCCCAATGTTGAGATACTATGGGCCGCCCGTAAGTTCTTGGTCGTAGTATTGGAGAGCCTGTACAATTAATTTTTATCGAGTCCACCAGACGATCCTACCTCTATCCATAAATCCAAATCGAAGGATCATTCTCACATTTCTCCCTCAACCGGCTATTATAGGGCCCTTGAAAATAAAAAAAAGAACTCATCATATTCAATTCAAGAAAATAATAACATACGAAATAAAATGGTTGAATGAACATACCACGAAGTGTTGAGCGCTGTTGTCAACGAACTGTTGTACCCCTTGTTGGCGGTCTTCACTTTGCACATGCATCTCTACAAACAGCTCTATTGGGCTCTGTTCACGTTCAAAAAACATAGTTTGCAAGAAAAAAATTAATTAATAATAAATTAATTAACAATATATTTTATTTAAATTAATTTTACAATCTGTTTTATATGTACAGCAGATAAAACAAAGCCGCTAGCATACATAATCACCGAACCATGAATTTACCAGATTCAATTATCGATACCAAATTATAAATATTGTGTGAGCTGCTAAGACAATACGTGTTGAATATATTGCAGCTATACATCCTCTAGGATGAATTGCGGGTTGAAATCCCTTTTACATGTACAGTAAGGAATATTTAAAAACACACGCACACTAATGGTATAGAGATAAAGTTTATCCTAGAATCTTTTTTTGGAAGATGCTTCGTTTTGAATTTTCCAAGGACTTTAATCTCCTTTATATGTACAATAGGGAATATTTAAGAACCTATTGACCGTAGTTTTGTTTTCTATGGGGGTCATAAGAACCTTAATGGCATTTTATGGATGAAATTGGATGATAATTGAGATATATAACTAGATTATTATTAGCACACGCATCCGTGTCGAATCGATTTTGTTTTTATGTAAAAAATTTATAAATATTATTGACATGTAATAGAAAAAATTATAAAACAATTTCTAAAACAATCTAATAATAAAGATAAAATTAAAAAGAAAAACTAAATAAAAAAATGAATTGTTGAAGGATTAAATAAAAAAAACTAAAAAAAACATGAAATATAGTTTCATGGGGGTATTTAGTTGCTTATAGAATCATGAAATAAATTGTTTTATTTAATATAATTTGTTTTATAAGATCCATATTTATTTTTTTCACGTAAAAAGAATATCTTAAAACTCAAGCAAGCTTCTCAACTGTCGCTTAATTCTTAAAGAAAAGATAGAAGGGGACTGTTAATAAATGACAAATTGAAAAAAAAACATTTTATTAATAATTAATAATTCCAAGCCATTGATATCAATCATGAGCGAGGGTCCATTCTGAATTCTAATGGCGACAAATGCGCGACAAAGCCCACGCCATTGCCCTGATAGGGTGGCTAAGCCCACTTCGTCACATGGACACTTTTATCTCTCTTCCTTTCTACATATTTTTTAAAATATTTATTATTTAAAAATATATTAAAAAAATATGTTTTTTATTTTTAAAATTTATTTTTAATACTAATATATTAAAAATTATTTTTTAAAATTCAAAATTTGTTTTGGAAACGGTGTTTCTGACAGCAAAAACAAACAAGGTATACTGTTAGTGGCCTAAGAATGTGGGCTTATGACCAGGAAAAGAGCTTCAAAAGGAATGGATCACTTCCAGGGGCCTTAAGAATTCCATGGGCTCCAAACAAGGCCTGAAATAAAACTTTTTTTTTTTTGATTGCCTAGTGAAGAAGAAAACCGATAAAGCCACCACCAGTCACAGATAGCCTTGCCTTGATAAGAGAGGATAACAAATCAAGTAGACGGCAACAGAGACACACAGAGGAAACAGAATCATGGCTACTTCAATATCAATGATATCGTCATCACCGCCACCTTGGATGGCGTCGAGTCGAGCAAGAAGCAATGGCAGCGCATCAGCTTCACTCTCTCTTATTTCTGGTTCAAGAACGAAAAGGGTTTTTTCAATGAATGTGGCCACCAACTCTCCAACTCGCTCGGGGCTGCTTCATTGCTCCTTCCTTTCTTCCTCTTCTCTCTCTTTACCTTCTTCCTTCTCAGGTAAAGTAAAAAAAGATGTTATTTTGTAATCTTGGGCTCCGGGGTCTCTTAATTTCTGCTTAAAATGAAGGGTTTTTAGTGAAGTAAGGGACTGACTCACTTGTTTTTTTTATATCCTTGTTTTAATCCTGGGATTGAAGTACTTGAAATGCGCATTGACAATAATGCTAAGGAATTGTTGTAGTAAGCATTGGAAAGATCAATTCTTATGATTCTATCGGTGGAAAGAATTAACCAAGGCAGATTCTTAGGTTTTGGTTGAGCTAGCTTGCGAAATATTAACGTAGGAATTTCAGGTAGTTGGTAAAATGTATCTGGGAATCTGGATTCTCCTGTTTTCTTTCACTATAATAATCTCTTTCCTTTTTCGGTAGTCATTGTTTGTGATTTTTCTGCTTCAATTTATGGTAAAACTGACAAGCAGGCATTGTTGCATCTTAAATATTTTTCATACATTTGAATTAAGACGGGATCAACCTTTAGCAATGTAAGTACTTTTCGAGGATGAATTTTCCTTGTAACAGCATTCTTTTTCAATAACAATCATATATTTTTTCCCTCTCTCTAGGAGATAACTTCTCTCTTTGCTAAGGGTTATGCTTATCTGAGAGTTGGGTGCTTAAAATCTGTGTTAGAATTCTATGTTTTAAGATTGGTGATGGTCTTTGGTCCTCGTATGAGCTTTTAATCAACCATGTTTTTTGTGCTGTCAGAACCAATAAGCATTCAAATGGAAATACGTACGAGAAACTTTCAGTGATTTAGTTTGATGTAACACCTCCATTGCAGGTTTATCTCTGGGATTGGATTTGAATTCTAACACCGGAGTAAGAAAGGATATAGGTCGTGGTCTAGTGGTAAGAGCTGGGAAGGCTGCACTTTGTCAAACCAAGAGAAACAGGTCCAGAAAGTCTCTGGCTCGGACTCATGGCTTCCGTCGAAGAATGAGAACCACTAGTGGGAGGGCAGTGTTGAAACGTCGGCGTGCTAAAGGAAGAAAGGTCCTTTGCACCAAGTCCAATCCCAATAGTGGGAAAGGTTCATAATCCTTAATTCAGTTTCTAGGTACATGGATCATATTTAGTTATGTCTCCGTGTTGTTTTTGCTTACTTCATCACATTTGAAGCGTTTGTTTAACGATACCATTTTAATTCTTAAAGTGGAAAAGCCTTTTGTGATAGGTCTTGTTCTCTATGATGATTTGTTTTACTTTGTTCCTGTTTTAAACTGTTCATCTTTGTTTTTACTGGAGATTGAAAAACCTATGCAATTCCCCTATGCAGACGCCCACTGCCCAGAATTCCTTTCTTTTCAAAATCTTTTTGCAGTCAGATCATGTCTAGTAAATGCCTCCTGGATCATCTACTTGTGATTGAGAGATTTGCTCAATTTTATAGCTCATTTCTGTTCATTATTTTTGTTTGCCGCTTCTGTCTTGTAGTAATTGATCAGGAGAATGTCCTACCTGTTATGGTATTATATTTTTTATCTACCTTAAATTCTTAGTGGGCTGAGTTCTTAACTTTCTAGTCTTGCTGCCATCTCTTGGAATTCCCTTGAATACCTCTTTCAATATAAGGTATTTCTATTTTAAATACAAGGTTAAATTATCTTGAATTTAGTTTCAAACTAAACTTACTCCTTAAATGTTATGTTTTTTGAAGTACCTCAAACTAAACAGAGGTATTCAAGGGAATACCTCTGTTTCAATATAAGCCTATTTTTTTATATATAAAAAAGGCTTTCTTGTCTAGATTTTCATCCCTCTTTTTTTTTCTTCTTCTTCTTCCAACTCATGTGTTTCTATGACACAATATCATATTTCTAGATTATCATTTGTGATCAAAATGAACGGAAATAGCTATTTTTAACTAAAAAAATAGATGATCACCTGGGTCTTTGCTTCAGTGACGGAACAGATTAAGGCCAAATCTTGAATTTGAACAAGACCAGAATGGGGAGTCTACTCTGTCTGAATGAAAAGGTAAGACAACCAAGGAGCATTTTTTTGAATAGATTTCAAGCTACTCTTTCGCTTGAAAAGTAATTACAAACAAGCAATCACTACGAATTTCATTAACAAAGCAAAAGCCTTTACTTAAGTGTACATGGAACACAGCAGTTTACATATTAACAAAGAGAACACTGCACGTACATTCAACAAAAAGAAATGGAAATATACTGCTGGGGAATTCTAGATGAAGAAGGATAACCATCATTTGTTGCTATTACGCTGTAGGGTACGAAGCTTCCATTGCAATGGCACAAAGACCTTCCTTGGCATCAATATCTCTTTCCATTCTTATGTATCCATTCTCTCCCCAGCTAGTTCCCGAGGAATTCTTGACTAACCAGTACTTGGTACCGTCATCACTCATACCATACCCAACTGCAGTCACACCATGATCTAAATCAGTCCCACAATCTCCGGTAAACACACCACTCGAGTAGATTTGGAAGGCAGATCCACCAGCATCAATAGCAACTGAGACTGGCTGATTGGCTACTGCCTTCAATAGTGCTGCCTCGCTGTTGGCTGGCACGTCTTCATAACCAGTGATCTTTGCAGCTGCCTTCCCAGAGTTGCAAGCTCCATCAGCTCCCTGGTAGGGGTAATTGGCTTCAGTCGTAAGCCCTTTGTTCTGAATGATGAAATCGAAGGCGTCATCCATAAGACCACCGTTACAACCTTGGTCTTCACCACTTGTATCACAATCAACCAGTTCTTGCTCTGAAAGAGATATTAACTTTCCAGTTGAGAGCTGGGTAATCCCTTCCGTTGCAGCCACGGCAGAAAATGCCCAGCAACAGCTTATATATGTTTTGCATGGATTTGACAAAAGGGTAGATGATTCAGTTTGTCTAAAAGAAATAGAAAATGAAAAATGTTTCACATTTCGAAAAATGGTAAGCAGATCATAGAGGTTATCGTTAATATGCCTTACCGCATTGACCTTGGTCCTTGATAGGGGTAACAGCTCCTTTCTTTCTCCAGTCCATCGTAGACGGAACTGCACTTACATTTTCATACCTGAAAGGCTTGGTGCTAGATGAACTCAAATGAGCGGACATCTTGTATCCATTGCGCGAGGCCCGGAATTCCTCATTCGTAAGATCTGCAAATTCGTTGACACTTAGCTTGTAAGGCTTTTCCCCAACCTTGTTGAAAGACTCGATGAGCTCCACGTTGTCCTTGAATATGTTTAAGCGCCTCTCCTTCTCTACATGGTCTTTATATACTCGTCCATACAGAGCCATCCATGTTTCATGTCTCTCCATCATGGAAGCGTCATACAGAGAGCGTGATTGGACATCTCGTCCATACAAAGATTAGTTTGTTTTCTGGTATAAGAGCCATTCTGCTAAAGTGTGCAAGATTGTGAATGTAGGCAAGTGTTGTGGGATGTGATGATATTGCACTAGTCATTCGTGAATTACATGTATTTATAGTACTTGCATTGGTCTGCTTAAAGATCTCTCTCAAACAGCATTCACACCATGGCTTCAATTCTTACAATGTGGAAGCAAAGAACCTGGTGAATCTGGCACGTTGTGTATGATCCTGACACAAAATTTGGACGCTGCTGCGTTGTCTGCACTTCTCACATTTTATTTTATAGCACTTGTATTGTTCTGCGATGCTTATTTTTCCTTTTCCTTGTGAGTTATCCAACTAATTGTTCAAGCTACGTTCAATATTGGAGTGTTAAGCATGAATTCAAGCAAAATAACAACAATAAATATAATAATCATTGAGCCTGAGCCTATATTCCGTACTTAATGTCTTATCTTTATCAGAAAGAGTACCCCTTGACATACCG
Source organism: Populus tomentosa (assembly GCA_018804465.1). Lineage (NCBI taxonomy): Eukaryota > Viridiplantae > Streptophyta > Magnoliopsida > Malpighiales > Salicaceae > Populus > Populus tomentosa. The sequence goes on from CM031989.1 coordinate 5,552,915, forward strand.
AAACAAGTTCCTTGAAGAGGTAGGCGTAGGACTTTCCTAAAACCAGTTTGGTTCGCCCGCCATGCAGGGATCGACAGGACTTTGTGGAAAAGAAAATGCAGGTTTTTGCCGATTGAAACTATTCATCATTAACAATGCAGATACACAATCATAAAATTTAAACATAAGCTACTCATTGGAATCCCTTGAACATTGATTGCTATGGTAATGTATTTATTGTTTTACATCCTTTATAAACACTTTAATTATATGCAGTTCGCCTAAGAACTCAACGCCGAGACAGAGTGAAATTGAGATTATATGGACGGGAAGCTGAGTTTTTATAATTTCATTCTTCAAAACACTTTCTTCAATTGTTCCTTGACCTGAGTTTTTGTTTGTTACCTATACCATATGTGCAAAAAAACATTATGTTGATTTTGAAAATGATTAATTAAATAAAACCGATAAGTCCAAGTTAATTGAAAGTCAAAATGTATAAATTCAGAACTAAGAACTAAAATGAAAAAGACGTCCAATTAAGAGGCTGGCACTTGAGTTTGACATGGGTGAAATGACAATAAATTAAAATTTTGAAAGCAATTATGAATACTATTAAAAGTAATAGGAAAAACAGGGGCTTAATTGAAATTTGCCAATCCTAAATCAAGAACCCTAAATGACACGTCGCTTATAATTAAAGAAGAGAAGGTGAATAACACGTCGTTTGATCGGTTGACCTCTGTTCTGTTTTACAGTTTTGGACTAATCGAGCTGAAGACTTTAAATGAATAAATATGAAGCTACATATTTTCAAATTGAGTAATGTTAGATTCAAATGAAATGTGTGCATCCTGTATACCAATTACAGGTGGTATCAGGCGATGGTGACATTAGAGGTTTTTTTGATGAGACCTCATAAGTAGACATCACAGTCATCCATGACTAAAACATATTTGTGCCAAAATTGACTTTCTTTTCGTGTGCTCATACATAAAGCCTTCTCAATAAGTTTTTATCAAGTGTTTACAATTCTTCTCTCAAGATGAAGAGATCAAAAATGAAATCAAAATCTTAGTAAAACCCTATAAATACCCCCTAAGTTTAAAAGTAAAAGGGATGGAAAAAAAAAAAAAGAGAAGGATAAAAAAGAAGGAAAATATTAACCTTGAACATAAGGGTAAAAGTTCCATAAACCTAAGAAAAGTTTTTCAAGGCTTTGAAAATGCGAGTAAGCTTGTGATTGGCAAAACCTTTCAAAAGAAAGTATAGAGAAAATAGTTCTGGGTATATCTTGCTAATCCAAAAAAAGGTTCTTTGTGGCCTTTTTTTTTTTTTTTGTTTATATATGTTTATGTTTACAAACATAAAAAAGAGATTGTAATATTTAACAAGTAATGTTTCACATCTTTGTTGTTGTGATTTTTATGTAATGATGTTATTTTGAAGCTTTTTTTTTATATGTTTTTAATATTAAACTTATTGTTTTAAGTTTTGTTTTTTATATATAATGTTGTTTTAGCTTTTGTTTAACATATGCTATGCATGTTAATACAAGGGTGTTTACCATGAGTTTGTTACGCCTATTCATGGACAAAATGGGTCAGGAAAACCAATTTGAAATTCATGTTACATGAATATATATATAGGTTGTTTTAAGTGTATGGTTTTTTGGATTTGGTACCTCATGTTTGATTTTGTTGTTTTGATGTTGTGTTTTGTTAGTTTTTTATTCAAATATGTTTGTGTATGGTATTGTGAAATGTTGAGATAAAAAGAGCAAGTTTTAGAAGCAAAAAGTGCCTATTTCTAGGCTTGGAAGTGATTGGGCATGACTGGTTTTTTTTGGGTTTTTTAGGTAATGCTCTTCATATTCTTGGGAACAACATCGCCTTAACCCCTAGATTTAGACCATTTTTGGTCCATTTATTTGCATATAACCCTTCCTTATACATGATTAACCAATAATCTAGTGTTTATTCATATCAATAACGTGTTTAAATTGTTTTTGATCATAGGGTTTCAATTTTGAATTGAAACTTATTTTGACTAAATTATGATGATTCATTGATAATCAAAGTGAAGGGATACTAAATTATTGATCCTTGCATGATTTTCAATATGTTATGCCTTCGATTTGTCTATACCTAGTTTGGTTTGAGAGCCACATTATTGGGTTCATGTTGAATGCTCTTCATTTGTTCATGTTTTCCCCGAGAACACTAGCTTAGCGACATGATTTCAACTTGTTTTGCTTCATTTCTTTTCATATACATCTTTGTATGACATTTATAATCAATAATATAGTGCTTTTTTGCATCAATAACATGATTTTAATGATTTAAAATCACAGAGTTTCGGTTTAGAATCGAAATCTATTTTTGACAAAATTATGATGCTCAAGTAAAAATCAAAGTGATTGGATGCTAGATTATTGATCATTGTATGATTTCCAACATGTAAGTGCTTTCGTTTTGACCAAATTTGGTCTGATTTGAAACCCAAGTTGTTGGGTTTGGTTTCAAGTGTTCTTGATGTTTTTTTTTTTTTGGTGTTTGATCCATTTTATTCAAATATTTTTTAGTTTTTGTGTTTTTTTTAGTGTTTAATCTGTATTTTTTTTCCTTTCATTTATTTTTTGTTGTTTTCGTGTCAAACCATGATTTTTGGTTTGGTTTATTGTCAAACCAAAACTTTTTGGTCAACCCAATCAGGTCGGGTAAAAACAAATCAGGTCAAAGGGTTTATACCCTGTTTGGTTTGCCCTTTTTTTGTTAAGTTTTGTTTTGTTTTTTTTGGTTTATGGGTGTGTTTTACAAACAATATTTAGGCCCATTTTTTGTAGTTTTATTTCAAAGAAAAATATTTTTTACCAAACAAAGCCTAAGAAATAAATTATAAAAAATATTTTATTTTATTCTTGCATATGGCCAAAAATCCTAACATTATTTGAGCATCTTTTTTAGACAAAAAATTAAAATACTTTGGCATGTTTCTTTCTTTCTTTTTTCTTTTTTTAAAAATATTGCATGGATTTGACAACAAGCTTGTAAAATTTCAAAGGATTTTGGCTTATATTTAAAAAATATTTGACATTAGATTTTTGCAAGTAAATATTATTCATTTTTAATATAAGGATAAAAAACCTAAAATTGGTTAATATCTAAAATATTATTAGGAGTAATAATTATATTATTCACTTTTAATATAAATATAAAAAAACCTAAGAGAGGTTAATATCAAAAATATTATTTGGGATAATAATTTTATTACTCACTTTAATATAAATATATAAAACTTGTATGAGCTTAATATCTAAAATATTATTATGAATAATACTACTCATTCACTTCTAATAAAAGGATAAAAACTACAAGGAATTTCGTCTGAAATATTATTTGTAATAATGCGGTAACAAAAATTCTAGTTTTACCTCGAAAAAAGTCTCAACAATAATTAAAGATATTTCACCTTTCTAGACCGATTTCTTGACCTAGAAAACTAGAGTTTGTTCATCGTAGCAACCTATTATAGTAGGCTAGTAGAAATATACATCATCAAACCATAGAAAAAAAAAATACAGCTTACCTTAGTGTACTAGAGGTGCTAATATTTTTGTTGTACATAACCAGTCCCCTTCCTAGAATCTTTTAAAAAAAACCCAATTAAAATTTCTAACAACTATAATATTAAGTGACGACATTCTCAACCATTTAAAAAACCTTTCAGACATATGAACGGGAAGGGTCACCATGACTTCACGCTAATCTGCAATTGCATAAAAAGGGATGAATGGCAATCCATCTACCCATGAATTCTTCGCCAACTAACATTTGATATTGTCATTGTTAGTCCCTTTCCCAACCACAGTAATCAACTGGCTCTTGCTCGAAAAGCGAGATCAATTCTCAAGTAGGAATCTTGTCAAACTCATGTTTGCTTAGGTTTGACATGTAATTGAGCCTAAGGGCATTGGGTTTGAAAGCTCGCCAAAACTATGCCCATATAAGCTCATCTCATAGCCACACCTAAAGGTGTTAGGCCTGGAAGTAAGCTAGACACATGTCATCTGGGCAAGGTATTCTACCTAGCCTAGGGGTGTTGGGTATGGACACAAACCTCACTTATTTATCATTGGGTTATCACCATGTCTTTGGACCTTCTGAACTAGAACTTAGGCTCAAAATTCATTTTTCATAATGCTTAAAAATATTGATCAATTGATAGCTTTCCAAGTCTTTGTGTATTCAATATGCAAAGATTTGTTTTGAAGGGTTATCAACTTTTAACGAGAGACTTTTTACTTTTCCTATGCAATAAACTATCCCAAACAAAACTTTTAGGATTCTTGTGGCCATGTGACTTGCCTTAATTAAAAGAGTTTATTGGGAAGAGAAAACAATGACATGCATTTAATGTAGTAATTAACTAGTTTTTTTTTTTTTAGATTTGTGGTGACATCAAGGGTTATTCATCTATTGAGGACGAGAAAAAGTTATTTCTTTATGACTCTAGTCACTCTCACTTCCATTCGTTTCTTATACTTTCACTTTTATATATTCTTTACTAAAAACGAATTGTTGAAGAAGCTTTGAGCAAGATTTATTCCCATATATATATATATATATATATATATATATATATATATATAAACTCTGTTATTGTTATTATTCCCCCACTTTAAACTACTTTCTTCTTCCTTGTTATTTAGTCAGAAAAACTTGGATTCTAAAAGAGTGAGTAAAGATGTTGTTTTTTTCGGTGGTGAATTTAGCTTCCAACCAAAAACTAGGGAAAACAATAAAGGATAAGGGTTTATTAGACTAGGCCTTAGGACTAGAGAGGGTGGAACTCTAGCATCCACTTCTGAAAGGGGGAAGGTAGTTTCCAAACTCAGAGAAAAATAGGTTGCCTCAAACCCTTAAGGACACTAAGTATAGCACCTTAACCATAGAACAAATGACCTATATGAATGGTCAGCAGTTATGAGAATATATGGCTAAACTGTCTTCCAGGAATGAAAAGATCAATCAACCGACCTTGGCCACTTTTAGGGAGTGTTGTGAAGTCATTGCCTTTTAATGCATGTAAGAGCCGAGGCACTCATTCTCTTTTTAAGGTTCCTGAGGGAAGTATTTTGCTATTATAGGTTAGGTTTAGGCCAAGCACATTCCAACGAATAAATTAGATTGTTCGCTTTTGACAAATTCCTTAAGCTTTTTGAACTTGATCCTATTATAAATAAATTTAGGACATGTTATAATTTGATTAGTGGTGCTAGGGCAAGCCTGCCCACATCAAAAAATCAAGGGGGAGGTGGCTAATCATAAGGCACAACAAGATGATTAGCAGAATAGATGAGATGATAGAAATTTGAGATTATGTTCACTATTAAAAATTACCCTTTAAAATGAATAGTAAACCCTTTCTGATCTTGATCTTGGATTAGAAAAAAACATGTACTATATTGGTCAAGACCTCAACTGAGTATGAGATGAATGAGATGGCCAAAAAGCATTATCAGGCCTTATTACAAAGTATATAGATTCTTATCTTTTATTTTTGTATATCTAAATATCCATCTCTGACTTTGTTTTTATACAAGGTTAGCAACTGAAGGCGACTTTATTTTTATACAAGGTTAACAACTGAAGGGAAGGAGAGTCTTCAGCAGGTTCTACATCTGAAAAGGCACATCCATCCCTTAATTTATATGGCTCTAGGACCGAAGCAAAGATGGAAAGTGACCTTATCAAAACAGACAAGCTTCCTATCCCTCCTATTAGAAGTAAATGAGGACACTACTCTTGTGAAGTCTGAGACTAAAACTAGTAGAGGAAGTTATTTTTCCCTAGCTGGGGTTGATAACCCTTTCTAAAATGATTGCAGGTTTTGTCATCTGCTTTAAAAATAAAAGGTTTCCACACACTATTTTAATATATTCTCAATTTAAAATACATGCATTACCAAACACACATGTCAACATTTATGTGGTGCGGCGTCCACGTCATTAAATTGCAGCACCAAGATAGATGCTTCACTACGTTACCATACAGGTTCCCTGCTAATACATGACTTTTTTCTGCGCATCACCCCATGTCTTTGCATTTATCCCTCCACTGGAGAACAACTGTTTATACTTATCCTCTTGATTTGTTCGTTTCAAGTTCCAACACCAAACAAAGTTAAACATTCCATCCAGGCCTGTTCATTCTTCACACTCGTCTCAGATGCGTAATTAAGTTCAATACTTGCTTTCATGTTAGAACCAGAGGTACAACTATGGTCATTTTGTACAGCTTTTTTACTATTTCCACTAATATAATATCCGACTCCTCTGATGAGAATGGAGTTGCTGCAATGCAATAGAATTGAGGTTTCCATGCTGTTGCTGCTTCCTCGACCCTCCTCCGTTCTTCAATTGAATTTTGCATCATCTGACACCAGAAGTGGGAAAAGCCTACCAGCCAATACACTGTTTTTAAATATTGATATTAAACCAAGTAAAAAAATAAATCAAAAATGGCATTTTCTGTTGAAGGCTGGCTTGCTCAAACTTTTACCTTGTATGAAACATCTCCGCGCATGGAATCATTCCAAAGGCACATGAAGCAATCATGTTTGCCCCTGAATACAATTTTTTCTGTCAAAATTTAGTCCATCCTTCATCACATTTTTATGCTCATGTATCTGCCAATCAAATTGGCAAGGGCGTCTATCAATGACTTTGGGTTGAATATCACTCCAACTTTCGGATCACAGACAGAGTCAACCATGATCTGCAAAAACATAATTTGTTTAACCTCGTGAACAAATAAAGCAACTTAACATCATCAGGGAATGGTGAATTAACATCAACGAGCAAATCACTCTACTCAGTTTTCTAGTCCCCAATAAGAGATGGGGCAATATCACAATCATTGAATAGAGCACCTGAAATGCCAGCCAGGTAAATCCCTGCCTACCTGCCCTTAGAATTTGCTTGACAATGCCTTACTCGTCAAGACATTGTGGAAAGCAAGCAGTAATAGGAAAAGGTGTACTTTTTAAGGAAAAATAACCAATGCAAAGAGTAGAGCTAAAAGAAGATATCATAGTAGGAGATTTCCAGAAAGAATTTCTTAGATAGCTTTTCTAATCTAGAATTTGTCTACTTCATAGTAAACCAACTGCTGTAAGCAATAGAAATAAGACATCTATAACTCATCAAAGTTACGAAACTCCAAAACAAAACATTGAACTCCAGGACATACCACAAAATCGTTTGAATATGTAGCTGCTGGAATTTCATTTAAATGCAACTAAAAGTAATGATATAAGCACACATACCACATCAAAGATCCCTTGGGAAGTCAAGCATTGCACATCTATGGGAATTTGGCCCTCTTTGGGAACTAAAAGTGTATTGATATACTGGTTTGGCTGCATAGAGATATCAACTGAAGTAAATAGCATGCTTCATTCTGTTTTTTCCCCCCTCAAAATCAAAGAAGTTTTGCAAACCTTGTATATTAAATGTTTTATCACAGATCTTTAGCAAAACCGAGAGAACTTTTTTCTTTAGAAAGCAAGAACCAACAACCTAATAGCATGACTTATCAATCTTTAAGTTGGAGGTGTCAAAAGAAGCAAAAGGTACATGAGCATATGAGGCTGAAAAATCACAATTTCCCTAATTGCTATATCTCCTGCAAAAGTGAAGTCCTTCATTTCTTTTTAACTCAAAGTGTTTTCAGCCAGAAAATGGTTGTGCTGAATGAATAAAGAAGCAATGTTGCAATTAAAAAAATTCTCATAAAAAGGTACGTGGACAGAAAGGACTATCTTTTTGACAAGTACTTGATTGAAAGGATAAAAAATGAGACCTTCTCACCATAGGGAAGGTTACACATTGTAAATAAAAGCACGTGTAGCAACCAGAAGAAAACCAGTTTGTTTTGCCCCTGTGCTGCATTGAATAGTCAATTTGCACCTTTTATTTTCAATTTAGTCAAGTGCACCCAAATTGGAGCAAATGCAATCCATCCAAACCCAATTTATAGCTCCTGTTAGATTCTAAACTAAAGCGATCTTGTGGACTTCTAACATTGCATTTCACAAATATGGATGTCAAGTAATATATGGATTTTATAAAAATTGTAAACAGAAGTTATTGACTGGGTTGAATTGGATAATATTTTTGTTGATTTGGATGCAATACTGAATTGGAAACATAGGGTGCAAATTGACTTGTCAACTCAAACATGGGTGGAAAATGGTAGTTTTCTCTACCAACCAGGATGAAGGGGACTGTGAATTGTCCAGCCCCTTTTCTGGTTCCTGAATCCAAAATACAGACAAAAAGATAAGAAATGCACAATGTGTGTTGGTTTTATTAATAAAGATATTCAGCTATAGATCGCACATGCATAGGGTAGAATATGTTTCTAAAAATTGGATAAAACAGAAGAATACTTTTTTCATCATAACTCCATGATTGTCTCAAAATATAATCCATCTAGCCACTTACAAAATTTTCCAAACAAGAATCAGTATCTCCATATTTTCGATTTAGGGCGTCTGTTATGGAAGTTACAAACCCAGAAGCAGAAAAGCCATTTGTCTCTCGATCATGTGTACCATTCAACAAAAGTACCTAATGTTGGACAGAGGTAAATAAGTATAGCACATGTATGCTAAAATAGCAGCATATTTTGATGTTCAGCTTGTAAATAATATATAAGAATGTCCAAACATGGAACGTCAGAGGATTCTAATTTCCAAATCTGTGACATGATCGATCAAGAGAGTAATGATAGATTTTGATGCAAATAAGACAGCAAGAAATTAGCCACATGCATCAATTGACACATGTCCAAGAGGTTATGAAATCAGCACCTTATGGCAGTTCCTGGAAGAAATAATTTCTCCAATGCCACGTAACACCTAAGACAAGTCATATTTAATGATGAATAACAAGTAAATGAAACAGCCATAGATAATGATGAACCACAAGTAAACAAAATCACATCAATATCCTCCTGCAAACCAAAAGATGAGAAAACGAATTTGGCAACAATCATCAAATGAAAGTTGAATTTCATTAAAAACACCGAATCAAGAATGTTACCAATGATGGGCAAACGGAGGTAAAGAGGGATCCCATTGCATAAACAATACAATCCACATTACTCAATCGGTCCAAGACAGATGCATTTACCATGGGGAAGACCTATTCAATTTGAATAATAACATTATTAGAATCAGAGTTACATATTTCAACAACCAAGATCCACATTTCATGAATATGCAACTGTAAGAAACTTGAGAGACAGAAGGATTTTTTTTTTTTTAAAAAAAAAAAAACAGACTGGAAACAAGACATCAATGTGACTAATGAAGTTCGAAAGGTACAGGCGTGTCCTATCTCCTTGTATCACCATTCACCAAATACATAAAGCACGTCAGCAAAATTGTTCACCACAAGGGGAAAAAAAACCAAACTTTACAAATCACCTGACATCAAATTCCAGGTGCAAGAGATCAGAAACAAGTGAATATACAGCATCATATTCACGTATCTAAGAAAGAAATTGGTGTTATGCTGACATGCTATATTTTGCATGTTAAAGAAGTTTCAAATGACTGCGTAATTGTGGTCTTATAATAAATTACAGAAAGATAAATGTTATTGAAGTACCAATGCCAGAATACCGTCTTTCATTTTTGCTTTTCAATTTTTTTTGCAATGTCAGGCTCTTGCATATGAAGGTAGTACCAAAGGTTCTGGGCCGCTTTTACATTATACCAACCAAAAAACACATGAGCATGATACAAGAACAATTCTTCATGATGATAATTGTTTGTGGTAGAAGAATAAAGTGCAAGATGTATTCACCTCGTGCAGTGAGTTTCCACCCTCATTTGACATATAGAAAACCCTCTTTATTCTTGAAGGAAGTGCTGGGACTGAAGAATATCCCTACCCAAAAGAATTTCTTTCCATAAGAATTTGGCATTTCAAAAGAGCTTTTAAATTATCAATAAAGTGCAATCCGAACACCATTCTGCTCTGGTATAAAACTAGGAATTGGATTCTGTTTCCAAATATGATGACAAGGAGAAATTTTATTTGTTTATATAGTCTAAACTGATTAACACATATTCTCCCAGCACCAATATTTCTGTATTTAGATGCATGTCAGCAACTGGTCTCCAGAGATCAGTTAAATGATTTGGTGAACAAAACCTCAGTCCAAATTGTACTTTGGATGACAATTGGGAATTGGATTTCCTAATATCATTTAGATACCAAATCAATCATAACAATGAGAAAAGAGATATATTCTTACAATAAAAAATATTGATTAACATAAATTTGCCCTTACAGATGTGATTGCCTCTCTACCACACAATGTTAAGTGATGCTTAATAAGGAAGAAAGAAGGTTACAGCAGAGTAGAAGTAACAGAACCACCAGCAGAAGCAGCATAGCAATTTGCATGTGATGAATATCGTAATTGGCATGTGATGATTAGTTGGTGGATTCAGTTAGTAGCTGAAACATAGCTAGTGACAGTTAGGAAGTTAATTGCAAAGTAGTTAGAAGCAGTTAGGTAGTTAACGTCATTGTATAAATAAGAGTGTATGAGAAACGTAGAGGGCAAGTAATAAAGCTGAATCATTTTCTGTATTTGCAGAAGACTCTTTCTCTTTCTCTCTTTCTTCTACTTCTCAACCTCCCTTTCTTAAACTACTAACCACCATTGTTAAGGACATTTCTTATCAATTTTGTATCAGAGCCAAAGATCCAAACAAGATGAGAGCTCTAGAGGAGCAGAGCAGACGAACAAATGAAGAAATACAAGAGGTAAGAGCTGAAGTTAAAATGCAAGGAACTGAGTTATACAATAAGATAGAACAGCTAAAATTGAAGATGGAGAAAATGCTGTCAACCATGAGTTCCTTTGAGGCCAATCAAGACAATGAACGAGTAATGAGGGAGAATGTTGTTGGGATTCAAGAAAGCAACAGAGGAGGGTATAATATAACTTTGCCAAAGGTGGAATTACCTAACTTTGTAGGGGGGGAATCCCTGTGGTTGGGTGAGGAAGTGTATGAAATTCTTTAAGATGCACTACATAGTCATACACCAATGAGTTGAGATTGCTTCTTTGTACTTAGGAGGAAGAGCTGAGATTTGGTACGAAGGGTTCGTGGTAGGAGGTAAGGACTTAATGAACTGGGATGAGTTTTCAGAAGTAATTTGTTTAGTGGCCAGTACCTCATACAATCAAAGAACTAAGGGGATTCTTGGGTTAGTAGGATATTACAAGAAATTCATTAAAGGAATCATCAGTAAACCATTAACTGAAATTTTGAAAAAGAATAAGTTCGGGTGGAATGACATGGCTCGAGCAGCATTTGACAGACTCAAGGAAGCTTCATGTATAGCACTAGTGTTAGCATTGCCTGATTTTGATAAGGTTTTTGAACTGGGGATTGATGCTTTGGCAGTGGAATAGGGGTTGTGTTAAGCCAAGAAGACAAACCTATAGCTTTTTTCAGCAAAGCATTGAGTACAAAACACTAGTAGCTAGATGATATATCTAGTGCTTGAAGATATATATCTCAGGTGTATAACAATGAATCAACCTAAGAAGTGGTTTAAATGGTTGTCGTTAGCTCAATGGTAGCACAACACTAGCTTCCACTCTTCTATCAAAATGAGTCCCTTCCAAGCATTGTTTAGGTATCCACCACCAAGCAGGGCATTGTCTACTAAAGAATTTAGTTCAATGGCTACAGTGGAAGAGGTGGTAACCAATAGAATTAATATGGATCAGTTCTTGCAGAAGTAGTTAGAGAAGGTTGTGCATAGGATAAAGCATATGGCAGATAAAAATAGAACTGATAGCGAATTCAAGGAGGTGGATTATATTTACTTAAAGCTTCAACCATACAAGCAATCAAGGATGGAATTAGGGAAGCATTTCAAGCTCAATCTGAGATTTTATCCTTCATATAAGGTTTTGTAAAAGATTGGTTCGGTTGCATATAGGTTGGAATTACAAAAAGAAGTTGCCATACACCTAGTTTTTCATGTCTCATTGCATAAGAAAAAGCTTAGTGAGAATGTAGTAACCTCAACAACTTTGACAATAGTGGGTGGTGGTGGAAGGGCAAAGATTGCTCCAGTGACTATACTGGATAGGGAACTCATGAAGAAAGGAAATAAGGTAGAGCTGATGGATTAGTACAGTGGTCTAATATGTTTGAGGAAGATGCCACTTGAGAGAATTTGGAAGAATTGAGTCAACAATTCCTGGATTTTAGCTTGGATTCTTGAGGAGGAATTTTAAAGGGAGGGCAAATTTTTACATGATGCTTAACAAGGAAGAGAGAAGGTTACAGCAGAAGAGAAATAACAGAACCAGCCACAGTAGCATAGCAACTTACATGTGATGAATATTGTAAATGGCATGTGATGATTAGTTAGTTGATTCAGTTAGTAGGCTGACAAGTAGTTAATGACAGTTAGGAAGTAAGTTGAAAGATACTTAGAAACAGTTAGGTAGTTAACTTCACTGTAGAAATAAGAGAGTATGAGAAAAGTAGAGGGCAAGTAATAAAGTTTAATCATTTTCTGTATTTGCAGAATACTATTTCTCTCTCTCTTTCTTCTACTTCTCAACCTTCCTTTCTAAAACTACAAACCACCATTGCTAAGGACATTCCTTAACACCCAACCACCATGATTAATCAGACTTGATCCCATCAAGCACACGGAACTTTTGACAAGATAGTTCCATCATCACTTCAATTGCAGCACACAATACCTCCATAAACTACTAATTTATGGCCAAATAAGATATTCTCGGCAATCCCTATTCAGAAATTCTCAGTAAAATATTGATACATTAACTAATTAAAAACTAATTGTACTTCAAGTTACATAGCTAAACAACAATACCTTATCAATGTGTTGCATGGTTCCACTGGTTGGATGTGAAATCTCATTCTGACCTCGAATAATAGTGCCATCCTAACATAAATTACTAAAATATTAGAAAAGAAAGACAGATGCTGTATAAAAATTTGCCGACCATATAAGTGGTTTTAGTTTTGATGTTACATAAATTTTCTCTCTCTTGTCTGATGGCATCATCTTTCAAAAACAAATAGCAGCTAAATTGCAAGAGAACATTATAAACCAAGAAAACTTTAGAAAAAAGAAATACAATTTACATTGTAAGAATTACTTGTCATGCAAAACATTTTCTCCAATTGTTAAAAATCAGTAAACAGCTACAGATCAATGACCTAGGTTGCAATTACAAAAACTAAATTTGGAAATGTTATACAGTATAATCTGCATATGTCACAAGCATACACACTTAACATAAAGTGGTAGCAATACCCATAATTCGCATCCTAATGTAAGCCTGTCATTTGTTGAGATGACTGGAAGAACCAGACTTTCTGCTGGAATATCTGAAACACGTGAAAATAAAAATATAGCGGCATCTAAAGATTGAAAAAATATGCGTGCACCTGCAAAGAAAAAATTCCCAATGCTGCAAAAAAGAAGCATGTCAGTTAAGTCATGATTGTGTAAAAAGCTTCAAAAAACACACAGAAATTTAAGGTGGAAAGCTTTATCAAGAATGGGGAAAAACTTAAGGAAACAACAAAAATTATCCAAGAACATATGATTCTCTAGAATACATAGACTTCAGGGCAAATCACTCCTAGATATTGGTGGAATAGGAAGCCTACCCAAGAACATGATCATCAATATTCTAAATATAAAACAGCACTGTGACACCACAAAACAGTAAGTAGCAAGACATAGTTACAATTGGATACAAGTACCTGCCATTACTAAAGCAAAATGATTCATTAGGCCGACGCAGGATCTGCATTCACAAAACATTTATTGATTTCATACTAACATTATTTCACAAGTTCTAACAAGTACTAAAGCATTTGACAGAAACAACACATACAAAAGTTGGAACCAATCTGGAGAAGAAGCAAAATAAATAAATAATGACATCCAGCAAACGTTCAAAAGAAGAACAACTTTAAGAGGTGTCACCATTAACTTTCCTATACCCTATCACCAATATTAACCACTTCATCTCTCACATAAAAGTTCCTCTCATTTTGTAGAAAGTTTACGTTAAGTCCATAGACCTTCGACGACATAGTTAATAGGCATGCAAGAAGCACGTCGCATGAAAATCAACAAGATGAAATGGCAATAAAGGGACAATCCAGTATCATTTTCAGCTTAGCCTACCTCATTTTGGAAATAAACAAGAAAAGCTCGAATTGTTTCACTATATGGTCTTGATACGCCTTTCCATAAAGAGTGTTCTCCTCCTACAATATCATACCTGCCAAATTCCAACTCAGCACACTGTTATTCAATACCCGCACCATATATATACCTAGCAAGTAAAACAATAGAAATTCAGGATAGAACCTATAAAACTGAATTTAATAGTAGACAACATGGTAATTTAAGGAATTTCAAGACACCTTTTACATAAATAAAATATACCTAAGCAAAAAATACAACATTACTGGACCATCAAGTTTTTGCACATCAAATTTTTTCTCTAATATTTTATGTTCAAAGACAACCGGTCTAGCACTTTTAACACCTTTCTCTTTTCCTTTTTTCTCAAATTTCCTACAATTTTTTACACTGATTTCATGAGGGGAAAAGTCAAATATGAAAAGCAACCAAGAAAACGTTGAAATGCACAAACACACAAGGATAAATTAGTGTAAATCCAAGTTATGCGAAGAAACACATTTTGGAACCGATTAGTAAGATGAATATTATGACTTAAAAGGAGAAGTGCTTTAAATTGAAATGCGTTTAATGCTATATATTTAAATTAAGAAATCAACAAAATTCACAAGACATATTATTACCATTGGGATTTGGAATCTTGGGGATCAAGAGGTAAACGATGCCCAAGCAATCTTCTGACAGCAAGAGCTTCAGCACTACTTTGATCAGACAATCTTAAACACCTCGACCGAATATCTCCAACCGCAGGACCACCTAAGTTACAGTTTAGAGTGTATCAATTACACCGGAAAAGAGAAAAAGAAAAAGTGTATCTGCTATTTACCGAGCACGCGGACAATCTCAGCAGTGCTGCCACCATCATCAGAAACAGGGAGAACGTGAGCAACACTCGTTGTTAATTTCTTCAGTTCTTCCACTACGCCATTAAACGCAGTACCACCTGCATATGCATTAAGAATTAATCATAATTTTTTGATCTAATTGAAGAACGAGGAAGTATAGTAGAGACCTGAGAAGACGAGGAGGGAGGGTTGTGAGGGCCTAGGGCTTGAATTTGAAATGGAAGAGGGGGAGGGGGAGCATTGAAGGGAAGTCATGGATACAACAAGAGGTTTTGGTATTGGCTTAGGGAATGAAGAGAAAGGGAAGAGTAATTGAGGAGGAGAATGGAGGAGAAGAGAGGGGGAGGAGGCCTTGGAAATCAGGGGTCCCAAACAACTGTCCGCCATATTCCCGCGATTTCCTCCCTCCAACCAACCAACCTATTTAGCTCACCACCTATATTATATTATTTTTTGTTCTTAAATAAAAAAATTCTCATTTTTTTCTAATTTAGTGGTTTTTGTATTTTCAATCACATTTTTTTCTACACAAAAATAAAAATAGAGGATGAATTATTATTTTTCCCATTCAAATGGTAAATTTTGTTATCTTGCTATCTTTTGATGGGTTATTTAAAATCAATTTTAAAGGACAATAGACTAGTAACAAAAGAAATTAAAAGCCTTAAGAGTGTAAAAAAATTACAGAGAATCTCATTACAAAAAAAAAAAACTGTAAAAGGGTCTTTTATTTTAGCATATGAGGTAATTCACTGTTTACACAGTATAAATTTTATTTCTCCCTTTCATACACAGTTTTTATCTTGCTAGCAAGGATAGAATGGTATTTTCTAGTGAATCTAAAGGTCATCTGCAAATTAATTGAGAACAATTTAGTTGTTTATATTTTTGGACATAAATACCTTTAAAAGTTAATTAAAATAAAAAGGCTACAAGGGCTTTTTACATAATTTCCTTTTTTTTACAAATAGTACAATCACTTCATAATCTTTAAAGTGAATAAAAAAAAAAAGACAAAGACTATTTTAGTTTTTTATTTTATTTTATTTTGTTGGCGTGTGTGGTGTTGTAAAGCGATTAAAATTTTCAAATAATTGTTTTATCTAAAACATCTAATAAAGGTGAATTTGTTGGGGGTAGCACGTGTTGCTCAAATCATAACAGTTCAGTAATAGTTTGGTTTTTTCTCCTACTCTTATTTTCTCTTTCTTCTTATTGAAATTCAAGTTATATTAATAAAAAAATCAAGGTTGTCCTGCCATTTATTTTGTTTTTTAATTATGTTTTTTTTATCTTTTGATTGGTGTTTATTTGTTTTGAAATCTTTTTTAAATTTTATTTTTTATTTTCATCCATTTCCATTTGATTTTTTTAGTTTTTATATTAAATATGATACTCATTCTTTTTATTATTGTTTTTCAATTATTTTCTTGATTTATTTTTTTCTTTTAATTTTCTACCTCAATATTTTATTTTATTTTTTTCAAATTTAATTCATATTTTTTTAATTGCTTTTTTTTAATCCTTTTTTTAATTTGTTTTTTCTTTCAATTTGTCCTTTATCATCTTATTTCATTCATTTTTTTTATTTAATTTTGATCTTCATTCTTTTAATTGTTTTTTTTATCATTTTTTTTTGTTAAATCTCTCATTATTGTCTTTCATTAGTTTTTAAACCAAATTTGATCCTCATTGTTTTTATTACTACTTGTTTTATTTTTTATTTTTTATGGTTAAGAGTTTTGTTTAAGATTTTTTTTATATTTCTAGAGGGTTGTCTAGGTCTCATAATTAGGATTGATGATTTTAAAAATTAGCTTTCTTTAACTTTAGTCTTTCAAAAGAAATTAATTTTTTTCTTTAATATTAAGCTATTGCCCCTTGAGCTTTTTATTTTTTTTCCTTTTCCTTCTTTTAGGGATATCCCGGATTGTGGGTTAATCAAGTTAACCTGAGTTGCTTTGAATTATTTTTATTTTTTTAAAATTTCATCTGGGTAATTGGGTCTTGAGATCTCTTATCTTTTATGTTTTTTTTTTTTATCGTTTTATCTCAGGTTATAAGTTCATTAGGTTAATCTAAGATAGCTAGGGTTTTTTTTCAATGTTTTATCTATATTTATTTAAATTTAATTATTTTTTCTACGTCATTTTAAAAAGAAATTAATTTTCTTATCTCAATCTCATGTCGCGAATAGTAAGTTAATAGAGTAAATCTAGGTTGATTCAGATTTTTTTATTTTTATTTTTAATTTTTTTAAAATTTTATCATTTAAAATCAACTTTGTCGTGCCTTAAATTTTTTAATTTTTTTTTATCTCTTGTAATAATTAATCAAGTTATTTCAAGTTCGCTTGAAATATCATCATTTGCATAATATTTTTTAATTAAAAAAAATAGACCTGCCCTGCAGCTTTGGCAAAAGATCTAGTCCTGTCAACAACAAAAAAGCTAGGGAGATTAGCAGTTTGTTTGACTTTTTTATCTGTGTATGTGTGTGTGTGTGTCAACCAATCGATGCAAATAAAACATTTGATAGATGGAGGATCTAATGGAAACCCGAGAAAGGGCATGCCTGTACTTCGCCCAAATTGTCATTTTAAAATCTGAGATGGATGCCCAATTTTTAAGGTAAGAGTGGGGCCGGGAATAGCTTGAGACCGACTACACAGCATATTAACGTCAAAAATTCCCAATGGATCCTTTTACACTTTAATTATAATTAATTTAGGTTGTGTATATTTTAATTAATTTTCACAGTAAACCTCCTCTTGCCATCCATGCCCATCCTTTTGCACGTTAATTAATCTAGTGATCGATGTCTATTCTTTTATTTAACTTAAAGACAAATTGACAATTATTTTTATCACAAATTTCAATTCTAAGAACCTAAGAGTATATTTAATTGTAGGAAACAATTTTTAATCTCCATGTCCAATTTTTCAACGAAGAATTTCAGAATTTGTTATAATAAAAATGGAAGGGGTTTTTTATTTTAGGTAATAAAGTATACATCTATAGTCATTTAAACGCATAGTACATATTATAATTTAACAAAAGCAAATTATATCTATCCCATAAAAAAGAAAGTATTCATGATAGAATTATTCTTATTAACTTGGAAAAAAAATATTTTATTATATAATTATAAATAACAAATGAATTAATGATATTAACCAGATATGAAAAAGGGGAAATATAACATTTTCCTTTGACAATAGCCAACTACAATCATGAAAAACACAGCAACACGTTGCTGCAATGCTATTTATTCACAAGTAAATGGTTCCATTGCTTAGACAACGATGGACTCCCTCGAGCCTTGAAAGGACCTAAATCTCTCTCGACCTCTATACAAATTATCAGGAATGTACTAGCCGAATTCAATTAAAGCATCTGAAACGAGAGATAATTCCATTTTATGTGCACGAGTGAGACAAGAAAATCACTTCAAGTTACAGAGTTCATCATATGTTAATATATCTAGACTATCACCCACTCGGAATCAGAGAGACTGTCATCTGGTGTGGTAATAACAGATGATGCAAAACCTTCTCTCCGATTACTCGATTCTGGACCGAGATTTCTGTACCGAGCTGGTCCCTGATTGAAAACTTGATTCGCTGTCCTTTCCTGCAAGAAAAAACGAGAGAAGAAACATCAGTTATCAAAAGTTTCAACCTTCAATATTTCAGTGGCTCATTTCAAACTCGAAGGATGCCCAAAAGCTCTTATTTCAAAGGGTTGTGTATTTAAGCTTTCAAGAGTTTTCTCCTTGAAGTAGAAGTAACCTTACGAAGTTGACAGGAAGTCATACCTTGGAAGACCGAAGTTGTCCTGCTGCAGAGGAAACAGAAGAAAGTTCATTACAATCTATTACAAAGCAACTCCCATCAAGCTTCACTGTACACGATAACCCCAGATTGGAAGCATCTTCAGTGGAGTTGTCTAATTGTCCTGTGAGAAGATAAGAAAAAGTAAATTTTATCATAATTGCTCCTTTCTTTGATCACAATGTCAGCTAAATTAAGACAAATAAATAGTTAGTCAAATGCATAAGATAACAGCAGCTCCAACTAGGAAAGGGAAAGTGTGGAATTTAACAGGGTGAGATATCAAGTAAAGCCTTTAAAAAATCTCACACTGGAGAAAGGGGTCCACATTCATCATAATGGAAGAAACATTTGGATACCAGTTTCAAGAGCAGACAATGTGATCTGGTTTGGAATAATCATAGCATGGCTCAACTAGTGAAGAGAATGTTCTGGCACCAATGTGGTTAAGGGGCTACATAAGTTTGTAGGCCAACCATTGCAGATATCAATGGAGGGAAAGGAAAAGTGTAAGAGTAGCTAAGCAATAGTAGAAGGAAATGCTTACTGATAGATTCAGCTGAGGTTTCACTGGAAGTAAATCCCAATTCTGGAACCTTGCTTTCGTTGGAATAAACCAAATTAACAGATTTTGAAGATGGCTTGTCTATTGGAATTACTTCTGTGAAAGAGTTACTTTCTAGTGGATCATAAGATGTCGAGGATAACACTGAAATGCTCAGATCTTTCTCTTCTGGGGTATCTAACTTCTCAAGCTGAACTTGCTTTTCCTCGGAATGAATTTCCTTAAAACTTAACATTGATTTTTCATGTATCTTAGCAACAACCATTTCCTCCAAAGACAGATCATCCTTTGTGGCCTTGATGGGTTCGACAGAAAATGAATAAAGCGGTTGCCTCAAATTGCAAGGTTCCATATCAAAATGGTCTTGGACAATGCCTTCTTTTGACATTTTATCCACCTCAGTGTTTTTCACTTGGCAAGAGTCACTAGCTACACCATCCATGGTATCCTCAGCAGGCTTAGACAGCACTTCTCGCATGATTTCTGAGCAAAATTGCTTGACATTGGCACCTGTAGTCTGCAATTGGTTCACATATTCCAACCCTTCCTGTCCAAGAAGGTATTCAATTTCACGAGAGATGTTTTGGCAGAACTAACTGCAGCTAAAGTTGGAATTGAGCAACAAGCAAGCAACATGAAGGCTTTAAAAGCAAAACTAGCGCAATCACATCAGAATAAATTGTAACAAATTAAAATGAAAACAATGCAGAAAATTAATAAAAAAAATTCTTGATTTTATAAAACACTTAATAAACCCCTTTGAACTTGCATTATGACCTAAATTTTTTATGCTTGAGGAAATTAGATTATCTTATCTTGTCTATTCATCAGAGCAGAGAAACACTCATCTGCTCAAAGGTGAGCCTTTCCCTTTAGTGAGCTGCAGGAAGGGTTTGTTCGCAATAATGTTTATCGCATTATGTAGGCATAAGTGCTTCAGGCATGTAGCATCCTCTTTGCTGCTTAATGGTGGGTAGATAAACTATTTACACATAGTAAGACTGTACTTTTCCTTACCTTTTATTTTGATGAAATAAAAACATCTATGCTTCATTTACACAATTCATTTAGAAATACAATCAGTAAATGTTCAGTCAAGTAAAAACAAATCATTAGAATGCACATAATAACAATAAATAATCATGGCTGGAACATTTTAAAGGGATTTTAATTGCATAAATTTCAAAAATACCTGCTCCAAGATGTAATCCAACTCCAAACACATAGCTTCAAACTTCCTGTACATATTTTGCATCCAGGCCATAGCTTTACTTTCTGTTTACCGTATCAACAAAAACAACTTGGCAGTATTCTGTTTTTAGATATGGAAGTTGTTGTTCCTTCACCTCCCACTGAGAATGTCATAATCAGCTGTAGTCAGATTACTGAAAAGTTCAAAAATTTATCAACAATTCTACAATAACAAAACTATCAAAGAGAAAGAGTAAGAAATAATTAAAACCCATGAACCAAGCAAAGTAATTAAAGAGAATCCATAAGCTGGAAAACGCTGGAGTCACAAAACTTCAATGACCACTGATAATCATGAATAAAAGCAGTCCAGATACACAGCCAACAAGCATAAAAGGAGGAAAAAAAACAAAAAAACAATACAAAGTTCGGATGATCAGCATGCAAGATTAAAGATTGCAGAGTCACACTAGTCTAACACAAACAAGTCAATCAAACAAAGAGAAAAGAAAATACAAAAGCCAACATTAATTAATGAAAAAACTAAATTATGAAGCTTGAAGTTTGATCACTTACAAGTTGATTGCCATAAGCCAAAAAATATATATATATTGAATGCCTTAAACAGAAAAACAAGAAGAATTGTTTCCTATACTAAACAAAAAGAAAGCAAAAGTATCTTTCTTTTGTGACTGGAAAAGAAGGAGAAAGAGAAACAAAATGGAGGGTTGTTATTGATGACAAAAAGAAGAGAAAGGGTGTCCGTTGAGAAAGTCCTACTGCTCCCTACACACGCACTGGTCACAGAAGCTTTTTACATTGAAAGCCGAACGCTCACTTCACTCTCCTCTCCTACCCTAACCCTCGTATAGAGAGAGAGCAGCATGTTTTGCTTTGTTGTTAATTATTAAGTATTAATTAACAAGGAAAAAAGAAAACAAAAAAGGGTTGATTAAGAGAAAAAGGCAAGTTTAATCCTTTGAAAACAACATATATATTAACTCTACCAAAATTTCGGTTTTTTTTTTTCTTTCTATTATAATTAGAATTTTTTTATATTATGGATGCTAACTTCTTAAGAGTCGTAAAATACTCAAAACAAATCCTTATAAATCTTAGTTCAAAATTCAAATTCACTTCACAATTACTTAAAAAAATACCGTTGTTGATCTCTTGAATTTTCTACAAAAATATCTTATAATATTTTTCCTTATCTTTTGAGAAAATATTATTAACAAAAACTCAAATACACGTAGGGAAATTATTATACACAAGGACACAAAAAACTATTCATTATTATAGTAAAATTATAATTTTATCCTTGAAAGAAAAATTAAGATGCTTTAAGGTAAATCTTTTTGCATGGCTAGTTATTCATTTCAAGATTGTCCAGAAATATATGTATTTATTCAATTCTTTTAAAAACAATAGAGTGACTAAATTATCCCTAAGTAAAAGAAAATTACTATTATTGACCAAATATATTATTGTCTTTTATTTTTTAAAGCACATTAAAAAGATATTGTTGCCCTTGTATTCAAGAAATATAACCCATATGTCTAGGAGCTTTTTCATCCTTACACACAGGCTTTTTGGTTAACTTTTCAAGGACATAGCATGGTAGCAAAGAGCTTGAGATTTGCATAGTAGATCTTGAATTCGAGTCAGAACATGCATTTCTTGTAAAAGTCTGGGACAGTCAGGATTTTACTTACTCACCTGAACCCACAAAGTGTACTTTTCAGGGGTGGAGTTTCCTCAAATCAAAAAAAAAAAAATTAGTTAAGTTCATACCAATGGAGAGAATTTTCATCTTTTTATTTTTCAATAACTAACATAAAAAAAAATTAAAAAGTTGGAACTGTTGTTCACGCTGAACAACAACTAAAAAGAGAGAAAAAGGCTTCACTCTTACCTCTCTTCAAAATCATATGAGAAACTCTTCTAAAATTGTGAGATTGAAGCTTACAAAACAGGCATGTGAGAAAGGATACATTTAGTTCTAAATTAAAAAGCTTGGTTGGAGGAGAGGAGCTTGAGGGACAAGGATGGATGATGAAGATAAAGAACAATTGAAAAAAGCAATTGGTAAGAACTCTTTGAATTGAACTTGAAATTATTGATAAAAATGTTTTTTTTAGTTTTCCTCTTTGATTTTATAGTTAGTAAAGGATAATTGAAAAACCTTTAATATCATGATTCTAGAGTTATTGAAAATGTGTTAGAAATAATAGTTTCTTTTATTTTAGCTTGAACAAGTAAACAACGTCTTTATGTTTCATAATTAAAAAATTCATGAAACAATAAAACACGCCGGCAACATTGTCATTTTTTTTTATTACATTAAAAATTAACTTGAATCCTTACATCCAACGTTGTGTTAACAAGTCTTTTTAGTATCTAGCAACACATTTAATTCTCGCTTTATATAAGCGTTGATTTTTCAATTTATATTTAATTTTTTTTTCATTGTTAGAAAAACACGTTACAATCACTTATATATTCATCTTTTTATGTTAAAAAAATATTCACCAGCAACAAATCATAAGTCAATTGACCCGTAGATATTCCAAGGAACAAACTTTTGAGAACAATCGAACAAAGTATGAAAAATTACATGTTTGTGTTTTTTTTGTTTTTTTCTTAACCCATTCATAGGTAAAAACATATTTCGATGTTAAAAGGCCCAGACTATAAGGTGCATAGTTGCAAAACATTGAGCCTTAACAATGTAACAGCAAAAACGTGTTTTGGTTGAAAGATCTCTTCGGCCAGCTAGCAACAATGCCAAAACAGTGTTTTAGGCAGCCTCCATCTTGACTCCCAGCATATTGGGCTGAGCGTCCTATCAGACAGAAGCCCTCACCTTCATCTCGGCCATCCATAAGAAGCCGAGCAAGTGTAGCAAAAGACCAAATCTGAAGTCTATATACAGGTAAGACTTGTAGACCCACTTGTAGTTTAATATCATACAAATCCATTTGTTAGGCTTTATCTATTACATAAATAATAAAACTATGAGCTACCATTTAGTTATTATCCTAAAACAAAAAAAAAAACAATAGAAATAAAAATATATTAATTTAAAATTAAGAAAGAAAAGCATAAAAATAAATTTTTCTACAAAACATTTTTGGATTAAATTTTTATATTTTCAAATTAGAAGATACAAAAAAACATGCATTGGAAGTAATATTTATTATTCCTATAATATTTTTATAAAAAACTCATTTTCAAAAATTATCCATCTAAAACATATAACGATGAAAAAAACATTATTATAATAATTTTCAAACCTAACTCAAGAATCGATCCAATGTAAGACTCCGATCATTTTTCAAGGTTCGTATCACTAGTCAGCTTAACCAAGATTAACCTGAGTCAGTATAAAAAAAAAAATTATAATATTTTAAAAACTTAATTTAGAGTAGACCCATATCAAGACTTGAGTCACAAATAAAGTTAACCATTGACTTAAATCAATACAAGGACAAAAATAATTATTAATATAGTTTTAAGATCCTATTTAAAGGTCAACCTAGAACAAGACCCAGTTCATATGTCAAGAGAGTCAACCTAAAATAAAAATAATTATTATCATAATTTAAAAAAGTTAACTCAAGTTAATACATATTTGTACAAGGATTAAAGTTATTATAATTTTAAAATCTAACTCGAGAATCGAAAATGAAGTTAACTCTCAAGTCAAAAGGGACAAATCAAGTAGACTTGAATTAACATATAGGTAAAAGAAGATATTATTACAATTTTAAAATATGACTTAGAAATCAACTCAAAACAAGTTTCATCTCAAATCATATGGCCAACCCAACTAACCTAACTTTTCTGTTTAAATAATTACAATAACCTTGTTTCGAACAAAAGTTTTTTTCAAAAAAAATCTCCATGCTTTATACCAATGTTTTTATCTTAAATTGACCTGGAATTTTAACTAGATTAAATCAAGTCAATCCTTTCTTTATTTTTTCTTTAAGTTCAGAACAATCCAAGCCCAAGTTAACATGTCAATCATTATAATAAGAGTTATTATAATATTATTAATTTAAAAACTCAATATAAACTAAAATTAAAAAAATTATTTTTTAAAATATACAAGTTTAACAATACATATTAAAAATAAAATAAACTTTGTTTTTTTATTTTTTTTTCTTTTCCACCATAACTAAACTGAATTAAAAAATACAATCATTTTATCTTATACATGAAAAACATAATTTTATCTTCGTCCTCTTTTCTATCTTGTCTTATTTGTCTCCACTGTCTCAATCTCTTATGCTCTAGAAGAGCATCCAAAAACCACCTTTAAGACCAACTAGAGGCTCAACAAATACCACAAGTAGGACCGAAACGAAGATCAAACTTTGATACTGGTATAAGCAGATAAATTAGCAATTCATATCTAGTTGTATAAACATTAAAGTTCCAAAATGAACATACGATAACAAGCCTTGATTTAATGCATATTAATCCAAGCGGGGAAACTTGAAATCCCTTAAAGAGAGCTACATTCCCACCACACTACAAGCTCAATGCTTATATAATAGATTTGCAAAAAATAAAATAAAAATTGTACTGTGGAGGTCTCGTAGCAACACCTTGAGCAATGCATGTATATCGAAATTGTACAGGTTGCTTAAGGAATTTTATTGTGAGAAAATGCAAACATAGAATTCCCAAAACAGATCGGGCCGAGCTAATTTCTCGTGTTTAGAGCATAGAAGACATGAAAATGGATTTACCTGATAGACCACAAACTCAAATAGCATATTGGGAAAACTGCACATCATAATGAATCCCCTTCATCACAACATTATTCATGCTTCCATATGCCAAAGCACATCAAATTCAAAATGGGGATCATCAAATGCCCAAATCACATTTCAATAGATTAATGCTAGTTTAATCTCAAGCAAGTACACATGCAAATGTTATATTTATTTCATGTTTAAGACAAGTGTTAAATGTTTTTTTTACTAGGCCTTGATCACATTGACAGAAATTGCACATAGCAGAGGGATTTCAACCCTTTTACCTTGTTTTTGCAAACCAAACAGCCCACAAACCAGTGCAATGGTGCCAGATAGATACATAGGAAGAAAAGGAGAGAGATAAAGATGCGAATAGCAGAACTGCAGGTACAGTTTGCACGACTAAATCACCAGAGGCCTTGTAAAGCCAGATACATTCATATGAAGCTCACCAACAGGCAACTTCTTCAATGCTTAAATAGACAATTTGCAGCATATTTATGTAAGCATTAAAGCATTAGATGTAGCCTAAAGCTTCTAATGACTTTAACCTAATCGAAGTTAAGATTCATACAGCCAATTAAGATTATACTTGAATTTTAGCTGGTACTGATTAGAACATTTCCTATGATTGATGGGCAGTGCAACCTGGAACACCAAAGATTGTCATACTGCTATACTGCCAGCAAACAGCAGCTCTAATGCTTATATGAATATTAATCAATGCAATGCAAATCTACATAAGCATTAAAGCAGTGATGTGAAGGAACCTAAAGTCTCCTATTACAAATATCACACAAACAAGAACCTAAGAAAACTATAAATATATGCTTCTAGCTATGACCATAGAAGTAATTGTTTAAGGACTAATTTATATCTTTTCCAAAAACAATTTCCTTTACTGTTACATGGTTCAACCTAAAATCTTAAGATTGCTAAAATATCAATGTGCAAACATTATAATGCTTGTATAGATCTACAATCAAAATTGCAACCAAAAGGTAATATAGCTCTTAGTGCAATGCATATTGATCTAAATTTTCTTTCATTTTTGGGTTTAATATACGATAAAGAATTGAAACTATCTTCAATTATATTACACCTTTAATTAAATATCATTCAAATTCAACAGTTTTGATACAGGAAAAACCCAGGTAAACAAATAAACCAATGACTGCTGCAAGAGAGCAAATCAGAACTCAAGCAAGATCTGTTTCTAGCTGGAGTTAAGGTCAAATATGGGATTCTAAAATTTTTCAGCCTATAATTAAGTTTATAAAACTTGTAAGAATTTATGGAATGAAAAATCTTTTCAAGCAACAAAAAATGCATTAGAAGAGCCAATCTTTAGATGTCATAGAGAAACAGGTTGCTCATTGAGTGGATGTCCCTCGTTGCTTGTTTCCAATGGGAAAGCAAATTCATACCCCAGCTTCAAATGTGCATATAATTTGTGGTAAGACAGCCCCACCACAAAAATATTGGCAACAAACGAGCAAAGAACACTGAAGTTGTCAGTTCCAACACCAAATGACAGGTTTTGTGAGCAATAATTTGAATCACATATCACAGGTTATGAGATGCAACCATAGACTTTCAAAACAATTCTGCCAAATACCTAATTTCAGACATCAGGGAAAAGGGGCCAATGAAGGGATTTACCCTATAAAACAAGGGGAATTTGATTTGCAAGCCACAAACTCATAACAGGTAGCAGTGAACTTGACATTACAAAGACACATCTTACAAAAACATCAACCAAGATAATAAAAAAGCCAATGCATACCATACTCTTGTCATAATGTAAGCCAAAATCAGGTTTCCACTAATTTCCAATAGATTACCTAGGATAGAATCAGCGTATTCCAATTGTATTTCTACCAAATTTACGCAAGTGTGTTATATTTATTGTCAAATCTGCATATTGCAGAGAAATTTCTACCCTTTTGCATAGTGTTTCCATATGATTGTCCTACATGTTCGCATAGTCATTCTGTTGTTTTTCGACTGTTCTTAAAATACTATCATTCAATATTTCAGTAACCCAAAGAGCCCAATAACCAGAACAAAGCTGCCAGACAAATTATATGGAAGAAAAGAAAAAATTTAGAGATGCAAGAAGCAGCACAAATATCAATAGTTGAACTCCAAGGTGCCAGAAGCACTGTAATTCAATTTACATTCATGAAGCCCAAACCACAATACAATATAAATAACCACGTATAGAAGAAGTCTATTTGGTGGGGGGGGGGGGAAATCAAACTGAGGGACTGAAATGCATTTTACACTAAATAACAAGGGGAAAGGAGGAAAGGTTAAAGGCAATTTCAAAGGGAATGGACAAAAAGACATCAAATTGATCATCTAATTGCTGAGGACAGTTGTTTTTCTCTCATAGAGAAATATCAATCTTCTAGGCCAGGAAAAAGAGAGTATAGGAGCCAGGCTAGGTAGGGTATCAGAGAGACAGTGAGAGTAGGGGACAGAGCAAGTTTTGGTTTCAGTATTGAAGTTCGATGAAGGAACCCTTGGCAGAAAATTTGGTGCTGGGTTGGTATTGAACTATTTGGAAACCATAACAAGTGAAACAAAAAATACATTTTACCAATTAAAATTGAAAATTAACACAACCATAGCAATGTAAAGGGAATGAAGAAAACTCAAACACCAAATTCTGCTTTAGCAGCACAAAACAGCACGAACCAGAAAAAAAACAGTGATATTTATAATCTACATCAGCATAAATTCCAGCATAGCAGAAAAGGCCAACAATCCTTCCGCAAAAGCACTGTTCTACATATATTAACTAACTTTTGTAAAGTTTAAGTAGCATCCATCACAAATCCAACCACAACTTATGGAAGCAGATGAAGTGAAGCAGCAACAAGAGCACAGCAGTCCACATAATTAAATTAAAGATTCATTGCTTGCATTCAGGAAAACACGACAACCATTTAAAGAACTTGTGCCCAAGAAGCTCTCACGCACCTGAATCAAACACCCATCAATGTCAAACATGTAGAATAAAGCTCGTGCAGGCTAAAGGACAGAATAACAAGCTAAAAACAGTTGTGGAAAGCCATAAAACACAAAATACAACAAGTCCAGTGTATCTTTGGAAGATTTAAAAACTCTCATCTTTCATGAGTGTAGTTATAATTGTTTATCTATAACCCACTTTCCATAAAATAAAATGCTATAACAACAATGTCAAATCCATTGAGCTGTGACAAGGCTTCTTGAGAATTGAAGAGACACAGCAATTGGTCCAAAAATTAACAAATGGAATTATATACACAAAACAACAGGTTTGATGGAAAAGGGGGGGAGGGGGAGACATAGTAAAATTACATAAAATAAAAGAACCTCACATTGAACAAAATCAATTGAAAGTAATAAATAGCAATAATTACCTTCAGTAATATGGTGGCATTCCCTGATACATCCCTCCAGCTCCATGTGGTAATCGAGGTGGCATTGGCATTGACATTGACATTGACGATGGCTGCTGGTGCTGAGGCAATGCATAAGACCCGGTATCTGGATATACCCCAGAACCCGAAGCCTGTGGCATCCTATACATTAAAGCCCCTGCGTTATTCAGTCCACCATCATTCAAACCCGTCCCTAAATATGGCGGATGCCTATAAGAACCATTATATCCAGAACCCGTCATTGAAGTATTCATCTGATAGCTATTAGTACTAGCAGGCCCATAATTTTGTGAATTTCCTGTTAGCGGTGGATACGTTAATGGTTGTGATGTTTGTGTAATCGCACCAACCTGACTATTCTTATTAACCTTCCTATTATCAGCAGCAAATTTACAAACAACTTGATGCCCATCAATATTTTTCATAGGATCAGCAATAGCAGCCTTTGCCCCCTCCTCATTCTTGTATATAAGAAATGCGAAACCCTTTGATTTCCCAGTCGATTTATCAAACCCAAGCGGGCCTTCTTCAATCTCACCATACATTGAAAAAAAACCCAACAACCTCTCAGAACTAACCTCAAAAGGCACATTCCCAACATATACTTTCCTTAACGAAACATCAGTAGTACTCGAATTATTCGATGCTAATTGCGTAACAGTAATCCTTCCATCAATTTTTTTACTGGGTTCTCTAATCGAAAGCATAGCAGCGTCTACATGTTTGAATGTAATAAACCCGAAACCTTTCGATTTACCTGTGTTCTTGTCGTGAATAACAATAGCTTCTTCGAGTTCTCCGGACGAAGAAAAGAGAATTCGGAGGGTTTCTGAAGTTGTCTCAGAAGAGAGACCGCGAATAAAGAGCTTTCGGAGGGATATGTCGCCGTCGGCTACGGAACGCACAGAGTTAAGGACGTCAGAATGTTGGAGCGTGGCGGATTGGAGGATGTCTAATAGTTGGTCTTTGGTAAATGGTTCGATGATTTTACGGATTTCTTCGGGGGTTAGTGGCGTTATTGGGGATGAGGGAGTGGTGCCGGTGGGGATTGAATTGCCGTTTTCGTCGGCTTTGCGTTTTTTAATGAAGTCCATTGTGTCGATGGCGGCGGAGGAGGAGGATTGGTGGTTTGCGTAGAATAAAACCTAGAAAGGAGGTGGTTGCGCTGGACAGAGAATAAAACCGGTCTTGATTTTGTGGAGATTGAAGTTTTTGGGATTTGGGAGACCGTTTATTAGGGTTTCATGGCCTTCATGTTGTTTCGTTTCAACTTTCAAGTCAATGCTTGATGATCCTGAATGAGTTCTAATTGGGCTGGGCTATTAATGGAGGCTTGCGCTAAGGTATTTTGAGCAAGGTTTCATTTCTGCGAATGTTAACTGACCAAAACTAAGGTTACTGAAATTGATCTTCTACTAAGATATCCTTTTGTTTTTGCATAAAATATTTTAACCAATAATAGGTTGTTGTACCAAAAAGAATTTGAATTAAAAAAAATGTTAAGATCTTGAGGAATTTTTAGCATTATTATTAAATCTGGTATAATAAATTAATTTTAAAATTTTCTGACTTGATTTTTTATATATTTCGAGTTTAAAATTAAATTATGTAGAAAATACTTTGATATAACTCGATGGAATTGAAAATTTTAAATATAACCTGTATAACTAGTAAAAATATGGCTTGTCATTAAAAAAAATCCAATATAATATTTGTTTTTTAATATTAAAATTATGACATATTAAATCGACTCATGCTTTGTATCTTAATCCGTTAAACCTAGAACTCAAGTGATGGATTGCTCTGAGTTTAGTAACTAAGTTTCTTAAAACCTTTTTTTTTTTTTTTTTTTTTTCTGATGTGACACAGTCAACTTGACAAGTTTAAAAATTACTCAAATAACCAATAAAACATGAATTAACTTTTTTAAAAAAATCAAGATGATATATATTTTTTAATATTAAAATGACAATATATCAACCCAAATTTCATGACTTAACCCATCAAAATCATAACCTGAGCCATGACACTATTGGGTTTAATAACTTTGTTTTTCTAACTATTTTTTACTTAATTATATAATAATAAAAACAGACACTCGCAAAATCAAATATTACTTAAATACATGGATATTTGTTTGAAACTATGAAAATTTTATAAAAAACAAACCGAAATAAATTATGAAAGTCAATTCAAAATTAATTAATTTTTAAAGAATAAAATTTAAAAAAATCAATATAAAAATCAAAGAAAAAAAAACATGTTTCACTATTCATATGAACAGGACAATCTAGTGATTTCCCCTCAAGTATTTTAATATTATTACTAATAATAATTTAAAAATATTTTTTCATAAAATATTTTATATTAAAAATATTATATGATATGTGATGTATGATAAGTAATAGTATAAAATATAAATGATTGTAGAAAAATAATGATGTGTTATGATAACAAAATGATAATATTAGTAATGATAATAAATAAAAGAATAGGAGGTAAAAGTTGTGGCGGCGGTGTGATGAAGGTGATGTAATGATGATAATAATAAAGATATTATGAAGCCGAGGTAATGAATGGTCGTAATAGAAATTTTGAAATGACATTATGAGTTACTTACGATCTATAAAATATATAATATAGCTTCATGAGTTAATAACAAGTTATTTCTTTCATTTTTATATAAATAATATGTATAACTGGTTTGAGAATACACTAATATTAATATAAAAAAAATTCTTTCCTTTTTAAGAAAATGTTCTGATCGTTTGCATTTGTTTTTTTCCGGTGAACCACCTGTTACCATGCAAATCAACACTTACCTTTGTTGCTTTATCTATGCTACGGTGGAACCCAGCTTTTCACCTGAATTAGTTTTGGCAACTGGAAGGCTATAAAAATAGGAAAAATAGTTTGTGCAAGAATTGAAATTGATCTTCTTGGAAAGAATGGGAAAGAGACCCCATCTGGAGACTGCACTTTTTTTTTAGTTCCGCCATGTACAATTATCATCAGCTACACTGCACACAAAAGCATTTATGTGGTAATTAAGGGTCACAATCCCTTGATCTATTTTCAATAATCAACAAACACGATAGCTACCAATAGGGTTGGTTCAAGTAGTAAGCGTTTAAGCAAGGTTTTGGTTTCAAGTCTCAGTATGTACGCAGTAATATTTATTGATAGCCTCATCCACCACTACCATACATGCGACCCGGGACAACCATCAGATTAGTCGGGGCAACCCGGATATTAGGGGTTGGCAACCTAAAAAAAAACAAACACGAGAGCTGGAATCTTAAGAGCCGCCTGGAAATTGCTAAAGGGCCTGTAAAATCTTTAGCAGGGCAGGCTTTTAGAACTTGTGCTCATAACCAAGGACTTGAGCATGGAAGAGTCCCCTGAAGTAGCATTGGCTCTCCGAGTTATCAACTCCATGTTCTTGTGTAAACTTTGCTTCACCAAATCCTTCATCAATTTCTTTCCTTCTTGAGCTTCCCTGTGATTTACAGGTGACCCTATTGCGATCCTTGCTGTTTGAGGCCCGGAATGTGGCCCCATCCTTGTTTGCCTCTCATCTTTGAACCATTGCAGTAGTTTTAGTGCTCTCTTCT
Organism: Populus tomentosa; assembly: GCA_018804465.1. Lineage (NCBI taxonomy): Eukaryota > Viridiplantae > Streptophyta > Magnoliopsida > Malpighiales > Salicaceae > Populus > Populus tomentosa. Next base: position 5,585,449 of record CM031989.1, read on the forward strand.
GAGCTAGAGGACTCCCCAGTAATGCCAATTCAAGAAGTACAGGGACAATGCCAGATTTAGCCATTTTTTCGCGTTGAACTGAGCTTTGATGAGCTAGAATCATCAAAATATAAGCTGATAATTCCTGACATTTTGGTTTATCCTCCCATGTCATTATCTCTATCAAGCTCTCTGGCACAAGTGAACTATTTTCCATTGCTTTCTTCCCCATTAAGGTCACCACTAAATGCCCTAGTGTTGCAAGGGCTTTCTCGGAGAGTGCCTTTACTGATATTAACCTCAAGAGAGTTTGAACTACCCCATTAGAGAGCAAAGCTCCTGTATTATCCAACACAGCCGACAGGTTGTATAGAGTACCCAAACACGACTCCTTGGTTTCACAGCTTGAGCCTGACTCGAGGATTCCAATCAGAAAAGGCAAAACTTCTGATGAAGCAAGAGGAAATTGGGTATGATTTGCCAGGGAAGATAGTGACAGGATCAATTCTGCGAATTCATGTCTTGTTGGTTCTTCTAAAACATCTATGTTAACTGGTAGTTTTGAGAAAATCCCTGCTTCTACCATGAGAGCCTTGTTCCTGAAGAGGGGAAAAAAAAAACAAAAATACATTAATTAAAATAAGAACAGCACACTAATCTAGTTGCAGCTAATAAAACAAAAGGTGTATCATTATTGTTCTAGGGTTAGTATGACAGTAGCATTTTTAAAGGTCTCCCCATCAAAGATGAGCATCATGCACACCAAACGAACCAACGAACAGACTTGTTTTATTAAACAAATTGCTGTCTTTCTAAAAAAAGTCAAAGGGGATTCTTGGATTTAGATCTAAGTTGAAAGATGGAAGTCAAAAGATGAATTTGTTTATTGTTCAGGGATCACAGGGAATCTGATCATCACCTGCAATAATTCTCATGAGCTGTAATTAGTTTCTATTTAAAGACAACATTGTCGATTCAATAACATCATTGCTCCTTCTATGCTTCCCAATAGAGCGTGCAACAAGCGCACTTCGTGGCCTCCCAATCGATCCCAATTAATTACTGAATATTTTGATTTTCGAAGTTTTTTTTTTTTACAGGATGTAATAAGATTGAGAAATGAGTTCGTAGAAAATAAGAAACATATGTGAAACCATCGTTAATAAATTTGACATGGCCCTCCTATTTCCCACCTCAACTCAAACAATGAAATAACTGGGAGTCCTGCCAAAAAAGAAAAAAACAAATCTAGATGGTGACGAAGACCCGACTCCATTTTCTCAAACTCGGTTGAAAAAACATCCAAATCCATAAGCTCTTTTGTACAGAATTTGGTTTTTTCTTCTTAACATTAAAATACAATAATAGATTTTGACATGGTTGGTCAGTCACAGACCCACAATGGCTTTAAAGCAGTTGGCTGATCAAATTAAGAGGAACTAAAGTGCTAGTGGGATTTGACCCTTCGATACACGCCAAATAGTTTTATCAACCATGGTGTATGTAGCACCCGAGCTGATGTTAGGTTTAGGCAAATTCTGCAATGCCAAGGCCTGCCGGAGGCTGTCTTTTGCGTTTTTTTTATCAAAACAGGTACGGGATTTCTAAAGGAAAATTGCTCAATTGAATGTCTGACGGGGAGTGATTCTGGACTCTAGTTGAATTTCATTAGTAGTTAAGCCATGAATAAAAAGGATCATTATTGTTCCTAACATCTAATTCGCACAAAAGCAATGCCTTTACCGGTGGTTTAATAGTACAGTAATTTACTGTGCATAATGGAGTCCAAGAAAAGAAGAAGAAAAAAACGAAAATCAAATTATATTAAATTAGGGAAAAAGAAGAAGAGGGACTTACGTGTAAGTTCCATTTGCAAGCTCAATCAAGGCCTTAATAGCCACTCTCCGACGGCCAGCTACTTCCGAAGCCACCATCCCCACCAAGGCAGGAATAACACCGAGCTCAGCCATCAACTTTCTCATCTTAACATCTTCTCTTGCTAATCTTTCAATCTCAATAGCTGCCATCTCCTTCTCTTCCAAGCCTCCAAAGTGAAGTCTCTTTACTGATCTTTGTAGCACCGCAGAATCATCATCATCATCATCATCATCATCATCACTAATTCGTTTATCCGCAGCAGTCACTTGCTCTTCTTTATTGGCCGTAGCTTTATTTCTTGATTTGATATTCCTTTGCGTCGTTTTGGTTTGCAAGAACCGCCTGACACGAGCAAAGAATCGGAGTTTCATGTGAGAAAGTGCCCAGATAGAGGAGGGAGGAGGTGTTTCAGGCATGTTTGGTCCTAGCGTTTGAGACATGAAGGGAATCAAGATCTTGTTTTTGCGTTTGTTTTGCAACTCTTCTATTTCTATAAAACCATCCACGAGACTTGACCTTTGAGAGAGTGAAAGGGAGAGTATATATGGGGCAGAACTGTCTGATAAGAGGGAAGATGAGAGAGAACCCGGGAGGGAAAATTACAGGAGGAGCAGAGAGCACATGCAGAGGGAACAGCGTTGTCTCCTTAACTCTCAAACCATAAGGCACGATATCAAGATCGCTAGCTTGCATACCCATAAATTACTAATACATGCCATCTGACGAGGGAGGGATTGATTAGCGATACGTATGTATTTAACACCATTAGTAGTAGGATACAGAATCGGGGTACGTATTTGGTGGATTGTGATTTTGTCACCTAACCCATCTTGGCGAAGCTTCCTTGAGGTACAAATTATCGGACGGCTAAGACTACATGTTGACTCTTTGTATTGAACTTTGCACTATGATCAGTAATGTGTTCCTTAAAGGATGATAAAAGTGTAGCTAAATTTTAAATATATAAATCTCTGAATCTATGTAAGCTAAATTAATGGCATGTGGTTTCAAGCAGCATTAGCCTTGGTGCTCGCTGATAATGGCGCTGTTATCAAGCCATGGAGTTTGCTCTATAACACCTGTCATCCATGCAGTGAAATGGGGCTGTTGGTCTATTAGATTTTCTGGAGAAAATCTTCTTTTTCAGATGAAAAAGATCTGCTTCCATGCTCTGATAGTATTTTTTCTGAGAAATTGGGTGGATGAACAGTCATGAAATCCCATTTCAAGCGATCCAGCAAAAATAAAAAAGAAAACTTAGCAGTGGATTTCCTTGTTCTATCCCAGTATTATTTTGTTAAATTAATCTTATAATTAAAGACAACGTGTCCTAGAGATTTGTGGCTGGAACAAAGGAAAACCAACCAACATGTAAGATTTTCTTGTCTGGTCAGTGAGGACAATGTGGCAACCTGCCTGTATATCCTTTGTTTCTAAAACATTGTGGCAGCAGAAATATTAGGTTTTCCAGTAGATCAAGGCTTCTTCATTTTATTGTAATGTCTCGAAATGCTAGTTCGATGATCGTGTTCAGAAATGACAAGATGATTGGGTTTGATCTGCTGCACAGCTATTCACATGGCATGATTCCATGGCCAATAATTTATGAGCAGAGTTTTTTTTTTTTTCCTCCCTTTTCCTTGCCTGTATTCAGTTTGTTATAAATATTATCAGTACCATTGCATTGATTGTGATTCTTCTTGAGTGAAAAAGAATTGTAAATGTTTAATTGATTAAGTATTATATTTTTTTTAAAAAAATTATTAATTCAAGTTTTATAAATTTCAGAATTATTTAAAATTTATATAATTATTAACTACAGAATTTATAATATTAATTAAAATATATATAAATTGATCCAGATATTTACCTAAATTAAAAAAAAAAATTGTAAATGTCAACTAATCAGCACCTCTTATAAATTAAAAATTGGAAGTTGCGATATCAGAAGAAAAACTTCATTTGTTCCCTAATGTTTTTGAGATTTCAAAATTGGAGCATGGAAGAATCGATTGTAGCGATGAAAAGCATGAATTTGAAGCGTAAATGAGACGGAGATTAACTTTGTGATAGGATTCAAGATAATATTGACAGATTGTATAGCTAGAATCAAGGCAGTAGAATAGCTAATGTTTAGACTATAAATCAGGAAATTGATATGTATAACGTCTTTGTGATTTACATGACACTATAATATAAATACATCAAATCCAACCCTTAAGTGGTTGAGAGATTCTTCTGCTAAACCCTTTTCTTCTCTATTTCTCTACAATATTTTCTCCACTCTTTCATGGTATCAGAGCAGACTGCGTATTCACCAATTAATTAACATCTCCCTCTTACAAAATGACCACTCCAGCGTCATCATCGTCCTCTGTCTCTGTCACTTCTTCCAATCTTCCCATCTCACTTGCTGCGTTAACAAACAATTTCTCAACCCATCTCAATTCTGATAATTATTTGCTCTGGCGAGATCAAATCACTCCTCTTCTCATCTGCAACGATCTCTATGGCCATATTGATGGCTCTGATCCGCCACCTTCAAAAACAATTATTAATGAGAGCGTCGTTACCCCAAATCCTGATTATACCCGTTGGTTCAAAATAGACCAACTTGTTGTGGGAGGAATCAAGAATACGCTGTCTTCAACCGCTTGCGCGGAGGTCCTCGGTAAACACGTTGCCAAAGATGTTTGGGACACACTTGAAACACTCTTTCATCAGCAAACTCTCTCTCGTGCTGATATTCTACATGATACTCTTCTTGATACATATAAGAATGATATGTCCATTGAAGCCTACCTTGCCAAAATCAAAGGCATCGCAGACCAACTTGCTGCCATCAGCCAGCCTGTTCCAGACAGTGAACTGGTGAAAAGAACACTGCGTGGTCTCCCTCACACACTGGAATACCAGCCATTTGCCCAGGGTATTGCCAACAGACACACTCCAATCACCTTCACAGAGCTTCGTGCGCGACTTCTTGTTCATGAACAAGAGCTTGAGCGTATTCGTGGACGTGCAGCTCCACCACTGTCCTCACCCTCACATCATGCTTTTGTTACACAACAGCACTATCAGCAGTCCAGTAATCCTCACCATGGAAACTATCGTCGATTTAATCGACCAAAACAAGGTACTGTGTCTCAAAATTTTGGGAATTCCTCTGCTAGCATACTTGGTCAGTACCCCACTCAAAATTCTCCCTCTTTTGCTGATTTCTCTAATAAATCATTCAATAATAATGGGCAACATGGTAGAAATCGTTTCCAGAATGGAAACAATTATGGGAATCGACCCCAATTTGGCAGATCACGCTATCGTGGTCGCTGCCAAATATGCAAACAGGAGGGACACTCAGCCTCCAATTGCAATTATCGTTACACACGGTCTGATTCCACCAATTCTGATAATTTATCTGCTCAGTTTGCTGGTGTTCATGTTTCTGACTTGACAGCACCAACAGAGGGCACTCTTGATTGTGTATCTCCACACTGGCTTGGAGATACCGGTGCCACAAATCATATGGCATCTAACACTGATTTGGTGCAGCAGCCTCTCCCCTTTAATGGCACTTCAGGTGTGTATGTTGGTAATGGTGCTTCTCTTTCTATTTCACATATCGGTAACTCATCAATTAATCTGGGTTCAAAATCATTGTCTCTAAAGGATATTCTTGTGGTGCCGCAATTAAAGGAAAATCTTATATCTATTGCCAAACTCACCAAAGATAATTACTGTGTTTTTGCTTGCTTTCCATGGGGCTTTGTTATAAAGGATTTGGCAACCGGGGTGATACTCTTGAAAGGGCCAGTTAAAGACAATCTTTATCCAATACCAGCTCATGCACTGTCTGCAGCCTTTCGCAAATTATCATGCCATAGCGCAATTGCTCGCACTGCTAAAATTGCTCCGTGTTCAACATGGCACCGTCGGCTTGGACATCCGGGTTCGAAGATATTGCAACAGTTGGTTACCGATAATTTAATTTGTACATCGGATAAACTTTCTTCTATGATGTTTTGTGATGCTTGTCAAGCTGGTAAAAGCAAACATTTACCCTTTCATTTATCTGGAAGAATTTCTAGTCATGTTTTGGAATTGGTACATTGTGATATTTGGGGACCCTCTCCTGTTATTACTGCATCTGGTTATCGGTATTACATTATTTTTGTTGATGACTACAGCAGATTTTGTTGGCTTTATCCCTTGAAACAACGCTCGGATAGTCTTGCTTGTTTCACCAATTTCAAAAATATGGGTGAGAATCAATTTAATCAGCGTTTAAAATTATTCCAATGTGATGGTGCTAAGGAATTGATTGAAGGACAGTTTCGTTCCTTCCTGGATGCTAATGGTATTTCTCTAAGGGTGTCTTGTCCTCATACTTCGCAACAGAACGGTATAGCCGAAAGAAAACATCGGCACATTCGGGAAATTGGCTTGTCTCTCTTGCATCAGGCATTTCTGCCAAAAAGCCTCTGGCTTGAAGCCTTTTCTACTGCTATATTCCTCATTAACAGGCTGCCAACTCCAGTTCTTTCAGGAATATCCCCTTATGAGGCTTTATTTGGTACTCGCCCAGACTATACATTGCTCAGGATTTTTGGTTCCTCATGCTACCCTTTTCTTGGTGATTACGGTCAAGACAAATTAAGTCCTAAGTCCCGTCGCTGTGTTTTTATTGGATATAGCACTATCCATAGAGGCTATCGATGTTTAGACTCTACCAGTGGCCGTGTCTTCATCTCTCGGCATGTTGTTTTCAATGAAGCCGAATTTCCTTATGAATTGAAGTCTGTCATGCCGTCTGTTGCTTCACAACCAGCTGCCATTCCATCTCCTGCTGCAACCAAGACTCCTTTGGCTATAGTTTTTGAACCTCTGCTCAGTCATTCATCATCAATGAATGACTGTCCTACTACATCCACATGCCACATGGCACCCTCATCTTCTGCAACTCCAACTACTTCGACTGCTGATTTTTCACCCGTTCTCTCATCAACTGCTTGTGCTCCACCCGATCAGCCTGCACTTCCATCTACTGCCTGTGTTCCCACTCCTCCACCAGCTGCAATTACTTCAAATAATCACCCCATGATCACTCGTGCCAAAGATGGAATTCGCAAACCTCGTGCTCTTTGTGTAAGTAATTATCCACTACCTAACAACTATATAGCACTGCTTGCTACTTCAATTTCCCGTGAGCCTGCTTCTTTCAAGGCTGCCAGCCTTGATTCCAACTGGATTGCTGCCATGAAGGATGAATACCGTGCACTCATTGATAACCAGACATGGTCCTTAGTACCCCGTTCACCTTCAATGAATGTTGTGGGATGTCGCTGGGTTTATAAACTCAAAGAACGTGCTGATGGTTCCATTGAACGACACAAGGCACGCCTTGTTGCAAAGGGGTTCAACCAAGAACAAGGCGTAGATTTCACAAACACCTTCAGTCCAGTGGCAAAAGCAACAACAGTTCGCATCCTTGTCTCTCTTGGTCTTTCTCGGCAATGGAGTATTCGTCAACTTGATGTCAAAAACGCCTTCCTTCATGGTGCTCTAGCCGAAGAGGTTTACATGTCACAACCGCCTGGGTTCATTGACTCTTCATGTCCTGACTATGTTTGCAAACTACATCGTTCCATCTATGGCCTGCGTCAAGCTCCAAGAGTATGGTTTCAAAGTTTCAGTCAAGCACTACTCTCCCTTGGCTTTCAATCCAGCCAAGCCGACAACTCCCTCTTCACACTACATTCATCTGCTGGTTCAGTGTTACTACTTGTTTACGTTGACGATATTATTATTACAGGTTCCACAGATTCCCTCATTAATCACATTGTCAATCAACTCTCTCGGCGCTTCCATATGAAGGATCTCGGTGATCTACATTACTTCCTTGGCCTTGAAGTTCATCGGTCTTCTGGTCACCTTCGGCTCACACAAACTAAGTATCTACTTTCTATACTTAGTTCTGCCAATATGCTTGACTGCAAACCTCAGCCCACTCCTGTCACCTCTGGTCGCAAACTCTCCATGTCTGATGGTCTTTTGTTACCTAACCCGCATGAATATCGTCGGCTTGTTGGGGCTCTTCAATATCTGACATTCACAAGACCAGATATCTCCTATTCTGTGCAACAAGTCTGCCAATTCATGCACTCTCCACGTGATGCTCATCTACAAGCTGTCAAACGTATTTTGCGTTACCTCAAAGGAACACCTGGTCTTGGCATCAACTTCTCTGCCAACTCTCCTTCCACTTTATCCTGTTTTGTTGATGCTGATTGGGCAGGATGCCCTGATACTCGTCGCTCCACAATGGGACACTGTGTCTTTATTGGCCACAATCTCATCTCTTGGAGTGCAAAGAAACAGATTACAGCTGCGCTTTCTAGTACTGAGTCCGAATACAAGGCACTCTCTCATGCTTCTGCTGATCTCTTATGGATTTCTTATCTTCTTCGTGACATTGGCTTTCCTGCACCTCTGCCTTGCAATCTTTTCTCGGATAACATGGGTGCTACTCAGCTGGCTCACAATCCTGTCTTCCATGCTCGCACCAAGCATGTTGAATTGTCTTATCATTTTGTACGTGAACTTGTCTCCAAAGGCTTTCTTCAGGTCTCCTTCGTTCGCTCCAGCAATCAACTTGCTGACATCTTTACCAAAGGATTACCTTCGTCCCAATTCTGCTACTTTCGTGACAAGTTGATGTGGCATCCTCCCCATCACCTTGCGGGGGGATGATAGGATTCAAGATAATATTGACAGATTGTATAGCTAGAATCAAGGCAGTAGAATAGCTAATGTTTAGACTATAAATCAGGAAATTGATATGTATAACGTCTTTGTGATTTACATGACACTATAATATAAATACATCAAATCCAACCCTTAAGTGGTTGAGAGATTCTTCTGCTAAACCCTTTTCTTCTCTATTTCTCTACAATATTTTCTCCACTCTTTCACTTTGAAAGATATTTACTTACCTTAATTTAGCGTCAAGCTAAATTCAGGGTCTTCCACTTTCCTCGTTGTGATGACGGGCACTGATCATTCTGAAACGCGCTATGCTACGGTTAATTCTATATATATATATAAAAGTATAATTTTAAAAAAAAAAAAGCAAAAAAAAAAAAAAAAAAACTTGTGACATAATCATATATTCGAATCGGTTGAGTAAGCAAATTTTATTTAATTATATTATAAAAAATAAGTAACCATTCTAAGTCTAATGAATAAAAAAATTGATGACGATAGATGCAAATAAAAAATAAATTATCAGATTTAGATAAATTTATAAAAATTTCTAATTTAAATTATGATATTGAGATAAATTTATTGAAAGCAAATAAAAAATTACGGAGTCTCACTTCAAACAAATCTAATGTTAAAAGTTGAAATCAAGAAAAATAATCTAATTAAATTCATGAGAGTGATATATAATCTAATAAAAAAAATAAAGCACAGTTCTCAAAACAACATAATATTAAATGATGATATTGAAAAAAATCAAAATAAAAATTTCAAAAATTAATTGTTGAAGGACGAAATAAAAAATACAAAAAAATTAAAAAAAACACAATATTATTTTAGTGAATAGTATTTTGCGAGTGTGACTACAATGATTTAGCAATAAAAAAATAAAACACTTTAGTTTTTTACTAGTTATTTGATGCACTCCACCGCAGGTTAGATTTTTTTTTTCCAACAAAAAATTAAACATACAGGTCTTTTGACATAGAAAATATTAAATGTAAATAAAAAAACATATACATGCATCTAGTTAAGTAAAACAAGAATCATATATGTCAATATATATATAAAAAATTAAAAAGCGAATGTAAATCAAGATAATTGATAATGCAACATGAGCTATTTACTTGATTGTATTTAATGACTTTGTTTATTAAAATTAATCTTTTTGTTTAATCAAATAATAGTAGAAATAGACATACACGTAAACTTGATTGAATAAAATCAAAAGAAAAAAAATTATCTTGCAAGGTTGCATTTATTAGAAATATTATCCAAAATAAGTATTTAAAAAAACATTTAAATTATGTAAAACATAAAAAAAATTATAGTTGAATTAGAGTAACCTATTTAAAAATTAAATACATACAAAATAAACAATCACTATTTTAAAAAAGATTAAATACAAAAAAAAAATCATAGAGAAATGATACTGATATAAATATAAATTAAAAAAACAACTATTTAAAAAAAAAACATATGAAAAAAGCATGATTTGATTTTCAAAAGAAAGAGGGCACATGATCTATTTAGAATGGGCCCACGTGTTGGCCCTATTTTTAAAAAGTAAAATTTGAATGGATGATATATCATCCACCCTATTATTTCTACACGACATGTCATTTGGTTTTTTTTAGATTTCAGTTATTGTTGTGGTCGGAAAAACAATATCTATGTTTTTTTAATAAAAAAAAACTCATTTTCAACCCGAAACACATAGAAAAGAGCCTAAACACCTTAACAAACTCATAAATGAAATTAAAAAAAAAAAACAAGAAAAACCATACAAACTTGAAATCAATCCAAAACCAAAAATCTTCTCAAGTTTAGATGTAGATTTTTAGGTAATTTCAAAGTGAAAAAAATACAACTAAAACTCTCATTACCAAATAAAATATGTTGACACAAAGATCGACCATTTTAATGGTTATACTTGGTGTCAATATTGATTTTCCTTTTATATAGCTGGAATTCAACAATTTCTCTCTCATTTCCCAAACCAGGAACTAAGAAAATAACAAAAATAAATTTTTGTATCACTATTGATTTTTTGAAATTTGCAGGAACCTAAATTGTATAAATTATATTATTTTTAAAGATCGCGAGACATACTTTTTCTCTGAGAAAAATGGATATGCATGCTTTTTTGACATAAAAAAATTCTAGGTATAAATAAAAAAAAACTTAAGCAAACATCTAATTAAATAAATTAATAATCATAGGTGTAAATAAATAAATAAAAAGTCATCAATGATAACTAAAAATGAAAAGGAAAAAAAAATTAAAAGATAGATGTAGATCAAGATATTTAATCCTGCAATATGAGATATTTACCTAGTTGTATTTATTGAATTTATTTAATAAAAACATTTTTTTATTAAATCATAGGATAACAAAATTAAATACACATATGAAACTGTTTGAATAAAATAAAATAAAATAAAAATATTATGCAAGGCTTTCCATATTAGAAACATTTACTAAAAATAAATATTTTTTATTTTAAAAAATAAAGTTCATCCATATAAAGCATAAAAAAAATATAGAAGAATAATAATAATATCTTCAAAAATTAAATAGATACAAATTAAAAAAACCTTTATTTAAAAAGTACTAAATAAAAAAATAAAAAAAATCATAGAGAAGAGATATTAATTGAAACATAAATTAAAAAATTTATTTTAAAAAATACATTCAAAAAGCATCAATTAAATTAAAAACAAAAATTAGAATAAAAAATTAATGTCAAATGATGAATGAGAAAAGACAATGAGATAAGAAAAAAAAAAAGGATATCGAGCCACATTAACATTTCAAACCTGTGACCCAGATCACTAAAAGAATGAGAGTGAAAATAAAAATAAAAACATAATTGTGGGGGAATTTTTTTTAATTAGGGTTAAATAGAAAAGAAAATTAACTTAAAAAAAAAAGAAAAAAAAACCCAAAATAATGAGGATTAAATTTTTAAAAAATAATGCATTATAAACTTCGATTGAAGGATGAAATTGAAAACCAATAAAACTTTTACAAAAGAGCCAAGAAAAAAAAATTAAAAATCAAAAGAATAAGCATTCAAATTAAAACAAAAAAAAATAAAAGGGACCAATGTGTACTTTTTAGGGGAGAGAGAAAAGAAAAAAATAACTACCGATGACAAACTGTCCATACACCGCACCAAGAGGAAAAGGATTCGACAACACTTCCTACAATAAAACAAAATGGTAGGTTAGGCCATCGGCAGTACTGCATGTGCCGCTCATTAGACACAAGCACATTCCACACATCAATAACTTTTTGGATTAAAATAATAATTAATCAAGTTAAAAAAACTAAAATGCTCTAAATATAGGTTTGGGATTAACAACAAAGCCTTTATAAAAGGAAGAAAATACCCTTAGGTGTATGGTCTAATTTTTTCTGATTATAAAGACAAAAATATACATATATTTTTTTTAAAATGAAATGAAATAAAAGGGGTTTTACTGTTTGAAAAAAGTTAAAAAAAAGTTAAAATGATATATATATATATGGACAATCCTTTAATGATTAATGATTAATGAATTATTGGAAAAAATTGAATTACCCTTAAAGGTATCTAATTTTCTCAACTAGGGGCTCACATATAATTTTACTTAGAAATGAATAGTATTATGTGAATATGTGCATATTGATTTCCCTTTATGTTTTTGTTATTATAAGGGGGAAAATATTTTTTTTACTGTTTTAGCTTCTCAATTACTGATCTACTATTTTATACCGTTAAATTGTATGTTCTTTGTAAATTACCGTGAGTTTCGTATTTTTTTTTAAACTCAACTTTATAAAACTTGAAAAAAACTACTGAATCTAAGTTTTTTCATGGATGATTTATAGTCATTTGGATAGGGATATTGCCTATTAAAAAATTCTTCAATGCTAAAATTATTTTATGGTTTTTAGATAGTGATAATATAAAGATAGCAAGTAGAGAGAGAAGGTAAGATGTTTTTATAATATAAAGACATTAAGATGTTTTTTAGCCAAAACTTGGTATTTTATACCCCGAAAAATATATATAAAAAATCTAGATAAAATCTTTTGGGTCTTCAAGATCAAAACCCTATTTCTTTTGTTATATGTTTACGTAATGTTGTAATAAATTCGTAGCTTGTAATAATAAAAGAAATTAATTATAAAGAGAAAGAGAGAGGATTCGAGTTCACCCCACCTTCACTTTTATATATATATATATATATATATATATATATATATAAACTAGCCAAACAATATTGTATTATTTAAACATAAATTCATCATACATACAATGTGTAGATGCAGACAAGGTTGATTCAGTATTAAAATTGTAGCCGTGCCTTCCTTGCTAATAAGTCAACTATCTACTCAGCGAAAACGTCTGTTAGTGCGCCGCTAATCACCAAAATTGACCTCTCCCTTTCTATCTTCTTCCCCTTGAAAATCTTGGTGGACTTCGCATTAATAATGGAGCTTCGTGGCATTTCCAACCAGGATTCCACTGTAAACTTTATCGATTTGCCGAGCCCTAGGTTTTCCTACATGTGGAACAGGCACCATGGCGGCTAGCTAGCATGGTTTGTGGTTGACGGAATTGGGAGCTAGTACGCCAACAAATGGGTGCCATAAAATGATGTGTGACACCATCGATCAAGTAGTTAGCTTACACATGGGGAAATATAGGCACTACATGCTCTAGATTTTGGCTCTCGAAACTTGGAAGAAAGACCTAGGCGTCATTTTGTACATAGAATGAATCGGTTCTATTCAATTTGCGTCATCTTGTTTGATTGATCTTCTCTGTAATTTCAGTCTATAGATTCTATGAAATTAGTGTTAGTAATATTTAGGATGGAAATAAATATGGAATTGATTTAGAGGGGTAAAAACTCTAACTTTAAGGTGTTTATTTGTCCAATATAAAGATAACATTTCTATAATACAATAAACCAACTAAACCCTCTGAACCTCTAAATGAATGAGGAGATAAGACCAATAAAAAAGTGTATGTTTTTATTGTATTTCTTTTCTGTATAGTAACATGCTTTAATAGACTTGAAACATAATGATGAAACAATATAATTGTTCATCAAATAATATAATTGTTGATGAAACACTATGATTGTTCATCAAACAATATAACTGTTCATGAAACAATATAATTATTTAGATTAAATTCTAAGTTTCAAGTTTTAGATGCTATATTTTGATATTATAAATATCCATACAATAATATTAGGAAGACAAATAAGAAAGTTTATCCATTATGATTTAATTTACTACATAATAAAAACTCATATTTAAAAATATTAAAAAGAAATGGTTCTTGAATGAGATAAATATTTTTTCTTTATTTATTTACAATCTACACTATTAGAAGTAGAAAGATTATGGCTCAAAACTACGTGTCATCGTTTACCCTCACAAGGGATCCTTGCCCTAGAAAATACTTGAAAAATCTCAGGACGTCAGGGATATTCTTAATCGATACACGTCTTTTGCCACATGCTTAATATATAATACGGTCTCCAATTCCTTTTCTGATAGTTTCGTAGGCAATAATCATAGAATCCCAACATGTTTCCTGTATTTAGTGCCAACGCAGAATTACCCTCACAGCTTCTCATCGGCAATGAGGCCTGTGACATCAATGGAAGTGGAAAAGGTGCAAGATAAACTCCCAACGAGCAAGATTTCATGTTCTGCCACGTTGATCGCAGGCGAAGGACAAGGTCTTAACGCTTGAGGTATGCAAAATGGAGCTCGCAATGGGCACTCCACTAAGAAGAGAGAGAGAGAGAGAGAGAGAGAGAGAGAGAGAGAGAGAGCTTGAACAAGTCAGATCTCAGATCGAGTAGACAAAAGTGAATTAATAATGCCCACAGTCAACAACTGCATTACCAGAAAGATAGAGAAAAGTTCATTGGATGATTATATCATCCCTCAACATTATTGCACCAAGCATTTTGTAGACTTTAGGTGCCGAAAAGCGTAAAAGCAGCTACCTGTAGCTCTAGACTTTGATGAGGCTTGAAGAAAAATAATTAAAATCTGGTCCCTTTCTAGGTAATGGCTGTCTGCTTTTCTGCTTTGTGTGCTTAAATAAAATAAACCTGAAGCTTCTCCTAATGTTCTGGTACATGTATACTGACGTTAGGCCAAGCTTTTTAGTCTTTGAGCTACAACGAAGCTAAAGTTGGAGAGCTTTTCTCATTTATGGCATTTATAGGCTGCCTTGCCATTTTATGTCTATTTATTGTTATTGTTATTATTGTTATACATAAAGCTAAAACATGTTATGTTTTAATCATTTACAAAAGTATTATTCACCTTTTCATATTTTACTATATAGATTACTATAGTGTAGTTTTTGAAAATTTTCAATTTAATCCTTGAATTTTATTTTTTGTACAATTGAGCCATTTTAAGACCACAATAGAGCTCAATTGCGTGTGTTTTTGTTGAGGGAGGGTTGATTTAAAAAAAATAGGACTAATGTGAAAGAAAGGGTAATATAAGTTGTGGATTGAAAATTTTGATCAAAAATTCATTTGAGCCCCTCATCTTTTTTAGCTATTAAGTGACCGGTTCCTTGAATTTTATAAAATTCAATTTTGGTATCGAACTTCATTCTACTCATTTTCTAGTCTTTTTTTTATTGGAGGAGAGAGAAGAGGTGGTTACATTCCGGCTTAAAAAGAGAAAGTGTTCGTTGGTAAGGAATCCAACTACCAAAACAATTATTTTTTATGTCAAATGGTTCCATATGATGAGAGAAGTTAATATTATATGTTTTGTTTTTACCTTGAAACACCTAAAAAATCATATATGAGCCAAAAAAGATTTTTGTTTCGGATGGATTTCGAGTTTTAGGGTGATTTTTTTTTTTTTTATGTTTTTCATGGTTATGGATTGGTTTAACAAGGTCTTTAAGGTGTTTCATAGGTGTTTTAGACCAAAAATGAGTTGAAAATAAGATTTTAAATTAAAAAATAAAGAATCTTATTTTTTCAGCCATCATAATGGCTAAATTCTAGGGATAAATAGACAACACGTCATTCCAGCCATCACAGGTTATCATCTTGGAGTTTTATTAAAAGTTAAGTCATGCTTTTACTAGTTATCAAGATTATATTTTGATCCATGAAATCAATTAATTTAATTTGAGCCAACTCTTAATTTAATTTGAGCCAACTCTCGCGTGATTTAATTTTAAATTTGAGGTAGACAAAGAGTTAGGTTACGAGATTTAAAAATTAACATATTAAACCAGATCTAATAACATAGTCAAAATATTCTTCGCATTCTTAATAATTTTTTTATATCTTAAAAAATTTATTCGACCTACAATGAAAAATGATCAAACAATGTCTAGTCCAATTTTTTTATAAATAGCACTTGAATTCCTTATACAAATACTTATGTATTTATCAACTCTTTTTATAGTCATAATAAAGAGTTTTAGGCTAAACGAATATCCTCTAAAATCTTACTTGTAAGATATATATAAAAAATAAAAAATATAATTTTTTAAATATTTTAAAAAAATTTATTTATAATTTTGTTGAATATATCTATTCTTCTTGAACCGGACTTGACCCGGTTGTCATTTCTAGAGATCCTAAAGAATATATTTTTTTTGGTAAGCTATCCTAAAGAATATATATGGTACAGAAAACATAAAGTGACAATTTCCAAATTCCAATGTAACAAGTTGAAAAGGATACTAATATAATCATGGTTTCATTTTTAATTAGTTGAAAGTTGCCAAACTGCTGTCCTTTAAGGGCTGCTTTCTTCTTCATTGACTGATTATGTTGCTTTAGATTATTTTACCAAGATATTTGACTGGCGTGAAGCACAAAATATACAGGAATTAGGTTGTTGAAGAATACGGTTGTTGTTATTTTTTTGTAGTATTTTATATTTAAAAATATATTAAAATAATTTTTTTTATTTTTAAAATTTAATTTTCACATCAACATATTAAAATAATTTTTAAAAAATAAAATTTAATTTTAAATAATTTTTTTAAAAAAATTCTCTATTTAAACCGCAATCCTAAACATCATTCGGAATCGAGTCTTTTAAAGGTAGTATTCAATTGAAGATTCAAATTCTAGAGGCAGAGATAAACAGAGAAAGTGTTGGGAAAGCAGTGGGTAGTGATCATGAGTCATGATCAACGACATGGTTCGTAGGTGGCTAGACTTGGACATTCTTCAATTCTAATTAGTTGAAAAAAATCATATTAAAAAGACAAAAAAGCAGTACACTGATGCACCAGCCGGGAATCGAACCCGGGTCTGTACCGTGGCAGGGTACTATTCTACCACTAGACCACTGGTGCTGGGTTGAAAGAACCCAATGAATATATCTATAATAATATAACACATCACCGGACCACGTACACTCCTTTCAATGTTCATTTGATTCCTCTTGAGAGCTGTCATTTTGAATTTCATAGTATAATTTGACTTCTTTTAGGTGTACCTAACCAATTACCTGTACTATGTTATACATATGTAGGATTTTAAGTTTATTTTTAATATAAGATAGGAATAGGAAGATATTAGGAATATATTTTTTTATATTATGAAAAAATTTAATTAAGAATTAGAAAGTTAATGCATGTGATTAATGAAAATTACATGACCCAATAAATTGTTAAGTCAAAGAATAAAGCGAGAACTGAAAAATAAATACATATAAAGATATGAAAAATAAATACATATAAAGATATTTGATACATGTTACTTTTATAATCTTTCTTTTATTTAGTTATATGGCAATACAAATAGATTCTCATCATCTTTTATTTGATACATGTTACTTTTATAATCTTTCTTTTATTTAGTTATTTTAAATTCTTTATTTTATTAATATATTTTTTTAACAAAAAATATATCTTGCATAGAAACTATAAGCAATTGAAATCAATAACCAAAAAAATCCTAACAATTTTAAATAATTATAACAAAGATATATCGTTAATCAAAACCTGTTTTTCTTATATATATAAATTCTTTTTTTTTTTTTTTTTTTTTTTTTTGAAGTTCTGTTTTTTCAACAAGAACAACAAATGAGGAAAATGTCGACCACTTAAATGTACAAAACTTCCATCGCATTCTAGTAAATTACATCAGTTGGTGCAACCACATCATTGCAGAAGTAGCAGCCCAATCTCTCAACTCCTCTATCAGTTAGAGCAAGGTTGTCCAAATCAGCTGATAAAATGTTTGCAGCTTCAGCTTTGAAGTCACGAGCAAAGCTAGAAGGACCAGGGCCATGCCGCATTACCAAGAAGCTATCAAACCCAAGAGCTGCTGTTATAGTAATCTGCAAAGGGATAACTAAAACAAATCGCAAATCTGCAAAAGGATAATTAAAACAAATTGCAAACATACATGTGAATTGATAATCAATGGCCAAACCAACAAGTTGGAGTCAGGTTAACAGATCCTCCTGATCAATGCAACATGCTTGACGAAAGAACCGGCGAAAACTATCACAAGAACTGTAATAGGAACGCAGATCAGATTAAGAAGACTGACCTTGTTAGCATTAGCACTCAGAAGGGTTGGGAGCCATCGTCTCTCTCTTGTATCAGTCAACAAGAAAACTGCATCATGAGAATCAACCAGATTATGCAGACAGTTACAATCATCAACCACACTCTTCTCTTCTTGGCTAGTCACTGGATGATCTGGCATTGGTATAGACATCACTATACCTTCCGCATCCTGAGGGAAAACAAAAAACAAGGAATGCACTATAAGCAAGGATCAACAGTCATATCGAGCTAAACATTTCAATTCAAAATAACTATCAAGAGTAAATTCAATTACCACAGCTGGAAATATACGCTTGAGAGTTTTAGCAGCAGCCAAGGCTTTAAAATCACCTCCATTGAGGCAGTTATCCAATGGGTACAGGGACTGCCTCAATGGATTAGACATATCCACCTTGCCATTGTCAAGTAGTGTAATTTTCCAGACACCCCAAGCCTGCAATATATGTAATTTTTGAGAGCCAGCCTGTGGACCATGAACAATAAATCCATTTGTAATATCACTCAGGTAAAAAGCTTCTATTTGGGCCCTCTACTCTTGTTTTTGTACTAGTTTTCCACCTCTACCTTTATTTGTACTAATGTTAACCTTCTACTTTCAAAATCATCCTTGTCCTTATTTGACTGGAAGATTTGGTAGCTCTTAAATCACCAGGTTACATGGAATTATATTACGACGTGTCTCAAATCCATTTTTATATTACATGTCATGATATGGTGAGATGTAATGTGATGATTTAAGGGCAACCTGAACTTCTGGTCAAATAAGGACCAAAAAAAGAGATTTTGAAAGTAGAGGGTTGACATTAGTATAAATAAAAAATAGAGGGGGCAAATTAGCACATAATCAAGATTTGATAGACCAAATAGAAGCTTTTAACCTATTACTCACCATAAGCATGCGAGCAACCTGGCAACCAAGTGTACCCGCTCCTATGAGAAAACACTTTACAGAAGATAGCTAATCTAAGTTAAGGGATGGCAAAGCACGCCATCTCATTAGTTTTAAATTCAAATCTGCAGCAGATACAGCCAACCTGTAAAAAACATTTCAAATGATAAGATTAATAGGTTGATACTGCCATGAATAAGGAGAAGTGAAGGAGACAAATACCTACTTGGGTCCTTGGATTTAGCAAGGTTAATACATCTGGATACTAATTTATTTGCGTTTCTTTCCCATCCAACAGCATTAGGTGCTATTTGCCGATCATTCAATCCTAAAAGCAGATATTTCTAGAGAGTTAGAGATTCAACATAGACTCGAGATGTAAGGAGTTAAAACAGTAATAATAATAGAACAGTATTAGTTAATTTCTGCCAGGATACCTTGTGGAGCTGTAATTAAGGCTTCAATGACATGGGATGACTCCATATCTTCAAAAACCATGATTCTCTTCATATTACATCTTGAACAAATCAGTGCTAGGAAGTTGCGAAGAGGCCAACCAGGATCTTTTCCATGAGATGGGTCGTAAAAACCAAATAGCAGCTGCCAACAGCAAGCAAAAAAGCTTCAGGAAAGAGGCATTTTGCAGAATGGTTACTTTACCCCAGTAGCTTATAAACAGAGAAATTTATGAGAATTTGTGTGACTATAGATACATGCCATTTATTTTTCTAAGGAACTGGAAGAGTTATGGAGAAAAGCAATGGTTCTACCTGCACTTAGGTCTGTTTGGTATTGCGGTTGCTATTGTGGTTTTAAAAAAGTTATTTTATAAAAAATACTTTTAGTTGAGGTTGGTTTGAAAAAATATATGTTTGTTTAAAACTGTGATTGAAATTGAGGTTGAACAAAAAGTAGTTTAATGTTTTTGGTTAAAAAAATGCTTTTCAAATTGAGGTTATAAAACAATTTAAAAATATTTTTAATTTAAATATTATAGATTTAACTACTATTATTACATCATGAAATAAATAATATTGATATCAAATATTTTTTATTATTCAATTAAATTATTTGTAATGTCATCACATACAAAATCTATCCAACAATGACTATATTTTTCTTGGTTTCTTAAGCATGCAACAACAAAAACTGAATTTTTTGTTACGTCATCAAGCGATATCCTTCTAATTTTTTGAATAAAACACAATTAAAATAAAAATAAAAACTGAATTTTTTTTAGCTGGGTCGGACCCGGCAAGAACATAATTGGACTATAGTTTATGTAGTGTTATTAAATAATATTATATACTAGTTTTTCGAGTAAAACTCAATTTTTTTAAAAAAATTTACAATTTCATTACGTACAAAATTCATTCGATAAGAACTATAGTTTTCATAATTTTTTGAGCGTATAATAAAATTAGATAAAATATTATCAGGAATAAAATTGAGATTACAGTACGAGTAAATTTAATTCACCTTAAACTATTTTTTTTAACAAATAAAAAAAATATTATTCACGTTCACGAGTGAAATCAATTAATTGCGTTGGCTTTTCAAAAAAAAAAAAAAAAAAACTAAACTTCTCAGGTTAACAGTGCGAGTGAATTAATTCACTCGCACTGGTTTTCTAATTTTTTTTTTTGTTTTTTTTTTTTTAAAAAACTGCTACAGTGGAGCCATGCTCCACTGTTGAGTTTAATTTTCAGACGAGAAGCAGCTTCTCAGAAACCGCAGGTTTCATGTGGGTCCTACCCACTAAAAGCAGTTTCATTCTGCTTACCAAATATTAATTAACATGGCTGCGGGTGAACCTCACCCGCAGCCACGTTATCAAACACCACCTTAAGCTCGAGCTACACCAGTCATTACAAGCTGCTGATACGGATTTTGCCTACACATTACAAATAGCATTTTAGCATTGATAAGCAGATAAAAACAGCTATTTGTAATGAATTAAACACCGAATTCCTAACAATTATCATATTATATGCACCTCTTCTGAGGTGAACCATTCCAAAGCATGCTTTGATTCAATCAACATTGCAGGAGGATCAAGCACCAATGCAGGAAAAGCAAACCAGTAATGGAAGCTCCATTTTTTGAGGTCTGCAAATTAGATAAGAAGGAACCTTGATAACATCACACTGTCCTCCATGGCTCTTCCAGTGTGAATGTTTTTCCAAATCTAGTTATCCAACAAACAGAATCTTCATTTGGCATTTTTATCCTAGGAAATCACATCACATCTTCTTCCACATATCACAAATTTCAGACGGCCAAATTTACAATTCAAGAATTAGATCAGTATGAATCAAATACCTTCTTCGCTTGAACAAAACAAGTAGTCACATCACAATTTCTTACAACTTACGATAATATCAATCCATTTCTGCAATGATAAGATTTCTCATCCAAGAGACAAAGAAAATGTCTTTATTTTTTCTAAAAAGAAAAGAACAAAGAAATCACAGACGACCCGCATTTACAATTCAAGAATTAGATCAATCCAAATGAAATACCTTGTTTGCTTCCTCCTTTAGCAAATCCTTTTATCCAGGGAATGGAAGGCCTCCAATGTATTTGTATTATAAAGGGTCCAGGGTACAGGGCATCGGTCCTTGTTACCGCGACTGATTGCTGGCATTGAAGACTGATCATTCTCATCAGTCGGCAACGATTCAGCGAGAAGTGTCAAGTGATTGGGTACTTGAGAATGTGAGCAAGGAGCATAAAACCCTGCAACAAGACCAGTCCAAATCCCTGTTTATGTGAATAAAGATTGCCTACATTAACAAATAATTAGACACAAAATCCACACCTGCCTCCTACTCAAAATTCAGTCCCTTTTAACTCCTTTTCTTCTTGACAAAAACTGGTCACTACAGCTATAATATATGAATGATTAGACAGAAATTAATTTAAGAGTTTTCATTAACAATTTGAAAGTTTACAGAAAACCCAAAAGGAAATGGAAAGCAAAACAAAGATAAAGTACATTACCAGTGATGGGTATAGGAGAATCATCGATCCCATATTTGTTGAGCTTCAAAGAAGACAATCTGTGCCAGAAACCTTCATCAACTAAGCTATTAAAGGGTACGAATTGGAATTTAGTAGTAGAAGAAGAACCACCACATCCATTTCCATTCTTTTCTTCTCGAGCCAAAACGCACTCTCTGCTAATCCTGAAGTAAAATTTATTTTTATATATTCAACTTGTTTGCTTCTCTTGCACTCAGGAAACAGAGCAGCCTTGACGTTGAGAGTGCCCTTCGTCTTTGTTTTAGAGTAACTTCAACAGGGAAGGAGGGAGACAGGAAGCATAAAAAAAAGGGAAGGAGGACTCGTGGCAACAGAGGAGATATATGTGTGTGTGTGTTAATAATGATATCTTCTATATCATTCATTATTCTTATTTAATAATAAATTAGTACTAACAATATAATTTATTAATTTATTTTATTTTAAGTGCAGTCTATTACAGTAAACCTTTATTACTTTATGTTTTATATTGAGTTGACCGCTTTGTTAAAAAATATATAACTCAATTATTCCTCCTAATAAATTAATAAACGATGATTGGATTGCTAATAACTACTGTTGCTGCACCCAGCTTTTCACTTGAAAGGGAAACCCTTAAGATTTGGCGTTAGCCACTTCCTTAATTAATAAATAAATAATAAAAAACTCTAGAAAAATATAGTTTAATTAGTTAGATTTTTAATTTATTTTTTAAAAATTATTAATTCAAATCTTATAAATATTAAGATAATTTAAAATTTATATAATTATTAATTTTAAAAAATTATAAAATTAATCGAGATACGTGTAAAATTTAAAAAAATAACTCATAGTAATAAAGTTTTTGAAAATATAGTATTGATTGTTTTTTTTAAAATATTTTTTTTAAAAAATATAAGTTAAGGTAATATTTTTGTTAGTTTTAAAAAAATTATTTTAAATTTTAATATATTAAAATAATTTTAAAACATAAAACAAAATTTAAAAAACAAAAACAAACCTACACCACCAGAGTTTTAAGCCTGACAAAAGAACATCCATGCTTACAACTACTAATATTATACCACCTCATCGGCCCGCCCAGAGGCTAGTCCCAAGTGATGGTGGGAGCTATTGCTTGCGAATATCAACAAAAAGAAGAAATAAACAAAGAGATGATACCGCCTCCCATACTACTCTTGGCAGCATCTTTGGCATCAATCATCCAATATGTACTGCAATCAGAAGAAGTCTTCCACATTTTGCACCAGATACTACTTGCCATCATCAACATGCACCAGCAGCAGCAAGATTTTCGTCTCTTAAGAAGACGAGCTCGAGGAATCGAAGAAAGTCACCCTCCTCCTCTTGTTCGGAAGTGTTGTCCTTGGTGAGTATTCTGGTGAGGCAGAACCTTTCTCCAAGACAGATGTTAGGGTTTGATGGATAGAGTTTGTAAGAAGCTGTATTGCCCCAGCATCATCTAAAGCATTCTTATTTCTTCTGTTGGTGAGTACGAACTCGTTCTTTAGCCGGCTTCCCAAGGTTGATATTTCTGCGCTCACCATTTTCAAAGGAAGAGCATCGATAGCGTTTTGTAAATCGGAAAGAAGCTCAGGTCGATAGTCACAGCAGATAGATGCCTTGAAATGCAAAGTCCCGTCAAAATATGTCTCCACTTTTACCTCATCATCATCCATGGGAACAAGAAGACCTTTACAGGCTTCTAATGCATTCTTTTTGTGTTCTTTGACTTGGCTAATGACTGCAGCAAGCAATGTGGCCTTGTCCATCTGCGATTATCAATCAAAACACAAAGATAAAAGTGAGAACCAGCAATAGGAATTACCACGAACACTCATTAAATTACATGGGGTTAGGAAGAAATGGAAGCGAAACTACATGCAGTCAACCACTACTATATGGTTAATTAAGAAAAAATACGACTCATGCAGCCACTACTTTGATTTCAATCAAAGCTTATAGCTTATAGGCTAAGATAGTTCTCGTCCAGAATTTCTAGTTGGAAACAGTTCAATTGACAATAAGATAAGGTAAATAAATGATTTTGTTGACTTTGTTAATATTTGCAATTTCACATATGAAAATGACAGAAAATGAACAGCGAGAAGGAAAATGGCTCTGAAAGAAATCTTATTATATCCCCTATTGATATTGTCGTGTTTTAAGCTTGAGAATTTAAAAAATAGTGGTTTTTCTTGTCCCAGATGTCTATTGCATGCTTGAAGTTCCAACCTTAAATATACATTATACGATCAAGAAAAAATATCACATTCCAGAAGCTAATAAATATAAATTTAAGACATCAAACATATAAATACTCAAAAACTGGAGCTGGCAAAGTGCCCCAACATCCAAACGATATTGTCATTAATCACCTATCTACCAGTTCATATATATATATGTGTGTGTGTGTGTGTGTGTGTGTGTGTGTGTGTGTGTGTACATGTCCATGTGTCATATCCTACCGACAATAGCTTTGACTCTGTGAAATATTGATTTATTTTCTAGAATCAATGTGTTTTTTCCCCTTCTTGTTAAACAACTATAAGATCATCAGAAAAAAATCTTGGTTGAAAATGGAATTTATGGGTGTTAGGACCAGGGGAGGTTCCGAGCCAGAACATAAATGCTGCTACACAATCTCATCAAGCCTGGCTTATTGATCATCAACACACAGCGTAGCTAATTCAATTAGAAGTATGAACATTTAGAAATAACATGTTATTCATTCTTTTAGTAGCTTGAAGTTGTAGGTTACCAAGTTAGGATTAGAGAAATGTTCTAATTCATTAGAGAGAGAAGCAAGGCTTGCCCCAAGTTACCAGTTAATCATATCTCTTCTAATGCAGTATCTAACTATGCTCAATCCCAATCTGCAATTTTTTTTTTTAATTTCTGATGTCGGATAAAGGATCCCTACAGTTTACTTTATTTACAATATAGATGCAGTTGACTCCTCCCTGAAATAAGATCTACGTGATGCTGAAGTTAGCTACTCTTTCTTATATGAAAAAAAAAAAAAGAAGGTCCAATAACACCATAGCAAAGGGCTATATCACATTGATGAATTCCCTTAAGCTTCATGAGGCATGGTGAAACGGTGAGCGAACATCACAAGTTCGGATCATCTCTCTAATTAAGCTTTATCAGGAACAATGAATATTGTCAAGCATTAATTATAACTGCTTGTTTGATTACGTGGTGCTTATATAGTTCTTATATTTAGAGTTTATCAGGCATGAAAATGATTTTTTTTCCCAGCTGTTCTCTGAAAGCCTGTCAAAATTTTTCTGCAATCTGGCTCGAGCCTCGTCAGTTGTTCTAGAAATAGAGGGAACCTTAAAGGGAAGTTTACTGGTTTTTGGATAAGAAAGAGTCTTCCTTAAAAAAATCCAAACTAATTTAGTTGTTTAAGGTTCATATAAGTTGAGATCCGGAGGTGTTTGTTTCTGCTGGTATTTTTGTTACTTTCTTCCCAAGGTAATTAACAAGACTGTCCTCCCTATCATGCCTTTAAAATCAAATTATTCAATCTTTAGATTTCGTCAAGTCCAAACTTCTACCAGAAAACAAAGAGAAAAACCAGTACTTGGTTTATGATCAATCGGGAATTTATCCTTCAATCATTTAATGATAAAAGGCATGAACACCAGCCAAAATCCATCTAATTAAACTAATCAAGCAGTTTTGAGAAATAATTATAGCAAAATGTCAATAAACATGCAAAAAAACATTCAAGCGGTTGATTCAAAATGAAGTGGTACTGTATAAACATATTAAGATAATTGATCTTGACCAAGAGAAAAACAATTGACATAAACTAAAAACAGAAAGGCAACAACACATATGCTAACCTTTTCAGTGCAGGGCACAAGACCGCGAAGAGTAGCAAGATGAGCATTGATCCTCTCTCTCCTCCTCCTCTCGGCCTCGCTATGGCTCTTCAAAGCTGCGAAAGCCTTGGCCTCAGATATCCCAATCTTCCCAATTCTTGCAGGTTCTTTTAATAGTTCTCCCTTCTCAGCATCCAACATCAAAGCTTGCGATACCATCGTCCTCCTCCCAAAACATCACCAAAAACCCTCTAAACTACGCGGAAACGGATCTAACGTGTTGATCTAACCAGACCCGGATAAAGAGTTAAGAGTTAAACTATTAGTCAACCGTTGGAAACAGAAGCATGTTCTTGAATATTTATAAATATGCTTGTGGTGTACTATGAGTCTAGTCTAAGAGCCAAAAGTGCAGAAGGGTAGGCCTGGAGGTCGAGTTATTGGAGCAAACCAGAAAGAATGATTTTGGAGAGGGAAGTTTTGTTGTTTAACAGCTGTGTTGGTGAATTTTGTTGTTGTTTTAGCTATGATCATGAATTCCATAACGGAAAAGAGACAAATTTTGGTTTGGAAGGACAACGAGATATGTTAAAAGAAAATATCCACATTTTCTTCCTGATGGTCATGAATAGCATGATTTCTTTGGTACATGTGTTACTTTCTTTGGAAACTGGAGCTTAATTTGTTCGAGAGAGAGAGAGAGAGAGAGAGAGAGAGAGATTTCAATGAATATATATACGTACTGATACTGACTGGTGCTTTGAATAATTTTTTTTAAAGGTATTTGGTACATTTTGATATTTTTTTAATTAAAAAAATAAATAATAAATTAAAAAGCTTATGAAAATATAAAATTAAACAAATTGATAATAGAAAAATTGAAAGAATAAAAAAAAAATATAAATCAAGATATTTGATCTTACAAAATAAAATATTTATTCATTTATATCTACTAAATTAGTATGTTAAGATCAATAAAATAGAATAAAAATAGAATACATACGAAACTAATTGAATAAAATACAAGAAAAAAATTATGTAACACTGAATATATTAGAAACATTATGTTAGAATAAATATTTTTTTATATAAAATGAAGTTCATCTATATAAAATAAAAAATATCTTCAAAAATTAAATTCAAACAAAATAATTTTTTTAAAAAAAAACTTTCATTCAACAAAAGCCTGTAAAATCTATGGCCTAAGTTATAAGACCGGAATAAATCAATAAAAATGAAAGTGAAGGTAACCATGAAACCAATCTTTTTTAAAAGAAGTGATGTAGAATGATAAAATCATAAAAAAAAATATAAAAAATCCAGAATTGCATTAACTTTTCAAACCTGTTACCTATGTCATTACATCTAAAGCACCACAAATAAAAAAAAAATTGTGATGTCGAATCCCCTACAAATTAATTGTCAAAAGATGAAATTGAAAAACAAAACCAATTACGCAAAAAAATTATAATTAAAGAATAAGATTGAAAATCAAAATAAAAAATAAATTAGAGGGCATAAAAATAATAAATTGGAGGATTAAATTGAAAAGAGAAAAACTTTAACATAAGAAAAAAGAAATCAAAAGAATGAGAGCTAAATTGAAAAAAATACAACAATATAAAATTTGATTGAATGATGAAATAAAAAACATAAAAAAATCTTTTATAAAAGGGTCAATGTTGAAAATAAATAATAAAAAACATGAATGAAATTGAAAAATCAAAAGCAAAAAGGATAAACATGCACTTTTTCTGAAAAAGAGAAAAAAAAATGATTGTAAGTGGCAAACCACCCTTCATCTGTCACCACACGTCATGTCATCATAAAAAGAACATGATGAGGTTTTTAAAGATATGATGAAATGCATGTTTGGCCATCAAATATTGTCGTACATGCTGGCACGTAATGAGCATGCATTTAGAGCTTTTTTTAAAAAAAATTCCAATTTAAAATAGAAAAATGTCCACCACGAGCATATGATCTACAAAAAAAAAATGTGAAAGGACACAAGTGTCCCTAGATGCATGCTTGTTTTTTTTTTTTCCTTTTTTTTTTAAAGATAAAAGTGCATTTTTACTGTATTTGAAAAAGCAAAAAACCAAAAAAACTCTAACAACTCTAATTTTTACTATTTTAAAGTTTTTTAAAAGATCAAATAACTATTGGTTAATAGTTCTAGATTTTGTTGAATTTTGAGTTAAATTCATTATATTATTATGAAAAAAATTAAAAATAACTAAAATAATCTTGAACAATCTTTTAATTATGAATGAACCTCTGAAAAATATTAAATTACCCTCATCCTCAAGGCTTTAGTAATTTATATTGAACCATCTTTATAGCTATAGTAAAAAACTAATTCCCTGTTAAATATTGGAAGAGAAAGAGAAAGACTTAAAGGAAATAAAATTCATAGGGTTGGTTTTTATTGGAATTGGGATAGATGGAGCCAAATGGATGCGAAGGTGTTTGAAAATGTAGTTACAATTATTTTTTAAAATATTTTTTATTTAAAAATATATTAAAATAGTATTTTTTATTTTTTAAAATTATTTTTGATATCAGCGCATCAAAATAATTTTAAA
Organism: Populus tomentosa; assembly: GCA_018804465.1. NCBI lineage: Eukaryota > Viridiplantae > Streptophyta > Magnoliopsida > Malpighiales > Salicaceae > Populus > Populus tomentosa. The sequence goes on from CM031989.1 coordinate 5,613,991, forward strand.
ATATTAAAAAATATTAATTAAAAAAAATAAAATAAAATATTTTTTTAAAATATTTTTAAAATACAAGAACAAAATCAATTATACTGCTTTAGAGCCGAAACTTGGGAGTCCTGCAGGCCCAGGCTTCATTTTTTTTTTTTTTTAACTTGTAAAATATTGCTTGGATGTTCAAAGGTCAAAAGGACTTAACTGAACACAGTTTTGACTTTTGAGACTCGTTGCAAAAACGTGGTTTCTTTTTTCAAGTAATTTTAATGAAAAATGGAAGTGAATTATTTTTTTGGTATAATAAAAAATGAGTTAGTAAAACTATTTTTTAATATTTGAATGAGTTATGAAAAATAAATTGAAAAATCATTTATTTATACTGTTAATTTTCAAGTTTATCCAACATATATAAAATAATATTAAATATAATTATTTGACCCCTTAAAAAAAAGAAATAGAAAAAATATAATGATAGTAAAAAAAAGTATTATATCATATATTTATATATAATTTATTTTATAAAATGTAACTATACATATAATATAAATATATTAGTAATTTATTATTTTCTAATAACATTATATTTTAAAATATTTCTTTAATATAATATCATTTATATACAAGAATAATGAAGTTTTGTACCACTAAAATATTTTATATCGGAGTGTTTTCTGATCTTGTAAAACATTTTCCTCCAACATCTAAAATAGAAAAAGCTCTTGAAGCTAAGTGTTATTGCATAAATAAATGATTTGAAAATGTGTTTTGGAAGGGGAATCTGGTGAGCAAGCATCATACGTGTGCTTTTGAATTTTTGTCATAAATTAGCCAAAACCCTTCGACGTATGGAAACTTCAAATTAATCTCATCTTTACTTCATGGCAATCTGCTCTTCCATTTTCTTTGACAGACGCAATTCCATCCAATCATCGCCTATGGGGTTTGGTAAATGTCAATTTTGTTTGCAGGTTTCTGAAATCTTCAAAATCGGTAGGCTCAAAGAAGAAGAAATTAGAAGAAGAAGAAGAAGTGCAACTCTAGAGTTTTAGCTATCATGACCTGAAAAAATTTAAATTATTAGGTAAGATTTTAAAATATAATTGATATTATTTTTTATTATATTTTTTAAATAAAAATTGTTTAAACTTGAAACTTGCACAATTCTATACTACATTATGCTTATTTTTTTTTCACATAAATAGAAATTATGATATTTAAACTTGTGACTGCTTGGTCATTAAAACTCTAATATCATATTAAAAAACCGATTCAATTCAAAAACTTAAACTATTAGGTGAAATTTCAAAATATAATTTATATTATCTTCTAATAAATTTTTCATTTTTTTTATTTTTTAGAAAGGAAAATGCCTTAAAAAAGCCATTTTTTATTCCCCAAAAGCGCACACATTTTTGCTAATTGGCCTTTCCCTATTAAAAAGAGTTGATTTTGCGCTGTGGAGTTCCAGTGGGTGCTTTCTCTTCCGGCATTTTTATACATGTTTGAGTTACTTATTGCCTTCTGAAGTGAAGCCAAAAGACGCAAAAAAAGAAAAAAGAAAATTGTTGGGGTGTGGAAGAGCTGCTCCATCGCTTTACAAGGACTCCTGCCGGATAAGCTGATCTCGTCTCTGTTTGACCACACGATTCCAAGACTATTATTAACAATTAAACTAATTTAACAACAAAGAAAAAATGGCTACCACAACGTCGCACCATTGTTTTATTGGAAGATTTTATAATAAAGTCTTATGTAATGAATTGACTAAATTGATGTATAATAATGAGATACTTATTTGTCCATATATCACCTGAACTCCAATCACATTTCTTTGCTTGATTTATATCATAGGGTAGATGATCGACACGTTGATCGAAATTGTTTCAAAGGCTTTTTTGACAGTACATTTGTTTGCTTTTTCTTGGAGTTAAGAGATTCCATTGATATAACTATAAAATTTTATTAAGTTACAATCAAATTAGGAGTAAAAGACCCCAGGAAAAAAAAGTAGAAGAATGAAATGGTGAATCTTATCTTGTTTGGAAGTATAGTTACGGTTATTTTTTAAAATATTTTTTATACTGAAATATATTAAAATAATATTTTTTTTATTTTTTAAAAAATAATTTTTAAAATCAGCACATTAAAATAATCCAAAACACATAAAAAATTATTTTTTAATAAAAAACAAAAATTTAACTTTTTTAGAAATGTGGTTTGCACCACGTTCCTAAATGATTTTTATGTTTCAAAAGTTTTTTTTTTAATTTAATTTTTTTTTTTACTTCAAATTATTTTTTTTTTCAAATCATTTTAATGTGCGAATATCAAAAATAATTTTTAAAAAATAAAAAATATATTATTTTAATATATTTTAAAATAAAAAATAATTTAAAAAATAACTACAATCATACCCAAATTATTTTTTAAAATTTACTAGAGATTCTAACGTTGTTTCGTTTCCTTTTCTTAATGTCATAGTTTTTATTTTTTTTTGGAAAAAAAAAAGGTTTTATCATCATTCTTCTTTACGGTCTTCAAATTATTTTGATGTAGTCCACTAATGTTTGGTTTGTTTCAGTTTGTGTATGTTACACAATGTCTATAATATGTTCCTTCCACTAATCTAGTAAATGATTTTCATGAGTTAAGTGTAGCTTTAGAAAAACCTCGCCAAATTGTATTTTTATTCATCCATAGAGTATTTATTACATGTGGTAGTTCATTTTTTCTTCTAAGAAAATATTTCTTTTGCATAAAATATTTTAAATGTAAAATGTTTTCTTATAAAATATTTTACCTGTAAATTGCATTTCAATATTTAACTTAAAGAATATTTTATATATAAAATATTTTTTAATAATAGCAGTAAAATAGTAAAGATAGTAGCAGAGAAGATGATATTGGAATGGTAGTTGTGATGATGAGAAGGTGATATTGATAAAATTGAGATGGCAATTAAAATAATTTGACTATAAATATATTATTATTTATAAAATACTTTATAGAATTTCATGAGCTGAAAATATTTTGAGCAAATGAACTAAGTTTAAAAATTAATTATAAAATATCTTTCACATACCAGTTTTTTTATAAAATATTTTATGAAAAAAATACAAAATATTTTTTTTTCAAAAACAAATACAAAAAAATCTATAAAATATTTTTCTATAAAATATTTTATGAAAAACAGATTCTAGATTTTGATATTTTCGATCGGATATGTGATGAAAGCCCGTCCCTTCATTATAACTCCAAAACAATCAATGGTATTGTTAATAAATGTGTTTTTCTCTTAAAAGGTTAGTTAGTTTGTTCACATCAATAATCATGATATAACTTCAAGATCTCTTAGCCAAGTCATTAATGAAGTAAACTCCTCCACTTAATCTTAAAGCTAGTGTTCAAGATAATTTATTAAATTCTTTTAAATGCATTAAATTGATATGGAATAACATTAAGATTTAATCTTCATTGATGTAGAAACTAATTAGAAGAAATTCCTTATCATCAACGAAAAACAACTTAAAGGCAGATCATTTAGTTCTCTTACGATTAAAATACATATTTGAAGCATAGATGACAAGTCAGATTTTGGATGAAAAAATGCATTTTGTTAGAAGAATTACTCCTTTTCTTTTGTTCGAATAAAACATATTTTTTTCAGTAAAAGGGCAATGATAATTAAAATTAAGGTTTATTAAAATTTCATTCATTTGAAATAAGGAGAAAAAAATGCATATCTTCAATCTAATCTTCATTTTCTTATTAATGCATGTCTTTATTATTTTAACAAAATTATAATTTTTAATTGAAAGCATAGTTTTTTAAATAAAAACTTTTCATGATCTTTAAAACAATTTTTAATTAAAAAATATAAAAATCACATATCAATACTTCACATGTGATTAAAGATTAAAAAAAAAATATATGGTAGAATCATATCTAAAATCTATTGCAAAAAAATAATAATATATTAATTTTCATTGATTTTTTATGAGCACATTTTTAATTTGATTTTTTCCCATATTAGTTATACAATAATTAGAAAAAACCATTGTTAACATTCCCATAAAAACTTATAATATTATTTTAAAACTATAATAAAATTTAATAATAATCTAAATATCATGTTAATTTAAAGTGTATTTCAATCAATCAAAATATATATGAGCTTATAAGAATGAACCCAAGTCCCACGAGCCTTAGACCAATAGAAAGAGTTCGAGTAGAACTTTTAAAAAATCAGCCAGTTCGGTTTGATTTGGGTTTTATAAGTTTAAAACTGAAAAAACCAAATAAAAAAAAAACGAGTTAAACCGAATCAAACCGGTTTTAACCGGGTTTTTTTCTAAAATAACCTAATCAAAATCGGTTGGTTTGAACCGGTTTTGATTTTTTAAAAAAACCGGTTTTGTTACTTTTTTGATAAAAACTGAACCAGATCAAAAATGATCATCCCTACTCATGCCTAATCTTTATAATTATTTTTTAATTTCTTAAAAGCAGAGAACACATGGTTAACATTTTTTTATTCATTTTATTTTAAAATAAAATAGATGACATATCATTTATAGTGGCAAACAATGTTTTGCCTACAAGTTTAGGTTCTGATGGCTACAGAGGTGGCTTGAAAGTTCGGTTCTAGGTTTTTTAGATCCAAAAAGCCTTTGTCAATCGATTTTCACATGAAAACACATTATAAATATCTTAAAAATTTCAATAAACTCATTTTTAACCTCAAAACACCCCTACATCAATCAAAAATATAAAATGAAATTCAATAAAAATTTCATTCTTAACCATGATCTACTTTTTTTACAAGATGAAAATTTAAAAACACATCAATGAAACTTCTTTTATTATAAAATATCAATTGAAAGAAATATCAGTTTTTTTATTATTAAAATACAGTTAATTGACTACTTTCTTTTTCTTCTCTCAAAACCTAAAAATTGAAACGTGGAAGAAGAAGTTTTTTAGGACATAAAAGCCTAAAACTAAAGGGATAAAAATGACTATAAAGGAATTAATGAATAAAAAATAACTTTTTTATGTTAATTTGAAACAAAAGCCTTTGTTTTTTTTTTTTTCATTTCTTCTTCTTTTAATTGTTTTTTAAGTATGAAAAATTAAATTTTATTCATCGTAATTGGTTTCAAATTCAATTGTAAAATTTTCTCATAAACCTTTAATTCTCCCGAACAAACAGAAATAAAAAAAATATATATAAAATATCACAAATATAACATGGAAGTATAAAATTGAAAAAAAAAAGTTTAGTAACTAAAATGAAAAATAAATAAAACGCTGTTCTTCAATTAACAATGCTGTGAACAATGAAAGTAGAAAGGAAGCACAGTAATTAACAGTAAAAAAAATAATCTGTATAATGGTTTGGAACTTTAATTCATTTTGTATAACTTCGAGATATGATTTTGCCTTCTCCTTCCTAATTAATTAAAAAAGAAGCTAACCCACTCTACTCGGTTCATGCGATTGGGCTTTTAACCATCATAACGACAATCCTGGGCTTTTGTTTTAATTGGGCCACTTTTGTTTCCTTCCTAATTTATTACAATGTAAAACATCAATTACCGTAGTTTTAAACCCTGGTTGGTTTAAGATTCAGGGATTCTGTGAGTTAAAATAATTTTATTTTATTAAAAAAATAAAAAATAATAAATTATAACTGAATTTTTAACTGGTTTTACTAAATCAACGGAGTTGATCTATTAGGTCAGATCTTGAATTTATTTTTTTATTTTTTCTTAAACCCGTTTCAATTTCAAATCATGATTGGCTTGATTTTTGGTCAACTCACACTTGAGTTTTGTGATAGATTTACTATAGTAATAACTATTTTTAATTACAAGTTTTTTTATCACCAAGGAAACGAAATGATGCAAAAACACAAGTTGTGTGTCACGGACCAGCAGCAAAAGCCTCCGCTGGGAAAGTTTTGGTGACACAAGGAGGCTCCTTGATGCAGCCAAGATAACAAAAGATTTTCACGTCATAATTTATTACTGACTGAATATTTATTTTTAAATAATCTGTCTAAAAAAATTAGGAAAAATAAAATTCTTAAACATATTATTTAATTTTCTAAACTAAATATAAAACAAATAACTAAAAAAGCAAATAACTTTTTTTAAGAAAATCCTTTGGCATAAGTTTTTCTGGCAGAAAAAAAGCTTGTCCTTAATAGGATTGATCTATGCTTTCTTGAGATGACAAGCCATCTTCCATTTGGTAAAGAAAAATCTAAAAAAGGCAATGATAATTAAAAATATTTGATCCTCGTCCAACTTAAGAGCTAATACGCAAGTTATTCAATCTTATGAAATTTTTATCCTAAGAAAGAAATTAATGAGACGCTCATAATATCCACAGAAAATAATATTTGTGTTTTATCACTATGCAATGAAATTAATTAATTAATCACTCGATGCTGGAAGACATGTATTATGAAAATGATTTCTAATTACAACGACGGCATAAATTACTCATTGTCATTGAAACTGTGATATTACGAGTGACTCTTGAGAGTCAACTTATATCATTGTAAAATTAACAAAACATTCAAAAGTCATTTTAAATCACTTCCCCCTTTGATGACGATATTGCATTACGCCATAATGATCTTCGACAAATTAGCAAGTCTATCACAAAACCCAAGTGGGAGTACAAGAAATTAAGCAAATACATTATTTGTTTCTTTCTAGGCAAGTAGTTGCTTTTGGTTCAGCTATATTTATAATATTTTTCTTTTATAACCATATATTTAAAACCGGATCGGCTTGATGGATCAACTCAAAAATAACTAACCTGGTGTTAGAATCAGAATGAGTTAAAAAAAATATTTGCAATAACTCGGTTATTTAATTGACCCAACAAGAACCAGTAAAAAATCAGGTTATAACTCATTGACTATTTATTTATTTTTTTAACAAACAACATCGCTTGATTTTATAGAAAATAGAGATCGATTCGAAATAATTTAGTCAAAATTCATTAACCCAATCAAAACCTATGACTTGGATTTTAAATTAGGTTGATTATCAAACCAAGTTTAAGAATTATATTCATAATTAGTTAATTTTTTTTTATTATTATCTTAAATGTAGTAATCATGCATGAAGGAGTTTTCTTTTTTATTAAGTGGCTAACCCACCAAAAAATTTCAAATATTCAAGGAAGTAATCGCAAATTTAAAATATATAAATATAAAGACTTGAATAATTCAACTATTTTCAGATAACGAAGCCTTTAAAATTACTTCTAACAATCTAGTAAAATCATGAGGAATCCTAATCATTTAACAACTTCAAAAGATAAAATTGCAAATTATGGAGTTGGGAATGTAATCCCTAATCCAATATTGAGTACAATATTAATTATACAAAGAAAATTGAAAATGAGTCATCCATCGATCCTTTTGCACGAAACCCTAATCCAACTATATTAGATGGCATTTTTAGGGGATCTAGTTAGAGCTTAATAGCTTTGTATGAAAAAGAAAGGATCTCAATTAACTTTTGTGATCAAAAATCATTAATCAAGTTCTCCGATTAATTTGTTAGTTGGAATTTGTCTATCCATTTCCTTAAATATTCTCGTTGTATAGGATATGAGAATGATTACTTCTCTCCAATTTTTATTTTTATTTTTGTCAATATTGTTCTGTATAATGTATAGTACTTATTAAAGTTGGTACCATTTTTATAAGTTTTATAAACCTAAGACACCATCGGATGGCTGCCTGGAAATTGCAAGAGGTGATGGATGAGCGCTGCTTATTATTAAATCAATATTTATATCATAGTCTCTTCAATATTAGGACAGGAAAGCTTTCGTTTTTCTCTGGCCATCTTGCCCAAAAATCATTATCGAGCCAATGACGACAGCGGATTGACAGCAATTTCCAACGAGGTCTTTGCCGAGTAACTTACACTGCATTTGCACCGACTTGAACGCTCTTTCATCAGCCATTATTATTATTATTATTATTAATATTGTATTCATCAATTTATGTATTTCTTAATTAATTAAACTCGGGTTTTAAAATTAAAATTAACAAGTAAATTTTCAGTGATATTCTGAGATTTATTATACTCAAACTGATAACTTTTAAAAATCAAATTACTTATTAGAACATCTTAATTAGTTGAACATCTTAACCAGTTAAACTATATCTTATTAGAACATCTTAATCGGTTGAATTATATCTTTTAATATTATTATTAATTGTTAATTAACCAGCACATTAGTTGATTATTGAGCTGTTAGTTGCTTTTCTAGCTCTTAATTGGACCTACAAGATAGTAATTAACAAACTAAACAAGGGTAAACAAGCTCATTTAGGCCAGCCCAGCTACAGGCTAAGCCAGCCTTGGTTTAACCGTTGAAAGAGCAATATAGGAAGGCAGGTAGGATTAAGCTTGGAAGGTAACATGTGAAAGCTCATTTTTACGCTACCGTTTCATTCATGCCGCCGCAATTAGCCCGTGTCGCCATTTTTTTTCTTCAAACGCATTAATTTTGACATCCTACGCGGTTTCTTATGCCAAAAAGATTCATGGGTTCCAGGCAAAATCTGGAATGTATTAATATATAGTTAATTAATAAAACAAGTAATATGATCCTTAGCCAATAAGAAGATTTTGTATCCTTCGTTAAGAAGATATGTTTTTCTAGGAATTTTGATCTGGCTCACGTAAAAAGTAATCAGATATCCATACTTACAAGGAACCTTTGACGTGTGAGAAATATAATGGTAATATAAGCTTGAATCTAAGTTTAGATTCCACACAATGCAGTTAATTATTAGTAATATGAGAATATCTCTTAATTTCCAGTATTTTAATTTTTATGGCTTGGGAAAATAGTAGGAGCAGCTGCAATTTGACATATAAGCAGCTGCTATGCATTTTCCGCTGATTTTTTGTTCAAGTTTTGTCGCTTAGAAGCAACTTGAAGAAAGAAACAAGAACAGGTCTGTGGGGCCTTCGTATAAATGTCACATTCTTTCTCATCGCTCTTTCATGCCTTGCCTCCCAAGTAGAACGAGCGAAATGAGACGATGCTTCCTGCGCTCTCTCTATATATAGATCACGCACTTCTCAAATCATTCTCCGTATCCTCATACATACTTAGAGTTCAAGATATAAAAAAACAACAAGAGCTAGATTTCTAAGATTTCCTAAGCCCCCAAGATGACTGTAATATCTCTTTCTCTTGCTTAATTTCTATACATATCCTTCTCTTTACCTTGCATGATGTGTTCTTCCCTCTGTCTTGACAAATGCTATCTATATTCTTGCTACCTCTCCTTTTTCTAGCTAGCTAATGGTTGTGTTGGCCATTGTAAAACGTGCATGCTGTTCATCAAATAACTATTAGAGTCACACAACCGCATGCTACTCCTTTATTTGATAAGAGCAGTGTTCTTATATATAATCTATAGCTCATATGGCTAAAATAAAAGGTAGATTCTGGCCTAGCTAGCATGCAATATCGTCAAAAGGGTTAACTATATGTCGATTTAGTGCTTCATCTATTATAGTATGAACTCCATTAAACTACTGTCGTTCTTCTTCTTCTCAATTTGTTTTTGATGCAGACCAAGCTAAGTCATTGTTTTCATGTTTCAGATCACAGAGATGCGAGTGCATATGGATTGTGCTGGCTGCGAGACCAAGATAAGGAAGGCTATTCGAAAGCTAGATGGTATTTTATGTTGCGTTAATTTCAAGTGCTTTGATTGTTTCTCGTGTGTGTGTGTGTGTATGACGTTCTGATGGTTAAACATGGTTTTTGTTTGCTTCACAGGAGTGGATGACATCGATATAGACATGGCTATGCAGAAAGTAACAGTGATGGGATGGGCAGACCAGAGAAAGGTTCTTAAAGCAGTGAGGAAGACAGGAAGAAGAGCAGAGCTATGGCCATACCCTTACAATCCAGAATCCTACAACTTCAACCAGCAATACTATTACCAGAAGCAGCAATATCACGAAACAAAAGTAGTTAATCACTATACAAGAATGCCTACCTCTTCGTACAACTACCACAAGCATGGCTACAATGACGAGGAGTTTGGTTGCTATCAAAAGCCACCTTATGCCACCATTTTTGATGAAGAGGCTAGTGCCATGTTCAGTGATGAAAATCCTCATGCTTGCTCCATCATGTAATGGCATGACTTGAACAATGTCTTTGAATTTTCTTATCATTTTGTATAAAAGATGTATTTTAGCTGAGTTAAATGAAATTTTATGACAGAGTTACAATAAAGTTAATTCCTTATATATTATACAATAGTTTATATAGATTATTATGGATTAAAATAGAATAATGATAGAGTTATTTTTGTCATAGAAACATGTTAAACATGCAATAATAGAGGTGGGGTTGTTTTTTTCATGTGATGCATTTTATATTCAATGATTGGAGATAAAATAATTAATTCAGATTTTATTAGTTGTTATAAAACTGTCAGGTGTGCTAGGACTTGATATAACTGCCAAACCCAAAGCTTTGGGGTTGGGCCGTCCAGACATGGGATCTAAAGACCCCTACACCTAGGTAACAAACCTATACACCTGGGTTTTTCTAGGTCTGTTAACCCGCTCCTGAGGTTTGCAAACCCCCGCAAGGGTTGAAGACTGACGCATCTGGGTCTAGCTTTTAAGAGGAATCCAAAGCTCTTAAGCTTAACGTTACAACCATATCCATTTAAATTTGGGTTAGACATGTTTAATAATATTATTTGTATAATATTATAAATATTATTATTTGTATTATAATTAATATAATAATTAATAAATTTGAAAAAATTATTAATATTAAAAAACAACCATGATTTGATTTAAAAGGTAAAATTAAAAATTATTGTTTTTCTTATTATTATTATTATTATTATTATTATTATTAAATTTGAAATAAAATATCATTACAATTGAAGAAAAATCATAAATTGATTTGAAGTTATTAAAAACTATAAGAATTTAGGCAGGTTTAATATTATTATTATTATTATTATTATTATTAATAATGGTTTTTTAAAATATTAATATTAAAAAAAACCATAAATTTTATTTGAAGCGATTAAAAACTATAAAAACTTGGGTCAGACAAGTTTAATATTTAATATTATTATTAATATTATAAATATTATTAAATTTGAAGTAAATATTATTATTATTGAAAAAAAACATAGATTTTATTTGAAAGGTAAAATCAATTATCATTGTTGTTGTTATTATTATTATTAAAAACATTATTATTTGTATTATAAATATTATAATTTTTATTATATTAAAATTATTAATATAATAATTATTAAATTTGAAAAAAATATAATTAATATTGAAAAACAACTTAAACTTGCATACAAGTTTAATATTATTATTTGTATTATATTATAAATATTATTATTATTATTATAATTAATATTATTAATATAATAATTAATAAATTTTTAAAAAAATATTATTGATATTGAAAAAGAACCATAGATTTTATTTGAAGGGTAAAATCAATTATTATTATTATTATTATTATTATTATTAACTTGGGTCTGGTATCCCCTTCTAGATCCAAAAAACTTGGAGCTGGAAAGTGACGCCTAATCCAAGTTGCTTAGGTGTATAATGGCATAGATCCAAATCCCTTGGGTCTTGTAGCCTTGTCTGCCTCAAGACTCTTGGGTCTGGCATTCTGACTCAAGTCTAATGAGTCCAATATTATAATTAGACTTAAGCCTCTTGGATCTAGCGTTTATGAGTGGCTTAAAGCTCTAGGACATAGTATTATAGCCAAACATATTTAAACTTAGATTATGCAAGTTTAATATTATTATTAATATTAAAAATATTATTATTATTATTATAATTAATATTATTAATATGAAAGATATTAGTATTTGTATTATAAATATTATTATTTTTATTATAATTAATATAATAATTAATAAATTTGAAAACAAATATTATTCATATTGAAAAACAACCATAGATTTGATTTGAATGATAAAATTATTATTATTATTATTATCATTAATAAATTTGAAAAAAAATATATTATTACTATAAAAAAATTATATATTTTTTTAAAAAGATTAAAAACTATAAAAACTTGAGTCAAATAAATTAAATATTATTATTATTATAAATATTATTGTTGGGTCTGACGTTGCAACCAAACCCAACACTATTGGTCTCAGCGATACATCCAAATCCAAGGCTCTTGGGCCTAGAGTTGTAGCCAAACCCAAGAGCATCGGGTGCGGCTATAATGTTAGGTCCAAGAGCGTTGTATCTGACTGTAATGTTGGATCCAAAATTTTTGAATTTTTTTTAAAGACAAACCTAATATTCTAGGATTTTAAATATTTTTATATATATAAAAAAAAATTGATCAGCGCACTAGTTAGATTTTAGATGAAGATCTCTTGGAATAATTTATAGGGGCTTTGAGGCCCCAATTGCTTGGGCTGGGTCTACAGTGTAAACATGTGTCGGCCCTTTTTGGATATTTTGGGCCCGTGAAGGGTTTCAACCAGGTTGGGATTGTATAATCATGTAACTGCACTTGAAGCAAGGGTAATTGGGTCCTGCCCCTTTTATTCAAGAAACACTGAATTTTTTCAGTGTCCACATAAAGACAGGGTAATTGTTTTCTTTTAGCCATATATATATATATATATATATATATATATATATTTTAGATCCATTCCACTTTCTGTCTTTCAAGTTTCAATCCAGTTCTTTTTATGGTTTTCTTCGGAGTTTTATCTTTTGATCGAGTTGAACAGAGCACGCACGACTATATAATTTGCAGACTGCTTATAGATCTTGTGAAACCAAAAGTTCTTTTTCTTCTTCTTTTTCTTTTTTAATAGAAAACTGATCTAATTACCTTTACCTATACTATTAATTACATAAATAAACTAGTTATTTCACTCCCGCTTTATTACATGTAGGATATTTTTTTCCTACAAAAAATTACTTAAAATTAAAAATAAAATTATTGTTACCTAACTTTTATATAATATAAAAAAATCATATTAATTTATTCTTTTTTATATAAAAAAAATTCAATCAGAGAAAAGAAAAAAAAATTGAAAATATCTTAAAAAAAAAATTAGTTGATGGTGTATTGGGCACTGCAATGCTATGAACTGTTAATGGTGCTATTGTATAAAATATCTTATTTGGAGATGATGATGATACAAATATATTCCTTGTTTTTAACTTAACTCAAGTATTTTTATATTTGAAAAAAATATTATTATTGATCATCTGCAGAGCATGGACTGATATGTTAATTATTATATTATTATATAATGAAAATTCAACACAACCTTAAATGAAAAAAAACATATCATCACCTAAATTTTTACAATACAAAAAAAATATCATCAATTTATTTTTTCTTTACCATATGAAAAAAAAAATTAAATAAAAGAAAAGTAAAAAATCTAAAAAAAAAAATAAAATTAAAAATATTTAGGAGTTCAGTCAGGCCTAATAGTATTAGGTTTGACGGTTAAGCCAAACTAAACAATATTTTTTGACTTATAAACAAAAAGATAAGTTGTTTAGATATTACAGTGTCATCCATAATATAAATTCTCTCTCTCTCTCTATATATATATATAATATAATAAGTTTATGTCCTCAACACCTATTTATCATCTTTTAAAATACAGTATAATTTGCTATTTATATTCTAATATAATAATAAAAAAATATAATTTACTAGTTTGATATTCGAAAGGTTTTTTCATCAAGCAACCTCGTCGGCATGGTTTTTTTTTTTTTTAATGCAATTTAAGACAGCTACCCTATAATCCAATGGAAAAAAGGTTGAATTTCCAAAGGAGTCTGTTTGAATAATTCATATATACTAATGTATCATGTATGCTTAAAATATCTACTCTAACGTGGAATATTTTGCTTCCATTCTGAAATATACCAATGTATGCTTAAAATATCTACTCTAGCGTGGAATATTTTGCTTCCATTCTGAAATATCTCACGTGGTACTAAAATTAGCAAAAGATAATTGTTCCTTGTTCTACGTTGAAATGACTAATATAAATAAATCAGTTAAAATGAAAAATATTTTTTTCTTAAGAAAATGGAAAAGAGATGTGTTCGCCAAAATTAATAAGTATTAATAATTAGGCATGATAAATGGATTCATACCTTATCAAAAATTAATTTAAAAACCTAGAGTTCAGATTGTAATAATAATAAAATATTGAATTGATCAAATTTAATTAATTAATTAAATTAAATTATATAAATCTAATAATTATTTTTAGATAATATTTAAAAATATAGTAATAATTATTTTTCAAATTGTCTTTTGATTTGTATTAAAATAATATTTTATTTTTTTAAAATTATTTTTGACATTAACTAATTAAAATAATTAAAAATTATAAAAAAAAATAAAATATAATTTATAAAAAAAACTTTATTTAAAATAATTATAAGCACTCCCTTAATAACTAGATAATTCGAGTTGATTAGATGAATCAATAATTTATATTTTTTTGTTTTTTTATCAAATCTGTACCTATCTGAACATCAAGTGATTCAAGTCATACAATTGGCAGAACCCCATTGGCTAGAACAAATGATAAACATCTTTGACTCACATTAATTTATTCTTCTTTTGTGGGCCTAATAGATACAAAAGAAGCAATCTAATCTCAACTCAGACATGGGCATCCAATCCATACGTATGGGCCTGGCGATACCATCATCATCATCATCATGATGTTGAAGATAATGGCAGCGGAACATTGGGAACCGGGAATTTTGGAAAATTTCGGCCACGTTTCTCTCTCTGTATAGCTGAGCTGATAGGGCGTGCCGTAAAGGTTGGAATATACACATATAAAGAAGCAAGGGCATTGCAGATGGCAGCAGCTTCTTCGGCATCGTTATTCCAACCTGCTCGATATGGATATTCTCCTTCTCCAAGATTTAGTAATAATTGTAATTTTAATGTAAGAAGTGGAGGTGTAGCTGTAGGTGTAGGTTCTTCTTCTTCCGCTTCTTCTCCTTCTTCTTCCTCCCACCACGGATTGAACTTCTCTTCTTCTGGTTGGTATTTCTTTCTTCCTTTCTAAAAACTCTTCTTTTTATTTCTGAATTCCAGCAGCCATTATTATTATTATTATTAAAATTGTAATTATTAATTAACCTCAATTGGGTATTTTTGAAGGTTTGGATAATTGCGAGATTGAGTTGATTTAGGCTTTTGCTATAGGATTGTGGGATACTGCTCTTATGCTCCTCCCTCCCTCTGTTATGTTGAAAGAAATCACTGCATTCTTCTTTTCTCTTCTTGACTTTTTGGGTATTGATTTTGCTTGTATTGAGCCTCATCTAGCATCATGCCAGGATTATTATTATTATTATTATTTTTCCTGCAAGTTTTCTTGCTCTAGCGTTATAAATTCTGCACAAAAATGGAATGGTTGGGGGGGGGGGGGGGGGGATGTAGAGAAGGTACAGACTTGGAGAGAAAAACTGTCAGGGACCAAATTCCATTGTCAGGAGAGACAAAAATCGCCCACAAACAGCTTTTTGTTTCGTCTTAACTATTACATGCCTTCCATTTAAACTGAACTAGTTTATCAAAGTGTGTTGAGCGGTCCCTATTGAATTTGAAAATAAATTACATAGCCACTCTACTGTAGAGAGGACAGTTACAGAAAAGAATTAAAAGAGTCAAACTTAGGTGTGGGTGTTTGATCTAGGCATGCTGTCCCATCCAAAATAAATCCCACTGGTCTTAAATGTCTTGGTAACATCACCAGAGTCGACCTCTCAATAGCTCAGCATACTGTCGTCTCAAGAGAAATCTACCATCTGTAATTTAGGTATCCTAAGCACAAGCTCAGTATACGGGATTATTATGTCCTTCTGGAAAAAGTAGGCACGATTAACTTCCAAAAACAATTTTTTTTTTTTCATAATATGCGATCACACATTATATTGGCAATTTATGAAAAGCTGCTATTATTTTTCTAAATCTCTGTTTGTTGAAACGTTGTTGAATATCTCTGTTAGTATAACCTGGCCTGCTTAACTTATCTCTTGCATGCACAAACAGGTTTGTTGCGTCTGCGTGCATTTTCTTTGTGTGTGTGTGTGTGTGTGTGTGTGTGTGTAATAAGCAAATATGCTCTGGTTTTCTTCTGTTTTTTTTTGCAATTCTATATGTATTCATGTACGTTCAACTGTCCTTGAGGATATTAGATAATCTTTTGCAGGTGTAAATAATATCTGGAAACCCCAAGGCGTTAAATCTCAAGATACGAATACTGCCACTAAAGGAAGATTTTCATCATCCAGCGGCGCAATGAATGGGAAAAGTGAACCTGATCATCTTCTTGTTCTCGTACATGGCATTTTGGCTAGGTATATGTTGACCAAACACAGTTCACCAAGTAAATATACCCAGTCACTATAATTTAGTGGTAACATTTCTTTTTGGCTTTTAATTCTTAACAAGTACTAAATTGATATCATTCACAAATGCAGTCCAAGTGACTGGACATACGTGGAAGCAGAGTTAAAAAGGCGTTTGGGAAAAAACTTTCTAATATATGGTATGTTCATCCCTTATTCTGGTGATCTCTCCTTTCTTACATGCCTAATCATTGTGTATTTCGATATTGTTTTTGGAAGTTGATTAATGGTATAGAAAATAATCAGAAAGATGAAGAAAATTTTGAGCATCCACAAACACCAAAATAGGGGATGATAGATTGAAATGTTTTTGTTACCAAAGTAGAGTGGCTTTGACTCCGTGTTGAAGTACTTGATGTCTGTTCAGTTATCAGAGGCATGTGGTCAGAGTTTTCTGCAAATCTGATATCTTATTTTTTCAACTAATGACTTTTGTTTTTACATGATTACTGAAATCTGTATTTATTATACAATTAGTCAGAGTTAGGCTGGGATTCTGGTCAGTTGAAATTTATTGTTTTTTTGTCTTTCTGCAGCAAGTTCGTGTAACACCTACACTAAAACATTCTCTGGGATTGATGGAGCAGGAAAGCGACTTGCAGATGAAGTGAGTACCGACATCTTTGCAAAATATATTTATTTAGTTTTCACTTTTGGTAGTTTCGACTAGGTTCTTGGCTTGTTGGGAATGGAGGTGCTGCATATTCAATGATTTTCCTCCTTATCAATTTTATGAACAGGTTATGCGAGTTGTACAGAAGAGAGATAGCCTGAAAAGGATTTCCTTTTTAGCCCATTCTCTAGGTGGCTTGTTTGCAAGATATGCTATTTCTGTGCTTTATTCAGAAATTGCTGTAAATACTGGCCAATCCATTGATGTGGCTGCTGATACTTCACTGCCTAATTCAAATACAGCTTGTTCCTCAAGACGAGGTATGATTGCCGGGTTGGAACCAATTAATTTTATTACCTTGGCAACTCCACATCTTGGGGTGAGAGGCAGAAAGCAGGTTTGTTCTGGACACTGGTTCTTAATATGTAGTTGTAGTACCATGTAGTGATCATACAATATTGACGAAAATGGGCTCCATTGCATCACCTATTACCTTAAGCTCTTTTTTTTTTTTTTTCGAGTTATCTTACATTATCTTATAAATGATCTCTTGATAAACATAAATCTAAATGTTCTTTTTTGGTTGTTTGCAACACTGTGGTTTGGATGTTTATTGGTTGTTTGCATCAGTGTCAGTCATTTGTGGTACAGTTTAGGACTAAAAACAATGCAACATAAGCTGAACTTAAATAATTTTCTTTACTGTCAATAATCTTTTATTATCTTCTTTGAATATGTTAATTTTAATTCTCATACAGAATGGCTATTATCTGTATGCTATAATGTTTTTCCTCACATAATTGGTATTTTGCTTAGCATTCACAAAGTGTAGTTCGTTTAGCTATTTTTGTTTGCTTTTCAGCTTCCATTTCTCTTGGGTATTCCCATCTTAGAGAAACTTGCTCTTCCAATAGCTCCTATTATTGTGGGTAGAACTGGCAGTCAACTGTTTCTCACTGATGGTAAACCAAACAAACCATCTCTTCTTCTGAGAATGACATCAGACTCTGAAGATGGGAAGTTTTTGTAAGTGGAAAAATGTCATTGTGATTGGAGACAACAATTCCTTTTTCTGCCAGCGTAACCTAATGGTTCTTAAATGTTTCTTGCTTTTTTCTCTCCAGATCTGCTCTTGGTGCATTTAGATGTCGTATTCTTTATGCAAATGTATCGTATGATCGTATCCTAGCACATATCATCTTCTATTTTGCACATTTAGCTGTCTTATTTCTCGGCATTTGCTCAGTTTCCTTGACATTAACTAGATATGGTTGGTTGGCGTACATCCTCCATAAGGAGAGAGATGGAACTTGTCACGGTGAGTTGATAGTTCTTATTTACTTTGTTTGACACAACTATTGTTAACAATCTTTGACTGCATAATTAAAGATACCATTCAAGTTAAAGCATAATATATAAATTAAATGCTGTTATCTATGAGTTGCTTTATCATTATGAGTGCAAGCATAATAAGTAAGGCCGAGTGTTCTTGTAGAAATTGGAGTGAGTTTTTGTCCTTCATATTCATTTTTCAAGAAGAAATGCTGATGTTGATTATTCTCTTTACTTCAAATCTGTTATCTGTTTTTATGAATCAGTTAACTTGTTTTCATAGTCAAAATCATCATGTTATCAGATGAACGGTTCCTGCATTTTGTTCATTTTCTTTTGATGAGAAATTATCAAATTTTTCACTGACATATTTTACAAGTCTTGGGATAAAACCGTATGTCAGGAAAATCATAATAGGCAAGTAGGGATTCTACAACAGCCATGTCTAGCTAGAGTTACTACTTTTGTGGAATTAGCGGTGCAGTATAGAATTCATACATTGCTGCAAAGAACTAGAATTGGGTAGGGATAACTTTCTCTTGGACTCGTCCAATTAAAGCAACATTTCTAGGAAATTTGAGGTCAAGATTACTTTGAAATGTATTCTTTTAGCATAACTCTTCTAATATGACCTCTGAAGACTTGAGTGGAAATAAGATGCAGGGAGGCTTTGGTTCTGCTCAATAAACATGTAAATTGATCATTAAGGTTACATTAAGGTTGAAAGGGAAGTATTTGAGAGTTTGTTTTCAAGGGAAGTTCTTTTGTAAGTGAAATATCGAGTGCTTCAGGATCTGGCTACTCTGGAGTAGTACATATGTAAAAAAAAAATAGGGTGCAAATTAGGTAGCAGTGGCCTCGGATTCTGAGTGCTATGTCCTGGAAATATTTTTTGTTCCTCGTGAATTCTGAGTGCTTGAGGATCAGAAGTGAGAACATGTGAAAAATCTTTTGGAAGTCTAAGAAAAGGAACTAATCTAAATGTAAGAAACCGTCTTGCTTCTTGGAAATCACTAATTCCAAATGCTACATGTTATTGTAGCTTTCAAGCTAGAAAGAGCAGCAATGGATAATTATTTGGATAAACAAATGCGGTGGAAATACCAGTGTTAAGATAGATTTCTAATGTTTCTGCATCGTTTTGACATTTCTAAATTGACAGCCCCCTATGCGATCTTTGGATGGTTACAAGCACGTCGTAGATGTTGAATATTGTCCTCCAGTTTCTTCCGACGGCCCCCGTTTTCCTCCAGAAGCTGCCAAAGCAAAGGAGGCAGCACAGAACGAGCCAAGCATGAAAAATACAGTAGAGTACCATGAACTCATGGAAGGTAAAACCATACGTGGCATTTAAGAGTCCCCCCCCTCCCCATTCAATATCTTTGAATTATCTGTTCGTTGTCCCATGACAAGAGTAATGATTGCTTTCAGTATGTTAACAGAGGAAATGATAAGTGGCTTGCAGAGGTTGGGATGGAAAAAAGTTGATGTCAGCTTTCACTCAGCTTTCTGGCCCTTCTTTGCTCATAACAACATACATGTACTGACGCCATTTTTATTTTGGGTTATGATAACTTTACTTTGCTGATTCACTTCTTGATTTAACTTTTTTTTTTTCACATTTCAGGTGAAAAATGAATGGTTTCATAATGCTGGCACTGGGGTGATCTCTCATGTTGCAGACAGCCTAAAGCAACAAGAATCCTCCATGTATATTGCTGCTAGCTTGTAGCTCTCAAGTACTACAAGGTAGGGCACTTGTTGAAAGATGTAAAATAACTGAATTTTAAGATGAAATATAAAAAAAAACTGCTTCTCCATAATTTATTTATGCTTTTATTCTGTCTGCTTCGATATTTTTTTGTCCTTAGCTTGGTCCTAAACCTTAATCAAAACCTTGAATAATTAATTTAAAGTTGAGTTGTTATAAATTATAAGTTATTAAGTATCCGATCTCTAATGATAATTTAAGAACTTTTTTAAATTTTTTTAGGAAAGATGAATTGTTATAGTTTTAGTTGTTAATTGTTTTTTTTATATATATTTTTTAGGTGTTTTATAATGTTTATTGTGTATTTTCTAGAAAATAAGAGGTATAAGAAAATCTAAAAACTTTATAAATAGATAAATATCAATTTACTACTTGAATATTATTACATGTATTATTTTAGGGTAATGTTAAAAACTTATTTCATCACGTTTTTATTTGATTTTTCTAAGGTTTAGAATTGTAATTATATATATAAATTATGTTCTAATTATCAATTTTTAAAATTTATTTACAATCAAGTCAAGTCATACTTGATTAATTATTCTAATTTAATTTCTGACTAGTGGTTTTATGTGCATGACTCGTTAGGTTTTCTAATAAATTAATTTAAATATAAATAACAATTCTAAATAAAATAAAATTAAATAAATTAAATTATTATTAATTTATTAATTGATTAATTTATATTTAAATATTAAGTATAATACAAGGGAGCATGCATGAAGAAAAGGTCAACAAATTAGTTTGAAAAAAAATTAAAAGACTACTATTATATTTAAAATAATAACTAAAACAGTCCTTGAAATGTTAATTTTATAAATTTATCATCAAATTAAAAGAAAATTAAAAAAACCCTAACAGATAAATAGATTAAAAAAAATAAAATTCTACCCATGCTAGAACGAACTCCAATAAATAATGCTGTATACTTGTCCTTGGAAAAAGCTTTATCTTGCTAAAAGAAATCTCAGCAAGAACTTTCCAAGATCCATTTACAGACGAATGGATCTCAAATTCATATCTTTCAAGATTAGATACCTCCAATTCTCGCAATTCCAATTCGAGTTCTAGGAATCTCAATTCCAATTCCCATGGAATCATTTTACGAATCATTTGCCATTTTCTCTTCTCCCAAGAAATTGCCACTTCACTCTCACCACGCTTGATTTCCAAGAAATGGAGGAGAATCCAATTGTGAGAACCAGATTCTGAGGTGACCCATGATGACAAAGAGCACGAACTTGCAAATTACTTTTTTATTTTTGAATTCGAGAAAATTCATCTTTTAAAAGTGTACTTTATTGATCTACATACGTGAGTAAAATTCTAGCTATTTTAAGCCATTTTATTGAGGGAAATGAGATTATACGCCTGGTGGGATTGAAAAAAGAAGCATGATTCATCACGGAAAAACTTGACTGCTTGTGGGAAAAGAAAGGAGTTGAAAAATGAAGCTTCCACTCCCATTTAACAAAATAAAAACCCAGAAAAAAAGAAGAGAATTTCTATCAAACAAACACAGAAGTAGAAAGAACAAAATTATATAAGAGAAGAAATCCAAGTTGAAAATTCGATCCATTTTGG
The DNA here is from genome assembly GCA_018804465.1 of Populus tomentosa. NCBI lineage: Eukaryota > Viridiplantae > Streptophyta > Magnoliopsida > Malpighiales > Salicaceae > Populus > Populus tomentosa. The sequence goes on from CM031989.1 coordinate 5,635,778, forward strand.
GTGAATTGATATGTCATTTGCTTGTTTTGTTATGTTATATACAAGGATATATTTGTTTTTTTTTTTATCTAATTTTAAATTTATATTAATCTAAAATGTAATTTATGAAAATACAGAGAATAGAAATCCTGAGAGGCTTGGAATAACATACCTTTTATGATTATTATTTCATTTGCAATTATATATTTTAAGACTATTCAGGCCACTTGGTATTTTCATAGTATTTGGTATGAATTACAATATTCAAGCCATGTTTCCCTCTTTTTTCTTTAGCTAATTCCCATTCCATAACCATATATAACTCTCACAATGAGATTTAGATCATTGTTCTTCATATATATATATATATATATATATATATATATATATATATATATATATATATATTTTGGGGGGGGGGGGGGGCGGGGTTAATGCTGTCATACATCTTCTACTCTTTCTTTTGCCTTTGAAATATTATTTGTAATATAATTCTATTTATTATTATTATTAATATCAATCTCACTCTTAAGTCACTTCATGGTTTTAAAGCCACTAAATTTACACGTTAACTCTATAATATGTTGACATTTGTCATATTATGTTTAAAAATCCTAAAAATGAATATTATCTCAAAGTAATAGTTCAATTGTTGATCTTCTTGATTTTGAAAATGAACCCTCAATCTTTTTCGGTACTTGATAAATTTTATTTGATTGAATTGATTAATTTGATTGTTCATTAATGCAACTATTTTTTATTGATATTATTATGATTTTGACTTTGACTTTTATTTTTCTTCTTATATTATCATAAATTTATTATCTTTCAATTTTTTTCTATAATATTATTTATGTATTGTGGTAATTTTCTCCTTTTTTCCCACTCTTTTTCTATTTTTTGTCTCAATATTTCTAGGATAAGTTAAGGAAGTAATATTTTTAAGAAAAACTTTTATAAAACCATATAATTTTTAATGCGATTTCATATTTCCTACTCATGAGAAACAATTGCTGCAATTTTTTTTTCATAAATTGTATCACTCCAAGTATATTATGCACGCATATTAACATCCAAAAGATTTTTCATTTAAGTTAATGAGTTCATTCAATTTAAAGATATTTTGGCAGAGTTTTTCATATCCGTAAGCCTTCCCTAAACTTTTAGCTAGGGATTGGAATAATTTTTCAAAGTTATTAGGGGCTAGAATGAATTTTAGTGAAAATTTTATTTTAAATGAGTTGGGTACGATGAATAGCTTCAACCCTTTGACAAACTCACAACAATATTATTCTAAATCATAAAAAAATTATTTTTAATTCAATAAAAAAATTAATAACTAAAAAATTATCATCAAAATCAAGAAAATCAAAATATGAGCTATTATTTTATTTCTGAATTTTTAGACATAAAACATGTAGCAATATGTTGTGAAGCTAAAGTCAAGTTAACGGTGTTGGTTGCATTAATTAATATTATAAAGATGACAAAAATATAAAATCTAGGTTCGATATTAAAATAAAAAAATAATGAAGTGATCTTTTAAATACAGAATATAAAGTACATCAACTCATGACAACATTATCCTGTTTTTGGTTAACCTTCTTCTTTCTTTTTTATCACTATATATAGTTGATAATTACTATTTCTTTTCTTTGTTCGAGGGTTTTTCATCTTTTTAACAACTGCTGAAGATCTGCATCGTGCGCTTATTAATTAATTCACACTTTCGACCTCAATTTTAGCAGCAAACATTCCTGATTCCTTGAGCAATAGACCAAAAGCCATTTTTTAAACATATTAAAGCGATTCATCGCATTTATAAATTCGTTTTCACACTCTGCAGAACTTCCACAATTTGCAGAATCTTAATTGTGTAAGCTTTCTTATGGCTAAAAGCAAGAGAGATGGATAACGACATCTACATTAGTAATCTACTTTTGATCAGAAAGGATAACGATAATGTATCTGTGCTTCTTTCCTTTTGCATGATCTCTTTTCTTTTTTTTCTTTTTTTTTCCGGTGATTAATATAATTTATATTTATCTCGATTAATCATATATATATATATATGTATATAAGTTTTAATTATATAAATTTTTAATAATTTTAAAATTTATAAAATTCAAATCAATAACTTTTAAAATATAAATTTAAAACTGATCACATAACAAAAACCCAACATTATTTATTATTTATTTTCTTTCTTTGAGAGATTGATGGCCTCCCTTGTACACTTCCAATCAAATCCATTGTCGTTTCAGGGCAGCAGTGGAACTGCTAGTCGTGGAAATAAATCTTTGAGAGCTACTGGATCAATCAACAATGATGAAATTGCTGCACGATATCGGCAGCCGTGCCGGGGTTTCTTGAAGCATATTGTACCCTACAAGTGCACACATGAGTGCACACTATACATTATATGAAACAACAAACATGTGGAAGAATCATCGTGCATAATATGTTTAAATTCATTTCTGAATTATAATAGTGAATTAATGTTATTGCTTTCCAATAAAAATAAAAAAATGAACTAGTTTTTGGAGGGTCAAAAAGTTTTTTATATAATTTATTTTTCATTCTATAATTATTTGGATCATAATTTATTTTATAGTAAAATTAGTTAGTCTTAAAGTGTTTTTGAGATTTCCTCTTACCATGCTCAATGCAGTTATTCTGTTACTCTTGGAACCAAAACATCTTAGCCTTGGCTTTGGGGTCATATTCGTCATTACATATTGGTATTTTTGCAATAATCACACGATTCCGAAAGCAATTTGATAATTTTCTTAATAAAAATAAATAAGAGGAAAAGATGCTAACTCGTTCATTAAACGTGCTAGCAAGTGAGCCACCCTGTTGTCTTAAGGCGGTGTGTATAGTGGCTCACGGTGGAGAAAAGCCAGCTTTTTTGATGTTTGCCGATTCGTCGTGGCAAAGTCTATCTGACCGGACAACGCGTGTAGAGTAATTCTCAATGATTTTACGATGATTGACTTTCCTCTTTTATTTTCTCTCTCTCTCTCGGTTTCAATTTTTACATCACTCATTCAATTTTTTTTTTTTTATATATATATATATTTTAATTCCTATTCCTTCAATTACTATTGTTTTGGACTTTTAATTACATATCCTTCACAACAGTCTTTAATTTCTTCTCTTCTCTCTCTTCACGCCTTGTTTCCGCTTTTAATTAATCTTTCTAATGATTTTGGACATGGGACACAGGACATAGATAGATGGAGCTTCAATTTTGTTACGGTGTGGAAACTGTGGAAATATAGAGAAAATTAAAGTTTTGGTGATGGGCTTTTAAAATTAGATAATTTGCAGAAGGATCTTCTAGCTATGGAATCTTCACAAAAGCAACTGAAAGATGAAGTTATGAGTATTGAGCATGATATTATGCAAGCTATTTCCTAGGAGATAATAAAGATTGTCAATTTTTTAGTATAATATTGTAGGGGTTGATTATATATATATAAATGAGAGATGAGTGAGAGATGAGTGAGGGTGATGGGTAGTGATTTTTTTTATTTGAAGGAAAAATTATAATATTTAATATTAGAATTTTTTAATTATTAACTAAAATATAATGATAATTCAATAAATAATCTAAATTTTTTGTTTGATTTTTTTTTTACGCATTGTAAAGTGTTATAAATTTATAAAATTCAGAATGCAAACTATATTTTTTAAAAAAAAATTAGAGACATAGTGTAAAAATAAAATAAAATAAAAAGTGTTTGTGATAATTTTGTTATTTTAAAATCAATAAAAATAAAAAAAGATCAAAACTAATTATATGGATTTCTTGAATTTTATGGTTTTATTATATGAGCTTGTTTTTTGATATTATGAAATAAGGATCGATATTTAACTTGAGTTTATTTTTTGATACATGAGAGTAATTTAATTATTTTATCTGATTTAAAAAATTCAGTTGATGATCGATAATATAAAATAGTGTAAGTTTTGAAATAACCAAGATAAAATTAAAAATAAAATAAATTATTTTTCTGTAGTGAGTCAAATAGAAATATTAATGGAAAACTGCTAAAAGTAAACTCATTCCTTTCTTGTTTTTAAAGCTAGCTATACATGATCAATTCATCTTCAACTATAGTGGTGGCAGGTGAGGAAAGGGAATTTAAGAATTTTAAAAATGAACCTCGTCACATTGAAAATTCTAAAAATATAGGAATAATTGGAGTCCAAGAGTGATATACATGCATGTGTGTGTTTATAATTTTTATTTTTTATATAAAAACTCCTAAGGAACTTATTTGGTCAATGATGAAGCTTGCTTTGACTAAAAGTGGATCTAACGCTTAGTTACTTAATTTTTCTAATGACATGAATATTAATTTAATTTTCAAGACAAAGGATTTATCATCTTATCAAGGCACAAGTCTGTTCTTGCAGATATTCATATGCTTTTAAAACTCTTATTGCACCATAACCTAATGATGAGATTGAGTTTTTAATGATGGTTTTTGATTTTATTATTATTATTATTATTATTATTATTATTATTAATATGAATATTCAAACTAGTTTATATATATCTTAATTAATTTTATAAATCTTAAAATTAATAATTTTATAAGTTTCAAACTTATTAAAAAACAAATCCAAGCATCCTTACCATAAGCTATTCATTAGGATTAAATGGTATGATTGTACAAAAAATTTACGCTGCTTGGACTTTGGAGGCTAAATTTCATGATTACAACTTGAGCTTTTGGACTTTCATCTTTAAACAAACTCTTTGAAGTCGAGTTCTCAACATGTGGGTAATGATGGAGGCCCACCACGAAAATTTTTTAAGTCCATTTATTATTATTATTATATAAAAAAGATAGAGTTTAGTTTTACCACTCGCAGTAAGCTGCACGGGTCAGATTTTTTTCTTTTAAACTTAAAAAATATTAAGAGTATGAAACTTGTTTTTGGTACTATTATTAAATTTAATTAAGTGGTTTGATTTTAAAATCCATCAACCCGACTCCTTATCTATCTCGAATTATAAATTAAATCACATGAGTGTTGATCCAAGTAAATAGTTTAATTTAATGGGTTTAAATACAATTTAGATGACTAGTAAAAATATAACATTATTTTTTTAAAAAACTTTAAGATGACAATTGTTTTTTTAATTTTGAGACGATGCCAGATTGGATTAACTTTGATCACCTTGTGTTATAAATCTCAATGAGTTTAATAACTTTATTATTTTTGTAAATTATTTCTATTTAATTTTATGATAACATTAGATACTTGCAAAATCAAGCACTGACCTTAAAAAAAGATATTTATTTGAGATCGTGATAATCTTATAGAAAATAAAAAAATAAACAAACCATGAATTTCATTTCTCAACTAATTTAATATTGAAGAAGAGTGAAATAAATAAAAAAAAAACAATTAGAAAAATTAAAGGACCAGAAACTAAAAAAAAAAAATCAGTTTTGATGGGTAAACTTACTAAACTCGTGAATCGGATAACTTGGGTCAACACATCAAACCTACAAACTGGGTAATGGACTCCATTGGAATTAATAATTTTTTTTTTCTCTAAACTATTGTTTATTTAATTATATGATAACAAAAAATAGATAATTGTAAAATCAAGCATCAAACTAATACTAAGATTTTTTTTCTTAAACTATGATAACCTCATAGAAAACAAAAGAAAATAAATTATGAAACTCAATTCTTAACCAGTATAATATCGAAGGATAAAATTAATTTTTTTTAAAAAAAATTAAACTCGCCAAACTTGTCAACACACCTATGAACCTTCTAAAATTTAATAACATATATTTTTAACTATATGATAAAAAAAAATCACATAATCAAGTTCAATTAAAAAAAAAAAGATACCTTGCTAAACTTGCGTACCGATATAACTAGAGTTACCTTGCCAAACTCGCAAATCGAGTCATTGGCTCCATAAAATTTAATAACCTAGTTTTTTAAAATTATCTTTTATATAACTAAACGTTTTAAAAAATAGACCATACCGCGATGCTGGGGTAGCTTTTTTAATATTGCAATAACAATATAAAAAACAAATTAAAATAAATTATCAACTTTAAATCACCATCAAATATATCATATAAGAACTAAATTTTAAAAAAATAACCTAATGAAAAACGGATCAAATGCATATATATATATATATATATATATATATATATATATATATATATATATAAAATCCACAATGATAACAGGTGTAGGAAACAATATTTTCCCCGTACCTTTTAATTTTATACTTAACACTTAATATTCAAGTCTTCTTATGTTTTCCATTTCAATTAGAACATAGTATATAGGGTGCCAATAAATAAGAATCCTTGGTTGACAGTTAGTTTGAATGTATTATTCTATTGATTGAAAGAAGGAATTGTATTCTCTTACAAGATCGAGTGTATCTCTCTTGATTTGGTCTCTCCAAGATTTTTTTTTCAGTAATGTTATTCTTCAATCTTATATCAATTATTGTGTGTTGTTGATATTTTTTTTTTCACCCAAAATCAAAGAGTAACAAGGAAAAAAATTAAAGCAGAGAATGAAGAAGAACAAAGAAGGTTTGAATGCTTTGAACTAGAGGGAGAAGCCATGTGAAAAATACTCTAATACCATGTTAGAAGAATAAGATGGAGAAACTTCCTCAAGAATTCATTATGTAGCCGTATATGTGCACACATTATTACAATGGTTTTTTTTTATTATTATTATTAACATGAGTGTCCGTATTAGTTTGTGAACACCTTGATTAACCAAACGGGTCCTAAAGTTAACGATCATATAAGCCTTCAGTGAACCTGAGGCTTGTGAGACTCGAATATATGATCTCTAGAGAGCAAACATACAGCCTAATTAGTTGAGTTACACCCCTAAGGATTTAAGTTAAGATGATTATTTAACATACTATTAGAGCTTTAACTACTACGATGTCATAAATTTAAATCTTATTATTCTTATTCTCTCTAATAAAATTAAATATAAGGTAATGGTTATTTTGTTCAAATTTATACACCAAATAATGCTCATTTAAAGATATGTATTATAAAGTAATAAAAAGTTATTAGTTGGATTGTTTTTTTAACAACTTAACTCTTTAGTTGAGATTCCTCTTTTATACATAGAAACGTATTGGATACTAAACATAAGATATAATAACAAATTAAATTTAATCATTAACTAAATCCCAGGGTTTAGTTCCTTAGCCCTCCAAAATTGGTGAGTGGAATGAAATTGTGAAAGCATGTGTCTTCTTTGTATCATAGTTCTTTAACCTGGATAGGGGGTTGACCTAGCTAAAGGGTTGGGTCGCAGGTTTTATGGGTCAACCCAGGTTAACCTTGAAAAATTAAAAAAATATTTAAAGTTTCAATATTTCATATTAAAAAATTTAAAAAAACAATCTATGTAAATATAGACTATATATATCGTAAAAATATAATTTTTTTTTAGGAACATAGAGTATATATACAAAGGATTTCAAATCCCATATTTAAAAGATATTATGTTATTTTTATAAGTTGAAGTATTTAAACCAAAAATTTTTTTATCCTACATTGAAAAAACATATTTTTTTTTTCTTGGGAACATAGAATATATATAATAATGGGTTTCAAATCTCACATTAAAAAAAAAAAAGGGATCTTGCCTGGGTCAACCGGGTTTTGACCAGGTCGTTGCACTGGCTAGTCTTTTGACAAACCCGCCGGACTAATCCTAGTTTAATAACACTGCTTTGTACTAAACCGTTATTCATTTTCAATCATTTACTCCATGTTTAATATTAATAGCAATTTGGCATCTAGCTTAATGTTTCATATGAATTTCACTTAAAATTTTATCCAAAGTTTTATAATACTTTCTTATATAAATATTTTTAAAGAAAAAGTTTTCTAAACTTGAAAATTGTAAGTTGGACTAACCCTTTGTTTAATTTTTATAATTTAATTAGATAAAATAATTTGATAGTATACTAAAAAACCATTTTAATTTAAAAAATTAAATTATCACGTGAGACTTATATTAATTGCTCTCTAACATTTATTTTTCTATTTCTTATAATCTCATTCATGTTTAATTTTTCGGGAGTACGTATCTTCTTTATATATATGGGAACGATAAAAGTACATATAATCATTGCAAATTGATTAATTAATTTGATGAATGCAGTTAAATTACCTTCAAAGATTAAAGTATTAAAAAAGATTCATTTACATTAGAGTAGTAGTAGTAATTAGAGAAGGTGCCGAATCTTATGTTCTGATGTGATCACACTCATCATCTACTTTCAAGATGTTGTCGCATAGCACATGAAATTAATATTGTTTCAAATAAAAAAAAATCGAAAAAATATAAAAAAAATTGTATGAAAAAAAATAAAAAATAAATAAAATTAATTTGTTTTAAAAAACTTTTAAATGTTTTTTTTTTTCAATTATTCCATGCGTGTAGTCACCACCTATGATGTCATCGTTAAAACCTAGCAACTTACATTTTGATGACCAATAGGGTTATTAGTTTTCTCTTTATATGTATAACAGTCAATATCTCGAGATTGATGCAGGCTTCATCCTTTTCCATGAAGTTTCATGTATGGTCGTACCACCGTCCATCCTTCTTCCTTCCATTATCGCGTAGCGATTAGCTGGCCGTGCATCTTTTTTATTCCTCGTGAAAATAAACTTGATTAAAATTGAATCATAGCCTTCTGGTGAAATGGATCCTGATCACCTGCTCATATTTCTCAGGAATCCCCATGGTGATCAGCAAGTTAATAAACATCTCTCCATAGCCAAGTATGGGCGATCATTGATCTTCATGTTGAGCTGCAACATGGAGAAAGCATCCCTAACGGGTGTTATAAGTCAACTAGCTACATGATTTATTGATTTGGTTATGGTATAAGAAGATATTGAATAATATTATTTTTTATTAATCAAAAACATTTGAAATACGTAATTTATCAGTTTCTGTTGCTCTCTATAGACTTGGTCTTATTAATTGAAATTGTGGATGAAGACATAAGAAATCGAAGACAAAATATCAAGTTCTGATGTTAATATGTACATACATACATAGAACTACCATTAGAAAGTTAGGTTCTTGATCAAAACCGGTTTTTTATACATAATACACGCGTGATGATAATAATTGGGAGACAGGAGTTAAGTCAAGATCACCAACAGTTTTGACCACCCGAGCCACCGCTCCTCCGCCGCTTCAGGGGGAAGACCTGACGGAAACCGCCATGGGTGGTTGCCAAGTGCAACTCCTCCAAAACAACTCCATCTAGCTCAAACTGGTGAATCACCCCACCAGAGCCATCAAACAAGCACTCATCTGAATACCCACCAGGACCACCCCGGCCAGGTGGCTTAGTTTTCCGGCGGCCGGCTCCAACGGGAACATTTCGAAGGGCCCCACCTGCCGTCCAGTACCTCTGGCAGCCCTTACAGAAATGTCTTGGCTGGTTAACATTGTAGTTGTTGAAGTAACAAAACTTGGTCTCCATGCTCTTGCATCTAGGGCATTGTATGATCTTCTCTGGCCTCTTGTCAATGGTTGGATTTTCTTTGTTTTGATCTTCTTTTCCGATTACTTGCCCGTCATGCAGCGTAATTGTTGCTCCGAAGAGCTTGATACCCTCTTCTTGACTAGCCATGATAGAGATAAACAAATCAAGGATTTTGAGATCGATTGAGAGAAATGTTTGAGCTTTCTTGGTTAATAATAGCTAAAGCCTAAATCAAGGAGAAAGATGAGAGAGAATATTTAGGTGTAGATAGGGAGGAGGGGGAGGTGCTTATGGATGCATATATACATGGCATCAAAAGTGCTAAAAGAATTGTTGAACACAAAAGACATAAAATATATAATAAAACTCCATGCGACATAGCCGTCAAGGAACAAGGTGGATGGCGTGGGAAAGCTGATGATGAGAGTTTTGTCCACATCATTACTCCACGTCATCAACAGTGGGGTTCAAGAAAGTCCAAGTGTGGGTCCCAGTAAAGGGAGGTCGCGTACAAAGCGCCAAGGATAGGAATAAAAATTAAAGAGATAAAGTTTGGCAGAGATTATCTTTTAATTGAAAATATATTAAATATTTTTTTTTATTTTAATTTTTTTTAGTATTAGTATGTTAAAATGATTTAAAATATAAAAATAATAATAAATAAAAAAAACTTCAAATTGAAAAAAAAAACATAATTTTAAAATCACTACCGAAAACTAAAGGGGTATGGCTCATAAATAAGGACTGAATTGCGCTTAGTCATTTGCCTTTGAAAAGTTGCTTTTGTGTATGGATTTGCTCATTTGCTTTCAATGGATTATGTTTCCACATCATGGTAGTGGTGATTTTTAACTTGTATTCGTGAATATTTCTACAAGTTATTTACATTGACTAACATGTAGCAACAAGTACAATAAAACAGTATAAAGAAAACAAGAAAAATGGGTCCCTTACATTTTTAACATGTAGCACATTGAAAATTTGTTCATAATAATAATAATAATGATAATAATGATAATAATAGATCATTAAATATTTTTAAAATAACACAAACTTTCCTATTACATCTAATAAAACAACAGTGTTTAGATCATCCAATAATCAATAAATAATATTAGATTTTAAACCATTAAGTAATTTTAATAAAAATAAATTACTATTAAGGAAGTGATAAAAAGGCTATTCAATATCAATGTTATAATTCAAATTCAATTATTTAAAATAATAGTACAAGAAAAACAAGTTTAAAATGATGGGATGCATTCACATTTTCAATTTCATAGCAAGTCAAATTACTTGGAGATCAATAGGAAATATATAAATAAAAAAGTGAGTTAGATTTAGAGATCACTATTGTTTAGTATATATATCATGTAATTTATATAATCAATAAAAATCGAATCAAAAACCTAACATGCATTCTAGCATATCAAAAAATGTATAAAACTTAACTAGAATTATATTTAAAAAATCATAACATGCATATAATCATATAGAGAGTCAATTTTAGATTAATTTAAAATAAGTGTAGATGTAAGGTATTTGCTTGTTGAATAAGCAGAAAGTAATATGTTATCAAGGATCAATCTTTTATCCTCAATGTTTTATTATCTATCACTTGATGCAAATAAATGTACGCAATCAACCCCCTAAGATTCCAACAACATCACTTTCAACGATGCACTTCCTTTAAGATTACAAACCAAAGAAATTTAGAACTCAAAATCTCTCTATATGGACTAGATTTGAGCTCCAAAATAGAGAGAAAATGAATGAAAAATTAAAAAGCTAAAAATAGTAGAGAGGAAAGCTAAAGTTGTGCTACAAAAACATGCTGAACATCTCCCTCTCCACTCATATTAATACTGATTTTCATAACAAAAAATGATGAAAAATTATCAAAAGTAATTCATATTTCATTACCTTACTTGCTCATCATAAAAAGAAATTAGAACCTGATAGTTTTTAGCCTTAAAAACTAGAACTTTTTCCTTTAAAAAAATTATTCAAGAAGATGATGATTGTTTAGATTCTTTATTAATGGGTTGGATGTATAAATGGGTTGATAAAAGAAATTCTTTATAGGTCAAAGAATATTTCATAACAAAAAATGATGAAAAACTATCCAAATTAATTCATATTTTATTACCTTACTTGCTCATCATAAAAAGAAATTAGAACCAAATAGTTTTTAGCCTTAAAAACTAGAACCTTTTCCTTCAAAAAAATTATTCAAGAAGATGATGATTGTTTAGATTCTTTATTAATGGGTTGGATATATAAATGGGTTGATAAAAAAAATTCTTTATAGGTCAAAGAATATATATATATATAGAAGTTGAATTCAAGTCCATAATAGGTTACCAAGAAAAAACTCAAACTCAAAATCAAGATGTTAAACTCGAAGCCTGGAGTCTGTGGCCTATGGCTCATGGCCTTGAGCTCAAACCTAAGTCACACACATTAAACCTATACTATTTTGCTTAGGTTTATTTATGACTTTTCAACTTCCCACTAAATAAACTATAAGACAATTTTGTATTTATTTATGTGGGATAGAGAGTTTGGAGTTTAACAACAAACATATAAATCAAGGATTCTTTAAGATTAATTTCTTATTCATCCATGATATATTTAAATCACATTAATATTCTATGCTAGTGGAATCTATTTTAAATTTGATCTTAAATGTGTCCATTAATCATAGTTTTAAAACAGTTTTCTAACAATTCCTTACGTGAATGAAAATTACCTGATTTGTTTAAAAAGATTTTAAAATTCATAGAGAGAAGGATTATTAGATTTACTCGACTAAATAATGAACACAATATCTTGAGTTATTCAGTCTTTTATATAAAACAAGTCAATAACACTCATATAATTCTCTACCTGGAGATTTATTTTGGTTCTCACAATTATGTTCATTTTCGCCATGAACATCTTTCAAATTCAAGAATGCTTTAGAGAATACAATATTTTTTAAAAAAAATTATCAAAGAAATAAACATTTCTCATTTATATATGTAATTTTTTTTTATTAAGAGTATTATATTATACTTCATTTAGTATACCAAATTATAAAAATCATTAAAAGCAAGAAATTATCAAATTATAGCTAAGACTTCTTTCATCATTATAATATGCAGTAAATAATTTCTAAGTGTTATTGAGAATGTTATATAACATCTCAATATTTAAAGGCTTTAATGTTATTTCTCTTGATGAATAATTATATACAAGTTCTCCCAATAAACTGTTACCACTTGTTCTATAATGTTTACTTTGGTGGCCATGCTAGAAGAGTTGACTCTTTTTTTAGGAAATTTATTATCCTCTTTTATCCTAAACCAGATAAACCAAAAAAATATAGTCTTTAACTCTTATTTTTTATGCTTATTCTTAAAGTAAGTCTTGAAGTCTTTTCAAAATGGTGGTAATTTTCAATTATTGTAGCTACTTGAAAGGATTCTCTCAAATACATAACTTGAACATAAATATCATAACATGAGTCGATACTTTTGAACTTGGCTTTTAATGGTTCTTGATTCAACCATTTTGAAGTCCATAAAATTGTTAATTGTGAACTTTTTCATTCCAGCATCTCTATTCTTGTTTGTTTTGTTCAAAACCTTTCATAGTGTTTTTACATTCTTTATCAAATTATACACATTATATAGTGTATTGTTAAATTCATTCAAGATATAATTCATGCGTACAAAATCATTATGATTTCATGTATCCACAACTATCAGTGTTGTAGGATCAGATCTTATACCAATATGGTCAAACAGAATAATTTTTTTGTTTCTACTTCTTGAAATTCAATCTATTTAATTTCTCATTTTCTTATATATATATATATATATATATATATATATATATATATATATATAAGTGATGGTGAAATTCTCTTTATTGAAGTAGTACTTGATGAAGTAATATTAGTTGTAATTACCATTTTTTTTAATTGAAGACGTGATTATTCTAAAAAAACAGCCATAATTAAAATTTGACTATACTAAAGCAAAGAATATTATAAAACTAAAACTTAAAACAATTAAGCAAATAAAAATTTGAATGCCAACTAAAAGTTTAAATTAACTGTATGAATTTTTTCAACATATAAACATGAAGAATTATTGTAGATAAATAAGAACTCCAATAAACAAAAGGACTGAAACCATGCAACTTTATATAATCACATTTTGATTTTTTTTTTTTAGCTCAATATGTTATCCTTTTAACATGCATGATCTCATAATAAAATTATTTAAACAATTTGCATATTCATGAATTTAGACAAAATGCATAAACTAAAAATGAAGATTGCGACTTTAAATGTCAAAACTAAACAAATGTATAAACTAAACAAAGATATAAACAATATCTAAAATCTTAAGATTGTAAATAATAAAGGTGAGATAAAAATTAGATTACATGATGATCTTGTATTTCACTTGTATGGGATATTTGATTTCACAATAAACATGCCACCAAAGAATTATTAGAAATCATTCAGTCATGGTGTATTTTAATTATTTTAATGTTTTATATTAAAAAACTCTGTATATAAGAATAATTTTTAATAAAAATTTATTTTAAAAAATAAGTCAAATCCATGTTAAATTTAGCTTTATATAAACCGATTAAACATGATTTTAAAACAATTTTTCTAACAAAATCTGATCATTTGAAAGTTGTTTTTAATGATGATAGTACGAAAATGAACAAGTTGTATAAAATGATGGAATGCGTACGCATTTCCAAGGACCGTATAAAGTCAAATTGTTTAGAGAATATATGATCCAGACAATTATTTAGTCCTTACAAATCAATGCTCCTATCAGAAATAACTTTCTGTCGTATCCAACATGTACAAATTGGCTTGTAAAGGTTGTAATAGGGACGTACATGTATATTCCTCTCTACGCTAAATGAAGTGGAAAAGATTATGTTGCTTCACCATTTATATGAACACGTAAGCACCTTTATTTTTTTTCAAACTATTTTTTTTCTTATTCTATTTTGATTTTTTTAAATTTTATTGTTTAATATTTTATTGATTTTCAATTACTCGTTATCATTTATTTAATTTTTTCTATGAAAATTTATCACGACCTCAAACAAATATTCTCATATTTGATCGATGTTTAAGTTTTACAAACATTCATTTTTTATCATATTATTATATAAAAAATAATTTTAAAAAATAAAATTTTTAAACTCAATGGAGTTTATGATATTGATTGTGTGCTTTAATTACGAGTTAAGTCGTAATATCGGGGTCGGTTTAATATATTATCATCTTAATATTAAAATAATTATGTCATCTTGATATTTTTTTTCAAGTCAAACATGCTTTTACCGATTGTTCAAATCATGTTTGAACCCATCAAGTCAACCAAATTATGTAGAATCAACTCTTACATTGTTTTTATGCCCTTAGAAAAACTCCATTTTTTTTTCTCTTTGAATTTTATCTTTTTTAGTTGTTTTTTTTTTCATTTTAATCCTTCAATATTTGGTTGATTTTGAATTGGTCTTTATAATTTATTTTGGTTTGTTTTTTTGTAAGATATCAAACAAACATCTCAAATTTTGGTTGGTACTTAATTTTATGAGCGTCTATTTTAATATCATATCATTAAGTATTTTTTTTTTTTAAAAAAAGAGTTGTTAAACCCAATAAAATCTATGATTCCAATTACAGGTTTGCGGGTTAAGTTATGAAGCTTTGTTCGATTCAATATATCATCGTTTTAATAACAAGAAGAAAAATAAAGGTGTCATGATTAATTATGTTTTGATCTACTAATTTGACCAGATCAAAACAAATTTTTTAATAGGCTAATTTTAAATTTGAACTAAAAAAAAAGAAAAGGATAAGAGGTTTCAATATTTATATTTTCGAAAAATTTCGCGGCTATTAAATCAGTATGTATTTGCATGAACATGTGGGCATTTGTAAGCGTATGCAAGTTATGATGGGGCATCTTATGGTCATTAATTTCAACGAATTGCGCAGGCAGCATTGAATAAGCTGGATCGTGAGAAGGAATATGAAAACCAAACTTTTTCAGATGCCTTGATTTCATTTTTTTTGTCTACTCAGATTCCCACTAGTGACTTAGCAACTTGCTTCCTAGCTAGTTGCTGATTTAGAACTTGCATGTAATTAATTATATATGTGAAATTAAGATAAATAACTATATATGTGGGCCCATCATATCTTTCAACATGCAGTGTTTAAGGGCATACTTATCCTTTGCAGATCTAGTTGGCTGCTGCCTGAAGCTACTGCTTTTCACCTGTTTTCTGTGGCTTTGATGATAGCTTTGTTGCTCACTTTTCATCGTTTGAAAATGTAGGGTTTGTGTGTGTGTGTGTGTGTGTGTGTCTTATGGGTTTTGTTTTTTATATATATTTATTATGGGAATCTGATCTGATTAGTATAGAGATCAGTAGACTCAGTCCCGCCAGCAACTTTTCCAAATATATATATAATGTGGACAAGCAAGCATTTTCGTTATCTTTTACTTGAAAAAGAGATGCACTTTTTCTTTAGGGCGCTTTAGAAGTCTCCTTTTGATTTAATAACAAATTAAAAGCATATTTAAAAAAAAAAAAGAAGAGGATAGAGTGATTTGCATGAGTGTATCTTTTAGATATATCGACCACCTCATCTCTCCATTTCTCTTGCCACTATGCGACAGGTTAAACTGCCTTAACTATTGTGCTAATTGAAAATTAGGAGGATCGGAATATAATCTGGATCTGTTTTATATCTGTAGACTTGTAGTGTTATTCTTCATTTGATTCATTCCATGCTACAATGTAATATAAAATTATTTTTACATTTTTATTTCATTATTAAAGAAATAATGATGGGCTCTAAAACAATTACTAATATTATATATATAAAAAATTGTTATGCTCTTATTCTAAAACAATGTAAAAACTGAATGTTATTTTATAAAATAATATCTAAGATATATTCTTAATTAGTTTAAAATTTTAATATATTTATAATATTTTAAATTAATTTATTCAAAAAATAATTTAAATTAAAAAAATTTAAAACAAGTTAGGGCCATGTGCCTAGCCTTAATCAAAAAGCTCAAACATGTTTATTTTTACCTCAGGAATAGATGACACATCATTAATATCTATCTTTTTTTATTTTGTACAACTAGGCTACAAGTCGCCTGCATTCAACTACTCTTAAAAACAGGAATCCATTAATATAAAGATGTTTTTTGTTGGACAAATTATGGTCTTTTCATTTTAAAATTTATCTTTTTACTGTAATTGAAAACTTTATTTTATGAAATTAGGTCATAAAACGATTAAATCAAAAGGAGAAAAAGTACGAGGGTGAAATTAAAAAAAAATATAAATAATAGGAAAAAAGAAAAGAAAAAGAAGAGATCAGCTGCTTTACAGTTTATATGAATAATGATGGAGTTGAAAAACAAAAAACTCAATTCTTTTAGTATATTTAGCAATACATAGAAGGTTATCTACCATATGACCAAAAAATAAAATACTTTTAGTAAAAAAAACATGTGCATACACGCACATAATAAAGGGGTTACAATACGTAGATTTTATCAATATGACTTCTCTAGTATTAATTGATATTGTATTTTTATAATGGGTGTGTAAATATGGAGCCACACACGTTTTAACTTTGTATGAAAACTGGTTAATTAGCAATAAACCTGTTGATTAAATAACTACTATAAATTAATATATGGTATAATTTTTTCCTATCCGGTAATAATTATTTTGATGACCCAGAATAGATTGACTGAACACCAAGCAAGCAAGCAGGTAAACCTGCAACCTGAAAATGAGTTTGACGAGGTCCGAACTTTTCATATCTCCATTGTCGCCGGCACCTGGAAATTCCCAGCAGAAAATTAAAAGAAGAAAGTTCAGCCAACAAGAAAGAAGAAAGGATGGGAATCGATCATCTTTCCCAAGATATTATGCTTTAAATATTAAGATAACTATGGATGTGATTGGAAAGGTATGTTGCTTGCTGCCGTGGGTGACTCTTCAGCATCAAGTTGTGTTAATAAAATGAGACAAGGAAAGCATAATTGTTGGACTCGGTTCGTTGGATTTGGTGAAATGATTCATGAAATTAAAAATCCGGAAACTAATTTTAGCTAAATCTTTAATTGAATTACATAAGATGTTAGTTTAATTAAATCTACTTGATATTATTAAATTTTTAATAAACTAATTGACTTAATTAAACTCGATCGGAATCTAATTAAAACAACATTTAAAAAATGAAATAAAAATAAGAATAACACTACTTTGATAAAAATAAAGAGCTTGAGTTGACTTAGTAACTCATAAGTTGATTCATGATCTAGAATCTGGATTTGTCCGAGTTGAAAAAAAAAATCTAGTTAAATTGGTAAAAATTTTAGTTTGATCAAATGACTCAATCAATCGAAGTCTAACCTAATCAAAACTCAATCATCAACCCATTAACTTTTTTAATTTTTTTAAATTATATTGTCTTAATTTATTTTTAAAAATATCATTTGAGTAACCTTTTTATATGAGACTTTGATCTTGTTTTAAAAATATATTTTTTAAGTCAATCTTCATAAAGATCTGACTACTATACAGAAAAATCTTTTTTTATTTTTTGTTGAGTACTATTTTTTTTTTTTTTTAATTTTGTAATATTTTGACTCCCAAGATTTAAAAAAAAGGTCATTTTATTATACATAACAAACATAAAAAGACCAATATATCCCTACTTGATACGGTAATTACGGACGAACTCCTAGAAAAAAAAACTAAAATACTCTCAATATCAAGTTATTTGGCTCGTTTTATGAAGGGTAAAGCGGAGAACTCTGTGAGCGTGCACAGAGTGTTTTCTTTAGATTTACGTATCATTGGAAACTTTGAGGAGCCAGAGGAAAATCAGATCAATATAAAAGGAGATTATCTTGGAGGGGAGGCCTATCAGCTGTCTTGGACGCACGACAATATATGCTTTTGGCTTCTCCATATGAAATGTTTCTAGTTAGTAGAGCTGAAAGGTTTTCCTCATGGCTAGGAAAGAAGTGTCGATCTCCGGTTAACCGGCCGGAAGAACAAAAATCTACACCAAATCAGAATAAAGGTCTTACTAAAAACCTTTATTAGGTAAATTACAGCTCGACTATCATTAATATCTGCTCTTTTCAAAAGTTAGTTAGCTTCGCAACAAGTTTTTTTCTCCCCTTCCTCTTTAACTAGAATCAATGTGAAAGGCAATTAGACAGATTCCTTTTTCTAATGTGAAGAGAGATTCCTTTTTCTTGAACAGCATTAGACAGATTCCAAGATTGCATGCAACCCATCTCAGCTCATCAAACTCCCACAAAATATTAAAATATTTAGCACCGCTGGCTTAAACCTCAATAATAATAATAATAATAATAATAATTAGGTTCAGCTTATATCAAGGTCAATAAAGGAAAAGGAAAAGGAAAAGGAGAATGGCTTGCAATCTATGAAGAAATTTTATGTACCTAACTCTCAAATACTAAAAAACAATCACAATTAATTAGTCCAACGTTAGGTTCAATACACTTTGAGTTGCCAAAATTAAGTCCAAAGAAATTATCAGTCCATTAATTTGAAAAAATTATATATATATATATATATATATATATATATATATAATATTTGAGTAACACGGGTAATTTTTTAATTACCTACATTACTTGAAAAAAATCTAGTCAGATAATTTTCCAAATTACCCATTTCTTGTATTTTTAAGAATTTATTATCCGATTTGATTTGAGTAATTTGAGTTTTCCCTTAAAAAAATAATCCTCCCTCCTCACCCTACTACACTACAAGTGACAGCTTCTCTATCTATCTTTTTTCTACGAATTTTTCTTCTGTATCCATCAATTTCATATAATTGTTTTTAATCTAATTGTAGATTCGAAATTAAGAAGTTAAAATACAAAATAGCATAAGAAATTGCAACGATTATGAAATTTCGAGTAATTAATTTAAGAATATATATATAAAAATGACATTATTAACTATAAGACTTCCCATATATTGAGAAAAAAAAGAGAAACGGGGACATATTATCAACTATAAATAAATTAATATACTTGGTGTTTTGGATTTGTTACCAATTAAGATTCTCTTCTCTTTCATAGATAGAATTAGGGGATATTTAAGAAAATATGTGAGAAAGACATAATTACTTTGTAATAAATCAGCATGTGAAATCTATAATAATTAACTTGGGATTAAATCAATTCATATGAGCATGGATTAGCGATTACTCATAATTCCAAATAAGCATTCTTAATGTCAAGGGTGATTACTAGCTAGATTGTAAAGCCAGTCGTTCAAATAATAAACATTAGAGTCTAATCATAAAACTAATATTGATCATTAGTTATAATCTAAACAGTTATGATGCCTAAATAAATACATAAACTCTTATGTTTATATAATTCTAAAAATAAATTATATTTAAAGTTATAAAAAAATTATATTGATTTATGAAGATACCATAAGGTCCACCAAGTATCATGAAAATTGATCATGATTATATTGAGCCATAAGTCTTATAATTGACTTAGAAACTATGTATAAGTTTACTACACTAGTTATAAATCATGAAGAAACAATAACTCATTACTCATCGCATACAAGAAAACAAATAGCCTGGTATTAAATATAAAGTCTTATATTTAATAAAGACTAAACAGGAAAAACTCTTATTGTATGCCCATTGTAAATAGTTTCTTCGTTATCCCAAATATTAGCCTTGAATATGTTCAAGCACACCACACGTCCATATGTGAGCAAGCCAATTGTCAAGTTTTAATTAAGATGACAATAGCATACACTTATCCGATATTTATTTTGAAAATAAAAAATATCTTACTTTTATTAAATACTTGGAGAAAATAATACACACACTCACACACACACCCACCCAAAAATTAAAAACCAATTACTACAAAACACTACTAGGAAATTATCAAATACAAACAAAAAATACTAACAGAAACAATACTATTATTAAATTACAATGTTATTTACTCACAGATTATTACTTTGCTATTTCTCTTGGTATTCACCAATGAAAAATGTTCGTCGATGACTACAGAAGGAAATACATTTGAAAATGAAAAAAAAAATGATATATTATTATCACTGACAGAATTACCGAGAAAATATTTTCATCAGTAATATTAGTTGGTGAATTCATCGATGTGTTATTATCACTGACAAAATTATCGATGAAATATTCTTATCGGTAATATCAATTAGTGAATTCATCAGAATATTTCAATAAGAATCTGACAATCGACCCCCTTATCCCCCTCCTCCATTTCTTTTTCTTCTTCTTTTTTATTCTGTAGAAAACAACACACAACACCCTCTCATTTTGTCACCAATCAAGCTCAAATCATTATAAATCTGACTACCCCAACAATTAGTTTTTCAGTATCCTTGTGTTGGTTTAATTTTTCTTTGAAGATTCGCCACATCAAGTAAGCAAAATTAACTATTTTTTTTGTTAAAATCCATTTTTAAAATGTTATTTTTTTAGTATTTTTATGTGGAATATTTAGTTTGTTTATATGCTTACTTGTTTTATAGCTTTTATTTGTAGAAATTTATTGTATGAATGTATAATTTGTACATATTAAGGTTTGTTTGAGATTTTAAAAAATTATATTTGTCTGTCATTTAATAAAATTGAGTTTGATTTTGTAACTTAGGTGTTTTGTAATGAAATAAATAATGGCTTATTTAATGGGCACGTCTCACATTTTGTCAATTTTATTGTCAAGTTTAAAATTTCAGTAAATTTGAAGAAATTTGAATTTTTGGAGAAAATTAATAATGATTTAAGGGTACCATTGTACCCTTAAAATAAATTGAATAAGTTTGAATTGAATCAATGATGTTAATTGGTAGAGTACTAATAATTTATTTAGTTCATATTATTAATTAATGCATGTTGTCATCAATATTCTATATAGATTTCATATAAGTAATGAATGATTATTCTTGGATGTATCGAGTTTCACTCAAAGAATTATGCATGATGAATTATTGTAATGGAGTTAAGGGTTTTATTATTTACGCACAATATAATTCTGAAAAAATATTAGTAGAGGTGGTATTAGATGTCCATATAATAAGTATGAAAATAAAAAGTTTCTTGATACTAATGTTATTATGATGCATCTATTATAAATAAAGGTTCATGAAAAAATACTTGTGTTGGTTTGCACACGAAGAACTATATATTCCTTACAAGGCCATGATAGAAAGGATTGTTGAGTCAACTTCTAGTTCTAGCAACATCATAGAATTGTAGATGATAATAGTAATTGTTATAGGAGTATGATTATGGATGCAATAAGAATAAATCAGGGTTATGTATGTGAATGTTCAATCATAGATGAAAAATAAAATGCAAACACAACCAGATTTTTTGAAAGATTTTGACGAACCATTATGGGATGGGTGCACAAATCATGGTAAATTATTAGTCGTTACACAAATATTTACCATTAAGTAAGAGCATGGGCTGAGTGAGGTCGATTAGAACAGAATTGTCAAATGTGTGAGAAACTGGATTGTTTGGTAGACCTAACAAAAATCATGTTTACGATATCTCAAACATTACAACCAAGGATATGCAAACAAGGCGTAGTATATTGATCATTGGTTCCTCACAATCGGGTTCAAGCTCCCAATATTCGGTCATCTAGGAGATTATATGATAACAAGTTAAAGCTTAAACGACCCAACTTAGTGTAGAGATGACCCAACTTAAGTCTGAGATGGCTGAACTTAAATGATTATACGAGGAGTTGTTATTAAGCCTCAATGATATATATGGTCTACCTCATCACTCACATAGTCTTGGAAAAGATCCACCTCTATCTCCTCATCCTTCTTTAGTTTTGGTCCAATAGATAAATTATATTCAATAATGTATTTTAAAATTAATAATAAAATTTTGGTTTTTTATTTTAGTTTTATTTCTTATATTTTTTTAATTTTTTTTTAAATATCAAATACCATACTGATGGAATTATTGAAGGACTTTTGAGTCACCAATGAAATGATCAAAGAAATAAGTTTCTAAAAAATTTCTGGAAGTTGGAAAACAATTACAAGACTTTGTCATTGACAATTACAGATGGAATGATTGACAAAATAATTCACTCAAAAAATTCTAGAGAATTAGAAAAAAATTACAAAACTTTACAATTAACAATTACAAATAGAATTACCGATGGATTAAATTCCTCATAAAATTCCAAAAAAATTACAGGACTTTTCATTGACAGTATGTGAATCTCGATGGGTTAATTTCATCGGTAATATGAATTCAATCACTGATGAAATTACCAACAATTTATTCTATTTATAATATATTATTCTCACCAATAGAATTACTAACAAGCTAATGTAAGTAATTATTTTTAGTTTGTTGTTTTTTTGCCGTCAATAAATTTATGGATAATTATATTAGGAACAAAATAACCAACAAAATAAAAATCATCCATGATATATTTTTCAATAACCAGCTATCCTTTATGATTCTATCACTAAGTGTTTTTTTTTTCCTGATAGAATTAATATTTAAATACTAAAAATTCCGTCAATATTATATATTGTTGTGAAAGTCATCATTTTTGCCTAATTTTTTGCACTCAATCACTTATTTGACTTTATAAAGTGACACTCTCACTTATAAGTTATTTATATTCACTTATATAATCAATCTCACCATCTCCTTTTTCATCAAAACTTAACTAATCTACTCATGAACTTATTTGACATGCCTTGATCCAAAAAAAGAAAGGTTAATCATTTTCCACCAAGCCTTTAATTCCATTCCCGTTGGAATAATAATGTCTCCCAAGCTGTGGGTTGTGATATCCTGTCCAGACGCGTGGGGCGAGAGGGACCCCTTTAGACGAGAAAAAAAAGTGAAAAGAAAAACAAGGACTCGCCACCGATTATTCATTTTCTAGGTGTGATTAGCCACCTAATTAATCTCTATTAATTTTAATAAATACCCAACATTTATTATAATCAATGAATTGTTGTCTACATGACCCGGAATTAGATTTTCAGAGTTAACTTGTGTTTGGAAAAGGTATCAACACACCTATAACACCTGTTTTAAAAAACAGTTACCTATAATTAAAAAATTTCTTTGATACCTAGAGCTTAAAAATTCAAAATACTACTCTTCTAGCTTCATAAGATTCCAATATGACCCTGATTATTTTTTGAGTTTGGTGTACGGGTTTTTTCTCTCGATATTTAAGTTTTTTTTCTCGATATTATTGTATTTTTGGGATTTGAGAGGAAAGAGTTATAGAGAAAATAGAAAAAATAAAATAAATATGAAAAAAGTGAGATTTTCACAAGTTATCTAGTAGTAAAAAGAAAAAAGAAAACTTCATCAAATTATCCAACTATAGCGGTAGAAGCAGCGCCTTGATGAATCTTATACGGGCAAGAATATAAATTATGAATATATTAATTTTACCTGGGCTTGGGCTAGTTGTTTGTTGAACCGGTTAAGCCCATATAGGAAAGGAGCTGTAAAAGTGGGTTAGGCCCATTTATGAATAAAGAAACACACCCAAAAATGGGCCAGTCCTGTACAAAACCAACGCCAACCCTAAAACCCTAATTCAAACATCCGTTCCGCCTCACATTCGTCGCTGCAGCAACATTCACTCTGAGACTGAGGTGCTTCAACCCTCTCTCTCTTTTGATCTCTTTTTCATGTTCTATGCTTTGATGTGCTTAAAGACGTAAATGTGCGTGTATATTTTTTCTAAGCATTTTTTTTTGTATAAAATGGAAACGAAACTTCGTTCTGTTTATTGCTGATGAGCCTGTTATTTGTTGAATCGGAGCCTTTTGGGTTTAGTTTTGAAAACCCATTCAGGTTCTCTGTAGTGACTACTTATAAGTTCAATTTTGCGTATTTGGGTCATTTGTAATGGCTGTATCAGCACCATATAAACTTGACGTAGAGAGGGGTCCTGGTTGTCTGTCTATGATTTAATTTGATGAAAAACCATTTCATTTGTAGAGATCAATCAGAATGATTATCAATACTTTTTTTCTTTCTATTTCTCATATTTTATGGCGTTCTATTTTGGGGTTTTGAGGGGTTGTGGATTTAGGCGTTCGGCTGTTTTCAAAATAGGTGTAGCATTTTTAAGGTAGTAATTAAGGTCATGAAGTCTTAACCGAGGACTCTGACGGTTGGATGGAAACTTGGGACGTGGCAGGACTCAATACTGTGATTGGAGATTTTCTCTTTGTGGAATGTGGATGCATACTTTTATGCTAATATTTGGTTTGCTATTTCATATGTATAACCAAATATTTTGAACTGTTTGTCTATGGTCTACTTGTTCTCTAGTTTGAAAAGGCGTAATGTTCTGCTGTTGTCTGCAGTATAAATTGTTAATGGGAAGGTTTTTGGTTCATAGTTGTGTCAGATACTGATTACAAATATTTCAGGGATTTTTTTATTGTCATGTTGGTTTGATTGTTTACCATAAGGTGTTTGATGTTAAGTTCATATTTTCTTTTTTAGGCAATGGCTCCCAAACAGCCAAATACTGGCCTCTTTGTGGGATTGAACAAGGGTCACATTGTGACCAAGAAGGAGCTAGCTCCACGACCTTCTGATCGCAAAGGAGTAAGTTATTTCACCAAGCTTCACCGAGATTGCTTTTTCATATCTATGTTCTGGTCTTGCTATTTCTTATTAACTCCAGTATTTGTTTTATCTAATTTTGGAGGTGTATTATATTTTGTTTCTCTTATTGAGTGTAAGACTGAATTTTTGTGTGATACTTTTTTAATACATTAGTAGTTTTGTAATTTTTTTGCTTATAATTGTGTTCCTGTCCGTCCTTGGATTTGTCTTTGGAACATAAGATGTACATTTGGGCAGCATCATAATAATTACAATGTGCTTAATGAGACAATTGTTTTTCATATTGCTTTTGCATAAAGTGGCTGGTTATGATACTGTCTCTTCTTATGCTTGTCTGGAGCGCAGAAAACCAGCAAAAGAGTGCAATTTGTTAGGAGTTTGATCAGGGAAGTTGCTGGTTTTGCACCTTATGAGAAGAGGATCACTGAGCTTCTCAAGGTTGGCAAGGACAAGCGTGCTTTGAAGGTAGCTAAAAGAAAGCTGGGCACGCACAAGAGGGCTAAGAGGAAGCGTGAGGAGATGTCTAATGTTCTCCGCAAGATGAGGTACATTTTAGGGATCTAAGATCGTTGCTTGCTTTTGATATATCGGTAAATTCACTTGAAATCCAAGCTTTTATGCTGGCTGGAAAAGGCTTCTTATTTTCTTTTTGTGTATTTCTACCGACAGGGCTGCTGGAGGTGGTGAGAAGAAGAAGTGAGGCATGTGGTAGGGTTGTCTGCGATCTCCTCAATGCTATTTTGGATTCTAAGTAGTTGGAGGGAGGCTTTTGTTATGTTCTGTTCAGATAGCATCTTTTATTTTATTTTTCTATAAATTGTTATGTTTTATATATGAATTAAATTTTATGGGCCCCTTTCCTGAATCTCAATGTGTCTTAGCTTACTAGTTATCAAAATAAAATTAAAAAAGGGGGGAAATAGGCAGAGTCTTATGTCAGTGAAGCTTTGAAATGAAAAAAAGGAAATTTTGCATGTGAAATTTATACCATGTAGCAAGCCTTGCTAATAATCGAGTCACCAAAACTTTTTTTTATTTTCAAAGAAAAAAATAAAAGTAACCAAAAGTTTCACTCTACAAGATGCACGTGATCTATTTCTTTCCAATGCCTGCAGCATCTATGTATGTTTTTCAAAAAACGGAAACCCATTTACTTCCCTATAGTTTGGTTGACTTCAAAATTTAATGTCAAAATACTATATTTTGATATATCTAGATTTAGTATTGTTTTATTTTGATATTTTATAGTTTGAAATATTTCATAATTCTTAAAAAAAAAAAGTGATGACACCCTAGCTATCATTAAGTAGCTAACTTTCTGCTTTCTCTTGTATATATATTTTCAAGTTGTTTTTGTTCATTCTTACATGAGGTAAAAAAAATGCTAAATAATTACAAATAACAAATTTACATGTGCTTGAAGAAAAAATTGAATTTTTCATACCTCCAAAATAATGCAAGGATGTCATTATGTTAGTAATACTTATTAAGCACATGTATACATGCTCCTGATCATCGGAAAATAGGGGTGTTCATAGATATAGTGGGTTGTATTTTGATTTATAATTATATTATCTTAACTTTTGATATTTTATAAAATATAAACTATACAGTTTTTTTTTTCTTGGACCCAAGTGGGTCATATATTAAATTGAGCTAAAAATTTTATAAATATTACATATATCCGTAGGTTAGACATATTAATTCCATTATTATTTAAGATCTTGAAAAAATATCAAGCTACAAAAGAGCATCAATTATACGGGTAAGAGACAAAATTGATAAGTAATCAAAGTATATAAAGCTTGAAGAAAAAAATTGAAGGGAAAGAGATTGAAAGAATGAAAGGCAGCTTTGAGCGTGAAGAAGAGAGTAAAAAACATTGAAAGAGAGAAGGAAAAATATTATTTATGCTAAGGACTAGTGTTATTTACATTAGGTTATACAAGTTGGGTTGGATTGGATAAGTTTTAAAAATTTTAACATGCACCCAACTTATAATATCTATGAGCTGATATTTCTGAACACCACTACTAGAAAAGGAATGTCGAGACATTTCCAATATCATCATGAAACGTAGCGTTTGACTACTAAGAAATGTCTCATGCATCATTCGAAAAGAACAAAAGCACTCTACAGGTTAGCGCATGCATTACGTGTGTCAACCACTTTTAATTTTTAAATTATATTTTATATTTATTATAATATCAAATTATTCCTCAACCAACTTGATTATAATTAAAAAATAATATAGAAATACAAAATAGCTCCTCAATGTCAATTTATTATTATTTTTTTTAAAGATAATTTAGTTATTGTATAGTGCTTAAAAATATTAAAAGACCAATTTGCCCACTAATAATTCAAACGAAGACTAATTGGTCTTGGACAAAAAAACCCCATATTATCCCCAATTGCCAGTTTATTGATTTTTGTTGAAAATGATAAGAACTTCGTTACACTGTTTTATATCTTCAGCGAAACACCGAGTTCCTTAGGGTTTTTGTTAATTTAGGCGATCCCTTCAATCATAAAGGGATGAAAGATTGGATAATTTGCATACCAAAGAAGCCATTTCAATCTGATCATTCCCAAAATGTTGTTTTTTTCCATCGGCAAGTTTACAACCATGTTCCCAGCTCCGACAATAAACTGGTCTGGTGTGTTAGGATACGCGCCAGCAAGTCCAAGAAAACAGCAGAATAGATGGGAGACAATTCCTGGTCCCATGGGAAATAAACGTTATGTACAGCGATCGCCATTGCAAGCAAATGCCAAATGATAAAAAGTAGGAAACCTAACCTTTTGGAGCTCTCTTATTCTGGCATCATGCATGAATAATCAATGCCCTGGGAAGAAAGATACATCATAAGAAGACCTAGTAGCCTATCCCATGGTTTATACGTTCAATCCTAACTACAAAATTACTGCAAATATCCGCAATAAGCACTACAAAAGAACCTCTAGAAATTAATTACACGATGAATCTGGGATTATTCACATATACTAAACATGATAATATGACATCACTCCAGCTTAACCAACTCAAAATCACAAGAGAATTTCTTCTTATGAACCTGCACAGCTTCCAAGATAAAGTGGGTCCAATTATCAACATATCTTCAAAGTGATCGACCCAACAGCTTCAGTAATTCAGAAATAGGAGATTTTGTTTCTGACGAACTTGCACAACCACCTAAATTAATCAAGTGTCACTCCAGGTATCATCATCTTCCCCATCATCACTCGCAACAGCCTGACATGTTTTTCAGTTTTAATTTGCTGATGTTAACCAGAACAAGAGAAACAAATTTAACCAAAGGAGGATGAAAAGGAAGAGAGAAAAATTGAATACCTGGCGGATTGCGTTTGCTTTCTCCAAAATAGCATTGACTTTGTTGCTCGCAGTGGGACCTGAGGAGAGAGTAGGCTTTGCTGTTGCGGTGCGTCTCAGAGTGAATGACTGCAGTGGCACAATAAAGGATAAAGGGAAAACTCGTGACTGCTGCTAGAACTCATAATTTTCTCATCACACAGCAACTAGTAAGTACATAACTCGGTGAAATTCAATGAAGCCTTTACCTTTCATTTCCATCACAAGTCACAACTATCAATCTCCTACTCATCTTGGAAGTTCTTTTCTTTTCTGGTTAACAGTAATGATAATAAAGGATATTTACTAAATTTGGTACCGAGCTTGTATGGTGGGGATGAAAGTTGAAGTTGAATGCGGGTAGAAATTTTCATGCAACATTGAGATGGATGGATTAGACATGACTCTTGAAGAAATGTTAGGTGAACAATACAGATGAGCTAGACAAGTGCTTCTTTTGAATGTTGGTAGGGAGAAAGGTTGTTTGATCCTAGTTTCTCATTAGCAGAATCCATTTTGCAATTTATGAGAATGTTATAGAGATTCATCAAAGAAATTATGGATCAGCATTAAGCTAAATGATATTGAACACACGATCAAGCAACCCACACACAAAGACAATAATTCCTAGAAAGCCAAGTAAATCAAGTTTGAAATAAGTGTGATATAAAAATAACTTATATTTAGACATCAACACTATTGGAAACAGAAACCTCCACTCAACGAATATTGATTCGCAAACGAGAAGTATAAGAATAACGCCATGAAGTCAGTTGTTCTTTGACAAGTCGTTTTTCAATTCTTTAAAGAACCAAGGAAGAGAGAATATCTCACTAACATACACAAAAAGTGCGGCTAACAAGAAGTTTTATTAATATGAGTTGTCTACTTACATGTCTAGTTATGCCTTTATTTATACTGAAACAAACCCTAATAGACCCCTTATATAGGACTTATATGATGTCCACTTACAATTAAACCCAAATAATATAAATAAACCATATACTAAGAAGAAAATAATAATAATAATAATAATAATCTCTATGTTTTCGTTCTTCTCCTCTCTTCTCTCTCTCCATCCACCCCCCCTTTTGCTCATCTCTTATGTCGGTATTTATAGGGAAAAACTAGGAAGAGAGGTCTACTACCCCTGTCCAGACATGAGACAGGGGTAGGGGGTGACTAGGCGGCCACTGGACAGCCGTCTTAGGGCCTCCCGCAGGGCTTGTGCCCTCTGCATTTTTGTCTAGTGGTAAGTGAGTGGTGTGGGTTTTGTTAGGGTTTGTAGGGAGAAAGCGGGAAAAAACAGGGGAATAAACCCCTTCTTCCCCTGCCTCTGTGTGTGCAGGGGAAGAAGGAGAACAGTGTCATTCAAAAGGACACTATTTCAGAGTTTTTTTTTTTATAAGGTTGGAAAAAAAATTGAATTTGAGGAATAACCCAAAAATGGGTAAGGAGAATCAAATATGAAGTTGCCTCCTCTTTAGTTTCCTTGTTTGCAAAGTATTCTTTGCTAACTTATTTAATGATAGATTCCTAATTTCCATACACTGTAAGGATTCCACATTAATATGAAGTTCATACCATACATGGAAACTATGTTGTTGCCCATTAAATATCCTTGCAAGACTAGAAAATTTCAAAAATCAGCTGCCATATCCTTGTAGAAAAAGAATTCTAGCCAAATAGGAAGTCCACAAATCAAAAGAAAGCTAATAACGAAATTCATATGGTCTCTGTTAACTGGTATTGCGATGCCTTCCTGAACTTCGATTGACTTAAAATTTTAACCTGAGGTAGGATATGTCAGGAGACTCCACGTAAAATTTTAACCCAATCCAACAATCGGATTGGAAATTATAATTGTTGCCGTGAAACTGGATTGTTGCACATTTTACATCAGAATTCGAATTTGATTGTTTTTTCGTTGCTTAGATCGTATTATTCCCTCTCTTTTCAAAATGGAACGTCCTCGAATCATTGGAGGATTTTCTGATGTAAAATTTTAGCCTCTTTTTGAAACCTTTGGAGTTCTTTTCTTACCATCAATCAAAGTTGTTAGCGACAATTGTTGGCAAGAAAAAAAACTCCAAGGGCTTTAAAAGGTGGCTAAAATTGTCCCTTATCCCTGTTCATAATTCGAGGACGATTCATCTTGAAGAGAGAGGGAATGATACGATCCGAGCAACAAACAAACAATCAAATTCGGATTCTAAACATAAAATGTGTAGCTGTCCAATTTCACGGCAACAATCATAATTCTCAATTTGACCATTAGATCGGGCTAAAATTTTATGTGGAGTCTCCTGACATGTTGTCCTACCTTAGGTTAAAATTTCATATCAATCAAAGTTTGGAAAGGCATCGCAATACTGGTCAACTGAGGTTGTACACATTTTGTTATTTACTTTCTTTTGACTTGTAGACTTTCTTTTTGGCTAAGATTCTTTTTCTACAAGAATCTGACAGCTGGTTTTGAGAATTTCCTAGTCTTGCAAGGATATTTAATGAGCAACAACATAGTTTCCATGTGTGATATGAACTCCATATTAATGTGGAATCCTTATGGTATATGAAAACAATTATTTTATCCTTATTATAATAGGAATCTATCATTAAATAAGTTTTCAAGTCAACTAATAATACTTTACAAACAAAAAAATTAAAGAGAAAGCAAATTCAGATTTAATTCTCCTAACTTATATGGGATTTTGAAAGGTCAACAAATTTGATCCTATCATATTTAGGATATTAAATTCAGATTTATTATTATTGTTATTATTTTCTTCTTAATTTAGGATTTATTTATATTATTTGGATTTAATTGTAGGTAGGCATCATATAAATCTACATAAGAGTTTATCAAGGTTTGTTTCAGTCTAGAGTCGGTATAAATAAAGGCAAAACCAAACATATAAGTTAGATAATTCAGATTAATAAAATTTTTTGTTTGCCACACTATTTATGTGTGTTAGTGAGATACTCTCCCTTCCTTAGTTCTCTAAGGAACTAAAAACGACTTATCAAAGAACATCTAATTTCGTGGCGTCATCCTTATTCTTCTTGTTCGCGAATCAATATTCATTGGGTGAGGGCTTCCATTTCCAATAGTGTTAGTGCCTAAGTACAAGTTATATTTGTGTCACTCCTATAAAACATGATTTATTTGACTTTCTGGGATTAGTGTCTTTGCGTGTGTGTTGCTTGACCGCGTGTTCAAGAGATTCTTATCACTAAATAAATATTATTTCATCATATCATAGCTTATAGGTGGCCAAGTTTCATTCAGTTTTATCTCCGAGAACACAAATATACATCCTGAGCTTTTGGTTCTTAACATGCACTAAGGTCATCTAAGAATTAACATATGCAGTCCTTCAGTTGTCATACAAGTGGATCATTAACAATGTGCAAGATTTGTTAAGTTGAGATTCAATACTCAAATAATGCAGGTAGCCAGCCATACTGTTTTCTGAAAATATATTGAAGCTATCAGTAACTAATCTCTCTTTTTTTCCGCCTTATTATTTTAATTTCATCTCACATGCTATAATTCAATTCACAATGCTTGGATTACAGGAGCAGCCAAACAACAGCAAAGGAAAAAAAGAGGCTAAACTCACTTTGGTTCTGATTTGATGCAAGAAATCTTCCTTTTCATCTATATCCTTGCCTTTTGCAGATTGATTAGCTTCTTTCTGGCAATTGAACTCCTGCTGGTCCTGTTGCTGCAGACACCGAATCCCATGGCAAAGATTTAGTTCATGTTCCTTGTCGTGATAAAATGAAATAGATTGAAGCCCGCAAATAGATATACTATTGTATGAATGTCATTATACCTTGCTTTTAGGTTTAAATGCAATAGTATCCTCTTTCATTTTCTTTTCAACAGCTGGGGCAGGCTTAGGTTGCTGCGGCACGGTAGATTCCAAAGGTTTTGTATCAAATGCATGTTCATGAGCTTTGGATAGAGCATGTTGTTTGCCTTCTGATATATCAGAGTGGGGCTTTGAAACTCGCCAATGAACTGGAGGAAGAGGTGGTGGCAATGGCGTGGAATCGTTAAGATACTCCAACTCTAGTTGATTCGTTTGAACTAAATTATCCCTTGTTTTTCCAGTAAGTACAGGGTTCATGGCATCAAAACATGGCAGATCCAATGAAGCAGATAGATACAGATCTGCACCATTCTCCGTATACATGCTTGGAAATCCCCTGTCAACGCAAATACCATTATTGCCAGCTTCCCCAGGCTGTGTTGAGCTTGAAAAAGATTCACCAGGAAATATTCTGCGCGAAGCATCAAACAGCTCATGGTCCTTGCTTTCAGGAGACTCGTCAGATTCCCACTGCTCAGAATGTGATTCAGAGTCATGGCTAAGACAATCATCAGACATATAAGGAGATGATCTACAGAATGTATCATCATCAGATTCAGAACCCACATGGCGCAGTGGAATAGCAGCCTCCGGAATCAATTGAAATGATGGAAACATGTCTCTAATGCTTGCATTACCATGGTTCCCATCAGGAATCTTCAGTTTCAGTTTAGAATCCTCAAAGCCATTGATACGGTGGAAAGATATTTTCATATGTTCCATTGGTGGTGAAGACATAAGTGAATCAATAGAATATTTACTTCCAAACTGCTCATTGCATGCTTTCTCTGGAGTTGCTTGATGTGTAACTTCATTTCGCCAGCTCTGCTGCTCTAATGTACTAGTTATCAGTAACCTAGTTGGTTCACATTCACCATCATGGATCAATGACATCTTTCTACTAAAATCATTAACAAGTAACCTATGTCCAAATTCATGCCTTTGTGATGAATTTTCATCATTATCCTGACTGGACTCAATAGGCATCACTTTGGAGTCTGAATCATGCTGCAACTCATTTCCTGGTGTTGCTGCAGTGGTAAATTTCTGTCCATCCTCGTAACTATGACTATATTTATTTCCATGATGAAAAATATCACCAGGTTTTTCTACTTTGGTCCCTTGATCCTCCTGCAATGACGTGGAGCCTTTGGAAGTTGGAACCCTTTCCATGTTTCCTGCATCCTTGATCAATCTTCCAGGTCCTCCTCCATCATTGCTTGACATGGAAGTGTGATTTGGAGGCAGCCCTGCCTCACCTTCACTTCTGGTCACATAATCTGAACTCGTGGCATTTGATACAGCAAAATCTGGAGGCTTTGAAGGCTCAAGTCCTAAAAGGCCACCATTTGTCCAGAATGCCGTAGAATGAACACTGGAAAAATCAGCCTGGGATTCTTGAGACCTGTTGGAACTTATGGATTTATTGCTCAATGGTTCTTGTACATTTAAAATTGAGGTTGCAGAGACAGAAGATGATGGATCACTAACAAATTCTACTTTTGAATTATCAATGGCATCAGCACTTGTAGAAAATTCGATGCCTGGTGAACTGTCTAACTTGGAAGATTTTCCAGAAATATGATATTCCTGTTCATGGGCAAAACTCTTTGAGGAAACTGAGTTGGATGATTCACAGGCAATGTTTTCATTCGAGGAAGCGGATAAGGTACGAGATTCATATTCAGATAGATGATGGTCTGAAATATGTGCTGTTACCTTGTGTATTGTCTCCTCTACTTCATTGTCAACATTGGAGGAAAATTGCTCAACTTCATGTTTTGTTTGGCAATCACTATCATTTTCAGATTCTGACTCAATGGTGTTCAATGCATCCATGAAATCATCTGGTTCGCTTTCAACCTCATCGAGCTGGCTGTTACTAGAGCTTGATTTTGGAGTATTTGCATCATCAAGAACAATATTTAGAGGATTAGGATTTTTAAGATTGGCAGTCAATCGGTCCTGTGTATATAGGTCAGACTCTGCAGCATGCATTTCTGAAACTTCATCACAATGTTGACCTCTAGGCTCTACTATTTCTGCCTTTTCATCCCAAGTAACACAAGAAGAACTAAGGGCAGCAATCTGCTCTGGTGAAGAACTGTTATGAAAATTGTTATCTGCAATGTCGGGTTGTCCATCAGGAAAAACTGAACCATGAACATCATTGTGCTTCATGAAACTTGAAGAGAATTCCTTCAGTCCATCTTCTTCAGCTCGCACTGAGGAATTTAGTTGGAACACACATTCTACATACCCTGAACCAGTTCTTGAATCAAAACAATCTGAAGGATCACCCGTGTCATATTTTAATGTCATGTCAATTGTAGAGGTCGTTTGAGAAGGAGAGGTCTGTCCATTAATAGTTGGAGTAGTAAACTGCATTCTGCAGAGCCAAATACGATGTACACATTAATTTCATCAAACTGCACATGGCAGCACTAGCTCCCTTTGTAAAGATGCAATACCTGCCACTATGATTTGACATTGATGCATGATGGGCCGAGTCTCTGTTCCTTTGTGATGAATGTTTTTTCTGTCCATTTTGACATTAATCAGTAAAATTAGAGGGTGGAAAAATAGGGCTCGAGCAAGTATTTAAATTAAGTATACGCTGCGGGAGGAGTAAATAAATTAAGATCTCACTGAAAATCTAAGTAGTCCATATAATGAGCAAGTATGCTTGCACTTCAACTAGAAAAGTTTTGAGGAACGTGTGACTGACTATATGTGGTGGAGAAGTTTAAACAGTTTCCCCATTGCTTGTGATTATAGAGAAAACTAGTTGACTAAATAAAATCAAGGCTATATCACAAGATCAAAAGAAAGAATCACTTCTCACAATAGTTGAAATTTGTTACAGAAGTAAAATACCTTGGTTTCCCTAGCTCTCTTATCTTTTGGAACTTTCACAGCATCTGGTTCAGTGGCATTACTAGATGCTCTCCTAAAGAAGGTCGGATCTGAATATCTCTTTAAACAAGACCCTGGCCCACCAGTGTCAAATCTGAATGTGAAACCAAAAGGACTTAGTATCTAGGATCAAACTGCTTCATCATTCAAACAAACCAATCAATTCCCTCAGGAGACTGAGGAGAGAGGAATGAAGAATGAGCGTACTTGTCGAGCAAGTGCAAACGTGGAGGATCACGACATTCTTCATAGGAATCCATAATGAATCGTGGCAGGTCATTGTAGATGAAATGATTTTGTTCATTTTGAATACAAGGGTGCCACTCAGAACCTGCAAGGTAGCTGCTTTTTATCAGCATTTGAATAACTAGATATTAATTGAAAAATAACAGCAATAGAAACTTGATTGCGGCTTATGGGATGAAGTAAGCTACCAAAAACAACTTGAGCATCAACAAAAGAATGAAGGGAAATGGAGCTTTTCTAACATCTAAAAGTTTTTCATATGCTCTGAAAACTTGTGCCAATAGATATACATATTTATTGAATCCCAAAGTACTAGAAACCATCGAAGTTTTCTGGACAGATAATGGTCCAAACTGGTGATTAGCTTCTAAACTCTAATTGTCAAGGTTGTAACTGCTTTGCTA
This sequence comes from Populus tomentosa, assembly GCA_018804465.1. Classification (NCBI taxonomy): domain Eukaryota; kingdom Viridiplantae; phylum Streptophyta; class Magnoliopsida; order Malpighiales; family Salicaceae; genus Populus; species Populus tomentosa. The sequence goes on from CM031989.1 coordinate 5,671,893, forward strand.
AGGTAGTAGTGAACAGTGAAAAAAGTTATGATAACTGAACAGGCTTCAGCCAAGAGAAAGCCAGAGTATGCTAGATTGATTCAAATCAGAGAGTCACGGGAGAGGCTAGATAAAAATAGAGCATGGCATTTATATCAGGTAACGAGCCATACCAGCTGTGTACGCAAAATGTATATGACTTGTTTGGGAAAGCACCACCTTTTCAAGAGGAGGGAGTGCAGCTTCAATGTTTTGCACACGAACCATCAATTTGTGACTTCTAGAAGCTGTAGACATCACTTGCTCTTGCAAGCCATGGAAAACCTCTGCTGCAAATCTAGAAGCAGGTCAAATATGCTGTTTCAATCAATACCTTCTGATAGTCAACAATGCACACCAATAGTCTAATACATGAGAAAACTATATTAATGTTTAGTTAGATCAGCCATTTATTTGAGATTTTGTAGCCAAAATTAAATCAACCCTCACAGTCTCTGTGAAATCCTTTATCTATGACGATATAGTGCTTGATATAAACACATAAAAGCCATCAGAACAAGGATCTAACTGGAAATACAATTGTACTCCTTGGGACGAAAAATACTCACAGGAAAACAAACCTAAAATCGTACTTGCACTACGGATATAGGACAGCCAAATAGCCTACAGCAGTCCCTTTCGCGTGTGAAAAAGTATTATGAATATCCAATGTTAAGGCGCTCGATATAAAATGTAATTTTAACAAAAAAAACTCCATCCAGTAGCGTGATAGATTAAAAATCACTAAATGATTGCTCATTTCATTAAATTAAGAATGAAACCTCCAAAGCAATTAAGCAGGCCAATCACCAATTCTTCATTGTTTGGTTGAATTTAATAGTACAGTTACCTGTTTTAAGAACATATTACTCAAATATCTTTTTGAGAAGAAAGAACAAAAAACAGCAACTGAACAAAAAGAAAAAAAAAAGGTACAAACTCGGCAAGATCGCCTAGTTGACGCAAGATCCCAACCAAAGCAGCAGCAGCAACAGCATCAAGCACGGCTTTTGGATCTTCTTCACGGTTTGCTTCTCTGCACAGCTCACCCTGTCCTAACCTCAACTCATTTCTCACTTCAAACCGAACCAAAGGCATTCTTCTTATTATTATTATTATTATTAGTATTATTCTTGTTCTCTCCTCTCACTCCCTCAAATTAAAGATTCTCCTCCACAACTAACTGATACAGCAGCAGTATTAGTATTGGTAGTTAAGTGTTCAGATTGAATGAATGGATGCATGAAGGAAGGAAGGGGTGGGTGAGGAAGAAAGGAGCAGCTTAACTGCCAGAGATGAACAAACACACACTGGCCTTTTATGTTAATTTATTTGAATTTTCAGAGCTAAGCTAAAAGGACTGGCGAGAGAGGGAGAGAGGGAGAGAGAGGCGAACAGGAAGGTAGGGAGGGAGGGATTACAACATTGCCACCTCTACAAGCCATTCGTTTTCTTACTCAAAACCGAGACAAACAAATATCATTTTCTGTACAGGGAGACTGTGCGTCCAAATACTGGATTGGCCTTCCTTTTTTTATTTATTGACGTGGCTGTCCTCGGTAAATGTGCGTGTGAGAGAGGATTATTTCTTATGCTACTCGACTTTTCCGAAGGTGGCGGAGAGGAGGGGCGTTAGACAACGTGGCTTCCATTAATTCTTTGGATTTTTCCTTTCTTTATTATTTTTTTTTGGTTAAATAACAAAGGGTTATTTTCTCGAAAACGGGTTAAGATGGTAATTTGCAGTGGTAAATATTTGAATATACAAATATATGATGGGTACCCCTTGTTGTTATGGTGTATGGATTACAAAATTAAAGTGAAGTATCGCTGTCTCTTCATGAATTTCATTTCCCATGTGTTTGAAATTGCATTTAGTATTTTTTTTAATTTAAATTTTATTATTATTTTAAATTATTAATTTATATTTTCAGATAATTTTGATATATTAATATTAAAAATTATTTTTTAAAAAATAAAAAAAATATATTATTTTAATATATTTTAAAATAAAAATACTTTAAAAAAACTACAAGTAAATTATGTTTCACTCAATATTTGCTGAAACAAATGCTGACAATGACAGAAAAACTGAACGAGAGCAATATCAGAGTTATTAACATGTTTAACGGACTTGAAGTGAAACAGAAATCTTCCCAAGGAGTAGTGTGGAAGAGGGCAAACGGAATTTATGAAGCGAAAGCGATATTTCTATGTGGGTCCTCACCTGCTCACTTTGAGCTGTTTGTTTTTATAGTTACAACTATACTTTGTGATTTTTTTAAAAAAAGTTGTTTGAAGTTAAATTATTTTAGTGTTTTTTTATTATTTTATTTTGTTAATATCAAAAATAATTTTTAAATTTTTTTATATATTAAAAAAATATTTTAAAAAATAACAATATCAACACTAGTAATCACTATTTTATTTGATCCCGTCACGATTTTATTAGGTTAATAATTGTCAATGCTTGTTTCGTTTTGAATTTAGTTCTATTAATATTTATTCTCTAGATATAAACAGTCAGCATGTTTATGTATTGTCATGGGATAATTTTTAAAATATTTTTTATTTAATTTTATAATAATTAAAATTAATATTTATAACAAAGAAAAAAATTTAAATTCTAAAAAAATATATATTATTATTAGATAAAACCTTATTTTTCTTGTTAATGCATTTGTTTTAGTTGACAGAAACATGTTTTTTTTATTAACATCATTTTTTAATAAAAATAAAAGTAATTAACATAAATATTTGTAAAACTTTTTAATGATTTGAATTAAGGAGAAAATAATATATTTCTTCAATTAAAACATCCTTGCCTTATTTATGTACCACTTTTTATTCCAACATGTATTTTTTAATTAAAATTATTGTTTTTTTTTAAAAAAACTTATCTTGATTTGAAAAATAAGTTTCGATAAAAAGAATTATGACTTGATAATTTGAAAGCAATTATAGAAAAAATAATAAAAAAATAATTAATCTAAAAAAATTATATGAAGCTTTTATAATTATTATTTTTCATTAAATATTCGTGAGTGTATTTTTCTATTAAAAAAATTGTATGGTAGGTTTATATATAATAATTCACAAAGTGATTATTAATAGTAACATAAAAGCTACAATGTTATAAGAAGATAATGGCACAATTGGATTTTTTTAAAATAATCTTATCTATAGTGTATTTTATTTTAAAATAAAAAAACACAATTTGAAAAAAAAAAATCATTTAAAAAGAGCTCCGGTGGCTAAGCCTAAAAAGATGAGCTTGCATGCCTAGCTCAAACTAACAAAAAAACCAAGCATGCTTGGCTTTCTTTTTCTTAAAAATAAAAACGAAAGACTTGCATCCGTTAAAGTTGTTTTTAAAAGGGCATATGACATGTTTGTAGCCCTATACGGATGACACATCATCTATTGGTGTGCTCTCCAACTATCTAAGTTTAGAAACCATCAAAACTCATTTTTCAATTTATTTTTACTTGAACATAGCCAAAAACAAAATCATAGAAACTTTAATACATTCATTTATAACCCCTTAACATGCTCTAATCGATTTAAAAAATTAAAATCAAATCTAATAAAAAAATTATTTCGAGCCATATTCTATCTTTTTTTTGGCAAGATTAAAATCCCAAATTAAACTCTCATTTATAATACGAACTCAACTACACTAACATTGTCCTTTTGTGGCTATAATATGGTGGTTTGGAGTTAGAGAAATTTAAATTTAAAATATAAAACTATTTTAATGTATTTCTGAGCGAAAAGTCTTTGTCTCTCCTTCCTATTTTTGACAACTTTTCCCCTCCTCTCTTAACTACCAAAAACTGAAATATAAAACAAATGAAATTTTAAATTAAAATATAAAATTTTAAAATCATAAAGATAAACTTAAGGGACCAAACTGAAGTTTTTCACATGAAAAGGTCTCTATTTTTTTGTTTATTTTAGTCCTTATTCTTTTTGTAAAACTCGAGAAAAATTAAGAATAATATAATATAAATTATGGTGTAATAAAATGAAATAAGAAAATAAATAGAATAAATGGGGAAAGAAGAGTTAAAAAAAGGGGGAAATTTATGGTTGGATATGTACATCTTTCCAAAACAAAAAATGATCTGTTTATTTTAAGAAATAACTACACTAATTTAATAAAACGAACGGACTATATTTTAAAACTATCAAACCGTTTTGATTATTTTCCCTATAAAAATCCGATGGTGCAGCCAAGAAAGGAAAATAGTTTTTTCTCTTCTTCTTCTTCTTCTTCTTTCCTATCACCTTGAGGGGTTAGAGAAGTGATGGTTAGGAGTTAAAAGAGAAGATTTTGAGAGAGAGAGAACATATTCACATTTTAAATTAAGAAAGATCAAAGTAAGGGTTTTTGAGAGATTTGAAGGAGAAGAAGAAAGGTGAAGGAAACTATGGCTATTCTTGTATTTTACACTTGAATTAACATCTAAATAAGGTATCAAACTCATCTCAAATGATCAATTTGATTGATTTTGTGATATGTTAAATATTGGGCATGCTAGCATGGTTAGTTAACTTGTTGTTTTTATGATTGCTTTATGTTTGTTAACATGAAAAATAAATAGGTATTAATCTAAATGAAATAACTAATGTTTTAATCATGAATTTTGTATTAGAAATTGTAATAAAAATCCGGGGGAAATGCAAATGAATGGTGAATGGAACCAATTGGATTACATTAGCTTGTGATGAGAGTATTAAATTATGAAGAAGCAATAAAGAAAAACATGGAGTCTCAAAGGCATATAGGGTCAACCAAGAGAGAACAAGTTAGCACATAATCAAAATTTGTTTGCTTAAAAAAATTATGAGAGATTAATGCATATTGTTACATGGGAAATGAATTTAGTTATATTATATAAAATAAGTAAATTTTGTATATGGTAGTGAACTAGAATGTTTGGGAAAGTTATTGTATTTAGAGGAAAAGATTGTTGTAAAGTGCTTGATTTCTCATGTAAAAGAAGAATCTTTTTTAAAAAATTAAAAATAAATCATGGTATAACATAGTGACTAATATTCATGAAGATTAAGTTAAAAGTGGCTAAAGTAGCCAATTCTAAAAACTATCTAAAAATTATTTCTGGGGGGTAAATGAACTTGAATTCACATTATAGGCAAGTTATTAAGTTTTGTCTCTAAACCTGAATGAAATTGTTGTATTTATAGCATCAATATCACAACATAGTTAGAGATGACATCAAATTAAACAAAACACAAAAAATATTTTGGGTTAGATTTGAAAGATTGAAGCTTTTTGGTGTTAGAAATAAAAGTGAATATTGGAGTGGTCAACAATAAAGGTTAGAGGGAAAGAAGAAATTGTGCGTTTGATGGCTAGACCGGCTAAGATTGTGTAATTTGTTTAAGTCAAAATGATTACCAAGTGAAGGGAAAGAAAGAAAAAAAATGGTGTGATATAATTATAACGTCCAAAACTTTTTATAAAAGAGAGAAAAGATGACAGAGAAAGAGATTTAATGACTATTTTTTTTATTTGATTGAAAGTTGTGATATTTATTATAAAGGCTCCTATCATTAATTGAAATATAATGACAATGCTGTAAATAATATAATATTTTTTATTGACTTTATTTTAACATGCCAGTGTGAGGATATAAAGTGTTGCGAACTTATAAACTCCAAGATATAAAATGTGATCTTCTAAAGAATAGGTAAAGTGAAAAAATAAATAAACTAAAAGAGTGTTTTTTTAATTATCCCAATATAATAAAATAATTACAAGTAAATATATTAAAATTATATTATTTGTTAGTGTGTCAATAATTTACTATATCATAAATTAAATATCATATAATATAGGAAAGAAATTAAATACTATGATCATAGTACTTTCTATATGTATAGAGAATTTTTGAATATCTCATTGCTATTTTAAAATCGTTGAAAATTTAATAAATTAATATAGAGAATTTGTCAAATCTTATCAATTTTAAAAATTTAAGAAGAAAGATATTAAGATGTGATTTATATTATTTTTTATCATATTTTTTTAAAAACCCACAACTATTTTGTACTTAATTATTTAATTTTGGTTAGAAAAAAAAAGGTTGTAAAATTTAAATTTATGAATTTTACTATAAAAAAATTATCTCAATTTAAATATTTAAGTTAAGTAAAGTATAGTGATATATATATTATTCTAAAAAGAAAATTAGAACTTTTGTGAGGGTTGATTATGAATGGTAACCATAATTAAGTCCGTCCACGCTAAGATATGATTAGCAACCTTATCTTATGGTCATTTACCTGTATCTTGCTTTGCTCCTTTTTCTTCCATGTAAATTCACACTTAAATTCCACCATTTCCCTGTCATCAATCATCAATCGACAACGAAACATAAGCAAAAAATGAAAACCATTTTTATTTTTATTTTTACAGAAAACCATTTTCTAGAAAAGATCTTCTCCTTTTCTTTCCTTTGAAGTCTAGAAAAATAACGCTTGATCTCCAAAATTATCCAATTTTTTTTTCTTTGACTTTGAATGCTATATACAGACCAAAACCCTAACAAAGACGCTACATTAAATAATCTCATGCTAGCAAAGATAGAAGAGTCGATGATAGATGCACCTAGTTTCTTATCCATTAAATTAACAATAAGTTGAGCGATTTATGTCGGCTCAGTAGAGTTGACTAGTGATATGCTAGGATTTTAGTGCAGGTTAAAATCTTAGATAAGCTCTCATACACAGCATCCAATTGTCAACTAGGCGCATGCTATTATTAATTTGCACATTTATTTAAGAAATTCGATGGATTTTAGAGATGCTTGTAAGTATTGTAAGTATAGTAATAGTTATGGTTTAAAATTTTTATTATTTAAAAATATATTAAAATAATAATTTTTTAGTTTCCAACGAGATAAAAATTAGTTACAATGTGGTGTCGGATGGAAATTTTGGATTTTTTTTATCCGGAAAAGATTGGTTGACAGCATGTTCTCAACCAAAAGAGTTGAGAAAAAAAGAGAGAGAGATCTCATCTCCCCCCTCTAATTAATGAGATTTAGGTTAATTAAATAATGGATGGGAGACCAAGTAAATTATTAAATCAGAAAACACGCATGCTGCCATGATAGCATGTCTCCAGTCATCGTGTGATTAAATAATGTCTTTAGACATCTATTTTCCTTTAATCAAGCCTGTCTGACCATTTCTACAGTATACAAGTTCATGTGGCAAGCTAACCATACAAGTTGATAGTTGATATAGTTACATGCAGAAATGACAGCAAGTATTCTACAAGTTGAGTTTTGATACTATTCATATTTATACTCTAATTAGAAATTATTATTTATATGACTCATTTTCTAGTGGTCATAGATTTTGGATATTTATAATTGATTTTGTTGAGATTTAGAAATTTATCGGGATATTCATTACTTAAACATGCATTTTTTTCCTTTAAAAAATTAGAATAAAAAGTTTACTTTAATCCAAACTTATTTGTTTTTCCGGTTCTTAGTTTAAGATAGGAGAGGGAGTGATCAAATTTTAATGGAAGAGAGAGAAAGTCTCAACTAATACTAATTTTAGCCATAAAAAGATTAATTTTAATATTCACGAGTTCCATTTCATAAGGAAAGTTTGACCTATATTTTCTTTCTTCTTGTCCTTGCTTAAAATGATAAATCCAAGCTCGAAAATCTTTGGGTTATCTAAAACCATTAAAGATTTATCAAAATGTCTAAAATGTTTTCTAAGTGTTTTGAATGAAAAATGGATGAAAATATAATAAAAATAAAGAGGCTTGGCACATTGGCTAAGCGAGTAGGCTCACATCCGCACCTGACTTGTTTTGTTTTTCTTATATTTTCTCTGCATTTTAAACTTTATTTGATTGACTAAAAAATATTTTGAAATTTTATTTTATTTGGTACCATTGAAATCCCATTTTTTTATTTAATGAAATCATAGCCTTATATATATATATATATTAGCAAGTGCCCTTTTTTATAACCCTTCACAATTATTTTTATTTTATTTTATATGGCTGCTACATTTCTTATTTTATTAAATACTGTTTAATTTTTTTCATAAAATTTTATGATATTGGTTTTTTTATATATATATATAACATTAGCCAACATTCTAATCTTGCAGGTTTCCATAGTTGTTTTGCCTCGTGATAATTTTTTTTAACCACCGGAAAAAAAATCGTGTTGCTACAAAAAATTCTTTGCTAATGACTATACTTTAGTTTTGCAATTTTTTTCAATGGAGCGCAAACCAATTAATTTCTACAACTAATTAATTAAACAATATTCTTTAAAGAAAATTTAGATGAGTGAAGAAAGTACTTCAAGGTCACTATACGCTGAAAAGGAAGGCAATTGTATATGTTTCACATTGAAACCCGGGGTGTAAAAGTTGATGATGGTGAAAATTATATTTTTTATTAAATTTTTAACCTTTTAGTTTTTAAAATGTTTCCATGCATCCTTCAATCAGAAAAACCATCTTGTATGTAAGAAAATTATTAATAGTTTATATAAAAAAATATATTTATCTAAAACTTTTGTTTCTTTGAAATATCATACATCAAAATCTTAAATGACTATAATTGATTCAATTTATTAATCAATGGTCGAAAACAAATATTTATATTTCTACCCAAACTATTAAGATCAGGAATGACTGGAGGTAAGAACATGAAGTCCGATCTTATACATATTAATGGTTGCAAGTTGTAAATCGTAAATATAACCGATCAAAAAAAATAAAGTATGACAAATAATCCAAATGGATTTAATCTATTCATGCATAACCCAAGATGTATATTCCATGGTTCCATTGAAAATCAATGATGCACCCTATTAGACTTCTTCTAGGCTTAACCACCGAAAAGAAAAGGTGCACCATAACTCCATTCACTACATCACGTGAATAATGTCAAGTCATTTGCTCAAAGTTTTTGGAGATATGAATAACCTTTTACAGTTTACGAGTGATTGAGAAGTATCTTATCTTTATTTGTGCGACAATAGTGCTTTTCCTTACCAATTTTGAGTTATACCAAGTATGCCCACATGTTCTGCACTTAATAAAATTTGTATTTTCACGGTAATACAACATGCAAAAATTTGGACACATGTTAATTTTCTAGTATCCTATGTCAAGGGGTTTCATCATAGATTTAGCAACATAAAAGTTCTCTTTCAGCCTATTTCTTTTAGGTACAATGATTCACTTCCATTCGATGATTCTGATATAACTGGCTTTTTCAGTCCATGATCTGACTTGATGGTGAACATCTATACAACGATCGATAATTTACTGTGATTTATGCACCTATCTTATAATGGTTCATCAAAATATTTTAAAAGTTTAAAAAACTTAGCTGCATCTATATTTGGTTCATCTACAATTCAACATTCACTTGCATAACCTTGATTCATTTTTATTGTATCCATCACCATCCTCCTATAAGAATTATTATAATTATTATCTAAAACTTCATACACATTGCTATAACTTGAAGTTGAACCAACCATTTTTTCTATTATGGTCTTGTAAGGAATATAGGGTTCTCCGTGTGCAAACCAATCCAAGTATTTCCCTCGAAACTCTTTTTTATAAAAGATGCACTGTAACATCTGAAATGAGAAATTTTTTTATCTTTACCTCTTATATAAATATCTAATATCATCTTTACTAATATTTTTTTAAATTAAATAGTACGTAATTAATAAAACCCTTAATCCCATTACAATAATCTGTCATTCGCAACTTTTCGGGTGAAACTTGATATATCTAAGAACAATCATCCATTATTTATATGAAACATATATAAAATATTATGAAAATATATATCAATTAATTATATAAACTAAAGAAATTATTCACACCCAACTAATTAGCTATCAATTCAAATTTATTCAATCTTCGGTAACTAACAATTTAATGCCTCATTTTATATATGGCAACCTGTTAGCATAACTTTCCACTTCTTAGCTGTTCTTATTTTAAATATATATGCCTTATTTCTTCTGCAATGCACACTTTTGAAAATAAAATAAAACTCTTGCCAATCAGCAATGTCTATCAATTTTGCGCAGTATTAAATTTTATTTGGAGAACACACATCTTAATTCATTCACTTATTTCGGCCTTTCGAGTGGTTTTTGGGCAAAAGACCACTAATAAAAGGAAAGGCTCACTAAGAAAAAACCCCGGCCCTATCTTGTTTTGCTCTTGTTTAAGCGAGGCTCGTTGTTTTCCATGTTGTCTTTTCTTGCATATTTGACTTTTTTTTTTTTTTTTTTTCCTGTATATCTGACTATCTCAAGTTGCCACAACAACTTGAAAATTATAAAACAATATAAAAATAATAATCTTTCCAACCTGTTAACCAATTCTCAATTGGGTTTCCAATTTTTTTTTTCAATTGTGTACTCATTATATAAGAAATTATCAATCAAGTCCCTCATTCAAATTGCAAACACATTATATGCAATAAAATGATGCTTCTTTTTTAGAAACATGAACATTCTTTTTGTCAGGACTTTACAATGAATTTAGATGGAAGGATCCCATTGAGGAATCATGGATACATCGAGGACCCAATTGAGAAAATGGCTACCTCATGTTTTTTTATTACTCTAATTCAAGTAACTTGGACCCAAACGCAAAACAAGAACATGTGCTTCTTCCTGCACATTTCGAGTAATTTCATAACTTCCGTATATTATACTACAACTTGTATCAATTCTTCAAAGCCTATCTAGTCAACGAAAACTAATTTTTCATGCATTATCTCTCGTCAATAACCAGTTAACATGCTCAATTCCGGGGACTCAGTCCAGCTGCCTGTATCTAAATACAAGAAGTTGACAGAGGTAGCGTACAGCCGTACACTACAGATTTCCAAGCATTTTGCTTTATCCATATTGCGTTCCATTTGACTCTGAAGCCCTCCTGTATTCCACACAGGCTTCCTCTATATATTCACTTGTAAGGGAGCTTCTCTTGCACAGCAATTATAAGCAGAAAATAAAAGAGAACACACAGATATGTCTCAGTTTTCATCTTCAACATCCCGTTCCTTCAAGATTTTCTTCTTTTTCTTCAATTTTTCTTTCTTAGCCTTCGCCACTGTCCCATCCTCCAGGACTTTCAAATACATCAATCAAGGTGAGTTTGGGGAATACAGTGTTGAATACTTGGCAGATTACCGTGTCTTGCCCCTTTCTACATTTCCCTTTCAACTTTGCTTCTACAACACCACCCCAAATGCTTACACCCTCGGACTTCGCATGGGCCATCATCGGTCCGAGTCCATAATGCGCTGGGTCTGGGACGCCAATCGTGGTAAGCCAGTTCATGAACATGCAACCCTAAGCTTCAAACGAGACGGGAACCTAATCCTGACTGATTTTGATGGCACTATAGCATGGCAAACTGGCACCGCAAACAAGGGTGTGGTAGGTCTCAACTTGCTTCCAGATGGTAATTTGGTTTTGTATGATCAAAGGGGTAAATTTATTTGGCAGAGTTTTGATCACCCAACGGACACACTACTGGTAGGTCAAAACTTGCGATCCAGTGGCCCAAATAGGCTTGTTAGTCGCGTCTCTAACATGGATGGCTCACTAGGGCCTTACAGCTTTGTAATGGAGCAACGGTATTGGGCCTTGTACTATAAGGTTAAAAATTCACCAAAACCTTTGCTTTATTACAAGTCCGATGAGTTTGGTAATGGCCGAGGTTCATTGGCACATCTCAATTTTTACTGCAAACCCGAGTACGAACAAGCCTATGCTTTTGAGGTAGGGTTTACTTACGACATGAACAACTCTCCTAGCTCTGGCACTTACATTCTGACGAGGCCAAAATACAATAGCACATACTCAATGCTTCGTTTGGAATCTGATGGTAACTTGAAAATTTATACTTACAATGAAAATGTGGATTGGGGAGCTTGGGACTTGACATTCAAGCTCTTTGATAGAGATAGTGATCTCGAAATTAGTGAGTGCAAGTTACCACAAAGGTGTGGTTCACTAGGAGTTTGCGAGGACAACCAGTGTGTGGCTTGCCCTAGGCCGCAAGGATTTTTGGGGTGGAGCAAGAGCTGCGCACCACCAGCGCTGCCACCGTGCAAAGGCGGAGCCAACGTGGATTACTACAAAGTCGTGGGTGTTGAGCATTTCTTGAACGGGTATAATGAAGGAGAGGGCCCCATGAAGGTGGTTGATTGCAAGAACAAGTGCAACAATGATTGTGGGTGCTTGGGATTTTTCTACAAAGAGGAGTCTTCCAAGTGTTTGTTGGCTCCTGTGCTTGGCACTCTGGTCGGTGTTTCCAGTCCTTCCCATGTTGGCTATATCAAAATGTCCAAATAGATCTATTAAATCTAAGATTTGTTGAATTATTGTGATGAAATTAAAATAAAGGCAAAAGATGCATGAAAGGATTTGATGGGCAGTGTGATTGTATTATGGTTTTTGTGAATTTTATGTTGATATGGCGGAAAATATATCATCCTCTGAAAGCTGAGTAAATATCAAATAATAAGTTACTAGTTACTCCATAAAAATAAATGTTTAGGCCTTCAATTTTAGTTTTCCAAATTCATTAAAATAAATTAATTTAAAATATATTTATGATATTATTTTATAACAAATTTTTTCTTTTTTTAAGTTATGCTTTCTATACAATCCTCAATGATTTTTTTCGGCATGAATTTTATTTAGTTTCTTTTCTTATATACACCTACTTTTATTATCATATAATTAAATAAAAAATATATACTATAAACATTATTCAACATAAACCAAGTTCATGACTCTACTCGCGGATTTTATGAATTAATATTTTTTAAAAAATATTATTGTTTAAATATTAAAAAAAAAATTGATGTCATTTTAAAATATATTTTTTTAAAATCAAACTATATTTTAAATAATCCGACCAAGTTGTTTGAGCTTATTAGGTTAACCGAGTCATATAACATTATTTTTAATTGAAATTTATTCAAATGAATTAATCAAATTACTTTGTTCAAATTGAAATTGAAATATTATTATTTTTTATAAAAATAATGACATCTAATTAAATAAAAAACTGATTAGTTCCGTGACACAAGATTTTCTTTGCATTTATCTCTTAGCTCTCTAATTTAATATTTAATTATCATTATTTTTTTTATTAATATATATAATTAATGATTAATTTTATTAAATATATATGATATATCTTCCAATCAAATTCTTCTCGGTTTTAAAAAACTTGCATGTATTTATTTTCGTCAAAAACAATTTTCTATCCGATCCGATGGGCGGTTCACAAGGTAAGTTATCTGGTGAAAAGCTACTCTAAAGGAAGAAGAAACGACAGGTTTTGCCATTCCTAATTATTTGTTGACAGCTCCCCATTTACCTTTTGACAAATGAATTTGCTTATCAATCATTTGGTATTCTGTAATCCTTAATTTCTCCTGCCCCTCACGCCCTTCAACATTCAAAGCTCTTAAGCTCAATGGGTCCATAGAGCTCTTGAACCTAACGACAATCATCTTTACATAGCTTTAAAATGATGCCTCAAAGCTTAATGCTAAGTGCCCAATATTACCGTAATTCGGATCAACTTGGTTGAAGACTCGATAATTTCTGGCAAAGGACTGCCCTTGAAGTATAATTACATCCAAAGCTTCTTATACGAATTTGATTATGTTTGATTTGTATATATAAATGCTAGATTCGGGGGTGTTTGAGAGTGTGACAATAATTATTTTTTAAAATATTTTTTGTTTAAAAATACATTAAAATAATATATATATTTTTATTTTTTAAAAAATTATTTTTGATATTAACACGTGAAAATGATCTGAAAATATAAAAAAATATTAATTTAAAACAAATAATTTTTTTTTAATATTTTTAAAAACACTTTTAAAATATAAAAACAAATAGATTTTTTAATATAAAACCATTTATATAATAAAGAATATATAAAACCAATACATCAGTCTTTATTTTCCTAGTTTAGATGTTGGAATGGAAGAGTATTATAAAACCATTTATATATTCTCATTATTTTTGAATTACAATAGTTTTTCAATATGATATTAGAAATTTATAATTATATCTACTATCCAATTATATTATAAAATCTCAACAAAAAATATTAATAAGTTTATTTAAGCTTCAAATCTAAAAATTTTTACTTAAGAAAATTATGTTGTATAGTAATATAAAATTATTCATAAAGCTTCACCAAACATTTTGAATTTTGTCATTCAAATAGTTTGTTAATGATATGATTGTTTAATTATTTAAAAACAAATGTTATTCTTACAATAATGTCTCATAATGTCAACATCATCTTAAATTCAATTCGTGTTTTTGTTTAGTTTAATATCTTAGAAAAACAAAATATGTTTGGCCGGCCACCATCGTACAATTCCAGCACTGAAAAGCATTAAAACTTAGAGAGATTGCATGGTTGTTAAAAATGCGTTTTAACTCGTAAAATCGGACGATTTTACGAGTTAAAATACAAAAAACGTGTAGAGTCGGAGTTAAAACTCGAAAATCAGCAAAATCGAGTTGACTTGGTCAAACTCGTAGAAAACTCGGTTGACTCGTAAAAAACGTTACAAACGTAACGTTTTTACGAGTTTGTCAAAAGTTCCTGCGAAGGACGAAAATTAAAAATGAAACATTGAAAATTATGAAACAAGTTAACAAGCCACGGTCCCACAATCTCTTTTCTTTCCTAAATCCCACCCGAGTGCCCAAGCAGCCGACCTCGTCTTTTTCGTCTTCGTCCCTGTCTCTCGACTTCGTCTTCGTCCGTCCCCTTCGTCTTCGTCCCTGTCTCGCGGCTTCATCAGTGACTTCATCGTCTCTGTCTCACACGGTCACCTCCCTGGACTCCAGTCATCCCCTCTCTGTCTCACACTCCAGAGCGAGACGAAGGTACGAATTGGGAACCCAAGCTTTGTTTTTTTCTATCTAATGGTGGTGAATCGGTGATTAGAGACAAAAAATTATATGGGTTTGCTGTGAATCTATGTTCATCGTCTGGGTTTGCTGTGAATCGGTGATTACTGAACCGAATGCCCTGTTGATCTTGCTTGATTTGGTAGTCTTGGAATCGGTGATTACTAAACCGAAGCCCTGCTGAATGTAATTTGCTGCAAGAAGATGCAGTTGAATGTAATGTGATTATGTGATTATATGATTCTGTGATTTTTTGATTTCGTGAATTATCGTTTTCTGCTGAATGTAATGTGATTATCGTTTTCGTGAATCATTTTGATCAGTTCCCATCGAAGACTGCGTAGATAATGGATGATTTTGAATTATCGTGACTTATGGAAGCATGAAAGAAACAAACTTCAAATAATTCTGAAAATGTGGTGATTCTGTATTTCTGTGACTTATGGAAGCATGAAAGAAACAAACTTCGAACGATGGTTTTAGTTTTAATAATGATTGTAAGAAAAAAAAATGGCAGATTGGAAGCATGAAAGAAACAAACTTCGAATTGACTCAAGGAATATAAAATGGTTGTAATAATGATTAGAAGAAAAAAAAATGGAATGTAATAATGGTTGTAATAAACTTCGAATATTAGTTTTAGCATGGATGGTAAAAAAATAGAGGTTGCAACTTGTTTATTCTGTGAACTCTCAACTCTCAAGTTTATTTTCAAAATTGCTAATAAGAAAACAATTATTGGAGTAAAAAATATTGAGTAATCAAAATTGCTAATCAGAAAACAATTCACGTCTAAACTATCATGATTTACGTCTAAACTCAATTGCTGATGACTCTTCTTTGTTAACCTATGAATGTATTTTTGTAGGATACAACATGTATATTTGTAAATTGTAATTCTTAAACAAATGATTGAACTGCAAGAAACAAATTATTCTTGAATTGTAGGATACATGGCTTCTAAAAAAACTACAAGTGGCAATAGACTTGACGTGGGATGGCAATATGGTATAGATGTTGACAAGAATTCAAAAAAAGTGCAGTGCAAGTTTTGTCAGAAAATTATTAGTGGAGGCATTTACCGTTTCAAGCATCATTTGGCTTGCACTCGAAAGGATGTTGAGCCATGCCAACAAGTACTAGAAGATGTAAAGAAGATAATTTTGAATGTTCTGGTGAAAAATCAAGAAGCATCTGAGAAGAAAAGAAAGGCTTTTCAATATATTGGAAAAGATGAAGATAATGATGAAGGGAATGAAATTACCTCAGTGGACAAAGGAAAGAGAGTAGCAAGTGGGAGTGGAAGTACACAAACTACCATCAATCACCTGCTAAAAAAAGATCTTAGAGAAGAAGCATGTCGACAAATTGCAAGATTTTTCTACACCAGTGCAATTCCATTTAACTGTGTGAAAAACCCTGAATTTGTTAAGGCACTTGAATTGGTTGCAAAGCATGGGCCAGGTTTTAAGCCTCCATCCTACCATGATATTAGAGAGAAGTATTTGAAGCAAGAAGTAGATCACACAATCAACTTGCTTAAGGAGTACAACTTAGAATGGAAAAAAACAGGTTGCTCAATAATGTCTGATGGATGGACTGATAAGAAAAGGCGTTCTATTTGCAACTTTTTGGTTAATAGTCCTAAAGGGACAGTTTTTTTATCATCTGTAGATACCTCTAATATATCCAAGACTGCTGATAAAGTATTTGAGATGTTGGATGCTATTGTGGAGAGGATTGGAGAGGAAAATGTGGTGCAAGTAGTCACTGACAATGCTGCAAATTATAAGGCAGCAGGGCAATTATTGATGGGAAAAAGAAAAAGATTGTTTTGGACACCATGTGCTGCCCATTGTATTGACTTGATATTGGAAGATTTTGAGAAGAAACTAGAGGTCCATCAAGTAACTATTGCTAATGGGAGGAGAATCACTTCATACATATATTCAAGAACTATTCTCATTTCCATGCTCAGACACTTCACAAAAGGAAAGGATTTGATTAGGCCTGCTGCCACTAGATTTGCTACTGCATACTTAACTCTTGGATGTTTGAGTGATTGTAAGATACAGTTGATGACAATGTTTACTTCCATCCAATGGAGGTCATGTAGGTTTTCAAAAATAGAAGAAGGGAAGCGAATTCAAAGTTGTGTTTTGGACAGTAAGTTTTGGCATGATGTTACTACATGTATTAAGGCAGCATATCCTCTGATAAAAGTTCTTCGATTGGTTGATTCAGATGAGAAACCAGCTATGGGTTTTATATATAAAGCAATGGATCAAGCAAAAGAGAAGATACAAGTGAATTTTGGTTATGTGAAAAAAAGGTACTAATTATATATCTTGCTAATTATTTATTTACTACTATCAGTTGATTATAATATTGATGATAATATTCTTATTTTTTTTGTAGTTATATGCCTATATGGAATATCGTTGATGCAAGATGGGAACTTCAACTTCACAGACCTTTACATGCAGCAGCATATTATTTGAATCCCCATTATCATTATAATTCTAATTTTAAAGTTAATGCCAACATTAAAATTGGATTATATCAATGCTTAGAAAGGATGGTGCCCGATGCAAGTGAAAGGTGTAAAATTGACTTGCAACTTGATTCATTCAAGGATGCAAGTGGGTTGTTCGGTATTGAGGCGGCTAAGATAACAAGGGAAAAAAAGACTCCAGCTAAATGGTGGGATTCATATGGGGATGAATGTCCAGAGCTACAAAAATTTGCAATTCGAGTTCTAAGCTTGACTTGTAGTTCATCTGGATGCGAGCGAAATTGGAGTGCATTTGAGATGGTAAGTTTTTTTCTTTTTAATTTTAATGTTTTTATATTTTATAAGAATCTTATATGGTATTAATTTGAATTGCTTACATAGGTTCATACAAAACGAAGAAATCGTTTGCACCAGAAAAAAATGAATGACTTGGTATTTGTAATGTGCAATCTCAAATTAAATGATAACCAAGTCAAAAAGCAAGCTGATGATTTTGGTGAAGTTTTTGATCATCTCTCATCTGATGATGATTGGATAACCGAGGGAGAGAAACATGATGGTTCATCCAACTTTAATTTGCTTGATGTCATTGATGGTGCAACACGAAGGAAAAACGGTAAAGAAGATGAAAGTGATGATGAAGAAAATCTTAATGATGTTGGGATGGATTGTCATGGAACTGAAGATGATTTAGAGATTCAGAATGATGTCAATCTAGATAATTCAAGGAGCTTGGAGTTACATATTGTTGACAACATTGGTGTTGGTCCTGGTACTAGCAGTAGTACTAATGTTCCTAATATCGGTGCTGGTACAAGTAGTAGCAGTAATAATCTTTTAGATGGTAATGATTTTAATGACTGTTTTAGAAATAATGAGGAAGACAAAGGTAATGAGGGTGTGTTTAGTTTACATGACACACCTACAGATTGTTTGTTTTAGGTGTGTTAACTTTTAGTTATTGAAATATTATGGACATGTATGAATTTTTATTTGAATTATGTATTTTAAGATGTTTGGATATTTGTATTGTTTATTTTACTTTTATTTAAATTATGTAATTTAATATGTTTGGATATTTGTATTGTTTAAAATATTGTTTAAAATATTTTACTTGCGATTTTAGTTAAAAAAAATTTGCTTCCGATTTTACGATTTTACGAAAAAAAATTTTACTTCCGATTTTACGATTTTACGATTCGAGTTTACGAGTCGAGTTTAAATTGAATGTTCCGTGTCGTGTCAAAAAAGCGTTTTTGACAACCTTGAGAGATTGGTCTGGTGTGTATGCTTCATCTCTTATCATCGTGAATTTGGATTTTAAAGTTAGCTTGTAGAGAATCTTATTCTTATAAATGAATCAAATTATAAAAAAGCGTTTTAATTTGTATTTTTAAAATATTTTTTAAAAAATTAAAATTAAAATTAAAATTTTATTTTTATTTTTTTCTTTACTTCAAAATAATATATTTTTAGTGTTTTTTTATCATTTGAATGCGCTGATATCAAAAATAATTTTTTTAAAATAAAAAATATATTATTTTAATACATTTATGAGTGAAAAATAATTTAAAAAATAACTATAATTATACTTTCAAACAGTCCACGGTTCACACAAAACTCATGCCTCTAGCTCAGGCGGTGGAAATGGTTTTTAATTTGAAAAAAATCTTAGTTATGAATCAAATGAAACAACATCACATACTCTTGTTTTTTAATCTTTTTTGACGTACATAATATTTTAAAATTAATTCTAACTTCAATGGAAATTAATTATTCTTAAATAATTTTAAAAACACACTCGAACATCATTACTTACTTTGCAAGCAAGCATTGGAGGAGGGTTAGAAAAGAATGAACAAGAAAAAGAAAGGTAGTGGAGGATCCTTGACTAGAAAGTGCAGTGAAAGACAATTGTAGGGGGAGTGTGGGGGCCGGAAACGGAGAATTGCTGGTCTTCCTGTTAAGGAAATTAAGAACACTGCAAAAAAAAAAAAAAAAAAAAGAGCTTGCAGCGCATTATTGTTTATTGACGGAGAATGGCTAGTCATAAAGTGATTGAGTTTCAGTGCATGACTAAATAATTTTCCTTTTAACTTTTTCTTTGAATGAGTAAACGCAGCAAATTGGCTTTGACTCCTCATATATTTGAGTGAAAATCGATCTAACCCATTAATTTATTCCAACCAATTCACTGCCCAATGTCTTGGATTTTCTTAGGTAGAAACTGTCTCATCCATTAATTAGTTTAATTTCTTTTTTGGTTATAAATTTTTTAATTGTTTTGTATCCTCAATTTTCTTGATGCTGTTTTCACGGGGTTTTTTCCCCTTTGATTATTTGAGGAATCTATGAGGAGGAGATGGGCATCCTCTAATTTTTCCACCGTTCCCGGCTTGTGGACAATGAGCGAGGCAGATGATTATTACGTTTTTTCTGTGAACAAGTATATAAAGAAAAAAAAAAAACCCATCAATATATCTTTATATATTATACTTTTTTCAATTATATTCTCGCATGGAAAATCAATCAAATGATAATCTTTAATTTACTTATGTTTTTGAATATGTGTTTCTGATAAATCTTTTTCATCAGAACTAATAGTCATATATATGAATTGTAGTGATAACTTTGAGTTAAATTGATTTAAATAATCTTTCAAGAGTATATTAAAGAGAAAAAAATCAAATTTATAAATGCGCATATAACATTATTTTTGAGTTAGTTAATACATTTAGAAGAAAAATTACAAATCATTTGAGTAGTGTAAGAGCTATCAATCTCGTATGGAATAAATAAATAATTGAAGAATATTATATAAAGTTGAGAATGAGTCACAAGCCACAAAGTCTAAAAAAAGAGAAGAAAAAGAAAATTGAGAAGCAAAATTGAATACAAGAATAAAATAAAAAATATAAATTAAATTAAAAAAATCAGAATATAAATTAAATTAAAAAAATAAAAAAATATTAAATTCTAAGGCGTTAAAATTATTTAGACTTTTATGGTTATGAAGCCTTAAATAAAATTACCTAAGAGTTGACTACCAGAAAATAACAAAACATTGACAAAATATTCCATTATTATTTAAAGCCTAATTCTATTGGAATGAAACTATAACTTAACTTACTTATGTATTATTAATCAGTGGATGGATTGGATGGCCATTGATTGAATGGCCATTGAATTTAAAAATAGGTTGGAGAGGCAACATATTAATGATCATGGTAGGGTTCAAATTAGTCTTGAGCGAAAATAATTTAATGTTATGAGGGTTGTTAGATGAGTTAACACTAAATGATATAGCTTATATTGTAGAGTTACATCATTATATGGAGTTGGAGGAGATGATACATATGGCCATGAAGATGGAGAAATAGTTTAAATAGAAGAGTATCATTTGGCAAAGCCAACCATTAGACCTTTCAAAGCCTTTGAAACCTAATTGAAAAGCTAACACTAGGAGTGGTCCATCACAACAGATTGAGAAGGGCAAGGAGAAAAACACTTTGATCATTGTTGAAGGTAACAATGTTACTTCTATTTCTCGTAATCATGACATTAAATGCTTTCATTGTCTAGGTTTTGGTTATGTTACTTCACAATATCCAAATAAAAGAGTCATAGTTATAAAAGCTAATAATGAGTTTGAGACTGATGTGGAGGATGAAGATGAGAAAATGCCACCATTGAGTCATCACAATACAAGCTAAGGTTAATGAAAAACATCTTCTAAGGTTTTGGTTATTTTTTCTATTGGTAAATATTATGATGAGGTGTTATGTGATGTTGTGTAATACAAGCTAGTCACTTATTGCTTGGTAGATCATGATAGTATGATAGAAGAGTTATGCATTATGGAGTGAAAAATAGGTATTCCTTTGAGAAGAATGAAAGACATATAACTCTTGAATCTTTGACACCTAAACAAATATATAAGGAGCAACTGAAATTGAAGACGGAGAATATAGTTGAAAATAAAAACTTGTATATCAGGGGGACCTTCTTTGCTAACAAGGTTCTTCTTGGTTTTGACGAGGATGCTATTCTTTGGCTTGGTACTGATTATTAACCTTAGAAGATGTTTTTCATAATACAAAGTTAAGGTTAAATCTTTTTAAAGAAGAGGAGGATGATACGATTCAAGTTAAGTCCAAATTTGACCTCAAATTTAAGCAGTAAATTGAAGAATAAACACATGTTTTCTTTTTGTTTGTTTGTGGCAAAACAACCTTTCTTTTTAAGGACAATGATTGTACACTAACTTATCGAAGATTAACTGGTTTTGTGGTGTACTTAGGGTTATTAGATACAAGTTTATCTTTGGATCTAAGTTTTTTTTTCAATACCTTTGGTTCTTAGATACTTGGTTACCTCTAGATCAAGCATTTATTAAATCTAATTTTTAGCTTTTCAGATTATTATCTACTTCGTTGGGAGTTGCTTGACCACGTGATCAAGATGTCCACATCATGTATTGTTAGGGATACTGTAAACCCTATTTCTACTTGGTTTACCGTAAACCCTATATCTCTCATGCAAATAGGTGTTATATGTTTCTTGAAAAAAAAAAGGTTATCAAATATAAAAAAAATAGCTTAAAGAAAAGTTCAAATCCAACTTACTATGAACTTTTGAGCTCGGTTATCCATGAGCTATTGCACACCTTTTTATCTATCCTCTTTTTACATGTGATTTTTTTTTTAAAAAGCTCTATCGATTTTGGATAACGCCTAAACACCGTGGCCTGCAAAATAAAACTACTATTAGTTATACATTTTCATATAATAAAATAATTAAAAAACGATTAGCATATGAAACAGAATCTTACTATTTATTTTACATGTGAAGCAAACATAATGATAAACTCTGCACCATCATATGTTAGAGATAAACGTGCCAAATACCATTCAAGACATGTGGAGGATTGAAATCCCTCCACACGACTATGCCTTTTCAGTTTGGAAGACCTTTATCTTTTGCATATTTATTTGCTTTTTTTATGGGCATCGTACCAAAAATCACACAACTTGGTTAATAGAAAAAAATTGAATAAGATAACAAAAAAATAAGATTTTAATATGTTTTTTTTTAAATTATCATAATTTGAATTCAATCTTACCTAATGGTACAATGATTTTGCCACACTTTTTTGGCCACGTCGTTGTTGGCCTCCTCCCAATAAATATTTTTCTTACACATTAGTTTTATAAAATAATTAGTTTATTGAAATTAAAAAAATAACCGAATTAAATATTAAAAAATAACTATTTTTTATATATTAATCTTGAACTTTTCGAACCAAACATCAATCATAGGATTCCCTTTAAGATTTTTGAATACTTGACTCTATTGAAACAAAGCCATTTTCATCGATAATTTCATTGCTGATGTTATCGTGCCAGTAGCCTCAACATTTATAAACCTTAATTTCCATTTGTTCATTAAAACTAATTATTCAACCTTTGTCCATCATTGTTTTTTTTTTTTTTATCATGCAGGAAATGAAAATAAACTTGATGTGGTCGGTCTTTCACTGAGCAATATACTTCCCAGTGTAGACATCCTACTCAGAAGGGACACCCTTTTTATGAGCCGCTATTGCAATCGATGAGCCTGCATCAAGAGAAGGTGCCTGAGATACCTCCTTATGGTCGGTACCTAGCGGATCATGCTTATTAGAATCCTACCAAAAGAACTAGTAGTGCTCCTATCCATTTCTATCTCCATTAACCTTCTCCTCGTCATCTAAACAAATTTGAAAAAATAATAATTAATAACATTATCACTATATCCTATTTAAAAAGATTTTGGCAGCACCTAACTTATATGAGAGCTTATCTAAAATTCAATCACCTCTTCTAACTTCCTGTAATAATCATCTTCAAACTCATTAGAAGTTGACCTCTTAACAAAAACTGTATTATTATAGGTCTTTCTACACTGACAATACTCTTTAGTATGAAAGACATATTTGTTGATGAAATACTTATCATAACACTTGACTTTTGTTTTATGATGCAAACATAGTAAACTCAAATTACCATTACCATCGTCTCTTATTTGATAAACTTGGTACATGATTACAATCACTAATAGTCAAAGATAAAGGTGTAATAAAATTAATTACAATCACTAATAGTCAAAGATAAAGGTGTAATAAAATTAAGTATTACGAGAGTTAATAATTATTAAGTATTGCTTGCATATATTTTAAACCATGTGGTAAATTATTCATCTTGTAATTAGAAAATTTGAGATTCAGTTAGATGTGAGTTTTGGGATAGTAAAAATTGATGATGTTGCCTACAAAGAATTATTTAATCTATCAGCTTGTATGAGATTATAAGAGAAAATTGTTTAAAAATAGTAATATTTTGATATTGTATTTATTGAATATAACGTCTTAATTCATCGTAGTTAAATAACACATAATTATATGCATGTCTGAATTTGACTTATGTCAAGTATTTTTCCTCTAGTGCATTTTTTTGATAAAGGTCATATAGGATGGGAAAATATTGAAAAATTCCAACTAGAAGGCACTTCCCTACCATCATTATGTCTTGGAATGCGATTGATTCGTTTTCTCAAGTGAAGCTCAAAATAGTATAAGATAAATGTTGAAATCTCTTCAATAATATAAGCCTCACATATCAAAGCCTTACCATGTGTATTGTTTTAAACTTTTTTCTTAAGATTGAACAAGTATCAACATGAAATTAAATAGAGATTTAATGTTTTAATTATAAATAAAAATTAATTGAAATTTACTTAATATGTATATATAATTCTTAAGCTCTAATATGGATACATCTAACTATACCGAAGATGACCTTCAAATTTTGCCTAAAACGATAAATGTATGGGTATATGCTCCATTAAGTCAAAAAAGATAAATAAAATATCATATCAAGTTTTTATATTTTCTAGATGGTATTCGTTTCAAGTTTTTGTATGTGTTGATTATGTAACTTGTTTGAGCATATATTTCTAAGAAAGTGATTGATCTCCATGAATGCATCCCATATCTTTTTTAGCAATAAATCCTTTTAAGCAAATGGAATGAGTATTTGCATAAATATATGACAATCAAGACTCTTCATTCCATACAATTTGTCATCTTTTAAATTCACTAGTCTAGATATGTTCAAAGCATATCCATCAAGAAAACATAGACTCTTAAGTTTTATTATTAAAAGGGTGCACCATGACTCCATTCACTGTATCATATGAATGACGTCATGTCATGTGCTTGGTAACTTTTGGAGACATGAATAACCTTTGCAGCTTAAGAGTGATTCGGAAGTATCTTAGTTTTTTATATGCGACAAAAGTCTTTCCCCTACCAGTTTTAGGTTTATACCAAGCATGCCCATAGGTTATACATTTGGTAAAATCTGTATTTTCACAGTAGTACAACATGCAAAAGTTTAGACACATATCAATATTCTGGTATCTTAGGCCAAGGGATTTCAACATGGATTTAGTAGCAATGAAGTTCTCTTTCAACCTATTCCCTTCAGGTTAAATGTTTCTTGCCCATTCAATAATTCTATCATAACTGGCCTCAATCAGTCCATGATCTAACAAGTAAACATATAAACAAACTGCATATACTACACAAAAATATCAAAAATATTAGCATAAGAAAATGAGTTACAACAAAAAATAAATAGGTTTGGTTACTTGATGTGACAAATCTTTAAAAAGCAATTGAACTAGGACACGATACTAACATACTACATGTTGGGGTAGTTGAATTTGTGATGATGAGATCTAGATTTGTGACAAAATGAGGGGGGAAAGTTGCTCTTTTCTATAAAAAGAAAAAAGAAGAAGAAAAAGAATGATATTACCTACAAATTCCTTGATGAAAATTAGAGACTGTAAATTATCATCGGTAATGTTAACACATTAGATTTGTTGATGAAATTAATGAGGGAATACCTACCCCTTGAATTCCATAGGTAATTTTCTTGTTTTTCACCGATATTTTTTTTCGTCAGTATTTCCATTGGTATTTGATATTTATTTTAGTAGTGGCTTCATATCTCTCTACTATCTTCTTTTCTTGTTTCCATCTTTTTATTAATTTTTCTCAAAGAAAATTATTTATTATTTTTTTTTATTTTCCTTTCTTAATTGATTCGATTTCTCCACATGGTTTAACAAAAACTAACCATTGCACAAAAATAACACTGCTAGAGAGTCTCTTACAAAATCAGGGATGAGCACTGATAGTGGGATTATACTTGACCAATAATTGAAAGTTAAAAGTCTTAAAGGACCAAAACTAAACAAGAGATATGAAAGTAAATTTCAATTTTTGAAACTTGAGGGACCATAAATTTATTTTACCCTTAAATGATGTAATATAATTCATTTTTATATTTTTTTGACAAATAATATAATTTTGTATTCATAAGTTTGCATATTTTTTTCTTCATATTCCCTTTTAAAATAATAATAAAAAATAAAATAAATTGTGATTTAAACCCAAAACATAAAACCTACCAAAATAATATGCTCGTTATAATACTTTTTTTGTTTTTTTGAGAGAGGAGAGCTTGAGCCATAGGAAAAACCTAAAAAGTACACATTCTTCGGGGTATAGAAACACCACAAAAAAACATCTAGACCATAAACTTCATACAATCTAAATTAAGGTGCTTCTTGTGGCATCAACTTCATCATTAGCCATCTAATTCTCAGCATTTGTTTTGTTTTATGCATATAAAAGCCTCCCAATCATTCTGTTCCAGTTAATTTGATTTGTATATATAAATGGAATATGTACTTTTATAATGATCAGTAATTAATTAAGAAAGCCTGAAAGGTGGCCTTTATTACAAGGTCATAATTCAACCCAACCAAGGTAGGACGAGGATGCGAGAGGGAAAGATACGATAGTTTCTCACTACACATTAACCCAAATTTGAGGAACCTATTTAAATATATGATCCAATCAAGGTCGTAGGTTTGTACACCCTTCCAAAAAATAAAAATAAAAATAAAGATAATTGTACTTGAGGTATTGGACTAGCAGGAAAAGAAATTTGTTCCTTTAATGTATATCCGAGTTCGATTTCTTTTGTGCATGTCTGTCACCCCTACGGTTCTTTATTTGCTAATTGGGCTTGTAGGGTGTTCAGTGGGCCCGATGATTAGTTGTGGTGCACGTAAGCTGGCTCGAACACCTCCGGTTTAAAAAAAAAAGAGAAGATAATTGATAAAATTTTAAAATGAGTGGATGGGTATATATCTTTTATATTTATCTTTGTTTGATATTGTAGTATATAATAAATTTTAAAAATATTTTTTTGTTTAAAAATATATTAAAATAATATTGTTTAGATTTATTTATTTTTAACTTCATCACATCAAAATCATTAAAAAATATTAAAAAAATATTAATTTAATATTTTTTCAAGATAAACAAATATTTTTAAAAACATCTAAAAACAAAAATTACTGGATTCAAATGTTAGAGACATAATATTTAATTATATTATGCAATCTGAGAGCAGTAGACCTAAATAAAATTATTAATTTATAAAAGAGAGTTTATTGTGATATAAAAAGTATTTCTCTGACTTTTCTATCTCTCAACTATCACCCAATTCTCAATTGGGTCATAATTTTTTTTCTTTCAGTTCTCCAACTGTACATTACCCAATTACGATTTACCATATTTTTTCCTTCATAAATGAGGACATATTTGTGTAGAAAGGAAAAATCGAGTTTTGATAAATTTTAATGGTAGAATTAAGCTTGGTAATGTTTAGTGGCTAGGGATCAAATCGAGTTATTTTTCATTTGAGAACTAGTCGAGAATCAACTAATAGTGGAGATCGAGAACCAATATGTTATTTGTCCTATAAATTAAAATATATCACTAATATGTTGGTTAAGGTGGAAAGTGATGGCTTATTGAATCTAAGATTTTAAATTCCATTCTTCTTGATATAATGAGATAATATATTTACTTACATTTAACCCAATTCATATTAGTATATCCTCATAAGCATGAAAAGTATAATGTTTTATATTATATGGATGATCAAATTACAGGTCCAAATTTTTATAAAAGAAATTCACAATTTCCTTCAGAGCCTAATATGGCTAAGATGTGGCATGAAATGCATTTTATTTATTTATTTATTTATAGGTAAAGTGCATATATATGAAGATTAAAGCGGAGCACTTCAATCAATAAAATAACTAAAGGGAAAGACAAAACGCAACTAAAATGGAACCAAGCTACAAGCTACCATAATAAAGTCCGGCAAGACTTGTAACACAATCTGCAACGGGAATATTGTGATTTCATGGTATTATT
Organism: Populus tomentosa; assembly: GCA_018804465.1. Lineage (NCBI taxonomy): Eukaryota > Viridiplantae > Streptophyta > Magnoliopsida > Malpighiales > Salicaceae > Populus > Populus tomentosa. The sequence goes on from CM031989.1 coordinate 5,699,779, forward strand.
AACATTTGAAAAAGTTATAGCAAAGCTAAAATTATTGTTTGGTAAGACATGGATATGATATCAAAACTCTATCCGGTAGGACCTATATACCTTACCTCCCCATATGATCTACATCGAGCTAAAGACTAGACGAGAGAAAAAAGAAAAAAAGAAAAAAGAGGGCAACAAACATGTTAACTTTTGGGAGAAAGGGATAGCACTAAAGGCGAATGTGGGGTAGTACTATTAAATGAAAAGAATCACCCTAAAGAGCAAATTGCTACATAATGATAAAGAATCATCTATCAACACTACATGATCTATTATATGTGTTGAGCAAACCAATTACAAAACAAGAGCCGAGATTATAAAAAAAGCATTCAATGAGTTGATTTGAGATTTTGGCCAAGCAAGCTTCGGATAATTACTTCTAAAATGGTGTCAAACATGAAGTTGAGTTTAAAGAAGAATCAAGTCTTGATTGATGTCATCCAAGTAAGAGATGTGGTTGCTTAACATGTACTGGAGCTTGGTTGTATAATTTTATATTAATAGTTATAACTTTTAATCTGATCGTTGGATCGAGCTGGAAATTTATAAATAATTTTAAATGTCTTATTTTCTAGAAGGTTAAAATTTCATAATAATCAAACATTGCAATGGTCTTCTAATCAAGTACAAAAGTTATTATATAGATTGAGCTTTATTTATGAAGACTTGGGCTTTGTTATTTTATTTTAAAAGTAATCTTAAACTAGTTTATATTTGAGTTTTAAATTCAACTCAATATTCCATTAGGGTTTATTTTATTGAACTATAAATACTTTTTTTGGTTTATAAGTTAGGAAAACTTAATGATTTCATAAATAATATTTTAGATGATTTCTCTTGCTCTTAGTTCTTCATTTAACTATTCAAAATCTATTAAATATTTTTTTTTATGACATTTAACCTTTATAACTTTATTCTTAGTTTGTTATAACTAAAGGGTCAGGTTTTCAAGCAATAACTATGATGTTTTTTTTGTTCAAATAGTCACTGGTTCAAGTTCTTTTCAACTTGATTTTAGCTTTCTTATGTTAGGATTCAATTTTATGGGTTCTATGATTCTTACCCTTTGATTTTGCATCACAAATCACCTTTAAAAATTGCTTATCTATACATAAAGTCGTGAAAACTTCAAACTGGAATGGGCTTTCCACTACTATGATCTTGAGCTAATAGAGAGGTCTGATCATTGGTTGGTGAGGTGACAAGTTGATTCTCATGATCTCTCTTGCAAAACATAAGTCCTCTACTATAATAGAAGACCTTCTAATGCTTAAGTTGGTAAATATAGAAAAAAGAAATATGTTAAGCATGCAAGTAATAAAGGAGATAAGCAATGTAGTGGGCGAGTAGAAGTAAGAGTGTGGGAGTAGTAAAGTGGCTTTGTGTGTAACATGGCTTTGTGACTTGGTGTGGTATGCTTTGCTTTGTAGAGTCTAGTTATGAGAACTTGTTTTCGTGTTGTGTAGTTTCTTATGTTAACTTCTATAGTGATCAAGGTATTTATATATCTTGTTCATATGAGTTTACCTTATAGAAAATGGAGAAATGATGGAGAGTTACCTTGAAGTGATTGAAGAAAATGAGTTATTTGTTATAATATTATTGAAAGAGAGGTTGATGCTTGTCATTATTTGTGGTGTCTTAGTGTGCCATTGGTGGAGATCTTAATGATTTATACGATGCTCTTTATAGTGATACGTGGGCATTAATGAGAACTATTGGCATTGTACTAATTATTTATAAACATGTTAGGGAAAATGCAACGACATACTAACTTTCTTAGAGTTCATTCCATTAGCTGATAATTTTACTAGTACTAGGTCAAGGCCTGATTTTAGGAGGTTCATAGTGTTTTGGACAAGGTCACTGCATTTGAGCTGTCCAAATGGACTGGTGGACTATTTCCCTTTACTGTAGGCTATTTAGGTTTGGATCAAACAACCTAGAAGTAGAACATAATTCAAAGTAGCACACAATTCAAGCCTAAATTGAGCAACCTAAAGCACACTGTTCATGCCTAACTTGAATGGCTTGAAGGTGATAGGCCATACGGGCCTATGATTTCATAAGTTGCAAGTTTAAAAGATTAACATAAATTTATGAGATTCACCTGAGTTTACTTGGTTTTTTTTCTTTATTTTCTAAGCTCATATTTTTTTTTCAGTTTCATTCTTTAATATTTATTTAATTAAAGATTAGGCTTTTTTATTTTTTATTTTCTTTCTATAGGATTTTTCAATAATTTTAAAAATGACTTGAGTTATCTTAGAATTTTTTTATTGGCCGTTCTTTGTTAAATTTAGGTTTTTTTTTTAAAAAATTTGTTTTTGAATTTCATTTAATTAATTGATTAATTATAAGCATAGAATGTTCACTTCATAATATTTTTTTAGTTTGTTTTCTAGGTCGTTGCTCTAGCACCGTGTCAACCTTTTTCGGTATCAACATGCAACCTTTCACAATGATGTTATAATTATCCACGACAGAGCAATATGAGTCTTTAATGAGTTTTGTTTTTCTCCTTCCGGGTATGATTTTTGCAGCTTATGTTTTATAGTTAATTATTACTTTTTTTTGTTCAATTTATGTACTATCATTGCCTAGTTTTTTTTTTGTTATTATATTATTATATTTACCAAGTTTATTGAATCTAGTCAAGTCAATAACTTGAGTCTTAGATTTTATTTATTTATTTAAAAAGACTTCCATTACCTAAACATAATTTTTGTAATGTAAAAAAATTTGGTCCGATACATGACATAGAATGGGCCACCATTCAAATAATATACATATGTTGTCATCTTTGTTATAACATGGTCAAACCTAATTCTTGATGATTTTTATTTTAATTCTTGCTAAAATATAGATTTTAGTTAATCAGTTAGCCCACATTACTAATTGTTTTATCAATTGGGCTTTGATATAAGGGACACATATATAAATCTAATCGGGCCTAGTTGTAACTTGCCATTTTGTTGTATTATTGAAATTAATGTACATGAAAACTTGTCGACAAAGATCGTTAGGCTTTTAACTCCTAATTAGTTAGTGCCTATGTCCTTTTGCTAATTTTTGTTTTAGAAATGTGGCATATGTGCTCAATACATAATGATGGGTACATCATAAAAAATAGTACAAGAAATGATGGCATATGTGCTCAATAATCATTCTCTATTAGATATGTTTAAATGTATGTTAAGTCATTTATCAATACCAATATCATTATGGATGCATGCATTAAAAATGTGATATATTTGTTAAACAAGGTTCTTAGCAAAGCAGTTCCAAAACCACTTTAAGAATTGTAAATTGATAGAAAACCTAGTTTGAGGCACTTGTATGTTTAGGGTTTCCTAGCAAAAGTAAGAATTTGCAATCCATATGAAAGGAAACTAGATTCAAGGATAACTAGTTGTTCTTTGTTGCTAATCTAGAAAATCTAAAGGGTATGGATTTTATTATCCTAATCATAACATAAAGATTTGTTGAAACTCAAATACTAGGTTCATTTAAAATGATGAAATTAGTGGGAGTGAAGCACCATGTAATGTGAAAATTCAAAAAGTTAATGTACAAATTCATTTACCCTTTACATCTTCTAAAATTGTAAGTTCTAAAACTAATGAACAATTTAACAATTATCAAGAACAATAAATGAAAGATTATACACCCCATAATGAAGATATTATTGATAATCCTATAATAGATGAACCACCACAAATAGTATTAAATTGTCTCAAAGACAACGCAAGTCTACTATTTCAAATGATTCTATGGCATATATATAATAGTTAGAATTTGACTTAAGAATTGATAATGATCCATTTTTATTTTCATATGCAATTGATAGTGGTTATTCTAATAAATGGGTATATGTCATGAAAAATAAACTAAAGTCTATGAAACAAGATAAAGTTTGAGACCTTATTAAAATACTTAATTATTGAAAAAGAGACAAAAATAAATGGATCTCCAGGACCAAACAAGACTTAAATGGAATCATCAAATGATAAAAGATCATACTTGTTGCTAAAGATTTTCCTAAAAAAGGTTGCATTGACTATATAAAGAGACCTTATTAAAATACTTAAATATTGGAAAAGAGACAAGTATAAATGGATCTCCAAGACCAAACAAGACTTAAATGGAAACATTGAATGATAAAAGATCATTCTTGTTGCTAAAGATTTTCCTAAAAGAGGATGCATTGACTATATAAAGAGATCTTTTCACCGGTATCTAGAAAAGACTCATTTAAAATTATTATGACTTTGTTAGCTCACTATAACATAGAGTTACATCAAATGACTGTGAAAACTATCTTTCAAAATAGAAATTTAGATGAAAAACTCTATATGGTTCAAGAGGGAGTTTTAGTTGAAGAAAATAAGCATATGGTATGTAAACTTAATAAATCAATATACATACTTAAACAAGCTTCCAAACAATAGTATCTCAAATTTAATTATACTGTTTATTCCTTTAGATTAAAAAAAAAACACTACTAACTAGTGTATATATCTAAAGGTCAATGGAAGTATGTTTATGTTTTGAATTCTATATATTGATGATATATAACTTGCAACTAATGATATTGGTTTACCACATGAGAATAAAAAATTCCCTTTAATAATCTTGATATGAAAGATATAAGAGATAAAACTTATGTGATTCGGATATAATTATTTTAGGATAGATCATAAGATTTGTTAAGAAATATATCAACAAAGTTTTAGAGAGATTTAAAATCAATAGAAGTTGTTTTAGTTCATAAATGAGATAGATTTAGTCTCATGCAATGATAAAGAATGAATTGGAAACTAAATAAATGGAAGGAATTTCTTATGCATTAGTTATTAGAAGTTTGAAGTATGTTCAGACTTGTACCAAGCTAGACATCAACTTTGTTGCTGGAATGCCAGGTATGCACTAAAGTAATTTAGGTTTGGATCACTGTAAGACTGAAAAAAGTATTGAGATACTTGCAAGGAAAAAAAAATTACATGTTCACTTACAAAAAGTTTAATTATCTTGAGATGTTTGGATATTTAAATTCAGATTTTGCTACATATGGATATAAGAAAAATCCACATTATGATATTTGTTCCTTTAAGTTGGATGAGAAATCTTTATTTTAGGACTTGGAGTAGTTGACAATTATGCCAAGTCATTGAGAATTTATTATGATAGTTTTATAGATGTCTTTTTTAGAAAGAGAAAATTATTGAAATGATGAAAGACACTTGGAATTGAAATACTTTCTCATTAAAGAAAGAGTTCAAAAACAAAAAAGACTACTATTGTAGTACATGGAAGGGACTATGTCAAATTGATTATGTATGATATGATCAATGTATGTAATGTTTGACGTTACTCTATGAGCATTGTGTTAATATATTTATTAAATCATGAAAAAGTTTTTTGTTATGTAATCCAAGTGTGAGCATGTAAGATGTGGCTTACATGAATGAAATAATAGGCTCTTAAATGGTTTGACTAATATTACTGTTGAAATTATCCTTCTGCCCACTCCATTCACATGGAGCATGAAGAGGCATTTGGAGGCTAAATAGTGGCTTTCAGGGCAGCATTTGAATTGTCTTGGCAGCCCCATCATCCCTAAGTTGTGGCTTACTCACTTTCAATTTAGCGTTGATGGCCATTATTTTTTTTTTCTTCTCTCTTCTTCTTGATCTCATGCCTTTAATTTTTTTTTCTTTTCTCTCTCCTTCTTGATCTCATGTCTTACCCTTCGAATTTTCAAAATAGCCATTCAATTTATTTATTTTTCACTTTCATTCTCTTTATTTTTTTTACATGTTAGATTTGATTTCTAATCTTTTAATTGTTATTTGAGTTAATTTTTAGAATTTTTATTTTTTTACAATTTCATTTTTCTTAAGTTTTTTTTTCCTATAAGATTTGATTCTTATTCTTTTAATTGTAATTTTTTTAACTTTGATTTTTTTAAAATTGATGGTTTTTTTTTCATTGTTTAACATTAAAGTAGTTGGAAAGTAAGCTTTTTAATTGAGTCGGAGTCTAGAATTTCATAAATTGCGAGTTTAGAAGATTAGCTCTTATTTAGGAGATTCGCAGGGTTTGCTTTTTTTTTTTTTTTTTTTTTTTTTTCATATCATTGTTTTTTTTCAATTCTATCCTTCATCATTTATTTAATTGGTGATTCTAAAAATGACCTAGTTTATCTTTGATGTTTTATTTGTCATTCTTTGTTAAATTTATTTTTTAAAAAAAGAATTTTGTTTTTGTTTTTTTTTGAATGAGATTAAATTAATTAATTAAATATAAGCATGAGATATTCACTTTATAATATTTTGTTTGGTTTGTTTTTCTAGTCGTTGCTCTGATAACCTGTATGATCTTTTTCGTTATTGTTGTGTAGTCTTTCATAGTGGTATTAAAAATATCTTAATGAGTTTTTTCTAGTGGTGGAATGGCATTCATAGCTGCACAACAGTGAATCTCTAACTTGTTTTTCTTTCTCTACTCTTGTGTATGATATTAATATCTTATTTTTTTATAGTTAATTATTGTTATTTTTTCAAATTTTTATTGTCTATACCTATTTTTCATTCATATTATTAAATTAGCTTAACTTATCGAACTCAATTAAATTAATAACCTAGCTATATCTCAGATTTTTCTAATTTATTTAAAAATTTTAATGTCGCCTCAACATCCTTTATCTATATTAGAAATTTTTTTTGTCCATCCCGTGATATAAGACAAGCCACCTATCTAATACTATTCTAAAAATACATGTTACCAGGACCCTTATGTCAAAAGCTCTTTAAAATCGATGAAACTCTTGTGTCGAATAGAGTAATCTAGACATGGAATCAAATAATAGGTTAAATTATTTTTTCTTTATTTTTTTAATAATTAAGCTACTCATTATAGTTTCACAATTTAGAACTAAAAAAACATATGGTATTGTAGTTGTTTCTGTTTTTTGTTCAATGACATAAATAATTGTTTGGTTAATCAAATAGGTTATGCGTTTTATATTAGGATCCACGTATAATTATGTTTGAAATTTTAATTTTGTAGAAGCTAAAATAATATATTTTTCATTCATGAAGATTTATTTTTCATTTATTATTCATACAAAAATTCATCTTATAACAGTTTTAACCAAATATGTATTTTTTTAAAACTTACTTTTTTAAAATCACGATTAATGTTTTTTTTAAAAACTATTTTTTTTAATCTACAACCCCAAAAGTTACCATAATACCAAATACACATTAAATCTTTAACTTCTAACTAGATAAATTAGCCAACCACACTCAAACAAGTATATTGAGGGGGTATATGAGAGTGTAGTAGCAGTTGTATTTGAAAGTCCTTTTCGTTCAGAAATACATTAAAATAATGTTTTCTCTTTTTAAAAATTATTTTTGATATTAGCACATTAAATTGATTCTAAAACATAAAACATAATTAATTTTAAGCAAAAAAATTAAAAATTTATGAAACACTGATTGGAATATAATTCTAAATAGCTCGTAATAAAAAAAATATTTTTATTTTATAATATCTTCTAAGGGTTGAAACCTAAAAGAACCGTTAGACTCCTCTCAAATTAGGGATAATATGATATAAATGTCAGAAAAATTTAGACTTGATTTGAACTGCAATGGTTAAAATCTCATTCATCTAATAAATGGATGGTTATAATTTTTTATTTGTAAATTTGTAATTACTTTTTTGAAAAATTTAAAAAAGTTATTCCTAACATGAGAAGACTGAAATCCGAAAAAAACATATTAGAAATCCTATGAATAATCTGTAATTACTTTTTCATAATTTGTCTCAAAGCAAATCAACTAAAAGTTAGAAAACTCGAACTAAATATCTTTTCAGCGCAGATTCTGAAATCAGACGCTGTTGAGTGGGGGAAGCGGAACCAACCAGAGTTGCTCTACTATAGCAGATTCTGAAATCAGAGACTGTTGAGTGGGGGAAGTGGAACCACCCGGAGTTGCTCTACTATGAATTGATGCGACTACAGGACGGAACAATGAATCATGTCAAGAGGACTAAAGCGTGATTCTTTCACCGGCAAATAAAACAATGGCATTTCTTTGATGTTATAAGCTATTAAAACACATGGTCCCACAACCCACGTGTCGTGATTGAATTTATGATATGATGCCTGTAAGAATTTTACGGCACAAAAGAGATGACCATTTTTTTTTAACACAATAAATAAAATTTTTAGTAAACTCCTAAAACACTCCTCTCTCTCAAAAACGCTTCTCTCTCTCTCTCTCTATAGCTTTACTCGTGGCAGCCATACTTTCTCTCTTTACCAACAACAATTGTTGAATTTTCTGACCAAACTAGCCACCATCAATCACCCTCACCATCTATATTTCATTTTTAGAGTATATTAAAAACTTATCCTTAATTAATTTAAGATAATTTATGTTTAATTAGTGTTATTTTGATTTTATTGAATGTTAAGGTTTTGAATTAGAAATTAGGTTAATTAGATGTAGTTAAAGTTGTTAATTAGATATAATTATGTTATTTTGTTTAATTATCAATTATTTTAGGTTGTTGTTGATTGTGAATTAACAAAATTATATGTTTGAAATGTTAATGTTGATTTAGGTTAAATTATGGATTAGGTTAATTAGATATATTTTTAGTTGATAGTTTGGTTATTTTGTTGTTGTTGACTGTGAATTAAAAAGATTATGTAATGAGATAGTTAGTATTGATTTAGGTTAAATTATGAATTATATTTAATTTTGTATAAAATAATAATACTAGCTATGGAGTATATGAATTTGTTTGATAATTTTGTTATGGTACCATAATTTGATGACTGTAGGTGTTCGCTGATTAATTTAAGTTTTGATGATAATTGATGCCGATTAATAAAATATAACTGTGTTTTGTTATGTTGTTTGACATAATATCTGATAATTTAAGAATATTATGTTTCCATAGTGGTATCATTGTCAATATCAACAATGATTTCATTTATAATGGAGGAAGTCATGAATTCCTAACTGCTACATCATACATGTCCCTTGACAAACTATCAAGAATGCTAGGTGATCGACTTGGCTAGAATAAGCTTGAAATAGAAGTTGAAATTACTTAGAGGATGTTGGAAACCAGGGTTAGTCAAACTCGTTATTTCGGTGTACCAGTTTATAGTGATGAGAGTGTGAATTCAATGTTTAGGTTTGTTAGGATTAATGAGATTAATATGCTGTAGCTCTACTTAAATAGTGAGCCTAGACGAGGAAACTCTTCTAGTAGGGAGTTTGCCCGATTTCCAAGTAGCTCTCACAGATCTATATAAGCATCATGAGTAGATGATCCATCTAAGTTAAGTGATAGTCATAGTAAACAAGTGTCGGTGCTGTAAATTGTTAATATGAGACCTCAATTGGGTATGACATATGAATTTGAGGTTGTTAATGCGGATGAGCAATATGAATGCAATGATTAGGCTGGTAGTTGTAGGCATTCAAGCTTATTAGTTGATTAATTGGAGGATAGGAAAAGATTCAGAGATAAGTTTGAATGTGTTATTGCAGTAATGCGATGGCGTATAACAAATGCTTTGCAGTTCAAGGTCCATCTTTCAACAAAGTCCTACATTCAATTGCAATGTGTTCAAGAACCATTTTATAGATGATAGTTGCGTATAGGGTATCACTAAAGGTCTGATTCATGAGAAATTTCTAAATTGAAAAGGCCACACATATGTCAAAATTCTCTTGTTTTGCAATGCCATCATCAGATTGATTTAGATCTAATTGCTAAGGTGATATTGAGAATTATAAAAAGAGAGTTAAGTACGAGTATTGAAATGATTCATGGTAATGTGGAAAGGGATTATGGGCATGAAGTCTCGTATTGAAAAACATGGACGATCAAACAAAAATTATTGGAAAGGATATTTGGTCCATAAAAAGTCATTTCAAAACCTACCTAGAAATTTACAGGCTATCGTAGCCTCAAATCCAAGAATAATTGTCACTTAGGATCATAAAATGGTTGATATGGATAAGGTAACATTTGGGAGAGCATTTTAGGTATTTGGTGCTTCAGTTGATGGGTTTTAATATTATCATTCTCTAATTAGTATTAACAATACTCACCTTTATGGTAAGTATAAAGCTAAGTTGTTGGTTGTAGTTGCTTATGACATGAATAATGAAGTTTATCTATTATATTTTGCTATTGCGGAAGAAGAGATGAATAATAATTGGAGTTAGTTTTTGGATTTACTTTGTTGATATATGATTGAGGGATAGACTGTTCATATTATATTAGATAAACATGTAATGATAAAGAGTTTCATGGCACATATTTTTTCTGAGCCTATTGGATATCATCAATATTGTTCATGACACTTTGGAGTAACTTCAACATAAAGTTGAAAAATATTGTCTTGAAAAATATGTTGCATAGGATGTGTGTAAATCCTTCTAAACATGAATTTGACATTTTATATGAGGAGTTGGTGGATACAAATAATGTGATCAAAGCATGACTAGATGCTGAACCTAAAGAAAATTGAGCATTGTCTTATGATTATGGTGGTTGTCATTATGAAAAGTTGACCATGAAATTGTCGGAGGTTTTTAATAATGTTTTAAAAACTATCCATGGCTTGCCTATTTTAGCTATATTGCAAATAATTTTTTTAGGTGTAATATTTTTTTTATGGAGCGTAGAGAAAAAGGTTGAAGAATTTTTTAGTCACGATTTGTTGCGGCCTCCAAAGGTCTTAGCTGAAATACTTGCTGACATTAAAACTTCAAGATCACACCTGATATCTCCTTTTAATCTTGGAGGCGGTATATTTTAGTCTAAGATACCTCTAATAGCTGGTGTTACAAGAGAAGTGCGAGAAGCCATTAACATTAGTGAAGCAACTTGTACTTATATTTCAGTCCTACGTTATTAATATAAATTGAATGTAAAAATATATACTAACTTTGTGGTTTGTCTTGTCAGATGGTGTGGGGCTAGACATTTCACAATAAACCCCACTCATGTCCACAAGTTTTATCAGGATGCGTTGGACACACAATAGCTGCATTAGGTATATATTACAAATGTATTAAACTTTTTGTTATTTTAAACTTAATTATTTAGTTTTAATTGATTATTTGAGATAATTGTTTTTTATATTTTCTGATAGGTTATATGAATGTCATATACAGAGGACTTAATACTTTTAGCTTTGCATATATGTCGTGAAGGATATCTATTTTGACTCTTTGTAAATAAGTCCTAATTAGGTTAGGAGTTCTCATAGTTAGCACCATGATTTCTTGTTTTTATATATATATATATATATATATATATATATATATATACTAATAAGATTCCTAAAATTTTATAATAATATTTTTTTTTTGTTTTTGGGGATCTAATTAAATTTGTTATATATATATATATATATATATAACAAATTTAATTAGATCCCCAAAAACAAAAAAAAAATATTATTATAAAATTTTAGGAATCTTATTAGGAATTTGTTTAGTGAAAGATTTTGGCCTATAATCACCAAACGTGTCCCACACGCCATCATTAAAAAGAGAGATAATCATTCAAGAATAAAACAACATGTTGTTCGACCTAGATAAGAATGACACCGTGTTTGTCATTCAACCTTGAAGAGAAATGGCACTGTGTTTTGTATTCAGGATAGATAATGCATCATTCTTGTGGTGAATAACACATCATCTACACCAGCCATGTTTCATGATCTTAGTCATTCCCATAGGTGGAATATGTGATGCAAATATTGGCTTAGATGAACTTTGTTAGCCTTGCAACTTTAATTGGTGAGAGGTTTTTAGGTCTTTTGATTCTAGTAGTGTGGTCAATTTTTATAAATGAAATTTCTAAACTTAGGTTTCGGTTGCACACAACTTTATATGACTAGAACAAAAAAGTTGAATTCAATATCTAGAAACCCTGATTTTTAGGTTTTTACAAAATTCAATGAATTTTTTCCAACTTTGAAAGCTTATAACTTCTTCATTCATTGGCAAGAAATAAAAATAAAAATAGTAAATGTTGTTTTAAATCCTAACATGTCTACTTATAATGTTACTAATTATTTAATCTAGTTCATTATGAAATATATATAAAAAAAATCATAAAGTATGCTTTATGAACAATGATTTCCAAAAAAATATAAATCATTCATGATATTTCATCAATTATTCTAAAAAACAAGTTTTCAACGATTAATACAAGGTAATAAACTAAAAAACAAGTAACCTAAGCTCTGTTATTAATATTAAAAAACTAACATGTGGATCAAAATCCATTTCATGTAACAATATCATATGGAACTTGTATCACTGGTCTAAACATGATCATACATTGTTAAACACAAACCATACTTAATATTCATAGTCTAAATATACATGAATTACAATGTTCAATCCCTTTGGTGATTAGAATCAACAAGTATCACCAAATGATTAATTAGAAGTACTAATTGGGCCTATTATAAGGTGTATAACTAAGAAGATTAAAGAGAAATTTAATGGGCCAAATCAACATACTTGGGGTTAAAAAGATACAAATCTACCAAACTGAACCTTTATACTCTTTTTGGACTCTATCTAAAGCTACAAGTACGATGTTTTTATGATTTTTATTGGGAATGAAACTAGACATCTCAAGATTTTTATTTATATATTATAGGTCCAGTAAGTCATCTAGATGAAAAAAATAACGTATTTGAAGGCAGGCTTGAAATCTACTAGAAAACAAGAGAAGTTGGAAAATGACTATTTACCATATGATTTATGGATTCTTATAAGGTAAGGATTTAATTATATATGAAATTCATATTTTGCAAGGATTTCTTATATAGCAACAATCCTTATTATCCAGGGATATTAAAGGTAGTTTTGAGATTATTTTTCGTAATGCAAAGTTTTATGCTAATTAACATAACTTTTGATCTGATTTTTTTGATAAAGCTGAACTATTTCAAAAAGATTTAAAAGGCATTTTTTGTACAAGATTAAAATTCTATAGTAATCACGGTTTGAAAATCCCTTGCAATAAAGACCAAAAGCTAATTTGCGAGAATTGCATTATTTCCTAGTTGGTTTAGGATTCTTTATTATATTTTATTTAGAATTTTTTTTCCAGCCTTGTTTAGGATGATTTACATAGTGTAAATAGTTTTATTTAACTTGTATTTTCTTGAAACTTGGTTTTATTTTAAAATAAAATTATGTGTGTGTATTTTTGATTTTTCATTGAACTCTTTAGGACTTATTAAAGATTATCTGTCTTTGTGGTATTCTTTCTTAAACTTCTAATTCTTGATTTGTTATAGTCAAAGAATTAGTGTCTTTTATCCAATAACTTTGTTTTCTTGGTTCATGTAATCATTGGGTCAAGTATTTTTTAACAATTTGATTTTACCTTTTGTTTGTTGTTTTCTATCTTGATCGTGGGTTCTAGGGTTCTTATCCTTCATGTTCGCATCAGTTGGTATCAGAACAAATATCTAAAATCAAGTTTTTTTTTTTTTTATCTATCTATCTTTAATTTTCCGTGTTATTTGTTCGTTGTTTTAATTCTTGAATTTGTTATGGCTTTATATAAAAAAAAGAACAAAAGTTTATGTCAAATTTGCCTACTGCCAAATCAATATATTTAATACAAAAGGACAAAAGGCTTGGTTTATTTCAGAATAATATTATATGCGTGTGAGGTTACTTATACTTTTGGATTTTCATTGAGCTCTTTATGATTTATTATAGATTAATTATCTTTGTGGTAATTTTTTTATATATATTCTTAGTTGTTGATTCATTAAAATGAAAGGATTGAAGTCTTTCATCCAATAATTTTAACTTTTTAGTTTAAGGAAATCACTAGGTCATGTTTTCATCTTCGATTTAATTTTAGCTTTCTTGAGTTATTTTTATCTTATTTGTGGGTTCAAGTGCCTTTAACTTCTGATTTCATATTAGTTGGTATCAGAGTTAATTGTATGACTAACTTAAGATTTTAATATAAATTCTGCCGAGTTGGTTTGTTTTATTAGTAGGTGTTATTTATTGAAATCTTGATTTTAAGTTCGCTATTAGTTTTTGTTTTAATTTGGGTTTTATCAATGTGTAATTGTTTGCTTACAATTAAATATGAAAATAAAAATAAAATTAAAAAATTGAATCTATAAAACCCAAAAACTAGGTGTAGACTCAAACAATCTATTAACATCATTTGGCTTAATAATGTAATCTACAAAGTAGTATATAAATCCTATGTGATAATCTTAATTTAATCGCAAAAACATAAATTAAAAATTATTAACCAACCTTAAAATCTATAAAACTTTGTGATAGTTAATTGACAAACATACGCATTAATCTAAACTAACCAAACTATATAATACATCATAATTACACAACCACAGCTAACCAAGAACATGTAAATTATATATTTGACTAGATTCTGGTCTCCGGCTGCTATAAAGAAAATAGGATCTAGATTTTGTATTAGGTCAATGCATGCCTACTAATTACTTCACTGTACGAGATCTTGCAAGTCATTTTCATCTAATAAAAAACTTAATCTACTAACGTATGAATATTTGTTTTTTCTTTTGACTTAGATTGACTGAAGGGCGCGGATGCCTTCTACGCATTTGCATTTCTGAGTGCACCAAACAATGTCTGGTTGTTTGACTGAATAATTTAAAAGAGAAAAGATTCATTTATCCCCTATAAATTTTATAATGACAAATAGATTCTATAAAAAGATTTTAATACCTTGATAGCTAGTATTTTTTTTTATATACAAGAGTAAAAGTATTATTACACTAATTTAGTAAATAATACCGGATGTATAACTATGCTCATTTTAACATGAATTGATAGGAAAATTAATTTCATTGTTCAATGTACTTTTGGTACTCTTTCATAAACCTAAAATAAGAATAATAATTCTGAGGAGTATATCTTAATTGGTCGAATTCTAGGTGTGGTTTTTAAAAGTGACTAGTTTGAGTCCCACAAACTTTAAACCATTAAAGACTTATATAGTCGATAATTTTAAGATTCGTGAGATTAGTTGAGATACACACAAGTTGATCTGGATATTCATATTAATAATAATAATAATAATAAAAACAAGGGTAATATATACAGCGACCATAAGAAGTGTGGAGCTGATGTAAATGACACACAGTTCAGCAAAATTGAGTTTTAGTGCCATTTTCCTACAAAATTTATTAGCAATATTTTATACAGCGTAAGGTTAAAAGTTTACTTTAAAGTCATTGTTAAAAATCATTTGAGACTCTTAATCAATTTCTATTTTTTATAATTAAATATTGCATGAAATGAGCTCATTATTGATAATAGAGTTAATAATAATTTAGTCCATGTAGTTTACTAAAAAAGTTAATTAGTCCTCATGGTTTCAAAAATTGTTATTTAATCCTTATGTTCTTATATTAATTTCATTTTAATTTTTTATTTAAAGAAATATAAAAGGTAGATCATAAGTATATAGGATAAAAAGTTTAACGAAAATATAAAGATTTTTTTTTAAATACTATTAAATTAAACAGTCATAATTTACGAGAGGGCTATTTAATTATTTTGACACCAAATGGATTAAATTATTTATTTTGATAAACTACGACTAAATTATAATTAATTCTTAATACAATTGATTTTTATTTGAATATTGATTATTTCGCCCTAATAAAAAAAAAATGAACTCCAATAATTCAATTTCAAAATGTTTTAATGGATGTTTTGAAGTACTTGTAAGCTTCTGTCTTATGGATGATATTATTCCCAATCCATTGTTTGTTAATCCGACTCCATAATCCACTTTTATTACTTACATAGAACATAAAACCCCAAATTTTACTTTTCACAGATGATAGTAATTAGATTTGATATTTCACACAAATGATAAGATTAAATATTATCATTTACATCTACAATATTTATTTAATAGAGAATATTTCTTTTTAACGACAGAATAACTTGATAATTAATACTTAATAAATTAATAACTTTGATTAAATAATATTTTTAGTCGGTCCTTCGAATTAATGTGGTAACTTAATAATTTGCTAAAGTTATAAGATAATATATTTTGAAAAAAAACACATAAGTCCCACTTGATATATAAATTAAAAATCTTTCTATATATTAAAATTATATATATACATGACTTAATTAGGCCTTTGTTAAATATGGCTTTAATGTTACTTGTTTCTTTTTAAAATTGATATTTCATTGGAGTTAATTTCTAACTTTTCTTAGTGCATTAAAGCTTCAGTGTAGTGTTCTTGTATTATAAGAAATTATGATAATATATGTGTTTTTTTTGAAATTGTTTTGCTCGACTTCGCTCAGGAAGTATATTAATTAAGTGTACATCAAATTTAATTAATTTAGTTTGTTGCTAAAATGGATAGATCGATCCATGATTGATATTTAATAAGACTAATTGCATTTATGAATTATTTTTGGTTAAATAAATACATAGAATAATGATAATTTATAATTCAAGGATTAGACAATATACATATAATCACAATACATAATATATGTATTAAGTTCAATGTTTTAAGAAAAAAAATAATACCTTGATAAATTATTTTTTTATTAATTATATATAAATTAATAAATTTTCATGATCCTAAGAGAATCAATTTATAGAGGTTTAAGCGTAGGATATTCAAATTTCACATCATTAATAATTCAAAATAAAATTATTGTCATACTATATTTTTCTTGTTAAAGATTGTTTTTTGTGTTTTTAAATGTGGTCTACCAATAAATATTTATTTCCAAAAATACAATAGAGTAAATATAATTCTTAAAACTTTAATTTTATATACTTCTGGTTTTTTATTTGAATTAAATTTAAATTTTAATAATTAAAAAGAGTATTTCTATTAAATTTGAAATACAATCCAATGGTGCAAAAATAGCTTAGCACTCAGCCTGTTTTGAACCACTAGCGTACGCACCATCGCTTTATGGAGCCACACCAGCTTGTCATTCCCATCTTGACTTGAAGATAGTACAGCTGCAAGCATTGACATGATGAGGCGACTTTCCTCCTGGCTCTCCCATGGCTGAAGTCTTCTTCGCCATGCCAGCTTCCATGACCAATCCGATTCATCCCACATTCTCATATCTGAAACTAGGGTTTATTGGTGCTGGGTAAGGTGAATATTGAGATTCCATTACAGAAAGAAGGATTATATTTAAACAGCATAGAATCCTTCCACGCCAAGGCTTCATTTCCATTTACTCTCCAAATCCAATTATATATTCCAGTGCTTTGTTTTTGCTGATGAGGGAACCCAATCCAGTGGCACCTTAATGCTTTGGTTTTGAGAGAGTATTCCAAGCTGTTGGTGTGGGGATACCAGACCCGATCGAGACCAGCAGTGTCATGCGCCAGAGCCCCTCAGCTTCACGGAAGCGCTCAGCCACAGTGAGTCGACTGAGACAACCACGAGAACGAGGACCTGGAGGTTCATTCATTTGAGCGTACACGAGCTCATTTGCTCGCAGCCTGCTGATCTTCTAGCTTGTGCTTCTGTACTTTATGGTTTGTTTAATACGGTCTACTTGATTTATAAGAGGGCCGAATTGTAATTTCCTAATTTCCTTTTATCTTGATTTAAAATATTAATTAAAAAAAAGCACTACCAGAAAATAACAAACTATCAACGAAATATTATGTCGGTATTTAGAGCTTGATTCCGTTGAAAGTACAATTACCGATAGAATAATGGACAGAAAAATATCGTCGGAAAATATATTATCGATGATTTCTATTACATCGGTCATTCCATTGAAAATATAATCACTGATGGATTTACCAACAGAATTATCATGCCAAACAAGAAAATCTACCGACAATAATTCTATCAATAAATCCATCAGTGATTATAACATATTACTAATAAAATTAATCCATCAAATAATTATATTTAAATGCATGTTATTGATAGAATAAACTGATGAAAAATTTATTGGTAATTATATGTATATTACCAACATAATTAGTTTGTCAAAAAATTACATTTATATGTATGTTACCGAAATAATAAACCGATGGTAATTTTGTTGATATTACATGTAATTATTTAAAATAAATTAACACAAAAAATACAATTAAAAAATATTAAAACATAATTACATTAAAATATAAAATCAAATTTAAATAGAATTAAAATAAAATAAAAAGTCAAATTTGTATTATTATTTTAAAAAATATTTTTAAATACAATTTATTTATCTATATATGTAACAAAAGCTGAAGGAGGAGATAGAGGTAGATTTTCACTCGAACTAGGAGGGCGACAAGGTGCAGTATAGGTAATAGTGAGAGTTGCCAACAATTACATGAGAACATTCACTTTATCCCTTAGTTTGGCCGTCTCAGCCAAAAAATGGGTCGTCTTGACTTGAACTTGTTCTTGTATAATCTCTTGGATGGCCGGTAATTGCTGGCTCAATCTTGATTGTGAGGTCCCAACTATCAAGATACTACGACCTGCCTGTGTATTCTTGGTTGTAATATTAGAGATATCATAAATTTGATTTCTATCGATTCCACCTATAGACCCAGCCTCCCACCACAAATCCATGTTGAGTTTTGGATCATTCTTATATCTCTCATGTAATTGGGTGTTATATGTTTCTAGATAAAAAAAAAAACAAGTCATCAAATAAGAAAAATAATAATTAAGAAAAATGTTCAAATCCTACTTACCACGAACTTCTCGGCTTGGCTATCCATGAGTTGTTGCACTCCTTTTTGTCTATCCTCGTTTCGCACATGGGTTTCAACAAAAAGCTCCATTAGTCTTAGATCACACCTAAGCATTGTAAACCTATAAAAGAAGGTTGTTGTTAGTTAAATATTTTCATATCATAGAATTTTTTTTTTAAAATATCATATAAAACATAATCTTATCATCCGCTTTGCATGTGAAATAAACATAATGGATCTGCTAGTATGCGTGGTCATGGAACCATAAATCTCCTTGGTTCGGTTCTCCAAACTACACTTTGACCACCTTAAAAAATGCTCCAACATCACTTGTTGGAGATAAGCATCCTAAATACCCTCTGTGAATTGTGCAGGTTTGAAATCCCTTTACATAGCCACGTCCTCCAAACTTGGAAGACCTTTTTTTTTTTTTTGCATAATGTTTTGCTCTCTTTTTTTTCTGGGCTTCATACCAGAAATCATGCAATTTGGTTCATAAAAAAAATCGAATAAGATAATGAAAAATGAAGTTTTAATATTTTTTTATAAAAAAATATCATAATTTAAATTCAATCTTGCCTAATGGTTATATGATTCTTCCACACTCTTCTAGCCTTGCTGTTGTTAGCCTTTCCTAATAAAATTTATCCTTACACGTCAATTTTATAAAATAGTTTTTTATTAAAATAAAAAAATTAATTGAATTAAATATTTAAAAAAATTATTTATGTATATACTAACCTTGAACTTTCTAAACCAAACATCAATTATAGGCTTCCATTTAATATTTTTGAAAACCCGACTCTTTTAAAACAAAGATACTTCTATTAATGATTTCATCGTCGATGTTATCGTGTGAGCAACTTCATCATTTGTATACTTGGATTTCAAATCGTTCATTAAAATTAATTATTCGAACTTTATCCATTGTTGTTTAATTTTTTTTTTTAATCATGCATGAAAGAAAAACAAACTTTCATGTCGTGTTTAGACTTCCTCTGAGCAATACTTCCTAGTGTAAACATCCAGCTCAAAAGGAACACCTGCTTTGTGAGTTAGGATGCCTGAGACGTCTTGTCATGGTCGACACCTAATGACACTATCTACTTATGCTCATAAAAAAACACTAGCTGCTAGAAGAACTAGCAGCGCTCCTGTCCATCTCTATCTCTACTAACCTTCTCTTCCTCATCTAAACAAATTTAATAAAAAACAAATTATCACTATATACTTTTTTTTAAAAAGAAATTGACAGCACTTATCCTTTACAGGAGCCCACCTAAACATTTAAAACTTGCAAATACGTATCAATAACTCATGCAACAAACAAGTTAATTTTTATTTGTGTTTGTGTAAAAGGTAATAAAGGAAGCAAACAATATGAATAAGAAAATAAAAACAAATCAAACTATGATCTTATGCTTTGTTGATATGTCTTCTTCAACTTGACCCAATTGTGTCTTAACATGGCTGGCCTCATGCTAGAATCACACTGTATCTATCTATCTATCTATCTAGTTGAAAACCGTAAGTTATGGTGTAGTGGTGGAAAAATGGAAAGAAATTTGATCTATGAAGATAAAAATATTTGATTAATTGGAGTTGATTTTTAGAAGCAATAATGGAGTGTCAAATTAAGGGCTTTCAAGTTAGCAATAATGGAGTGTCACAGGAAATGAACAAGTGTGTTCTGTTAGAAGGGGATAAAGACAATTGATGATTCCATATACTAACACATGAATTAATAGTAACAAATTGGCATTTCAAAGATTATTAAATTTTGGGACCTATACATTTGGAAGTAGGCATTGTTTATATATATATATATATACATTCATATACATGCTATACATTCTATAATAAATCTCATGCAAATATATAAAAAGAACTACGAATAAGGATTTATTGGAATTTTGACGAATCAAAATGAAGGCATGTAGTTAAAGAAATACGCATCACAATCTTCCACATGATGGCTTCTATGGTAGTGGGAACAATGCCAGATTTCCTAGCCAATGATATATGAACCGTGTAACGAATTGTTTATTTATCTTAACTTTTTTAACAGGGTTTAGTCCCAAATTAACACAATTCAAAACCCTGTATGATGAGAGTGATTGGAAGGCTTACATCATTCAATTATTATTATTTTGGTCGGAGCTGCTATCGTCGCTGGAGGAGAAGATGATGTTGCCGATTTTCTTTGGCCAGAGCTGTTATTGTTGGATGCAGTCGTCATCTGGAGGAGGAAGATGACAATGGCTTTTGTCTCGGTGGTTTACTAGTGTGGTCTTATGAGCAGCTATTAGAGAAGAGGAAGGGAGGAGAATGGAGGGAGGAGGAGGGAGGGAGAATGAGGGTTATAAAATTAGAGGACTTATTCTCTTATGAAATTATTAATGGCATTTTCTTCTGTGAAAGTAACACGTCATTTATTATGGACTGTAAGTTGAGTATTTAATAATTTTTACAGTCCATTACTCATTTTGTCAGTAATTAACACTATGATATTTTGAGAACCCCCAAAATTTTCCAATTACATTTCGTTCTATTAGTAGTTTGATTGATGATTTGAATATTTAGTAGCAAAGTTCTATAACTTTTTTGTATCTTTATGGAAATTTATGTGGAACTATATTCATCGGTAATTCTTTTGGAATTTTACATGCCATTGGTATTTTTATTGGTATAAAACAATGGCAAAGTCTTGTAATCACTCAGTAATTTCATAGGTATTTCTGTTTGTATAAAACTGTTTCTTTTCCTCAATATTTTTGTATTTTTTATCTATCTAACCTGTAAATACAATAAAATCACAATACAGTAATACCAATTATATTTAATAACAAAACAATAAAATCACAACAATAAATGTTTCAATTGTGTTAACAATAATTCATTATAAAGTAACAACATATAAAAAAATTACATTAATATCAATTTCATTACACATTGATGTTTCATATATAAAATAAGTTTGAAATCTTTTTAATAAAAATTGTCATCTTTCCTTCTTTAATTTCATCATCATCATACCCATCATCATCTTCTTTATTGAATTGAAGCTCATCAATCTCATCATTTTCATTGACTTCTGTATGTCTAATGGTTCTTAATATATCTTTTAATTCCTCAACATCAACAAAAGTATTCTCATCAACATAAAAATTTGAATTTTCTTTTAAGGTGGTAGACCGAGCAACTCGGTATGGATCAACTAACTCAAGTTGAAAGACAATGACATCATCACCCACAGTAAATTCATCATTATCATCCTGGACAACTTGGACATGACCCCTAGGTTTGATTTTTACAATAAATAACCAATCAACTCTAGAACGATTCTTTCTAAAGGAAGGAGTGTATGTGTAATAAACTTGTTGATATTTCTTGATGAAAACAAAGACATCATCGATGTTGTGGAGTCTATCTTTTGTATTAATTTTGACCAAATCATGGTGGGGATCTATTATGGTTCCCCTATCGGTGATATCATACCAATAGTATTTTAATAAAAAGACTTTATTCTACTTGCCATGATATTGCAATTCAATCATCTCTTCTAATTTTCCATAATAATCAACTTCAAACTCATTAGAAGTTGATCCCTTAACACAAACTCCATTACTATAGGTCTTTTTATCCTAACCATACTCTTCAGTATGAAAGATATATTTATTGATGAAATACCCATTATAACACTTAACATTTCTTTTAAGACCTAAACATAGTAAATTCAAACTACTATAGCATTGCCTCCCATTTTATAAACTTGGTTTATAATTACAACCATTGATAGTTAAAGATAAATGTATAATAAAATTAAATATTACGAGAGTTAAGAATTATTAAGTATTGCTTACACGTGTTCTAAACCACATGAAAAATTATTCATCTTGTAATTAAAAAATTTGAGGTTCAGTCAGGTTTGAATTTTAGGATAGTAAAAATTGAATGTTTTAGGTCTAAAATATAAATTTACTTAGGATGCATATGTAATCCCTAACATGTTAAATGGATACAACCATCTATATTGGGTAAGACCTCTAACTTTTTCCTTAAACAATAAATATATGAGTAAATGCTTTATTGAGTCAAAGAAGGATGAAAATAATATCATCTCAAGTTTGCAGATTGTCTTGATGATATTCATTTCAAGCTTCTCTATATGTTAGGTATGTAACTTGTTAGAGCATATATCTCTAAAAAAATGACTAATCTCTGTGAGTGCATCTATATCTCTTTTGACAATAAATCCATATGAGCAAGTGGAATGAGTGTTTTTATAAACACATGAAAATCATGACTCTTCATTCCATACAATATGTTATCCTTCAAATTTACCAATCTAGATATGTTCACAGCATATCCATAAGGAGAATACAAACTTTTTGGCCATTTATAGATAAGTAACTACATAATCTTGTCTAAAGTAAAAATGGCTTTGGGCTTTTACGACCCATAGCCCATTATAAACCAACTCTATATTTTTACGATGACAAAATAAAGGTATATTCATTCTAGCCTTTATGTTGTCCTTTGTCTTTCCTTTCATGTCCATCACCATGTTAAAAATATTTTCAAACACTTTTTTTTTTTATATGCTTAACATATAGATTATGGTGAAGGATATTAGTCTTCTAGATTAAGGAAGCTACTAAAAAAATACTTCACTTTATCCAATTATGAGTCACCAAAACTAGAAAACTTTTGCTTATCAAATTATAAACCAAACACAATGCCCTCTTATTGCATGACCATATCATATAATTGTTCACTTGATGTTACCAATGGTGAAATATCATTGTATTATTAGGAAAAGAATCGCTCCAAATAGAAAGTTCATAAGTCAAATGACAACAAATAAAAAAATTTGTATTACATCTATTGACTTGTATCATGATACCTTTTATAACCCTGATTGACTTGAAATTTTAACTCAATGCAGACAATTATTTCTATAAAATCCTAGTATAATTTCATATTGATCCAACAATCAAACTTACGCTATAATCCAAATTTACTTATTCAACCCTTTTTTAGATTGTATCATTGGGTAGCCTAACACATTGCTTTTTGGTTGGAAGATTAGGCTTAAGCATTTGTTATTGTGTCTAATTTATTTCAATTTTTATTTAGATTTTATTATTATGCTTGACATTATTTTATTTTTTACTTTAATTTATTTTCAAGTAAACCTTTGGCCTAATTATTAGTTGTGTAGGGTTTGCTATTATTATGTGCTCATGTAACTTTTTAGGACATAGTATTGATGAATTAAAGAAAAAGTTACAGAGTTGAAATCTTCCCCCCTCTACATTCTCTCTTCTTCTCTTCTTTTTATTCCCCAGCTTCTTTTCTTCATCTTCCCAGCTCTTTCTTTTTCTTTTTTCTTCATTTTCCTTCTATTATTTCTTGAATTCTCTCTTGTCTTATGTCATCTACCTTGCAAATTTTTCATTCATTAGACTCACCATGCCAAAGAGATATTTTTTGCATGGGAATGATATGATTGGCTTCAACTTTTGGCATCTTGAATAAGTGTAGATCATACAATAGAAGGCTTAACAAAACACTTTTAAGAGAGCACATTCTACTATTCATAGAAAAACATTTTCCTTTCTAAGAATGCAACTAGTTTTTTATCTTCTCTAAGATGAATTTTCAGGTTTGAGAACTCTTTAGATTCACCTTAAAAGGTAAATACAAATATTCAATTAAAAGCATAATGCAGGATAAGAAAATTTTGAAGAGAAAATGATAAGAGGAAGAAGAATCTAGGAAGAAGAAGCCAAAAACACATGAAAAAGAGGAGGAAATTATACGTTATCTATAATGTAAGTTTAGTGTCCCTAACAATTCTTTTGAGATTGGAAAAATTAAACCTCGTAAAGTGTAGTTCAAGATTGCTCAAATAATACTTCTAAATATTAGGATTAAGCTACTATGATATCTCTCTAATAGTCCAAGTACAGTTTGAGTCAAGTCATTTTACTCACAAACTAGGATTCGTTGAATCTTATCATTCCCGGTAAAAACAACTTGTGCATCCTCAATAATATCAATATGTTACTTTTATGTCAATGATAAGGATAATAAGGTGGGGTTTTAAGAGGATAATCATGGGTATGTTGCTATCTATTATATATAACAAGGTCTTTTATATTAAAAGTAGAGCTAATGCCAAAGTTTAGTGAATGTTAATGGCATAAATATTTGAATCAATTATTTGTAACACTTAAAATGGTTTAGTGTTACTCGTTTATGCTTTTTTATTGGTTTTAAAAGGACATAGTTCAAGTCTAATCTATATTATAAAATAATCTCTAACATTAAATGCACAATGATAATTAGTTAAAATAGTTTAAAGTTTGTATTGTTCGTTACTTACTTGAATTAATTTTATGATCTCAAATACAAATTATAAGCTCTAGTTACTAAAACTCATCCGAATTATACATCTTAGTATGGGGGGGTTATATGAAAAAGACTTATAGGTTTCCTAGGTCTATAAACATAATCATTATATAACTAAGGGTATAGAATGAAACAAATACTATTCAAAACATGATTGGATATGGAATGAAGACATCTTAGTCAATTAGGATTATCGCCATCTTGCACATCATGTATAAAAGGTAAAGGATTAGGGATATTAATATGTTACTCAAGATTTATTACATGTTAGATGTCAAACATGGGAGAAAAAGAATTAGGGTGTTCATGAGGATAAATATCTTGAAACGTTTTCAACACCACACTTGCCTCTTTAAACAGTTTTACCAAAAGTTTTCCTAAAACTTTCTTTACAACTAAAGTGGACATATTATATCATCCCTTAACTTTTTTCTCAATCTAATTTGTACTTAATATGTTAAGTCCCTTTTCTTTCATATGCTTTTCATCTAGGTCATTAAAATTCTCAGGAATAGGTTCATACACTTGATCACAATATTCTTCTTCTTCTTGTTCTATATCATTATGTTTTTTTATGACTAGGGGTTTCATGGTATAGTTGGTTGAAATATAACAAAAACCTTAATATTTAGCACACAAAACCCTTGAACTCATTTTGACACTTCATTGATGACTCATTTGTCCTTATTTAAAGTTAGGACTACTAGGGCTAGGTTTATGGGATGTAATACTTAACAAAGGACTACTATTCCTAAATTAAAACCTAACAGAGGTAATACAAAGGTCCTAACATTTTGTTTATTGATTTTTAATATCCAATTTATAGTCTTGTAGTAAGGTATCAGCTTAGTTAATGGTAGAAACACCTTGAAACACAACTTCTATTGTAAAATTATCATTTAAATCCCTACATAACCTCCTATAAGTCATGGCCTCATTCTTTTTTATGGAACATTTCATCTTATACTCATTAAAGTATACCATATACTCATTAATAGAAGGTTTACCTTTCCTCTTTAGATAATCTTAAACTTTTTCTCAGTCAAATTAGGGAGTACTAATGAGCTTCATCTTAGAAAATCTAATTCTTCTATTTCCAGACAAGTTGGATCATTCAACAAAGTGATCCATGTCATGCATCCACCTATTAAAAATCCTAGGGTCATGATGATTGTCAAAAGTATAGCTCTTTATTTTATTAAATCTTATTACTCGATCATAAGGGTTATCATGATTGGAGTAAGCCAAATGGTAGTTTTATTAGTGGTGTTAATGGTGAAATTCTATATAATGGTTATTATTGTAATTTTTACTAGTTTTAGTGTGTCTTTAGAAAATCTCTAAGGGTTAACACTGTTATACATGTTGGTTATCTAGATTCGTATAAGTTATGGTTTCCCTTGAATGGCTTTAAAGGGATCACTAAGGGTCGATTTCATAGCAACTGTATACTCATGATTGGGTATTATACGACACTACAC
Source organism: Populus tomentosa (assembly GCA_018804465.1). NCBI lineage: Eukaryota > Viridiplantae > Streptophyta > Magnoliopsida > Malpighiales > Salicaceae > Populus > Populus tomentosa. Next base: position 5,726,505 of record CM031989.1, read on the forward strand.
AAATGCATTTAATATTATCCTAAATATGTAACTAAGATCACTACAGTTCTTGTAAGTAAAAAAACACAAGATAAGATATGACAAAACAAATTAAGCAAGTAGTGTGTAATGTTGAAAGGTTGCAACAACAGGGCACCTAGATTAGAAATGATGTTATGAAGTACTGGGAACACTTGAGTGCCATCAATTCCTTTATTAGAATCATAGCTAATAAAGGAGATGTTTTTTATGAGAAGTGATGTATAAGGCTTTTGAATTTTGAAAATTTTTAAACGATGTACAAACTCTTTTATATATGAGAGGGTCACAACCCATCTTTATTTCTAATGTGTTTTGAGATTCAACTATGATAAGAACTTAGGCAACACCCCTTTATAGTAATCAGTTTGACACAAAAAATCTTGTATAAGGAATTATGAAAGTTATGAATCAGTTCAAAAAGATAAATCCATATCCAATATAGATTGACATAAATTGTCACATACATTACAAATTGTGAACAAATAGGTCCCCCATCTAAAGTCTACTTTACTCGACCAAGAAAAAAAAAAGAACGAGGAGAGAGCTCATCTGAAGTCACATTATCAAAATGAGTTAGAGTTCGTAAAGAATATAGTTGCTCGAATGACTAATCTACTCAAACAACTTTTAGGATCCAAGAATAAGGAAATGATGTTTGCACAACCTCCAATAGAAGCACCAATAGCTTACATCCCTCATATATCTTAGAACTTGAGGGCAAATTCAGCAATTATGCAATAATTTATCCCCTTTCCCTTATCTAGTCAGCTTCGGTCACTGTGAATCTAATAGTTAAAGGACCTTATTATGATAGATCTATTGGTCATTTGAACCATGTCAAATTGTTTAATATATAAGAGAGATTGAGAGCAGTTAAGGGGAATTATTTTTTTGACCCTATACAAGTAGCTAAAATGTTTATTGCCAAAGGATTTTAGAGTATTGGACTTCATCAAGTATACCAGACTAGAATACTCAAACACCAATCTTTGATTATACTACAACAAGATAGATGAAGTGGTTTATTATGATAAAATACTGATCTATTTCTTCCAAGATAGTCTCATAGGGTTTTCCCTAAGTTGGAAAATAAGACTGGACATTACCAGGTTCAAGAAATGGAAAGACTTGGCTGAGTCCTTCCTAAAGTAGTACAAAGTTAACCAAAATTCCCCCTATTAAAACCAATTTGATGATAGTGAAGAAGGAGGGCATATGCCCAAAGATGGCGGGATGAGCCATATATATCCAGCCTCCTTTGATAGAAACAAAGATGGTGACTTTGTTCACCAACACCTTTTTTTTTTTTTTTATCAAATATAAGAATATATTAAAGATCAAAATTTATAACTTTAGAAAAGCCATAAGAAACCAGAATATAAAACATAACTAAAACAAAAAAGAACAGGCTCCCAAAACAAAAAAACAAAAACCAGAAGCAACTAACAAAATTGTTAGATTGGAAACTAGATCCAAGAATAGGTGCCCGACCTAACCAAAAAGATCCAACGAGAACTAGAAAAGATAACCACCAAACTCTTGAAAAAACAAAGAGAACCCAAAGGGCCAAAGACCTGAAAGCAAAAGAGATGGACCCCATCAACTAATTGCTAACATGAACATCAAACATCTTGCATTGCCAGAGAATAGTTGCATATGGTCAAGTTGCAGAAGGAGAGTTATTTTCATGGAAATGAAGGACTGTAAAAAACAAGATTTGGAATTTGAGGAAGACAACATCAATTGACTTAGACACATGCTCAAATATACAATTGTTCCTCTCATCCTAAATTAAGTACATAAAAAGAGTAAGAGAAACACGTCTCATTCTTTGGTAAGTCCCTTTATTATAAACATTTAATGGGTAGCTCATCTTAGTATTTTTACAATGTTGTATGCATTGTTAAAAGATTAAAGTAGGGGAAAAAGTCTAAACGCATAGCTGAGCTGGTGGAAAATAAAGGTTTTGTTAGGAAAAAACATGAGAGTGATGTGAACAGCCTGGAAGGTAGGTATAAGAGTAAGAAAGCAAACTACCATAACCCCCAAGCATCTATCTCTCAAGTTATTAGCATTAAATTCGCTAAGCCTTTTGCCCTGAATCAAACCAATCAATCAAATAACCAGAACAATTGCAAAAAACCAAACACAAGAAATATATTGGAACTACCACCACATTTGTCTATGCCCTTGAAAGATATGTATGACCAATTATTGAGTATTGGGCATATAGGTCCTATCATTTTACTACCACTAAAACCACCTTTTTGTGTCTGGTACAAGCCAAATTTGACTTGTAAATACCATGGTGGCAATTCCAGCCATGGTATTGAAACCTGTTGTGCTTTCAAAAAAAGACTATTAGAACTCATCAAGATAAGATGAGTAGCTTTCAAGGATTAAACCAATGTTAATTTCAATCCATTACCTAACCATGTTGCAGGTAACAGTGGAGTAGGTATGGTGGAAATTGAGAGTAAGGACAAGTCACTAAGTTTATATAAAGGTTGTATAGTCAAGATTTTTAACAAAGGATGCTGAGTATCACCTGGAGAGAAATAACCATTATGAGTTCCATAAAAGGAAGGGACATCACATTAAGAAATGCATTGAGTTTTGCCAAAAGGTTGCAAGAATGCTTACCCTATGAGAGTTGAGGATTAAGGCCATAAAACGTAGTAATGAAGTAAAGATGATGGAAAGTTAAGAGAAATAGTTAGAGGTATATAGGGTCCAATTGATAGTTAATGGGCTACCCAAATTGTTCTTGACTAAACCTTCTTGTGCAAATAAAAAAGAGCATAATAAGATGCCTTACAATTATAGTTATACCTCCAACATTAAAACTCTTATTCCTTTATTACAAATTGAGATCAGTGAGCTGACTTGAAGTGGTTGTTTCTTCATAATTGAAGAGTTAAGAAAAGCTAAAGGCAAGGAAGTGACAGATCTTGACAAAGAACTTGAGGTTAACAAACTTGTGGCTAACAAAGAGTCGAATGAATTCTTGAAGTTGATAAAGCATAATAAATACTACATAATAGGTCAACTAAAGAAAACTTCATTAAGGAACTCCCTTATGTCCTTAATACTCAACTCTGAGATGTACCAAAATGCCTTATAAAAGGTGCTGAACAAGGCTTATATACCTCAGGACATTGTGCAGAAAACCATAGAACATCTAATAAGGAGAATCCAATTACTTATATTTAACAAAAGATGAGTTGGATGCTAGGGGAACTAGACACAACAAACCCATGTACACAATTATAAAAGATGTAAAGATTGCCTCATAAGTAAAGTGCTAATTAATAATGGCTCGGCTTTTAACATACTGCCAAAACATATGTTGAAAAAAACATTTGTCGATGAATTACATATGAAGTCTAGTACTATGATGGTGAAAGCATATGATGGCTTGCCTAAACAGATAATCGAGACCCTGGAAGTAGAACTTTATGTGGTGCCATAAGTGTTCTTGGTAACATTACAAATGAGGGATATCCACCATTCCTATAGTATTATTAAGAAGGTCTTGGATTCATATAGCTGGGGCAATAACTTTGTCATTGCACCAATGCTTATGCTTGAAGTACCTGATGAATGATATGTTGGTGATTGTTAAGGTTGAAGAAACAGGTTCTATAGTAAAGAACATGGTTTACCATTTATTAAAGCAGAAGTTTGCAAGGACAAGAACATCCATGCTTTTGAAATTGTAAACACTAAATAGGTTTCTAAGAATGGTGTTGAGAAGGCCAAAGATTTCAAAAGCAGCAAGGATGATAGCTAAATGCTCTTTTGAATATGGATTTCCATTAAAATATAACCCTGACACCAGAATGTCAAAAATGGTCAATTTGATGAAGGTCAAATATACTAATAAGAGATTCAAGCTTGGATATAAACCCAAAAAAAAAAAAAAGATTATTGATGGGTTGCTACTATGAGAAGACATAAGAGAATGGCCAAAATTAATGGAAAATGGTCTAAAGAAGAAGATTTAGGCACCCTTCTAATTAGGGTTTTGTTTCCAAAGGCTAAATATATGATGCAGCTTGAAAAAGAAATGGAAAGCCTTGGTCAAAACTCTCTACCATGGACATAAATACCTTGAAGGAAGATAAGGTCAAAGGACATGACAAGAGGATATAACCTAAAAAGGAGGATGAAGTGTAGCCGCAGCTAACCATCCATACTTTGGAAGAAATCTCCTCCAAGACCTTCATGTGAAAAATGGCTAAGGGCAAGAAGTTTCGAAATTGGGTGACTCGGGAAGATCTAGTGGTGTTTAAAATGTAAACCAACATTGCTTGTCTTAAAATGCTTTTATCATTGCTTTTGTTTGCCTTTTTTTTCTTTTTCTGGTTGACAATCAAAGTTTAAGATATCATCTAGGTTTTATCTTTGTTTTTTAGTCCATTTTTTTTAATAAAAACATCATACATTTTTTTCTAAAATTATCTCTTTAATTTACTTGTGCATTTACATCGAACACTTTGCACTTCCTGGAATCCTGAAAGCAGATATTCCAAAATAACACATACACCTAACACAGAGAGTAAATGGCTAAATTATAATGAATCTGTGATAGCTACGAAAGAAGAAGAATAAGATGAAAATAATATCATGGAATTTATAAAATTAATAGAGCTATATGAACAGGCTTGGAAACCCACTACAAAAGAACTTGAAACTGTAAACATGGGTGATGATCAAGTTAAGAAAGAGCTAAAAATAAGAGCCTTGATTAATCTTGAGAAAAGAGCAAAAATGATTGCCCTGTTACAAGAATATGCATATGTTTTTTCCTGGTCCTACGATGATATACATGATTTGGATGCATATATCATAGTACATAGGGTACCACTTATAGAATGATGCAAACTAGTCAAATAATTTATCTCGCTATGAGGAACATTCTATTATAAGGTTATGCTATACGAGTTGAAAAATATAGAGGCTACTTAGTAGAGGGCCATGGTGCCTCTATTTTATGATATGATGCACACAGAAATTGATGTATATGCGGATAATATAATTGTCAAGTTCGAGAAATAAGAAAGTCATGTCCATGTTCTAAGAAAGTTTTTTGATAGATTAGGGAAATACAAACTAAGGCTTAACCTTGCAAAATATTTATTTGGAGTTAAGTTTGAGAAGTTACTAGGATTCATGGTAAGTGACAAATGGATAAAGGTGGATATTAATAAACTGAAGGTCATTCAATCTATGTCATCTCCTAAGACAGAGAAGAAGGTGAAAGGATTATTAGGGAGGTTGGACTATATTTCCTAGTTCATATCCTAACTAACAATAACATGTGAACCTATCTATCGATGATTGAGGAAAAAGAATCATGGAACTTGGAATGAGGAGTGTCAAAAAGCCTTCAATAAAATTAAGTAGTACTTACAGAACCCGCCACTATTTTTTCCTCTTATATTAAGAAGGCCTTTGATATTATATCTAATAGTTCCTAAAGCAACTATGAGATGTGTACTAGGCTAACATGATGAAACCAAAAAGAAAGAAAAAAGCCATTTATTATCTAAGTAAGAAGTTCACAGTGAGTCTAGATATACGGTGCACTGTTGTGGGTGGTAAAAAGATTACGATATTATATGTTGTATCATACTACATGGTTGATTTCAAAGGTGGTTTCCTTAAGATATATATGTAAGAAACCATTTTTATCAAGTCGAATTACAAGATGACAAGTTTTGTTAGAAGAATACGACATAGTGAGGTATATCTGTGAGAAGCTCTATTTATCATGTCCAATTGCAAGATGGCAAGTTTTGTTAGTAGAATACAACATAGTGTATATGATGAGGAAAGTTGTGAAAGAGAGTGTAATTGCTAACTATATGGATTACAATTCCATTGAAGATTATGAGTTATTGAATTTTAAATTTCCTGATGAAAATATATTGTTAATAGAAGAAGAAGAAAAGAAGACAAATTGGTGGACTATGTATTTTGATGAGACAATAAATGTATATTGTAATGGAGCCGGCATGGTAATAATCTCTTTTGATAAGAAGTAGTATCTAGTTTGGTTAAGCTGTAGTTTGAATGCACCAATAATATAGCTGAGTATGAGGCTTACATTTTTTGTTTAGAAGTTGCATTGGAGTTGAAAATAAGAAAGATAAATTTGTATAGTGACTCAATGCTAATTATCTACCAAGTGAAAGGAAAGTGGCAAACTAAGAAAGAAAGGCTAAAATGTTACCAAGAATATCTTTCCAAACTGGCAGAAGAGTTTGAAGAGATAAAGTTCACCCATCTAGGAAGAAAAGGAAACTAGTTTGCTAGTACTTTGGCTATATTAGCTGTCATGGTTAGAATTGACTTCTAGTATAAGGTATGATGAATACACATTGATATCAGAAATTTCTCAGCTCACTATTGCTTAATTGAATGAGAGATAAATGGAAACACTTGGTACTATGATATTAAGATTTTAATGCAAAACCAGGAATATATTGTGGGAGCATCCAAAGCAAATATGAAAACCTTGAGAAGATTGGATATGGATTTCTACTTAGACAGAGAGGTCTTGTATAAAAGATCATTCGACAAAACCTTGCTAAGGTGTTTGAATAAGGCTGAGACCAGAAGTGCATTGTGAGAAGTATATAAAGGAATCTGCTCAACTCATACTAGTTGGCATATGATGGCAAGGAAAATTCAAAGAGCTAGTTATTACTAAATGACATTAGAAAGAGACTACATTAATTATGTCAAAAAATATCATAAGTGTCAATTGTATAGCAATAAGATCGATACACCTCCAAGTCCTTTGTTTAATCTAACATCTCCATGGCTATTTACGATGTGGGGAATTGATTTGATTAGGCATATCAATCCAGAACCAACAATAGGCATAGGTTTATCCTTATGGCTATTAACTACTTTACAAAATAGGTAGAGGTCAATTCATTTGCTCATATAACACAAAAGGTAGTGAAAATATTTATAGAAAAGGACTTGATCTATCAATATGGTCTACTAGAAAAGATAGTGATTGATAATACTCTAAACTTCAGTGGCAAGATGATAATGAAGCTCTATACCAAATGGAAAATCGAGTATTATAATTCCTCATCATATAGGCCAAAGATGAACGGTGTTGTAGAAGTCGCCAAGAAAAATATCATGAAAATTATTCAGAAAATGGTGGTCACTTATAGAGATTGGAATGAGATGCTGTCATTCTTCCTTCACGCATATCGCACTGTAGTTAGAACTTCAACGAGAGCTACCCTGTATTTTTTGGTATATGGAATGAAGGTGGTGATGCCTTTAGAAATTAAAATTTCATTATTGAGAGTATTGATAAATTATAAGCTAGAAAAGGTTGAGTAGGCCAAAGTGATATATGAACAGTTAAACCTGATTAGTGAGAAAATGATAGCTATGATTTGTCATCACCAAATTTACCAGAAAAGAATGGCCAAGACATATGATAAGAAGGTTCAACCTCAAGTGTTCTAGGAAGGAGATATAGTGTTGACGAAAATAGTATCTTTACCAGTAGAAGATTAGAGCAAATAGGCACCAAACTACAAGGATCCCTATGTAGTGTAGAAGTATTTCTCGAGAGGAGCTTTAAGGTTGTCTAGATTGGATAGAGAAGATATATAAAAACTTGTGAATTTTGATTATATAAAAAGAAACTAAGCATGATGTATTTAGTTCTTCCAAATCAATAAATTGCATGATCTCATAGCATTTAAAATCCTTTCTAAAATAAAAATATTGAAAGAACTAGCTTTATGCATGATTATGAGAAATGAATCATAAAATGCTCCAAATATTGTTTAATCAATTCTCAAATAAAAGGTAACCAAACCAAATAAACCAAAGCTAACTATGAGTAAAACCTGTACCTGAATGGCATTTTGAATTACATAGGTAAATGGTTGGTAGTGACTATAATCATCTACAAGTTCTTACAGAAAAGGACATTTTATTGATACTAATGATGTGTGTTTGAAATAAGTAAATATCATCTTTGTTATCCCCTAACTTTTTAATAGTATATCCCTTGTGGTTCCTATTTGAAGGAAATATAAGCAAACAACCAAAATACACACATGGATATATAAAAGTCAAAACCCAACACTATGGGGTATCATCATGAAAAATAAAAAATGAAGGACAAAAAAAAAAAAGAAAGCTAAAAATAAAAAGAAGAGAAAAAAAAATTATGATTTGATAATACTCCAGGACTGAGGCAAAAATCTTGAAGCAATACTTTTCATTAAAAAAGAGAGTATACCTAAACAAAATCTATAAGATGACTTCACAAAAGAAAATAGGCAAAAGAAAAGTGATTCTAAGTCTTTGAACCCTTAGTCATAGCCTGCATTACATGCCTTTAAAAGTACTTTCTAATCAAGCACACATAACGTGGGTTAACAAACAATGATCATACCATTCACATGAAGTGATAAATGAGTAGCGACCCACTTTTATTCATGCAAGAAAAATATAAATTCTAATATGTTGCAAAACTTTAATTCTATATAGATTTTCAAGTAATACTTGAAACCTTTTCAAAAACTAAAACATAAGGTCACCTTTGGTAAAAGCTAGACTCTAAAATCCGATAAAACCATAAAGGGAATTGTTTAAAGAACTGTTTTGATGCATACATTGAAAATTTTTATTTTTCATGAACAAAACCAAGTCTTTCAAAGATTTTCTTCTCGAAAAAAAATTTATGTGTTGAAACAAAACCAAAAAGCCCTTAAAATGAAAAAAAGGCAATTTAAGCATTGACAAGAGCAAGATATAAAGCAATGTAAAATCATATATTTGATGGAGCAAGAAAGAGTCCTACAAGAAAAAAAAAAGTTTGAGACTTTTTTCTAAAACGAGGAGGTGGGTAAAAAAGGCAACACTAGAAACATATCTTGTCTCAAGTATACATATTCAAACAAATAAACGAGCTCACACCATAAAAGGATTTCATAGGAAACAAAAGAAAGGGTGGGATTTATATTTTCAAACTATGTAAGGATGTATGCATTTAACCCCAAAGCATTGCATAAGGTTTTATTTTATAGGAAACAATTCTTGAAATCAAAGTCAAACAAGTCAAAAGACTGATAATGGAGTCTTTGGAAAGCTTTAGTTGAAGAGGATCACTAGGATTCAAGGTTTCAGGTCACTTAAGCTGAAAAAGAATACAAACATTTTGATTCTAATTAAAGGGAATAACAATATTAGGATTTTAGGTTAACCAAACTATTAATAAAGACCTAGGTTCTAGTTAAAAAGAATTGCCAGATTGAGATTTCAAATTAATCGAGCTGAAGGCAAAGATTTTGGTTTTGGTTAAAAGAAATTGCCAGATTAGAATTTTAGGTTAACTGAGCTGAAGATCAAGACCAAGGTTCTAGTTAAAGGGAATTACCACATTGAGATTTTAGGTTAACTGGGCTATTACATGAAATTTTGGTCCTAAATTAAATGGAATCGGTGGGATATGGGACTTCAAGTCAACCCTACAATTAAGAAGCACCAAGTTTTTAAACCCCATAATCGGAAAGTATCAATTAAACTCTGTAATCAGGAAGAAAAGTGAGAAGAACCCTACTATTAGGAAATTCTCAATAAAAGAATAAGATCATCCCTGTGATTAGGAAAATTTTCAGGTCAATCTTACTAAAAGCTTTGAGAAGATTAGTTTTGAAGAATAGTCTGCTTGTCTTTACAAATTTTGCAAAGCACTTGACAAGTCCTTGCAAAGCACTTGACAAGTCCTTGCTCCGTAAGTATTGTAAAGAGGGGGTATTTATTGTTATCTATTTTGAGGCTCATATGAATAAAAAAAATAAAAAGAAAAGAGAAAATAAAAAAAAGTTGAAAGAAAATAAAAAAATATATTAATGAGAAGAATATATCAGAACGCCCATGAAATTACCGAAGACTAGTTAAATAAAATCAGAATATACAAGATTAAAAAAATTAACAGTGTATTTTTTACTAATGAAGGCCCTATTAGTAAAGAAAATTCAATTTGAGGATAAAAATTCAAAATTGCATATTTAAGTACTCAATTGGAATTTTCAAGGTTTAATTGAATTTATTGAGGGTTTAATTACAAGAAAAATTTATTTTTGAAGTCAATTTAGGCTTTAATTGGAAGAAATTAAAGTTTGGGGGTCGAAATGTAATTTTTAAGGTTAATTTGGTCAAATAAGGGACTTGATTGAATAAATATTGAAGTTTGATAAGCAATTAAGGACTTGATTTAAGAAATCCAAAACCAAGGATGATGCCAAAAACGATGCATGAATTTAGGGGCTGAAATTAACCAAATCAGGGGCTAAATTAAAGAAATTAGAAGTTTATTGGTCAATTAAGGGTCAAAATGCACACATTCATAACTAAGAAGTAAAATGAAAGGTGTGAATCTCCTCTACCAACTTCAAGTTGTCTCAAGTGACGATCATGTTAGAATTTCTCCAACAAGACCTCAAAAGTGGGTAACTCAGTTAGCCATGACTGAAATGTAATTGTGTAAGAACCTATATTTTTTTGTATGGCATACACAAAAGCTCTTAAATGGGTTCTTATTAAGGGTTTACAACATTTACCTTAAGATCAAGAGGTCATAAATTAACACAAGACCAGCAAAATTCTATAAATACCCCATTAAGAAAAGAGCTAAAGACAGGGAGGGAAAGAGAAAAAAAAGAGAAACAATGAGGAAAATATTCATAAGAAACCTAAATGTAAAGGTCTAAAAGCCTAACATAAAAGGTTTCCTAAGCTTTCAAGGATAGTAAATTGGCGAGAGGCAAAACTTTTCAAAGAAAAGCAAATAAGAGAGTAATTGTTCTATGTATAGTTTCTAATCCAAAACTAGGCCATTATAGCTTGGTTGAGGTTTTTTTATTTGTTTTTGTTTCATATTTATGTTTACATATAGAAAATAGGTTTGGAATGCTCAACAATTGATGATGTATTCATCTTTTTATTATTATATTTTTTTGGTTGAAGTTCTTTTGAAAGTATTTTGATGTTTTTGATATAATAAGGTTATTGTTTAAGTTTATATATATATATATATATATATATATATATATAATGTTGTTTTATTTTTTGTTTAACTTAAGCAATTAATGTTGAAGTAAGGATGTTCATGACCAAAACGAGTTTAAAAAACCAATTTTGAATCCGTATTGCATGAACATGTAGCCTGTTTAAAGTTGGTAGTTTCTGGATTTGGTACCTCATGCTTGATTTTGATATTATTTATTAGTCTTTGTGATTCAAACATTTTTATTTATGGTAGTGTGACTTATTGGGATAAAGAAAACACATTTTAGAGGTAAAAAAAAAATACCAATCCCTTGGGTTGACAGTGGTTGGGTAGCTAGGTTCTTTTTCTGGTAGATGGTTAGGTTTAAGACAGTGTTCTTAGGAAGAACATTATCTTATCCCCATTATTTGAACCATTTTTATCTATTTCTTTGCACAGAACCTTTGTTGTGCTTGAGTAATAAATAATCTAGGGTTTATTGCATCAATAACAAGTTTTGATGCTGTATTAAGGGTGCTAATATTTTCTCTTTACGCAATCAGTCACTTGTTATCCATATTCTAAGACTAGTTAGGGTTTCTAGTGACTAAAATACTACTTAGACCTCAAGCCTTCGGCATAAGGTTCCTAGCTTTTTGCTAATCTATTTTGGATTTGGGTTTGGATTTGTTATAAAATAATTTCTTAGATTAAATGTATATAATGGCAATTTACTCTCTCACATAGATAAGAAAAAAAAAACCATAAAAAATTTGCCTTCCTTTCTTAGTACCCAAACACCACACTAATATTGCAAATAATTAGCTAATGCAAAGGCAACATATGTCTATCACCTAAGATGGACTACATCCTCTATGTTTGTAATTTACCATTCAACATATCATGTGAAAAGGAGTATTATATATTTGAAAAATATGGAGTGATTCATAAAATCCAAACCATAATCAACAAGGACACAAAAGGCACTACTTTTATGGTTTTTTTTAAGATATCCAAGATGTGAAAAAGCAGTGGATCACTTGTCAAGGTGAATCAATATTTGATTGTTCTATATTTATTATCAACAAGTGAAAATGAACCAGAAGAAGAAAGAAGAAGAGATTGCTAAGATGGTGTTTCTGCTAAGGGTAAGTGATATATTTGAATATTTTTTTCTTCAATAATGGGGAAAAAAACTGTTATTAACAATGATTTTTTTCATTACTGCTACATAAGCAATCAGAAATTTGTATCTAATATTTTTTGTTGTTGATTTCATTGCTAATTTTTACTAAAGATATGTGTGATGATATCAACAAGTAATATCATTGCCTTGTCAAATTTGTTTTGGGTATGAAAATGGTGTTTCATACTGTGAAATCAATTGCAAACAAGGTATGGATGAGCCTCGACCTTGAGGATGACATTTATGTGAGTGATTAGTTTATAACATTTTATTTCAAAATGGAAATTGGCCTGTAAGAGGTCCTTCAAAAGCATCCCTGGCTGCTTGGAGGAAAGGCCATCATTCTTCAATAATGACACCTCGATTATGATTTTGATGTTAACAAGATCACCAAGGTTCTAATTTGGATCAAAATCTATGATTTACCATATGTTATATTGAATAAGAAAGGATTAAGCGTGATTGTTAGTATAGTTGGTAGACCATTAGCAGACCTATGGGTACAAGCATCTAAAGTATGCACGGTTGTGTATGAAGGGAGATGTACCACTGCCTTTTATCCACACTTTTGAGGTTGACCTTAAAGGCATGAATGAATTGATTAGTGTTGATATGTTCTATAATTAGAAGTCGAGCAGGTGTGAAAAATGCAAGGTTTTCTTGTCACTCCTTCTAGGATAAGAACTAGGAGAAGGGTGATGCCCCTCTTACTTCTATGGCTACAGTTGAGATATACTTGACAGCTTCTAAGGTTCATCCCCTAGAACCAATCCTAGCTACATCACCTCTAAAGAAAAATGGCGATGATACTAAGATTATTCCTCTGGTTGTTGAGGACCTATAAACCTCTTAGGAGGTATTGCCAACACTAACTTGGTGATCAAACCATGGTAAAAATGTTGGTTCTCGAGCATTATCAACATCAAAACAAAGCCATGTTAGGCCATCTTAACAAGGCAAGCTAAAATTGACCTGGTGCACTACTAATAAGCAAATGTCACCCCTGATCTCTCCTAAGATCCTCTCACATGATGAATTCTCCCTTGTTACTTAGAGGAAAAAAGAAGAAGAAGAAGAAGAATAAGATTTCTAACTAAACGCTTCTCTTTTATCTTAGGCTCTCCAGCTCTAGTTTGACTACACAGTATTGTTGTCTTCGTAGAACCAATTGACCGATTATGGATTTTCTACAACTGGTCGACTAGTTCTTAGGTTTATTATTGGGTATCATTGTAAAAGCAATCAATCTTTTTTGGGTTACTAGAAACTAGCTGACTAGCTCATTGGTTTTTCTTCGAATAACTAGAAAATTATTTCTGGATTTCCTAGAAACTTATCGACCAAATGTCTTTATTATAGCTTTTTCTTTGTTTTCTTGTCTTTTTAGCTTTATTCTTTGTTTTGACCTTATGGTCTCTTTATCTGGTCTTCAGACTTATACTACTTAGGGTATGCCTCCCATATCTTGTAATTAATTTTGGATTTATACAACTTAACCTTTTCCATAAAAAATAAGTTAGTATTTAATCCATCCATTTGGTAACTTCATAGTTAAACATATCAGTACTAGAAAATTGTCAAATACCAATGACAATACCAATAGAAAAAATAACATTGATAAATTAAGATGATATTTACCGATAAAAAATCACATTTTTGTTTCCATTAGTAATAATTGACGAAAAAGTTTCATGGATGAATACCAACATAATTACCAGTGGAATTAAAAAAAAAAAGGAAAGTTATTCCCTCATTAATTTCGTTTACAAACCTGGCATGTTAATATTTTCAATGAACTTCAGTTGTTAATTTTTGCCGGAAGATATATCGATAATATTAAAATTATAACCAGCAGCACGACCCCCTATTTTTTCTTCTTCTTTCATTTTCTTTCTACAAAAAACAACACCATTCCCCTTATATTTTGTAATATATCTAGTTTTTATCATCACAAATCCGACTATCCCAACACTTAGTCTGTTAGTATCTATGTCATGTTTCAATTGTTTTTTAAGACTCGTCATATCATGTAAGAAAACCTACGTATTTTTTGTTTTAACCCTTTTTTATGTTAATATTCTAGCATTTTTTTGTAGTTTATGTAGTTGGTCTGTATGTTTACTTGTGTTATAGTTTTTTTCCTAGAGAAATTTGTTACATAAATATATGATTTATACATGTTAGGGTTTGTTTAAGATTTTGAAATTTTTTATTTGTTTGTCATTGATGAAATTGAGTTTGATTTTGTAACTTAGATGTGTTATAATAAAATAAATAATGGGTTGTTTAATTTAGTTTGATTTTGAGAATTTTCAATTGTAGATAAAGAAATAAACATAAATGCAACAAGGTTTCTTGACTTTTGAAAGATTTCGACAAGCCATTATTGGATGAGTGCACAAATCATACTAAATTATTAATTTTTATACATGTGTTCAACATCAAGTTAGATTATAGGCTGAGTGACGTCTATTATAATAAAATTGTTGAATAGAAGAGAAACATTTTTCCTAAAGAGAATAGGTTGAAAGAGAAATTATATGTTGCTAAATCCATAATGAATCCCCTTAGCCTAGGATTCTAGAAACTTGACATGTGTCCAACTTTTGCATCTTGTGCTACCATGAAAATACAAGTTTTATCAAGTGAAGAACTTGTGGGCATGCTCGATACAAACCTATAATTAGTAGGAGATAGACTCTTATCGTATACAGAAAGCTGAGATACTTCCCAATCACTCCTAAGTTGCAAAAGTTATTCATGTCCCAAAACACTGTTGAGCATATGATATGACCTCATTCATATGATGTGATGGATGGAGTCATGATGCACTCTTCTGATGGTGAAGCTTGGAAGAAGTTTAATAGGATGCATCATCAGTTTTTAACGAAACCACAAAACATACATCTTGTGTTATGCATAGATGAATTCAATCTATTTGGGTCACTTATTGCACTATTTTTTTATGGTCAGTGATTCTCATAGTTCATAACTTTCCATCAAGGATGTGTTTTAGGTTGGAGTATTATGTTCTTATCTACGTTCATACTCGGTCCAAATAGTCCAGGTACGAATATCAACGTATGGAAAATTAGTCTGTCTATATATATATATATATATATATATATATATATATATATATATATATATATATATAAAACAAAGCCTCTACGTTAACAAATAATGGTAAAACATCTTTTTTTGATTGTCATAAAAGGTTCTTGCCAACTTATCATAAATATAGAAAAGACTTCTTTATAGGTAGAACTGAAAGGGATATTGCATCGTTGGTGCTATCGGATGAAGAATTGTTTGATATGGTCTCACAATATGAGGGTATTGTGTTTGGTTTTCAATTCAATAATTAGGATTTTATGTAACCCACAATTGGATAAAGCTAAGTATTTTTTGGGACCTTCCTTATTGGAAGACTAATCTCATCTACCATAATTTGAATGTCACGAATATAGAAATGAGGATGTTTGAAAACATATTTAACACGGTGATGGACATGAAAAGGAAGAAAAATGACAACATGAAGGCTATAATGGATACACCTTTGTTCGCCTTAGACAAGAATGTACAGTTACTTTTCTAACAAGAATGCTTTGAAGAGTCATGACTGCCATATGTTTATGTAAACCCTCAATCCATTTGCTTACAAGGATTTTTTTTGTCAAAAGAGATATGAGATGCACTCACGAAGATTAATCATTATTTAGAGATCTATGTTTTAACAAGTTGCATGCCCAACATATGAAAAAGATTTAAACAAATATCATCTAGACAATCTACAAACTTGAGATGATATTCTCTTCATTCCTTTTTTACTCAATAACACATCTACCTACATATTTACCATTTAAGGTAAAAGTTGGAGGTCTTATCTAGTATAAAAAAATTAATCCATTTGAGAGGTTAGGAATTACATATGCATCCTACAAAAATTTATAATGTCTTTCTTTTAAAATAAATTAAAACATTCATTTATTCAATATCTATTTAATTCCATGCAAATACTTGTTTAACCTTAAAAAATAAAAATAAAACGCATGTTAAGGCTTCGATATGCAAGGATTATAATGTTGAAAAGATTTTAACTTTATCTCGTATTATTTTAAGCCTCACTTGAGAACAAGAATCAACCGCGCTTTAAAACATGATGGTGGTGGGTAAATACCTTCAAGTTGAAATTTGTCAATATTTTCCCATCCAAGATGACCTTTATAAAAAAAAATAGTGAAGAGAAGATACTTGACGGAAATCAAATTTAGTCGTGCATATAATTATGTGTTATTTAACTACAATGTGCTCAGACCTTTTATTCAGTAAGCAAATGAAATAAATGTTTACACAAACATATTAACATATTGCTATTTTTAAAAAACATTTCTTTTACACTCTCATATAAATTGATAGATTGAATAATATCTTGTAGGCAATATTATCAATTTTTACTATCCTAAAATTTACATAACTGTATCTTAAATTGTCATGTTATAAGATGAAAAATTTTCCATATAGTTTAAAACATATGTAAGCAGTATTTAATAATTCTTAACTCTCTTAATACTTAATTTTATTATACATTTCTCTTCTACCATTAGTGATTGTAATCTTGTATCAGGTTTATCAAATGGGAGGCAATGGTAGTGAAAATTTGAATTTACTATGTATAGGTTCTAAAAGAAAGGTCAAGTGTTATAATGGGTATTTCTTTAATGGATATATTTTTCATATTAAAAAGTATGGTCAGGGTAAAAAAACTATAATAGTCAAGTTTGTGTTAAGAGATCAACGTCTAATGAGTTTAAAAATTAATTGTGATGGAAAGTTAAAGAGGTGATTGAATTACAATATCATAATGAGTAAAATAAAATCTTTTTATTTAAATGTTATTGGTATAATATTACTGATAGAGGAATCAGAGTTGATCCTTACCATGATTTGGTCAAAATTAATACAAAGAATAAACTTCACAATGTTGACGATATCTTTTTTTTTCAAGCAATGCCAAGTTTATTACACATATAATCCATTCTTTAGAAAGAATCATTTTAGAGTTAAGTGGTTATTGATTAGTACTTAAAAGTGCATTTTATCAAGGTTTTATATCATCATTTTGCACTTGAAGTATCAATAATGCCTTAACTAAAACATGTTTTATAATAACATATCTAATAATATAAGATACCTTTAATTTATGATAAATGTTCATCTTAAATGCAGGCCTATCACATAAATGAAAGGATTGATTGATGAGTTTAAGTAGTGAAATTGAAAGGACAAAGAAATGGCCAAACTTAGAAAAGAGATGTTGGTTTAATATAAACTGGACACCGTTCGGTAATTGGGACATATATGGAGCTGTAGATCTCGGATTTAGGTCTGCTTTATATGGATGGAAAGATAAGACATAGACCTAAAACTTTCATGTGGAGTCCAAGATTTAAAAAGACCGAGCAATAATGGAGAAGTCTGAATCTGTCCTGTAGCCTAGACACTGTTTAGTGTTTAGCCCATTTCTCGAGTTCTAGAAGTCCAAATAACATCAATTTTTTTCCTGGAAAGATGAGACAATTTCCTAGACCTTTTATATGTATAGGTGGTTCAAATTTGGACGTTATTAATGATGTTTTGTTTAGACAAGAAGATAAGGATTGTCACCAAGTCAAGATGTGGCCACCCACTCAATAATTAGCCATCAAATCAATAGTTTCAAATTTTGTCCTGTAATAGGAGGCATTTGCGATGCATTTAGGCATCTTGGTTGTTCGGATCAAGATCATGCTCTTTATTTCTTTCTTTACATTTTTGTAATATTTAAGTTTTATTTCATGTTATATTTTCATTAATCTCTTATTTATGCTTCTCATTTCCTTTACTATACTTATGTTCTTATGTTGTTTATTTATGTTTCTCTTCTTCATTATGTTTAGCTAAGTTCATTATGTCAAGGAGAAAAGGTTTCACTAATGGTGTTAGAATAGGTATAATATAAACTCAACATGGACTTCAATGTTTATATCCAAGAAAGTTTGTTATTAACATGTCTTATATTTTGATCTTATTAATTCTTAATACCTTGCTTGTTAAATGGTTAATCTAGATTTGTGTTGTATAACACTTGGTTTTACAAATGCTTGGCACTTTCATAGCCAACCGTATGGTATAACCTACACCTGTGTTATGAAAGGAACTTGATTTGTTGTTAACATAAGTTAACATCATGAATTCCTGACAATATTTAAAAGTATAGTGTTACTAAAATAAGATAATAAATATAATCATGTTAAAAATTTATAATAAACTATTAAGGATAAATCATCTGATTGGAACCTTCATGGTGTGGGTTTCCAGTTAATTAATAAAAAGAGTTTATACTATACTTATTTCTAATATTATTAGTGGATCCTCTAACCTTGACAATTGCTTTTATCATTGTTGAATCCTCACATTCATCTTACATATCAAATTCCTCTTTAACTTATTATTATTATTATTATTATTATAGTTAACCTCCCTGTGGTTCGACCCCGGTCTTGCCGGGTTATTTATTATTTCGACACTCCTGCACTTGGAAGAAGACATTAATCTTTTGATCATGTCAGTTATCCATTGTGAAAACCAAACTTAAGGTTGTATCTTAGTTGTTTAGGATAGTAACGATGAAGTAACTATAGGAGACGATGTCTTTGAACTTGATGTGTTAGTTGATATACATTGAGTTATTCTATCTACCGATTTAAAAAAAAATCAATTTTTTTGTTGATGAGAATATTTTTCTTGATGCTGATGTTGATGTTGAAGTCGAGGAATTAAATGATATATTGAGAACTAGCGTACATATATAAATCGATGAAGATGATTAGATTGATGAGTTTCAATTAAATAAAAAAGAGGATGATGGACATGATAATAATGAAATTGTTGAACAAGAAGACAATTCTGATTAAAAAGATTTTGAATTGATTTTATATGTAAAATATCTATGTGTAATGAAACTGACATCAATGTAATTTTCCCATATGTTGTTGCTTTATAATGAACTATTGTTAATACAATTGGAACATTTATTACTATGATTTTACTATTAAATAATATCGGTGTTACTGTATGGTGATTTTACTATATTTGCAGGTTGATAGATAAGAATACAAAAATATTAAGGGGGGAAACTATTTTAAAGAGTTTGAAAAAAATTACAGGACTTTGCCACTGTTTTATACCAATGAGAATACTGATGGAATGTCAAATACCAATGAAATTACCGGCAGACTTAATCCCTCGAAGAGTTTCATAGAGCTGAAAAATAATTATAGGACTTTGCCATTATTTTATTCTGATTGAACTATAGACAAACTAAGTCCCTTTCAGAGTTTCAAAAAATTTAAAAAAAGTTACAGGACTTTGTTATTGTTTTATACTAATGGAATTATCAACGAACTAAGTCTCTCATAAAATTCCAAAGAGTTGAAAAAAATTACATGACTTAACAACTAAAAATTTGAATCACTGATGAAATTACCGATGAAACTAAATGTCATCGAAACTTCTGGGGGGCTCTCAAAATGCTTCAATGTTAATTATCAATAGAATTACCAATGGACTGCAAAAAGTATTTAATAAGCAACTTTCCATTGGTAATTCCATTAATTATAAATGATGTGTTAATTTTATTGACGAAGATACCATCGATTATTCCATTGGGAAAAAAACTCATCAATAATAGACCACAATCCCTAATTCCAAAAAAAAAAAAAAAAAACCTTATCTCTCCCTCTCATCCCCTCACTGCCTTCTCATCTCTCACTCTCCTCTAACTCAGAATTCCACCAACTTCCTTACTAGTCCAACTCCAGCCAACGATAGAATCTTTGACGACAATAGCTTATCATCTCATTGTTTTCTCCAATGTAATTTATATTTTTAGTAAGTTCTTTCTTTATTGCTATCAATTCTTTCTTAATTCATGTTTCTTCATATTTTTAGTCATTTCAATCAACATAGCTTTTACCAAGTTCTGTTATTCTTCCTTATTGGCTAGTTAATTTTTTTTCTTTGAGTTACCCTAGTTGATTGAAATGATTCTTTCTTGTTGCTTTTGTTATTTTTATTTTTGGCCATGTTAGTGTTATCTCTAAATTGGGTTGGCAATCTTATTTTTGTTTTTGGAATTTTTTTATGAAATAAAGCAAACTCTTTATTATTATTATTATTATTATTATTATGTAGTTTTCTTTCCTTGATGAGTCGTCTTAGTTGCTCATTGAAACCTAGTTCGTGTTTCCACTCTTAGATCAGTAGGACTAAGATATGACATCTTCTTTTCTATTATTTTATTCATGTTTTTTACCAATCTTAATTTAGTCTCTCTTTATTTCCTAGAATGGATGATAGAAAAATTGTCTTAGGTTTGCTTTAATTTGCATAATACTCTAATTTATTTGAAAAAAAAAATTGAGGCAAAAGCTTAGCCTAAGGATACCTCCTGTTCATAAAAAAGAAGTAAACTTGTGTATATTTTTCAATTTATACTATTGTTTGTTGAATTTGGTATACTATATTGTGGATTTTAGTATCTGTTGTATGAAATATAATTAGTTTATATACTCTATTTTTATTTTGAAAAATTAGATTATTGGTAAATTCATAGATATTTGATTAGTGGGGTTGTTTTTTATTTCAGGTTAATAACTATTGTTGTTCAAACAAGTTTGTTCATTCTATAACTTTTGATAGAATCAGTTTCTGATCTAATAGTTTGTTAATCCAACAAATCATTTTATAATTTTATTCTACATATATTAAATATTAGTCATAAATAAAATCAACTAGTTTGCAACATGAATTATTGATGTGTATTTACAGGTTTTAAAATATTGGATATGCTCTTATATATGAGAGGTGTTGTCAATTTTTTTAAAAAATAGGATATAGTATTAATGGTATTATGTTTCTTATCAAATTTGTTTTATATGAGGAAGAGAAGGTTAGTAAATATAGAGATGGACATGAGTGTTGCTAATTCTTTTGGTAGTACTTCTTATGAGCATGATTTACTAGTATCGCTAGGTGCCAACCATGACAAGGCACATCAGACACCTTTCTCAATGCATGCTCGTCAAGTGCGGGTATGATTTGCAGAGCAGGTGTCCCTTTTGAGCAAGATGTATACATTGGAAAGTATATTGCTCAGTGAAAACCCGATCATAATATGTAAGTTTTTTTTTTGCACGATAAAAAAATTAAACAACAATGGATAAAGTTTGAATAATGAGTTTTAATGAATGGATTGAAATTCAGGTTTATAAATTTTGAGGTTGCTTGCACGATAACATTAATGATGAAATTATCGATGGAAATGCTTTTGTTTCAATAAAGTCAGGTTTTAAAAAATCATGGATGGATGCCTATGATTGATGCTTGGTTTGAAAAGTTCAATGTTAGTATATACATAAACAATTATTTTTTTATTATCAAATTCAATTATTTTTTTAATTTTTATAAACTAATTATTTTATGAAATTGACATGAAAGAAAAACTTTTATTGGAAGGAGGCTAACAATAGCATGACTAAGAGAGTGTAAGAGAACCATAAGGCCATTAGGTAAGATTGAATTCAAATTGTTATATTTCTTAAGAAAATATTAAAATTTTATTTTTTGTTATCTTATTCAAATTTTTTTACCGCATGGCATGATTTCTGGTATGATACCCGTAAAAAAAAAAAACAAAGAAATGAGAAAAAGATAAACTTGTTCCAAGCTAGGATGATGTGGCTATACAGAGGGATTTCAAATCTCTATAAGTCACATAGGGTATCTAAGAAATTTATCTCCGGCACGTGATGTCATAGTGTTTCTTGAGACGATCATAGTATGGTTCGAAGATTCGAACCAATTAGATTTATGATTCCATGAGCGCACATATATACCAGCTGATTTATTCTATTTGTTTCACATGCAAAACATATGGTAATATTCTTTTTTATATGATATTTGTTTTTGAAATAGATGTATTATATGAAAATATTTAACTAATAATATCTTTTTTTGTAGGCTATAGTATTTAGACACGATCCAAGATTGATGGAGCTTTTTATTGAAACCCATATATGGAAGAAAAATAGATAGAAAATAGTGTAATAGCTCGTGGAATAGCCAAGTTGGGAATTTCATTCTAAGTAGGATTTGAGCTTTTTTTTTTATTTATTATTTTAACTCGTGGATATCTTAATAATTTTAAATTTTAGAGGTAAAGTCTTGATTTTTCAGAAACTAGCTTACATGAATCTCATGAGAAGCCAGTAAACAAGAAGAGAAACGAAACATTCAAGCCATCAAATGCAATCAATAAATAATAGAAAATCTTTCCTGTTTTCATCACCCAAAATTTCTTTAAGATATTCACCTTCAGATTTGCCTTCATAGTCTCATAGTTTTAGCAAAATTCTTTGCTCCTATTTCTCTATCTCACCACCCTTGTTTTTGTAATCTTTTAATTACGTTCCCCCTTTCCAATCCCTATTTTCTTTGTTTCATCTCTTTTCTTTGTATCTTGTTGATAAATTTACAAACAATGGCCACTGGGTGAGTGTATGCAAGCTCATGAGCCACTTGTTTGCTTCTCCATGGAAGTTTCCAAAAAGGGATGCGTTCTTAATTTTAATTAATATTTCAATTGATCTAATTAAATTATCTTTAAATTTGAATCGAAATTGTATTTTGAAAGTAAAATTTATTATTTTAATAAAAAAACAAAAAACCAGTCATAATAGAATTGACAGCATTGATTCCAAATCGTTTAAGAAGAAGATACGGTACTTACTAGCATTTGAATTACTTGACTGATGCTTTAATTTCAGGTACACTCAAATGATTTTTATTCCCTTGGACAAAAGGGGCAATATATCCCTTTACACCTCATAAAACTTGAATTAGCATCTCTGCCAGAGAGAGAGAGTGAAGAATCCAAATTTTCAATAGTTCATAGTGATGAATGTACATTTATTCTGACAGAGGATGAAGCTCACCAAGAGCCGCTCCGAATTGCCAAGCAACTTGTACAAAAGGGACTGTCCAAAACACCATTATTATTCAGCAGTGGCATTTCCAGCGGATTGGACCCATCTTTCAAAACATGTCTCGTAAATTTGGATCAATCCTTCTTTTTAGTGTCTTTTATTTTCATATCCTCGAGTGTAAATTTGTGCAATTCCACTAAAGGAACTATTCTCTTGGTCTAAAATGGCAAGTTTTCATACCATGATATATGCTGCCTTATTGATATGGCCAAGTCAATTCCTACATTATTATAGACTATATATGCTTACATTATTATTATTATTATTATTTCTTCTTCTTCTTCTTTTCAACTGTACATTCCAAATCCTATAAAGGATGGGGATGGAGATTCGGAAAATGTAAGAGGGCTCTGGGTGTTTAGCTCATTAGAAATTGAGCATTCTTCTTTTCTTTTTTTAAAATATTGAAGAATTTAGCTTGTTTGATATTATAATAGTGGTTGGTTTTTTTTAATAATATATTAAAATAATATTTTTTTATTTTTAAAATTTATTTTTGACATTAGCATATCAAAACATGAAAATATTAAAAAATTAATTTAAAATTTTAAAAAATACATTTAAAACACAAAACAAATTACCTTAAAAAAAAAAACACACGGCTATGTAGAAGTTTTATTATTGATTTAGGGACCCATGTAAGCGCAAATTAAATCCCGACTTCTCTCTTCCTCGTTTTCTCGTAACAAAGTAACTTTTCAATTCAAACTGATGAATCAAATATTAACTCCAAAATTAAGTAATTGAAAAGGCAACAGCAGGGAGGCCTAGAATCCCATTGAGCTTGTGTTTTCTTGCATAGGTAAACATCTATTTGTTTATAACGGGATAAAAATAAAAATAAAAAATAGGAAAAACAAAAACCTTGTATGCGTGTAAATCAAACTATTCTTATCATTTTATTTTATTTTATTTTATTTTATCTTAGATTGATTCTTTTTTCAATCATCATTTATCGATCTCTCTTCAAACTAGATTAGAAAGTGGCTATTCAAATTTACTTATCGCGCACCATCCTCGCCTAAAAATTGAAGAACAAGGATGAAAGATCCAACAAATTGATAGTGATATTAATAAAGGAAGAGAACACCAGCAATTCCACTGAATTAAATACTATATCCTGTATTATTAGTCGTCTTTACTTTATTAGTTGATGGGGGTAATTATTTTGCTCACTAGCTAGCTAAACCTATGTGGATCAACAATTATTTTTTCTAGATGCGATTTAAGACTCAAGTCAAATATTATACAATCGAGCACTAAATTAAGGAAGATATATTCACTCATAATATTTTATATGTGAGAGTTTATAAATTGAGTCACTAATTCTGACTACCTAGCTAGTTGCACCGACTGCTGAGTCATTGAGTTCATGTGTATAGTAGCAATATAATCATTATTCAAATGAAAATGATGGTAATGATTGTATTGATGATAATATGGATTAATAATCGTAGATATCATTTTAAAAATATAGGTAGTGCAAAATAGTGTCAGTGAAGGAAAGAAATATAGGTATGTTTTTTATGTTTTTTAATTTCCCTGTAATCCTACTTATCTTGCTGCCCTTATTTTTTAAATGGAAACATTTTATTTATAATATTCTTAATTATTATTATTATTATTATTATTATTATTAGTATTATTAGTATTAGTATTATATATATAAAAACTTTCTACTAATTAAAAAAACATTTAACTACTCAGGTGACCAGAATCAACCTAATTCTTTATTTTTTAAAAAAAATTATAATAATATTATTTTTGTAAGAAATATATTTCTTTGATCTTGGGTTAGAGGGTCACTAAATTCACCAGAATCAACCAATCGAGTTATATGGTGAAATCTTATAACTACATTAAAAAAAAGGAACAAAAGCATCTTCGTAGGGCCCATTTCATGTCCACTCATTTATGACCCAAAGATGTGATTTCATCTCTCCACACTGCACTATCACACTATTCTTCTATCACCTCTTTTCTTTCTTTCTCAATCACCCACCCTTTTTTTTTCCTTTTTTTCATTTCTTGTCAAGATAGTCTGGAGTTCTTCTGCAGAAAAAAACTAATCATGTCAGGAGATCAAAGGCCTAAAGATTGTGCTGAGGGCTCTTCTCGATCTGGGAGCGACCACTACCAGCCTCAACCGGCTCCTTTGAGCAGGTACGAGTCGCAGAAACGGCGAGACTGGAACACTTTTGGGCAGTACTTGAAGAATCAGAGACCCCCAGTTTCACTATCTCAGAGTAATTGCAACCACGTGCTTGATTTCCTTCGGTATCTCGATCAGTTTGGCAAGACTAAGGTCCATCTACATGGCTGTGTCTTTTTTGGACAACCTAACCCTCCTGCTCCTTGTACCTGCCCTCTAAGGCAAGCTTGGGGGAGCCTCGATGCCCTAATCGGACGGCTTCGAGCAGCTTATGAGGAGCATGGAGGATCTGCAGAGACCAACCCTTTTGGAAATGGAGCTATTCGGGTTTATTTGCGTGAAGTGAAAGAGTGTCAAGCTAAGGCAAGGGGGATTCCATACAAGAAGAAAACGAAGAAGAAGACTCAAATAAGGGCAAGAAATGAAGCGAAGCCTCCTATGCAGTCAGCTTAAGTCCTTTGGCTTCTTCAGATAAATGGTAATTTCGCTCTTGATCATACCATTTAAATACATAGTAATTAATGTGTGCTGTTTCAGAAATCTTCTATTAAGAATGAACAAATATAAAAGTATCTTCGATCAACCACATGGCTAGAATAAATCAAGTTCCACATAATCAATTCTTGAACATGGCATACGTGTTAAAATAGTTGAATTATAACAAGTTAGACGTATATTGTGTGTTAGTAGAAAGAAACGGTGATTGATTGGACTTTCAATACATTCAAAGACTTGATGATATATGTTTCCACTGTAACAAAAAAAAAAAAAAAAAGACTTGATGATATACAATAACTAGTCTGTGTTGGGGTTTTCGTTCTCTGTCATAAACCCTAAACCCACATTCCAAAACCCTAATCTGGCTATCACTTCCAAGGCTGTACAAGATGAAACAACTCTGGTGAAATGAAGATTTTACCTCGACAGATTTTACCCTTATTTATTTATTATTCATATATATATCAGATACTATGATTGGAAAGGAAGAACAGTATTTTTGTTCCCTCTCTCTCAAATCATGCAATGAAAACACTGTTCATGTGCAGTTTCCGAATTAATTAAATTTCTCAACTTGTTACTTTTCCCTCGTTTTGCCTCGTTTGTGATTCTGCGTGATTTTTTGCTCCCCATGAATGGCCATCATGTGATATGTCCTAGGTTGCATGTGATTTTTATACACATTAACGTTGAATTAACATGCACAATTATATCTCTTAATATTTAAATAATATTATCTTCCCACGTATTATTTATTAATCTTCTTGCTGTAGAGCCAATATCTTGTGTGTCAGTGTGTGTATACAATATATGGATGAGCTTCCATTGTTATATAACAGCCGTTTGTTATAAATGAAGAAAAATGCATATTATTTTTCTTATGAGTTACTACATTTTTTTTTTCTTTTTACGAATAAAAAAGAAAGCCAGGGCTAAGCAAAGATGACGCACAAATATCGAGAAAGAGTCAGTAAATATTATGTCTGTCCCAGGTAGTGTTATGCATTACTGTCTTCATCAATAGATTTTCCTGGTGGTTGTGCGAAAATCATGATTTCTTCTATTCTAAAGATCACTTTCATTTGAGAAAATAAAGCATCTTTTCATTTAAGCTGGCAGCCTGGAATTTTATTAGTCCTTGAAATAACTCTCGAGCTCAGCTGTTGAACCACGAGAGAGGATCTTCCTAGTAGACAGTACTTAGCTTACTAGCTAGGTCTTTTGATCCAAGTAAAGTCTCTTCGCCATCAGCAGTTTCATAAACAACACCTGACTCAAGTATTGAAGTTTTGTGAATAGGGATCTGTTCGCCATTAGTTAGACCAGTGGCTATTCAACAGAGGGATGAATTTAGTTTTCCGGACATGTATAGCTGCCGGAATTGGTAGGCATTCAACAGGGATAGTAGAAGAAGCAGTTGGCATAGTTGTGGCAAGGGCACAAAATGTGCTGGCCATTAAGCTCTCTAATACCAGCTTCAACTTTTAGAAATGATAGGGTTTTATGCTAGGAGAGGTTAATATTTTCTATTAGAGTTCTGATAAATCAAAAGAATATGGTCCAGATAAATCAAAAGAACTTGGCTAACGAAAATATTCCCTTCCATAACTTTTTTTAAAAGAAAGTTTATATCCAATCAATCTGTTGTATGTGCAGGTAGATTATATTTTTCGACATGAATATAATGTCTCATGGTAAGTGAAACCAAGAATTATGTGTACTTTTCAAATATCTATCTTTCAGTAACAAAAAAACTCCAATCTTGCGAACTGTTTGCAAATGAACATCTTCTTAAAGTCGAAATCAATTTCATTTCTAGGAGTTCATCATAGAAAGGAGATGTATATTCTTCATTAAATTAATCTTATAAATGAAATATGTTAGCCTTAAATCAGCAATTAGTTTTCCTCTTTCTCCTTTAGAAAACAACTTTCATGTAATTATTGTTGTTTTTTATAAGAAAATTATTATTAAAATTACTTGGGGGGGGGGATTCGTAATTTAGAGAGGCAGCTTATGGTTTAAGGATTCAAGGTAAGAATATGTTAAATAACATTCAAATTTAGCTTATAAGAGATTTCTCGAAGAAAAATAATTTACAAACACAATTTTTGTACTATAATTTTCATACAAAATAATATGATACATGATAAACAATAAACTAATACTTATTTTAATTCAAAAATTTAAATAAAAGTAAAATTAGAACTCATAATTGTTTAGTTATCCAGATCTTGAGTTACTAAGTGATATTTTAAAAATAGTTTATAGTAATGTATAAAGTTTAAGTTATTGGTTTTTAATTGAAAAATAATAATTGCAAACATGTTTGTGTGAGAAGTTTTCTGTGATTTTTTTAATTTGTTTAATATAGTTGTTTCTTGAATTCATTTCCCATGGGCATTTGCTTCCATGTACCAGCTAGTGCTTAGCGCACATATTACAAGTCTACATATATAGAGATTTGTTTGTTTTGTTTTGTTTTTTTTTTTATTTTCAAGCAATTGAAAAAAAAAAGTTTGCAGCATGGATAGCATTGATAATATATCGTTGAGGCTAGCCTCGGAAATCATGACATAATTAACACCAAGGGATGGAAAAAAAAAAAGAATTATATTCTTTAGCTGGAAAGTCTTAGTGGAATTTTAATAATGAACAAAAGAGGAAGAGAGATAAGGAAGAATTGGGGAGGATGGAAATTTTCTTCTCGTTTTTAGTAGCATAAACTAGTGTGTGTGTCTCTACTCAAATTGCAAGCTTAAAAAGTTTTTAAGTTAAATGATTCTCTGAAACATTGAGTGCTTAAAACTAGAAATTAAGAAGCAAAAGTGTATTGAAACTTCCTTCTATGCCAAACTATGCAGTGAATAATAACAGAGTACCTTTTTCCAGCAAGTTAGCCAAAAAATAAAATACTGGATGCTTAAAATTAAACGTCAATAATTATGCTGAAGACAAGGCAGAATTAAATCATTTCTATGTAAATAATTGTGAATAATTTCGAAGAGAGTATGAAGAACTAGTAGTGAATTGTCACCTTAAAGAACCATTTAGATATAGTGAGTGAATAAAACGTATCAATTAAAAATTAAAATGTAATAATTTTATAGAAACATTAAAATTAATGAAAAAACATTTTCAATTTCAATATTCCATTTAAGGAATTTCTAAAATTATTTTCAATTTATAAATGTATGTACGAGCTAATTATGGTGGTGTTGTGATTGTATGCAAACATTCAAAATATTTTATAAGAAATGGTTTCTTCATGTATGAAACTTTCTTTTTTCTTTTTTTATTTGAATATTCTTATGTTTACTATTTGAATAGGCAAACTTTCAAATATTTTATAATCAGCGCTTCCATTGTTATGTTTATGTGGCTGTTAAATTGATGTCGCATATTGACCTATTCAATAAGTGTACTTGAAATTTTCCATTTATTTCTAATTATGTGTTTTTACTTTTATTTTGTGATTTGAATGTACTTTTCTTTGATTTTTTCATCATATATGAAATTCTTCAACAACTTATTAATTTATTAGTGCTTATATATATAAACCAGTAGTTAATTGGTGATGTTTTCTACAATATCCGCTTCCAGTCCTTCTTATACCATACTTGATAAAGTAAAAAATATTTATAGAATATATAAAAATATTAAAACAACAAATATCAAATTCATTCAAATTAAAATCATGTTTATAGAACAAAGTAAAATCATGACAGTTAGATTCAACAAAACCTCAATTATAATCAAACTCAAAAAAGAAATTATATGGTGGGTTGGTTTAATTTCCTTTTTGAATCAAAGTGGGATTTTGTTTTAACTTTTTTTTAATTTACTTGGTGAAGGCAACAACATGGACAACAAATGAAAATATAACATATTATCATCTAATCACTTCTAACAAAAACACGATTGAAGATTCTGAAAAGTAGAAAAATTCAGATAGAGAAAATAGAAACATAAATGAAATACAAACCCTCTAATAAAAATAAATTGAAAGTTGAATGTATCCTTGAAGAGTATGCCAGCATGTTACATGTAAACTTATTGACCACCGTTCTATGGATGAAACTAGATATTTGCCCGTGCTATGTTGGGGATTTATATTTTTTTATATAAAAATAATGTCTAGATAATGCAAGCATGTTTATAAAAAATAAAAAAATAATAATAACTTGAATTACAGCCCCAATTATATTTAATGAGTTGGTTTTATTTTAATCAGATAATATAAAAACTAGCAATGATAGTAAACAAATAATTTTTAAAATAGCAATTAAAATAATAAAAGTAAAAATAAAATTAAAAAACAAATTGGAGGGCAAGAAAAATATTTTGATTGGAGTGTTAAATTGATAAAACAAATAACTTAAAAAGGTAAAAAATTAAAAATATAAGAACCAAATTAGAAAAAAAAAATTACATCATAAACTTGAATTGTAGGAAGCAATTGAAAATATCAAAACTTTTACAAAAAGGCTAAGGTAACAAAAAACTAAACATCAAAAGAAGAAGAATCAAATTAAAAAAAAAAACTTATACATGACAAATTAGAATTTAAATATTAAATTGAAAACAAATAAATTTTTAACCAAAATGGTCAAGGAAAAAAATTAAAAATAAAAAAAATAAGGACTAAAGTTGATATACCAACAACAACAAAAAGCACAAACCTATATTTTTCAGGGTTGGAGAGAGAAACAAAAGCAAAAAAAAAAAAAAGATCATCCAATGATAAACTATTCTGCCATCACTGACACATGCTTCATTTGAAGGAGGAGGGCACAGTGATGCATCCAACTAAACAGAGGAAGGGCATTTTATGCCAACCAG
Organism: Populus tomentosa; assembly: GCA_018804465.1. Classification (NCBI taxonomy): domain Eukaryota; kingdom Viridiplantae; phylum Streptophyta; class Magnoliopsida; order Malpighiales; family Salicaceae; genus Populus; species Populus tomentosa. The sequence goes on from CM031989.1 coordinate 5,757,335, forward strand.
AAGTGTCACACACACCAACAACTTTCTAGAATTAAATAATATTTAATCGATATTAAAAGATAAAATTTTATTAATTACACTGGTAATTATATAAAAAAACTAAGGGGAAAGAAAAAAGCCCTTGAACCTACGATTTTTTTTAGTCCAAGAGTATACTTGTCAATTTACTATACATGAAGAAAATAAAAAGACAATTATGCCACTCTTCGTTAGTGCTATAATTTTTTGTATTTTAGGAAAATTAGGTTCTTTTACAATTATACATCTTGACAATCTTTTAATGACTAATCATTATGTAAACAAACAAAAACAACTGCAGAACAGCTATAAGTAGTTTTTAGAAAGCAAAAAACCATAATTTTACTATTGTAATAAATAGTAAATTGCATCTTTATATATACAGTGTGTTTTCCTTCCTTTTATTTTTTTTAAAAAAGAAATGAAGTGCAAGGATAAACATTTAAATAATAATTGAAAAAAATGTATAGATACCTTTAAAATAGAGTAAACTAAGAAGTTTCAGATACCAAAAATTTAATTAATTTAAAAGCTATTATCTTAGTTTTAGTTTTCGTAGCTTTTATTGCTTTTCTCTAAAGGAAAGCACTAAAAAGGTTTTTTTATTAGGATTTTAAAAATCAACTAGTTAAAATTTTAGAGTATAAGATGATTTTTATAAAAATATTAATTTAAAGATATATTAGCTTCCACTTTAAAAGTTATAGAAATTAAGAGATGTTTTTGAGATGAAAGATTATTTTTTTTTTCTTTTTTACTTATGTTTCTTATGATATTTGTGTGTTTTTCAAAGAAAACTTATAATTTCTTAGGCTATGTTTGGTCAACTAATGCATCCTATATATTACTTAGAGTTGATATAAAAATCAAGTAAATGCATAAGATTTAAATAATCGATGGATAGACATTTGGTTTCTGATGGGATACTTGGTTTTGACTATGGGATCAGGTTCATACTATTTTATAGGGATGTCTCTAGTTGATTTATGCTGATATTTAGACTCAATATTTTATATAAGGTTAGATCATTCATCAATAAAAGTGTTGGAGGTTACTTGAGGGAAAAAAATACCCTAAACAAGTTCTTCAACCCTTGATGTAAAGGGGGTATAAAGAAATCATTTACTTATAAATCTTTCAACAATCAGTTCCGAGTATTGTTTGAGTTGTCAAAAATACTATTTTCATTTTGATTTAAAGGACTCTCATGGTGGAGAATTGAATACGACTTCAATTGTTCTTTGATTAATTCCAATCTTTTAAACTCTTCTCCATCATTTTAGGTATTTTCTTCGCAAATTTCGCCCTCTAAAGAAAAAATTTTAGAAACTCCCCTTGAATAATAGGGTTGTAGTTCATGAAAAGAAAAGTCTAATGAGATATGCAATATATTCATCTTAGGATTATAACACCAATACCTTTTATGAAATCATGCATGGCCCATATAGATACATTTATAGGCACACAAGTCAAGTTTTGTCTGTTGATGCTTGGGAATATAAACATACATAATAATAAAAACTAATGATTCTAGATTAGAAAAGGTAGGAGCAGAAAGAAGAGTCTAATTTCTTCTATAAAGTTTGAAAATCAGTAATAGTCAATGGTTTGCAATTTATAAGATAAGTAGCAAATTATACATTCTCTCCTAAATTGAGGAATATTCATGCTAAAGAGAGAGGCATGGACCACTTGCATTAATTATTGATTCTTTTGCTCTGCCGAACCATTTTGTTATGGAGTATTTAAGTAAGAGGTTAGGTGACGAATCATATTACTATAAAAAAAGTTGAGTTAGAGAAAGGTTAATGCAACCCCCTCCATTATCGAATTGGAAAACTAGGATGGGTGTCTAATACTAAGTCATCACCATTCTATATAATTCTTGGAAAGCTACACAAATATCACCTTTTTTTAAGAAGCGTAGCCTATGTCATCCTCGTGCAAATATTAATAAAATTTACAAAATAACAAGTGGTAGAAAATAAAGAATTTGTTTTAGTTCCTAAACATCTTAATAATTAATCATGAATGGTTCTGAACTTTTGCTAAAACTATTTGAATAAGAGATATAATGTCTCATAGCTAATTCATAAATATCATAATAAAAAGTTGACTTGATAATATCTATGAATCGATGAGGTTTTAGTTTTCAATGATAACCATAAGATAAATGACCTAAACAATAATGTTATGACCACACCCATTATTTTTCATCGTCTACCCTTTAAAAGGATTTGTCTATCTCAACTTTTATAATCAATTATTGATTAAGTCAAACTAATATAGCTTGCATCGTCTAACACCATAGCCACGAGTTTGTCTAATTATAATATTTTGAAAAACACAAAATATAGGTAAAAAAATACACAACCAGGGTTATGGTTATTTGACTTATCGATAGGAAGTTGTAAGAAAAGGATGGAATAACAAGAATAATATATAGGGATAATTATATATATATATATATATAAACTTCTTATAGTTTACTTATTTTTTTTCACTTTACCTCTATTATTTCAAAAATTACACTTTACATCCTCACTCTAGTCCACCAAGAAAAAGTCAACATAAAATATTAGATTATTTTCTAGATTACCATAAAATATTACAACTTTGCCATCAAATTAAAACAAAAAAGAGGGGGAGAACAAACCCTAGCAACTATTCTCCTTCACACTTTAACCAAAACTGACCTTTCATTGTTCATCCTTCATATTATTTTACCTCTAACCAAAACCAACAACCATTGCATCACCTCATCTCTTACCTTATAATTCTAGCCCTTACCCATCTTCTTTTTCTACCACAATATGATCCATCATTTTCTACCATATCTAATAGTATCTTAGGCATAAAAAGTTAAATGTTTCTCTCTTTGTACAATAAAAAGTAAGTCAAAACATTGTCAAATTACAAGTACAAATGTATTTTTCAAAACCTATAGTCAATCCATAACCTCAAAAAAATGATTAATGTTAGTGAAACTATGATTATATTTGAAAAAAAATGAATTTCAATTCTTAATCATGGGTTATTCAGTTTTTTCCAACAGATTGTTAAAGGCTTGAAACTTGAAACAATATTTAAAATGCCTATATCTCCATCCACTTACCCATCTCCTTTTTTTTTTTTTTATCTACGTTTGTTCACCATTCATTGTCCTAAGGCTGAAGCAACATACGTCATTACCTTTTTTTCTCTCTTCACTAAAACAAAAACCCCTTCTCATTAATCCAAAATCTTTACACAAAGTTGATCAAACCCACTTGCAAAAATTAAGAAAGAAAAACAAAACAATAAGAAGAATAAGGGAAAGCATATTTGAACAACAATAAAAAGGAAGATCAAAACTAGATCATTTAATTATATGGGTTTCTTAAATTTTATGGTTTTATGATATGGGTTTTTTTTTCTTAGAATTATGAAGTTAAGTTGTTTGATATTGGTTTATTTGTTGGCATATGAGGTTAATTTAATTATTTTGTCCAATTTTAAATATTTAGTTAACTAAGGATGTAAAGTATGATTTTTAAAAGAATGGAGGCAATGTGAAAAAGAGTAAGCTAGGAGATATTTTTTTCTAAATATCCATAATATATAAAATAAGTTTATAAAATAGAACAATGAACTCCTCTTTAGTAACAAGAGAGACGCCACCATTGGTAATATAAAAAATAGAATATAATGAGGTGGTGATAAATATAATAGGCTTGGATTATTAGTCATGTGATCTAAAGCATTGATGTCAATTATCTAAGTGTTATTCAAAGAATGTGTAGAAAACAATATTTTCCTTACCAACAATACCTAAATGGGTTATATTTGCACTATCTATCTAAGGTGTTGAATCCATAATTATTATGGCCACCTCACTCGTCAATTTCTTTCAAGGATTTTTGTTAAAGTCCCACCATTCGAAATATCATATAATTTCATCTATTTTGAATGACTACTCTCACCTTAGTAGGAATATTTCAATTGTCTATATCAATTCTCTTAAGGAGGTTTAAAGAAAATTGAATACGGTTTTCATTGATGATTGGCAACCATAATTGCAATCTAAAAAAATACAAAGGTGTTTCCAATAACTTTTCTCTCAATTTCTAGACATATATATAACATTGCTTTAAGGTAATAAGTCGGTCTTTGCATAGAATTTTGTTAAGCACTTTGTTAAAAACAAGGTCCAATACACTAAGAAAAAAATAAAGCCAAATTTGAGAAATAACAACATGTAGTCGTGCCTATATTTGATTGAGTGTTTTGGTGAATTTTGAAAAACATAGTACAAAAATCATTGTAATAGGCTGAGAGCATGTCCATTCTAACTTGCTAGTAAGCTTTGATAGTTTACTTCAAAAATTATGATTTGATTTGAATTGTCATAGTATGTAGTTAGGATTGCATCCTACACATCCTTGGTAGTAAGAAGACTAGTATATCAACTTGCTAACTAGGAGAACATGGAGTTAGTAAACCAACTCTTAACCCTATCATTCTTTATGGCTAGTTCTCAAATAAAGGATTTTCAAGCGCTAGGTGTATGTTAGGGCAGTAATACATAATTTAATGTTGGAAGTCGAGAATGATTCTCATTTAGGATTGTCCCACAAATTAAAAAAGGGGAAATGTTTGTCTAAATTTGATTTGCATAATAATTATGGATGACTTGTTATGGCTAGAAAACTATTAAAAATTAAGTGATTTGTTGCCGTTAGGAAACTACTTTAGTTTCAGTGATGATTATCCTTTTATTAAAACTCAAAGTCTGAAATATTGGTATATATTGTGGATCAGTTGTAACTCAATTATATTAGATTTTTTTTTCCTATTAGGTCATTGGTTATGTGTTATTGTTAGATCATTGGTTTCTGTTGTTATAGCTGGTTTAATGGTTTCTAATGTTGCTACTAAATTGATAGATTTCATCATTGGTTCAGTGTTAGTGCTAATGCAATTGCTACTACATCTACTAGATATGTTATTGCTAGATACCAGTTAGTGAATAAAGATGTAAGTAAGTAGTGAATTTCTTATGAGAATTTAGATTTGAAAAAATAGTTTTTCAATTCAAGATTAAACTCATTTGAACATGTTCTTTAGAGTTGAACGGTGCTTTAATATCATGTCAAACTAGGATCTTAAATAAGTGTAACTTGTATCCAATAACTTTTCATTATATTTGTTCTTTTTTGTATTAAAGGATCTTTATACAAAAGATATTGTTTATGAATAAACTAAATATTACAATATCTTATAATTATTCTATTTCCTATAGTCATGGAAAGGAGAATAATTCTCTATAATTACAAATATTCAAAATATATACAGCTCAATCCAATTATTTTTTGCTAATATTTGTTAGAGGAAGTTACAGTCAACATAGTATTTTCTATTAGGATTGTTTGGCTCAAATTACAAATCCTTCCCTCATACAAACATCTTATCATTTTTTGTGAATATCTTTATTAGTCAACTGTCATATAAATGTAAAGCATTTCTTCCCCAACCTCTTATTATTTTGTTAAACTTGGTTGATTGTTACATATTCTGTATATTGTGATTAATTGTTCACTTGATTTTATACAATAAATATGAACTATATTATTGAAAGCCCTTTAATTTTAGATCACAACTCCCTCCCTCAATCCCTCTCCCTTACACCCTATATTATAGTTTATATGATATATAGATAAGGTCAATGAAATGATGTTCATTACTCATCAAAGATAATACTATATTATTCTCTTAAGATGACATGCCTAACATGTTAGGCTTATAATTAGATCAAAGCTAATTTGAAGTTTATTTGCAATGCTTATTTTTATTTTAGGTTTTATTATAATGTTTTTTTTTACGAGAAAAGAGGGGGAAATTTTAGCATATGTTTGATGCATGATGGTGGAAAGGGTAACAAATTGAGATTAACATTTAACTCCATCCTTCAAGCATAAATAGTAAAACTTACCCTCTAGTTAAATAGAGTAAGGTTTTATTTTTTTTTCATCATTTATTTATTTAATTTAAGTCATATATTTCATCATTTATTATCATAGTTTAAATTTCAAATTGTAGATCCATTTATAAACATAATTTAATAAGTATGGTTTCATTATAACTCATGATTTTATCAATTACTACTCAACATCATTAACAATTCACTCTTTGAGACTTTTTACACCATTAAAACTTCATTCTTAAACCTTAATATTCCATCATCTCACTCCATATTTAAAACCATATACCTAACACAACCTTAACTATAATTTAAAGCTTCAATCATTAGAGTTTTTTTTGTACTTTAACACTTAAAAAATATAATAAAACAATATTTAAAAAATAGCACATTTTAGAAAGTCGCACATGGCATTTATGACTCTCTCCAAAGTTAAAAATAGATTAGCATAATTTACAATAAAGAGAGTAGAGATAGGAGAGTGAGAAAAAACAAGGAAAAAAATAAATTATAAGGAGGAGAGAGGAGAGAGAAAGAAATAAGGAAAGAAAAAAAGACCTCGAAGTGTACCACACCAAAGCTTCGATAATGATACCACATGCACTATTAAAAAGATCTCGACAAGATGAATCCAATGACATAAAGAAAGGTCGTCAATGGTGACTAGAGTGTACCACACGAACCGTCTAATGACAAGTGAGCCATGAAATAATTGGACGGCTCGTATAACCCACTTTAATTACCATTTTTTATCTTTTTTAATGTCATTGGAATCATCTTGTTGATATCTTTTTAACGGTATTAGTGGTGTCGTTATCGGAGTTTCGTTATGTCTTCGAGATTTTCTTTTTTTATTTCTTTGTTTATATCTCTCCTCTCTTTTTATTATAAATTGTGTAAGTTTATTTTTAATTTTGTAAAAAGTCACATATATATGATACTTGCGACTCACAAGTCACAGATGTTATTTACTACTCTCTAAACTGTATTATTTTTTAAAATATTTATGTACTGTGTTATTTTATTTATATTTTTAAAACTTTTTTTTAAAAAAAACTAAGTTATAACTTCTTTTTTGTTAACGGTGAATTCCTTTGTCTATTCTCTCCTTTATTTGCTTTTGGTTCTGCGTGCCAAAGCTGTATGTTCTGACGTCTGTGACATTCTCCTCAATGCAGGGAAATTTATTAAATTCAACCAGGTAAATATTTTATCCATGGATAACTGGTACTGGCAGTAGATATCTGACCTAAATTGACAGTAGGAGTGGTTGAGTTGGAGGTCTGTGATGACCTCGATATTGCAGATTGTTTAGTGGCTAGAGAATGTAGTTTTTTAAATTACCAGAATAACTATAACATAAATGCTGGGTTCAGGCGGTCTCATGAAAAGATTTGTGCTTCTGAATTAATGACTTTACAGTTATGATACAGAATCTGGTAGTGGAATGCTAGTATTATTTCATCATGGAAAAGCCTGTGTGTGTGTGTGTGTGTGAATGTGTGTGTGTGTGTGTGTGTGTGTGTGTGTGTGTATTGGATTGACAGATGCATATTTGGTTACTGAAAGCATTGGTAATTGCAAGTAACATTTTGCTTTTGTTGATCTTTGCAGGATCACACAATAGGACAAATGGATATGAAGTTTGAGAAAAAGGCAAATGTTGGAGGTCTAGCCTCTACTTCGCTACTATTAGCTAGGTTCTCTCTTCGCAGATGTTGTTATATGACACAGCCTGCTTCTAAATAATCTTGTCCTAGCAGGCTGGTCTGAACTATTCGATGTCCGAGGGAATTCAAGACTCCAGTCGTAATGTTCTATATATTATATCCTTTACTTCTTAATTAGTAGAACGTTAACGCTATATATCCAGCTCTGTTGTTCCTTTGCTGCAGAAAAGTTTAACATGTGTCTTCTGCTAATGGTGAAAATGGCTTTCAGCTTCTGCCAAAATGTAGCTCTGGGCTTACGTACCTCTTACTAAATGAGCTGTAGAGAATTTTGAACCACATTTTTCTTCGTAGTGAATCTTATTTCTGTGCAAGCGCGCGGGCATATAGATTTCCTCTTTGGCTAACTAGTTGGTTTCTATATGCATGCAGTCAGGGAGGAAACTAGGATTTAAATAAGAGGGGCGAAGAAAACTTTTCCAAGAAATATGGGGGGAAACGTCAAAGGGAAGGGGGTAAATTTGAACTACTAAATCTAATTAGTGATAAAATGAATATTTTGGAAATTTGGAGGGCTCTCTTCCATTTCTTTGATCGACTTCCAAACGAGCATATTTTTTACTACCGAGTGTAGTAGTGATTAAACCCTTCATTCTACAGCAAAGTGCCCCGAAAGAGCTTCTTGTTATCAAAATGAGTTTTTAATAGGAATTGAATATGTAACCTCTCTATTGTTTATTGTTTATGTTAGGAAGAGCCTTTTTAAAAAAAAAATTAACATGAGTTTTCAAACTAGTTTATGTACATTTTGATTAATTTTATAAATTCTAAAATTAACGATTATAAAAACTTTTAATATTAGTCTCATGGTTTGTAAGACTTCAATCGGTGAATTTTAAAAAACAAACTTAAAATCTGACCAGTTGAGTTACTTTTTAAGATTAGAAAAAGCTTTATTAGTTTTAGTTATTGCGTTGCATGATTAATAATTACTAATGACTTTCCGCTATTATAATAATAAAAAATTACCTACGAAATTTTTTTTTTCTTTTTACCAAATACTACAAGCTAAACAAATTTTCAATGTAATGTCATTTAAGTACCCTGCATGTACAAATATTCTCAATTGCTTGCCCATCCATGCCCATCAGTATTTTATATCAAAAATCAAATTTTATGCAATAAAAGCTATCGTTTTGAAGAGAATTTAATGATTTTTTGAGAAAGTTATCCTAGTTCTTTAGTTCTTGCCTAGATGACTTGCACTCTGACTTCGTTTAATAACAATATAAACATAATACTAGAAACGTCGATATCAATGTGATTTTCAAATCTTCAATTTTTTATATTATATACTAAAAGTTTTTTTTTTTTCATCATGCTATCTCGTAATTATTTGTTAGAAAATGCTAGTGATTTAGAATTGTGCAGTGAATTACATAATGGACATCGATCAGTTGTGATTTTCAGTATTATTCTCTTTATGATGATGATTATGTTTAATAACAACGACTCATGATGGACGAAGAGTTTATAGGAAAAAAAAAAGTATTTAGTAATTAAATGTCCAGTCGAAAAAACAAATCATCAGATTATTTATTGATTTATTAGAATATATTTAAAAGTAATTTTAAAATTAGCGTTGCATGCTAAAAATTCAGAAAATTAATATTAAAAGGCAAATATAATATTAAATGAAATTAAAAACTCAGATATTTTAATTGTTCAAAAAATATGAATAGTAACCTCTAAATACTATATTTAATAGTACCGTATAGTTTCATACATTTATGAATAGCTTGTGATATATATGGTATAAGGTGCAGGTTTTGAAAAGGAAGAAAAGAAAAGGCAACCTAGTAAAAGCAAACTAGAGGTTATTCATCCCTGGTAAAATAACTCTCAATAAAATTAAAATACAACTGGAAAAATCAAAAACTATGTTTTATAGAATCTTGACCCAAAAATAATTTTATATCTAAGAACCAATGATATTAGAATAAATTTTGACTTAGAAATAACAATATATCTAAGAACCCAAAGTATGCAAATAATATCACAAAACTAAACAATCTTCGATAAGTCTATGTTCTTGTAAAGAATGATGTTTTACCATAAATAATCAAAAGGAAGAAACTCACATTTAGTATCATCAAGTTACTAAAATTTACAACTCCAAAAATATTATATAGTTTTCTCTAAATAACTCTAATGGATCCTTTTGGGTTGCAAGTTAATGGGTCCAAACTAGAAATCAACTAACATAAATCTAATAATAAAATAAATTCCTAAACAATATTTAATGGGCAAGAACAAACCCAAATTAAAAATAATTGTTCAACATCAAAAAAATAAAATAGAATAATAAAAACAAAGTCTTCGAATTAGAACTCTATATAGCTAAAATCTCAAAATACTCTTAAATGGTGTTTTGGCCTAAACTTTTAGTATAAGAATTCAATTACGAAACTTTGTTTTGATTGCTAGAATTTTCTTCCTTATATTTCCTCCTCTTAGTCTCCTTGATGTGCTAGGAATACCTGTAAAATCAAAAAAAAAAGAAAAAGAGAGAGAATAATACCTATAAAATAAGAAAAAGAAACCCAAGAGAATAATCTTCTTAGATGCCGCCACATAAAGTTCATGTGGGACTTGGAATCTTTGCAAAGTATAGACTCCAATTCTTCAATGAATCTAAGCCATATTAGAACCTTTATAACCCAAGATTATACACAAGTTTAGAGCTTAAATAAGTTTCATTTAATCTTTATTTGCTATTTAAAATTAATCTATTATAGATCTGGACTGATTGGGCTGAAAATAATCAAGAAATAACACTTTATCTATGAATATATCAAAATAATAATAGAAACTTTAATCAATTTAAATAATATATTTTTGAACTCCAATTAACTTGAAAATTTATCACAATATAATCTTGTGTGTTTAGTATTTCTATCTAAAATTTTAACCCGATTCAATATATAATTTAAGAGAGATACCCATCTCACAAATCTAACATAACTTCATTCATATCAATAAATGTTGATGGGGTTTGTAAATGTAACAAAAAAAAAAACTCACTCTTCTCTCTCTTTCAATGAAAAGTAAGCGTGAATTTTCTGCTTTACAAAAAAATAAAAAATAGACCACACTTTGATATCAGCTCTGTATAGTCCTTCGCATATGCAAACAAGTTTTGCTAGTGCGATGAAGGAAAAGCACTCCAATCGCATTAGAATCCGTTTGGATAAGGCAGGCTTTTGGCTTTGTTGGAGTGTATAGTTGATCAGTTAGTCTTACATAGTGGAGAGCCAATTGAAAGACAAAATGTTTAGAAATCCAACTGAAGCCTTGAAATAGAAAAGCAATAAATATATTTGATTAGAAATAACTTTTGATTTAATTTAAAAATTTATTAAAAAACCGAGTTCAATTTTTTATTTAATCAAATATTAAATATTTTAATTTTTGAATTCCTGGTTACACTAAATATGTTCTTCAAAATAGTTGTTTTCAATAGCTTTTATCAGACATTTTTAACTTAAGGCTTCTGTATTATAAGTTATTTATAAAAATTAACCTTTATATTATGATTTAAAGTTAAAAGTCATTTCTCATAAACTGAAAAAAGGGGACTCTTAAGCTAATTTTAATTATTTAATGCTTTATTATGTTTTGATAATCTGAATAACGTACGAGTCATATCATGCCAAAATGGCTAACAATAAAAAAATGAAAGGGCTTAGAACTCTCATCAAAATTTATATTTTTTTAGTCTAAAACTTTTATTAATCTCGTACTGCCTCTGCAGAAGATCTCTTGATATAATGAGTGAATTCTAAAACTATATGTTTATTTTTGTATTTTAAAATTATATTTGAAAACAATTGAAATATTTTTGTTTTTTTACTATAAATTAATATGTTTTTGATTTTTTTTTAGATTATTTTAAGGTGTTAATATCAAAAATAACTTTTAAAAAATAAAAAATATATATATTATTTTAATATATTTTTAAATAAAAAAATATTGTAAAAAACAACTTAATGAAACTTTTAATCAAACAAATAAGAAAAATGTAGGGAATATAACATGACAAAAGAGTGGGCTAGCCTTGTGGCCCCATTACGTATTGTGCCATTTGTAAGGTACAGCATGTAAGGTACAACATTATGGAGCGTTTATAGCACAAAAAAATATGTGATCACATATATATCCATCTCCATAAAGAAATCATGGAAAAAGGTGGAAGACAGCGACCCCTTACCATTTGTAATGAATGGCTAATCGTTGCAAAGTGATAGGCGCCGTTTGGATTATTGCATATATTTTGCACTACTTGTACTTTACACCACAAAAAGAACAAGAAAATTTATTTCAGCTTTTTATGATCGTTTTGGCCAATCAGAGTAAAGGTCGCGATAAATAACTTAATAAAAATATATATAGTATTTTTAATGTGTTTTTCAACAACATGAAAAATCGTAATTCTTAACTTAAAATCTAAAGTGTGCATTTAATAAAACAAATGGAGGATAATATTAGCCAATAAATACTAAAAATAGATTTTAACGTTGTATAAATAAAGATATTTAAGCATGTGTCGGGAGAATCCCGTTAATTTTTTAACTTAATTACAAGGCACTAATATTTTTAATAGAAGAGTAATAATTAAACTCCATGAAAACAAAATTATTTGCTAGTAAAAGTCTCCTTTTTTTCTTAATAAATATCTTTAATTAAAAAAATAACATTTTTCTATACTAATTATTTAATAAAAAATAAAAGCTAGTGAAAGATAAAAATAAAAATAATAATAAAAAAAAAAAAAAGATAGCTCCATAACTAAAGCTCCATTCTCTCATCAACATGTTCTATTTTTAAATAAAAAATCACCAAAACATTTGTTTTTCAAACAATATTCATTTATTATTTCAAAAGCAGGTTTCAATTCTAAAAATTAACATTGTTATAATATAATTTTAATGTGAATATAATAAAAAAAAATAATAATAATAATAATACAACGGTTACATGTTATAGCAAGAAACTCTTTAAAAGTATTATTAAACACATTTCAATTTGCCATTCTTAAAACCCTCTAGCTCAAATCATTATCCTTAATTGTCTCGGGTCTCGAATTAAGCCATATAAAAGTTGATTTTATGTGAACCTGTTGACTTGATGAGTCTAAAAGCAACCTAAAAGACTAGTGAAAACATTGCTTCACTTAAAAAATAATAATAAAATAATATATTTTAAAACATTTTGGAACGGTGATATATCAAAATAATCAAAGTTAATCCGTCAACCAATGATAATAAGTTTAGTTTTTTTAAAACCATTATTTTTTAACTATATAATAACAAAAATCAGCTATCACAGTAAAGTAATTAAATAAAAGAAATGATTATGATGGATTGTATAAAAGGAATGATAGTTTGAGAGCAAAGCAAAAATTAAATGGAATTTAATAAAATATTATTTAAATATATTCTTGATCAACCTAGTATTTCAAAAGAAAATATAGATATTATATTTTAAATTATTTAATTTTTAAGATATTAAATATCTTATTTGATTTTTAAGATATTAAAGATCAATCTGATCTAAGTTTGTTGAGATTTCAATGAGCTTATCACAATGAAAGACTTGCTCCAAGATAACAAAACTATAAACTAACTCGATCACGACGCCTATACCTAGAGACGAGTAAAAAAAGTATAAATTCACAACAAAGAATGGTCAATTATTTGAAGAGATGAAAGTTCAATCAAGAACAAAGATTGAGCAACCAAAAGTTGGCTACAATACTGAAAATATCATCAAAAGTCTGCCCTAAAATTATTCTTAAAGAGTATTTAAACTCTAAGTCAAAACTCTAGTTTTCCTAATGGGTCTCACATAAGCCTAATTTAAATAATAATCAACCCAAGCTAAAACTAGCCTAAACTTATTAAAATAAACAAAATAAACAAGTCTAAGACTCAAATAAAATGTCTCCTCTCAAAATAAATAAAGTTTGATAGCCCAACTAATTAAATAAGACAAATTTGTTGTTTCGTCATTCTATCGGGTAGCAACAAAGACCCAACTTAAATTGAAAGATTATCTCTCGTCTTAATAAATTAGAAGGCGTATCATATACCGTTGGAAAGGTATTGAAGTCTAGTTTCCAGCACAACTATAATGACATCAAAATTCTATTTGTAGCTTTAGTTATGACCTAACTAGTAACTAAAGGTTAAACTATCCGAATCTAGTTTTCTTTTCCCAATCCTTGTGTAATGGTCTTGGTTCCACCAACAAGCCCCTCTTGAACATGAATCAGATTATTCAAGGCTTGCTTTTTATTATTACAAATCCTTCTGAAGTTCACCTTAGCCCATGTATCTTGAAGAAGTCCATTGAAAGCTTCTTTGAACTTCTTAACCCTAAGCCTAGTAACTAGACTTACTGGAACCTCCAATAGATCCTTTGATGGTTGGATCACATCACAACTCCTCTCCTCTAACTAGGCAACCCTTTCATTTCTTTTTCTCCTTCACCCCCTAGAGTCATTTGCATGTAGAATTTCTTCTATATGTAAATGGTAAAATATTATTAATATGGGTTGCCCTGGACCCGTTTCATCCCAGCTCAAATAGTCAGCCCAAACCCGACTAAGTCGGGTTGAACTTGTTCTAGCCTAGTCTAGATGGCTAGGTTGGGTCTAGCCCAATATATTAAATAAATAATATTATAATATTTTAAAAAAAAACTTTAAATTTTCTAAAGGGTATTTTAAAATTATTTAGGTGTCCCTAACATGTTTTTCCAACTATTTTACATAATATCAGGCTTACACTATAAGATATGAACCATTATTAAAAATATATGGTTTCTTTTGAAACTTCAAAATAAATTAAAAATAAATTTTCATTTAAAAAAATATTTTGTTTTCATGCATATGGCCAAATCTTAAAAGTTTTTCATGTATATTGTTTTTAAAAGGAGATAAAATAGTTTTTATCATATTTTTAAAAATACAAAAATGAATATCGTAATTAGTTTATAATTATTTACTACGGTTTGACCAAAATACAAAAAACCCATAACAATTATTTTGTTCAGAATGTTAGGAATTAGTTATATTTAAGAAATAAATGCGATGCAAAAATTTGAGCCTTATAATAGTTAAACTTTAACTCAATAAGGTAGAGACTTCCCCACGAAGTAAAATTTACCTTAAACCATAGATAAGACCAATGGATAGAAACATGACCTAGAAAAATAATCAAATAATGATGCAACTTACCTTAGGTAGGGTGCACTAGGGGTGATGTGTTTTTTCCTTGCACAACTAGTTTTTTACCCGGACTCTCGCAGACCATAGATTTTCTAGTAACCATAATATTAGATGACGACTCTTGAACTACATAATCATAATTTTATTATTAAACCCAAAATCCTTTTTCACCATCACTCATGGGCAGACTAATTGTCATTCGATGTTGTGTGCACCATGCGATAAAAATCAACAAGCATAATCAAAGGATCAATTAGAGGTGTCAATTAAGTCAATTACAATGTTAAGGCCCAAGAAGATTAAAGAGGCATTTAATAATATAATTCAAGATATTTGGGACAAGTCAAGCATTAAGATTACAACAAGGGATGATCAAACTTTAATTAATGTAATCCATGCAAAAGAAATAGTTGGTTATTGGGTTTGAGGCATGTAGATTGGGCTTATTTTTCTAATGTCCAGTTTTATTTTAATAGACATATATGTTGTTTTATATTAATGGGCATAACTTTCGATCTGACTATTGGATTGGGATACAGTTTTATCAAAAGATGTTAAATGTCTTGTTTCCCATGGGGTTAAAATTTTATAGGAATCATATATCAGAAAGGCATTCTAATAAGGTTTAGAAATTATTGCTAAGTATTTGCAATTTTTCCTAATTGATTTAGGATTCTTTTTTGTATTTTATTTAGAACTTTTTTTAGCATTGTTTAGTATGTTTTGCCTAATATAAATAAGATTATTTAGCTTGTATTTATAGAGAAGAGTTTATCATTTAGAAATAAAACTTATATGATAATTTTCTCTTACTCTTGGTTCTACATAAAACTTTAAAAACTTATCAAAAATTATTTCTTTGTGGCATTCATCTTTATACCTTCAGTTATTGGTTTGTTATTATGTTTTCATCCATTAACTATAACTATTTAGCTCAGGTAATCATTGTGTCGGGTTTTCTTCAACTTGATTTTAGTTTTTTTTTTTTTATGTTCAATCTTGATACAGGTTTTAAGGTTCTTACCTTTTGGGTCACACCATTTAGTTATAACTAGCTATTTGACTCACGCTTCATAATGGGTTGGATATTTTTTTCCCAATAAGAAAAATTAAATATGCAAACTTTTTCAACATGTTTGTTTTACATAAAAATTACTAAGCATAAATCAAAATATTTATGCATGCATCTAATTAAATAGATCAAGAATTGAGTGTGTTAATAAATGAAAAAATGTCACTAACAATAAATAAAGACAAAACTGAAAAAATCATGAGACATATATAGATTAAGATATTTGATCTTACAACTCAGATTTTTAACCCTATTGTGTTTATTGACTTTGTTTAGCAAAATCAATTTTTTATATAATCAAATGACAATAGAAAAGGTAACAAATGAAATTGATTGAATAAAATAAAAGGAGAAAAAACTGTTGATGGGGTGGATGACATGTCATTCACCTGAATTTTATTTTGAATAAAAATAAAATTAGACATTGTGTTGTCTGATTTTCCTTAGATTCAAGCCATTATGTTAGTTGGAAAATCAAGGCTAATGTTTTTTAACCTAAAAACACATTTTTCAATTTTTTTTTATATACTAAAAACACCCTAGACACTTTGGTAAACTCATCCATGGTCTCAAAAAACAAAAATAAAAATCATCTATAAACCTGAAATCAATTTGAAAGAAAAAATCTTCTCAATCTCAGATATTGTTTTTTTATATGAGAAATTTAAAGGTGAAAAAATATTTAAGTGGAACTTACCTTGTCAAACAGAACTCGTTGACACCATGATCAACTGTTTTAGTAGCCGAAATCGGTATCAATGATTATTTTCTTTCTCTATCGTTGGAATTCGATGATTGTCTCTTCTCTTTTAAATCAGGAACTGAAAAATAAAATTTAGGATTAAATATTTTTTTTGGAAATCTAAAAAATTAGAGGGACCAAATTGTTATAATTTAGAATTTATGAGGACTAAATTGAAATTGGAGGGACCCATCGCTTCTATCTCTTTTACTTTAGCCCTTTATCTTTTAATTTTGCTTTTCCTTCACAGTTTTAGCTAAATTATTTTTTAATTAGATCCTTAAATGACAATTGTTTTTTTTAAAAAAAAGAAAAAGAAAATAGACAAATAAAAAAAACTCATGAACATAGTAAATCCATAGTAGTCATGAATATGTAATTACAATGTGTGTGAATAGTATTTTCCACATATATTAGTGTTTTACTTAACATGTGATCACTAAGTTGGGACTACTATTAATGCTCTTTATAATGTGTAAATTTTGTCAAAGATTACTAGCTGAATAAACTATGTAAATTAATCAATTAACTGTTGAGCAAAAGTTTTTAATTAGTCCTTGACGGAAGCTAGGTGAAATGAACCCAAAATAATATTCAATATTTCTCATTATCAGGAGATAATCTGGAATTAATTGAAATCATAATAAAAGAATGAAGTTTGCCTTTTATATTAAATGAGCTTTTATGTATTTAGACTAAATATATTTTTTTTATCAAATAAAAAGAAAGCCATCAAAAAATTAAAAAAATATTTGGTTTGGAGGTGGCTTTGATTTTATTTTTTAATGAGATCCACACAAAAAGTATTTATTTTAAGATTTTAAAGATATACCATCACACTTTCAAACCAAACACATGCTAAGACTCATAAATAAGCTGGTGCTCGGGCCACATGAATGTCTAAAGCTTTTGATGACATGTAAATTTTGTTAAACTCATTGAATAATCGATATAAATTAATTAATTAATCCTTATTTGAAAATAGATCAAGTTAAACCAGAATATTCAAAGGTATTTAATGTCACTCCTTCACCCACACGCAATAAGTACTTTTTATTCTATTTATTCTCATCAACTTGATTAACAAGTCCCATTAGGTAAAAACAAAACAAAAAATAGTCATCCCACTTAATATTAAAGAGATATTTAAAAGTAGAGTAATTATTATTTTTTAAAATATTTTTATTTGAAAATGTAATAATTGTTTTTTAAAATCTTTTCATCAAATGTGTCGTACATGGGGAGATAAAATATAGAATTGTACAGAGGTTAAATTAATGTTTTGAACCGGCGATGATCAAATTGAGGTGGGAATCTTAGAGGAGTACTGATCAAAAGAGGAAGGAAACAAATAGCATAACAAAAGCTGGTGTATGAACTGACTCTCTGCCACTCTGACAAGTCGTGGATTTGCATCATTTTGAATTAGATTACATTCCCATGATATCAAGGCTCTGTCACCTTTCCATTGGTCCCAGATGGTGGGACTCGCAAAATATTTGCCTAGGATTGTGAACAGAGGCTACTCAAAGTCCATCCAGCCAATTCAAAGGTCAAAATCTACTGTAAATTACCTTTACAGATGCTGTTGGCACCATCCAATAATCATCTCTGGGAGAACAAAATGCTTGAGGACATGCCCTGCCCCAGCCAGCCAGCCCACTTGTGGCCTGTGCAAGCTTGGTAGAAGTGCATTATTATGTATTCTATGGTGTAAAGTATTGCGGGGACTATTATTCCATCCACCTCAAAGTCACTTTGATCATCTAATCAAGGTCTATTGATTATAGGGAACGTACGCGATGGGTGCGACCTCTATCATGGCTGATGGGCTAGCACTAGGCCTCCACCCTCGCACTAATTACTCGGAAAAAAGAGAGAAGAAAACAATATCTTGTACAGAAAATATAAATAGTTTGCTCCATCGACGATCACGAGTCATGATCTAAAATCAATATGTATTCTACGATTTCCTGTGGAGACTAGCACTGCCTCTTCATTCTATCACTTACGCTTAGTTTGTTGCTGTGGTTTCATCATGTTTGTTTTTAAAATTTTGAGATTTTTCTATTTTAAGTTAATTTTTTGATATTTTTAATATTACCTTAAGGATGGATGAAAAAATGGCTACTTTTTCATCGAAAGATACACTGCACACGGGCGGGCGTGTGGAAAATTGGAATCAATTGTTAAGATAATTAATTTAATTAACCCGGCTTATTATATGTTGCATATATATGCAGTTAAATCGTGAACATTATAGCATATTAGTTACATATTTTGCTTTATGTCTACAGATGGAGAGTGATGCAAGCATGTTCCTGTCACAGAAAAAAAAAAAAAAAGAAAAAAAAGATGCACAGTTAGAACTTGGAAGACCAATTTGAGCTACAATGACATTTCCCTTTATCCCTGATTCAGAAAACAAGGATCAATTTAACAAAATGATGAGCAGAATTGTAGCTGAAGGTTTTCAGTTGTAGTGTAATAATCATCATCTATATCACAATCATTCTTCAATTCGATAGGTACAATGCCAGGTACTGCACAGTAGAAGTGGGATCTCTATCTATCAACAACAGCAAAATTAAGTACTGAACTCGAAAGAAATTTGCTTGCACCTCTGAATTCTTCTGTCTCCCAAGACTACGGAATTATAGCTTCCAGGAAATATTGCTCAGTAGAGCTTGAAAGCCACACTTAAATGAAGCTCAAAGCTTGCATACGGCCTTTAATGGTATGACACCAATCAAGATCCCACCACAACTGTTCAGGATATGATCATCATCTCTCTCCACAATTTCCAAACTGTGACTGAACCCCCGACTTTTGCATTATTTTTTTCTTTTTCTCTATATGCCTCTATATACATTAAGAAAGAAGCAAATTGAAAGAAGATAAAATTTGAATAAGAAGGGAGTTCTTGATGAACCCTAATGAAAATCAAAAGAACCTCTAAAATGAATCACAAAAAAAAAAAAAAAGTAACCGAGAACTCATTATAACTGGACATTTCAACCCTCTTTTATGCATCATGTGGCGCCTCTGTTATACTTTCTAAATGAGGTCTCCACACACCAGCACGGCCTCTTCTTCGATCTCTCTGTGTTGATAGCTTCTCTGATAGAATCTCACTCAAATACTGATCAGAAATGAGAAGGTTTGTTGCCATTGAAATGGAGTTGGTAACGATATGGCTTGAGTTGTTGCTTTCAGTACTTCTGTTGTTACTACTAATCTCTCTTCTTTTCTTTCTCATACCTGAACCTCTTGATGATCGAGAACTCTTGGTTTCTTGTGTTGGTGGAGCTGGCATCAAGAAATAAATCTTTCCACGTTGTAGCTCTGCATCTGGTGAGACTACAACAATCTTTGGAACAAACCCATCATCAGAAGGTGAAGAGGGCTTTTTCAAGATATGTTTTGGATATGCTTTCATGATCTCACTTGCACGGATTGTGCCACTGATCTCTTCTACCCGACCATTAGAGTGTACTATTCGAATTACATCAAGAGCTCCACATGGTAGAATGCAAGAGATACAACACCTTATGGTGTTCTTCATGGCTAGCACTTTGTGTGTGATTTTGTCACTCTCTCTCTCTCTCTCTCTACGAGTCTTTCATGTTTTAGAGGGAGAATAAGAAGGGAGAGCTTTGCAGAAATTGATGGAGATCAATATATGAGAAAGAGGTAGAGAAAGGTGAAAGAGAAGGGTCTTTCTTTTCTTGTGGATATCTAACAGTGGGAATCAGTCACTTAAAGAGAATTTTGCACAAATGATGTTTTTATTTTTTATTTTCACTAGATAGTCTCTTTTAAAGCTTTTCTTTGCTTCCTTTTAATTCTTTTCTTCTGCTTTTTGGGTGTGAGGGGAGAGGAATTTCGCTCGCCCGCTTGCTTAGGATGAAATTCATGGCATTAATAATTGCACCTGACTCTGTACTTTGCCTTTTGAATCCATCATCTGGGGACCCTCCCATGCCCTTATATTCACCAAGTTCGATACTTTTGGGTTGGTTTTTGCAAGGTTGGGGGGCTCATGGGTAAGGGCAACACATGTTAGTGCATGATTGGGACTGCCAAGTAAGCCACGACAAGACCCTTCTGCGAGGGGGTGATCCAAGACACGTGTGTCAATGAAGATTTGACATTTGTCAAGAGACGACTGAATCAGCCAGAAGGATTAGGTGAAGAGACTATTAGGTGGGGTCATTTTAAAAGAGACCAAATGGCTTGGAATGAGGTGGGTATCGGATGAGTTAGGGCATAGAGAGAAATCTTCCTTCGAGAGAGGGCTTGTAAATGGCGATCTTTCTTTCTACCTCCCCAAACACATCATGTGGGCTGTGGCTTTCACTGGAAAGTGAAGTGGTGTAGGCTTCTTTTGCTTTATCTCTTTAGTAGATTTTTAGGTTTGGGAAGCGCTTCGACTCAAGAGAGGGTAACTTGTCTACTCGCCCTTTTGCCAAAAGACAGTTCAATAATGCTACTGTTTCCAGCCTCTGTGCTCTAAGAAAAATAAAATATATTGTTTTTCGGTGTACGTTCATTCATATATTGGAAAAGGCAACGCCATTGTTTGGATTCTTTCCTCCTGCGGTGGTTAAGACTTGAGAGGTTTGCCTGGGAAGCAAAACAACTATAAAATTCAAAAATCCCATCATGATAATTGAGAAAATTTCTCAAGATGATCCATTTGAATGTGATTTTCATCACTGTATGATTGATTTGATCTACATCTATAATTTCACATTGACTCATAGACCAATCGATTTGTGAGCCCACACTGAGATTTGCTACAAGAAAAACAAGGTAGTTAAAACTGTTTAAATTGTTCGATTGCCGATTAATCTTTGTAATGTCCCATCTAAAGGGTGGCCCATCCATTAAATGGTTTGGATGTAGATGTTAGTGGGCAACATGTGAGGTATGGAGAGGAGGGTCCATTTTTAGGGTATTTATGATGTGGTAACCATCTTCTATCTCTGTCTACATCACAAAATCAAGCATTTATTACATTACAATTACATTACTACAATTATAGTATAAGAAACTTTGTGGGGAAATATTGTTTTCTATGTCATTGTTCACTTTTTTACAGCTTACTGTAGATTGTTGCGATTAATGTTTTTTCATTTTGCATTAAATTTTTTTTTTCTTGATTCAGTTCTTTTGTGCCTAAAATAATAGTTGTTTGGCTTTGTTATTAAGCAAGAGCATGATTGAAAGATAATGGACTAAAATAGAAAAGGAAAAAAAATACTTGGTGGCACCTTCAAAGTTTACTTGAAAAGTTTATTTTGGTACTTATGCTTTATAATATCTTTCTTTTCGAACCCGTTGGTTCTTAAAATTTCAGTTTTTGTCTAGAACTTTATTTTTTTATATTTTTAATCTCTAGTTTGAGAGATTAGAGAAAGGATATCTAGGTTGATATTAATTTAGGCATAAAAAACATCGATCTTAGTGTCAGGGGTTCCATCTAATGAAAGGAGTCTCACTTACCTTACCATCTCTTGAAATGGTAAATCTAAGTTTTTTTATTTTGTGTTGATTTTAGGCTTTTGGATTGTTATTTGGGCTATTTGAGACTATTGATAGGTTTGTCAAGGTGTATAGGATATTTATAAGTATTTTGGGTCAAAACATGTTGAAAATATATATTCCACACCCACGTATATCTCTTAACTTTTCAATTTATTCTTTAGTTAAATATCATTTTATTTTTACTTAGTTTTCATATAAAATGATTGTGTTTTTTCTTTTTAATTTGTGCAACCTTACATAATTTTTTTTTTCCTTTGATTTCATTTAATGAGTTTCATATGTATCTATTTCTATTATCATTTGATTAAATAAAATATTGATTCTAATAAAAAAAAAGTCATTAACACAATCGAGTAAATGGCTTATGTTGTGGGATCAAATATCTTGATCTACATCTATCTCTTGATTTTTCTATTTACATTTGTAAATGTCTTTAATTATCATAAACAAAAAAAATTATGTTTTATTGACACAAATAATTCTTGATTTATTTAATTAAATGCATGCATGAACTTTTTAATTTAATCTTAGAATTCTTTATGTCAAAAAAACACATTAGAAAAGCTTGCTTATTTGTTTTTTTTTTTAAATGAGTTATCCAAACCATGGCAAAATGCAAGTCACATAACTAGGAAAAACTAAAACATGTAAAGATTTCAATGTACACTTTGGCATTATTTACTCTTTTACAATTCACTCTATATTGGAGTAGTGTCATTTTTTTTTCTATTTTGATGATTATACTTGTTTTTTCTCTCTTTGATTGGATTCTTTTGTGACCAAATTAATGGCCTATTACTTCTAATTTCTCATGGAAGGGCAAGATTAAAGAAAGGTGGATTAAAGTGAAAAAAATTAGCACAAAAAGTTTTATTTGCTCTAGATATTTTCCTATGAATTTATTTCTAATCCCTTATGTTTTCAAAAATTCAACTTTAATTCAAAACCTCATTTTATTTATTTTTCAATTCTTCGATTTGAGAAAGAAAGGAGGAAATTGTTGAAAAACAGTGAAAGTCATTGGTTGGCCATATTTTGTCCATGAAAAAGATCATTATTGGTGTTAACAGGTCTCTTTAAACGAGAAGAGTTTTATAAATGTGTTTTTTACTTTCTATTCTGTTAAGAAAAGTAAATAGGGGTCAAAAGAGATTTTTTTTATTTGACTTTTTGTTTTTAGATATACTTGTGAGTGTTTTAGTTGATTTTTTGGTTTATTAATGTGTTGTGGATGTTTATTATATGTTTTTATGTGAAAATTAATTTGCAAATGAATTTTAGGGTAAAAAAACCCTAGCTAGAGTTTTCAGCTACCTATCTAATGGTTAAAATCTAAGCAAGCAAAAGATGTCCCCCCCCCCCCCCCCACACACACACACACACACACACAAAAATATATATATATATATATATATATATAATTCAAAAAAAAAAAAGCAAAGAAAAGGCCTAAGCAAGCCATGGCATGACAGGCTCATGCTCTTAGTCTTATTTAAAATGGGTCAGGCGTATTGGGCCTCTAGCATGTGTATTTAGCATGCTTTTGGTTTTTATTTTTATTTTTCCTTTTATTCAAATTCAAATTATTTAAAATTAACTAATTTAAAATATATTAGATATATTATTTAATTTAATTTTGAGATTAATCAATAATATATTCTAATATTGTCAATTTCTTCTAAAGATACTTTATCAAAGCGATCAATTATCAAGAAATTAATTTATTCAAAGAAATTAATTAGGATGTTCAGCAAGGCTCTAAAAAATAATTCAACCACATTCAAAATTTACGGATTATGTCAAATTGCATAATGAGAAGGCCCACCAGAGGTCATAAAAGCCGATTTTTATAGCATATCAAATTTAGTGAGCTTAGTGTTTCGCTATTGTCTCCTCTTTTATCATATTATTTAGAAGATAGGGAATTTTGATAAATTTTGAGCACTACACGTGAGAGTAGGATTCATTTTGTGATCATCTCTTTCTCTCATCCCTGCAGGCAGCAGCACCTTTCTTTATTTTATTTTATTTTCCCTTAAAAATGGTAAGATATTGGATTGGACAGAAAATACGATTATTACCAAAAAATTATCAAATATAAATAACAATGAAAAAATTACTATCAGTAAATGACGTTGTTGTTTTCCTCGGTGAATTATGGTTGAAAATCAAGGAATGAAAAAAATAGAAATATGACATGTCAGTATTACAAACGGAATTACTAATGAAATATAACTGTCACTAATATCCATCGGTAATATTTAAGTTATAACCTGTGTTTCTTTTTCCTCTTTTGTTTTTTCTGAAAACAATATTTTTCCCCTCTCATTTTTGTCACAAATCCAACTCCTACCATCAGAAATCTGGCCACCCCAACACTTAGTTTATCATTATTCATGTTATGGTTCAATTGTTTTTAAAGATTTTCCACATGAAGTAAGCAAACCTATTTATTTTTTTGTTGTAGCCCGTTTTATATTATTGTTTGGCACTTTTATTTAGTATATGTAGTTTGTTTATGAGTTTACTTATTTCATAGCTTTTTTTCTATAAATATTTGTTGTATGAATGTATGATATGAAAGTGTTAAGGCTTATTTGAGATTTTAAAAAATTATATTTGTTTGTCATTTTATGAAATTGAGTTTGCTTTGTAACTTAGATGTTTATAATGAAATAAATAATGAGTTATTTAATAGGTAAATTTCACATTTTGTCAATTTTATTGTTATGTTGAAATTTTAGTTAAATTTGGTGGAATTTGATTTTCTTGGAGAAAATTGATAATCATTAAAGGATACTATTTAAATGGATTGAATAATTTTAAATTCAACTAATGATAGCTAATTAATTGGGTATCAATAATTTTTAGTTAACATTATTAATTAAAACATGTTATCATCAATATTCTATATAGGTTTCAAATAGATAATGGATGATCATTCTTGGATGTATCGAGTTTCTCTTGAATTGTTGTGCAAGATGGATTATTGTAATGGGATTGAAGGTTTTATTAATCATGCATTATCTAATTTGAGAAATATTAGTGGAGACGATATTAGATGTTCATGTAAGAGGTGCAAAAATAAAAAATTTCTTGATCTAGATGTTGTTAGATGCATCTTCTACAAAAAAAATAACAACTTATTTACATGCATTATTTAGGGATTTGTTTAATAAATTGCATACCACTACTCTGGGTTTCAAGAGTGTTGAGGAATATCATAAAGAGTTAGAGGATGTCATGATTAGAGCTAATGCTACTGAGGATGAAGAAGTGACAATGTCCAGGTTTTGAAGTGGGTTGAATAAAGACATAGTTAATGTAGTGGAATTACAACCTTATATAGACGTAGAGGATTTGTTACATTTGGTTATTAAAATGGATAAACATATGAAAAGAAAGAGTAGTGCATGACTAGGAGCTTATTTAGGTTCTTCTTTAGGTTGGAAGATGAATTATAGGAGAGACGGTAATGTACCATCAAAGTCAATAGTGACTCCTAAAGTTGTCAAACCTAGCAACCCAAAGAAGCAAGTTTTAGCTACTCAATAAAATTCTAAAAACAAAGTGCAAACAAAGCGTAATCAAGATATTAGGTGTTTTATGTGTTAAGGATTGGGGCAATATGCAATAGAATATGCAAATCAAAGAATCATGATTTTAAGGGAAGATAAAGAGATTGAATCTACTAGTGAGACATCTAATTGTGATGATATGCCACCACTTGTGGATGATAGTGATGTTGAATATGCACATTAAGGGCAAGTCATGGTGATAAGGAGAGCTTTGAGTACTCGGGTTAAAGAAGATGATGTGAAGCCAAAAAGAGAGAACATTTTCCATACTAGATGTCGAATCTAAAATAAGGTATGTAGTATGATAATTGATAGTGGTAGTTGAACTAATATTGCTAGTGTAACTTTATTATCCTCATGAAGTCAACTTTAACCCATGTATCTTGAATAAGTCCATTAAAAGTTTTTCTGAATCTCTTATCCCTAAACCTTATCACTAGACCAATTGGAATCTCCAATGAATCTTTTGGTGTTGCTTCAATCACATCATCAAACTTAGCTTTATATATAAAGTAAACTAATCTTTATAAGGTTTCACCATTAATTAATTTAGATTGATACATGTTTAGCACCTT
This sequence comes from Populus tomentosa, assembly GCA_018804465.1. Lineage (NCBI taxonomy): Eukaryota > Viridiplantae > Streptophyta > Magnoliopsida > Malpighiales > Salicaceae > Populus > Populus tomentosa. The sequence continues at coordinate 5,783,790 of CM031989.1, forward strand.
TTGACTTTTTATGTGATTTTTTTGCTTTTGACATGTACATACAATAAGCTTATTAGCATTTTTGTTCACAAATAGCAATGTCAAAGAAAAAGAAGACTCCATTTGATATAGACAGTAATAACCAAATTTTAGGTTTTCCTAAAATTACCTTTTTCTATTTAAAATTCAAAACATCAAAAAAAAAAAAAAAACTGGTAGCTTTTTAAATTGTATAAGGTCAAATGAAATTATTATTGAACTTTTTACATCAAAAATAAGTTTAAATACGGAATTAGACTTTAATATGTCAATTTGATTTAATTATAGACTCTATTAAAGGTTTCATTAAATTTAATAATTAATTTGGGTCAAATTAAAAGAATTAATTAAGTGCAATAATTTAATTAAACTATTTATGGGTCAAATTAATTTTTTTAGGGATTTGATTGGTAAAACTTAAGTTTGAAAGCTTAATTTGGCTTAATTGAGAAAATTAGAATTTTAGAAGAACAGATTTAATTTTTTCCAAACTCAATTAGATGAAATTAGGGATAAAATTACAAGAAAATCAAACTTTTGAGATCAATTAAGGGCTAAATTGAAGAAATTCATAATTGAGGACCTCTTTGTGAAAGGTGTGTGAATTAGGAAACCCAATTCAATTGAAATCAGGGGTGAAATTAAAGAAATTAGAAGTTTGAAGATCAATTAGGGATGAAATTGAAAATATACAAGACTGAGGAACAATATGAAAAAGGCATATTGAATTGATTCTTAGAATCAAAATTCAATTGAGGACTTAATTTACTAAATTAAAAGATTAGGGGCTAAAATTAAAAAGGGGTTAATGATCTAATTTAAGTCAAAAACCAAAAAATAGCATCATTTCATTTAAATGAAACAATGCATTTTAATGTTGTTTTGGTCTGCAAAAGTAAAACAATGATGATGATGATGATGATGCCAAACAACATGTTGTGTAGCACTGTTTCATCATCCCCTATCTTTATACTAGAAAAGTTGCCTATAAAGCCATTTTTAGAGGCCATTAAATGCTTCATTTCTCCTCCGAACAACATAAAAAAAACATCCTTACTCTCTAACATTGTTCTATGTCCCTATCCCTTTCTTCATCGATTTTCAGCCCTGCAGCCACTGCAATAAACAACCAAAACCTCTAACCTGGCCAGATTTTACAGTGCTAGTTTTGTATGACAGGTTGTTGGTTTGTAGCTAATGGTTAAGATGATTTCCAAGCAAATCAATGGCAATAAGCCATGCCAAAGGAACATTATATGTCCTTCTTTCACCTGTAAATAGGGATGAATTTTGTATAGAGATAAGAATGAAAAAATGAAGCAAAAACACCCCACCAAACCAATTTTCTCTAAAAAAAAAGAGAAGAGAAAAACTTCTCCAGCATCAGCAAAAACACCACCACCACGGCCACTTAAAAGGAACTTTTACTTGCCCACTTTCATTTTTTTAACCACCCCTTCTTTCCTACACTTCCACCACTTTTCTTTCTTTCTTTTTTCTTTCCACAGCAGCACTGCCATCAACCCAAATAACATCACTTTGAGCAATCACAAACTCCTCGATGCTTAGGTTAACATCACTACAATCATCCACCATCATTGCAACCAACCACGATAGCTTTCCATTGCAACTTCCACTTCTCTTTTTCCTCTTTCAGTGCAGTCTCTCCGACTTCCAATAGCCACCACATACCCTCTTACCAACGCCACCAGGTCCACCACTAGGCCACCACACCACATCTGAATCTCCATAGTCAACACCCTCATCCAGCCCAAGTAATCCTTCTCCTCTTTTTTTGTTAGTTAATTCAAACAAAAACATGCAAAACATGAAATAATTCATGTTCTACAAAGTAACTTGTTCATTAGGCTAGGCTAGTGACCAAGTGTTATAGATTGGACTTAAGCCTAGCCCATATGGCTGAGCTAGGTTCATCCCACATCATAAAAAAAAAAAAATGCATGTGTGGATTGGGCCTCGTCCCATATGGCTAGGCCAAGCCTAACCCATATTTAAAGGCGTGTTTGTCATGCCTCATTTTTCTTTAAGAAATAAAGTCTTGTTTGGGTCTTTAGGGAATGTTTGTCAAACATGTCCTTAAAGTATTTTTAATGCATCTAATTTTAGGCTAAGAGTGCATTTGACAAACATACCCTAAGCCTTTTTCTTAAGTTATAATTTGTCCTTATTTTAGGCTCTAGCAAAAAAAAAAAAAAACCCTTAAAATATTCGATAAACGAGGGACCAATTTGAGATTTTTTGTGGGTACCTCGTGTTTTTTCTCAATAATTTTTGTTTAATATCAAACTGTAGACATACATTGTAAGGTATGGATTCAGTATTAAAAATATTTGATTTTTCTTTAAAATTTTAAAAACAAATTAAAAAACAAATCTCTTATCTCAAAAAACACAAAGATATGTTTTTTTTCAAAAATTTCATTTAATATCAGACTATAAACTCACAATGTAAGATATGGACCCGGTATTAAAAATACCTAGTTTTCTCTAAATTCTAAAAAAAATCCCAAAAAAAAATGTAAACTTTTTCCTCATTTCAAAAACACAAAAACTATGCTTTGTGTTTTCATGCATAAGACCAAATTCTAAAGGTTTTTCATGCATATTTTCTAAAAAATAAAATCACATATTTTTCTTGCAAAATACATATTATAACAAAATTTATGATTATTCATTAGGATTTGGCTAAAATATCAAAACTTCCACAACAATTATTTTGTTCAATTAATATTTAGGGTATTAGGATTTAGTTGTATACTTTATTATTTGAGGGTATACAATTACACTGTAAAGTATGCCCTCATGTATTAAAGATACAAAATACAAAATAAATAAGATGCTAAAATTTTAGCATTAAATCGGTTAAGATCTAACCTAATACGGTATATATTTTCTAATGAAAAGATATTTGCCTTAAATCTCATATAAGACATATAGATAGAAACACGACTTAGAATAACAATCAATCAACAATGTAATTTATCTTAGGTAAGGTGCATTTGAGGTAATGCATCTTCCCCTCGCACACCTAATCCTCTTATCCAGAACTCACAGCCACTTTAATTCGGATTTTTTTTGCTATTAATATGAATAGACTAAACTTACTAAATCCAAAACATCAATATAAAGGCTTGCTTTATCATATCAAGATAAAGAAATAGCAATATGCAATGCAATTTCAAATAAAAGAAGAGTTGTAATTTTGACTGTTTTCTTAAGATTTGGGACCCCATTTGCAATCACAAAAACATATGATTTCTTAAGATATGATAATTTTTGGTAAGGGGAAGGATCAATATGCTTTTATATAAAAAAAAAATATAGAATGTATTTAAAAGTCTTAAAACTTCGGAGATTTCAAACCTTTAAACACATGTAGGTCTATATGGTTCCATGATAAATTTTTATTGTCAAATGAGTAAGAAAAAGTGAAGTGTTGGGGTTTGTTTTTATGAAGAAATTCTTAAAATTCAAAATTTCATCATTTTGGTTAGGAGAAATAATGCAAAAAAAAAAAAAAATTCAAGTCCTGTCCAAAAATCAATCTGAATGTTGCCAACAAAATAATATAAAACCTTTAAGTCATATATTATAAGAAAATCAATACGTCAGAAATAAAAGAAGTTGACGTCAAATAATTTTATATGAAAGTGTGTCCAGAATTTTACTCAAAATAAAATCAAAAGTGGATATTGACCCAAGTATGAGAGCTAAATAAAAAAAAAATGTTGGCAAGCCTACTCTGGACTAAGATAGCCGAAGAAGGCCCAAAGGACATGCACTACTCTTGAGTCCTTGTACCTTCAATTATCCCTTTATACAAATCAAGAAGTCCATTTTTTACTGGGAATCCAATTTCAAGTAAGGAAGGTACTTATGTTTTACTGTCAAGAAAAGATGTTTCTTTCTTTAATGTTTTGGATTCCAATCAAGAAACATTTACTAAATTTTTATAAATTTACAATGTTGATATGAAAATTATATATTTAAGATTGTTAAAAAAACGGTTTAGTTTATATTGGCACGGAAATTTATTTAAAAATATTTTTTAGTATTTATCATATGAAAAAAGATTTTAAAAAATCACATTAAAAAGTTATGTGAAAAATCTATATTAATATTGTTATTAAACCATGCGTCACTTATGTAGTGTTTTAGATATGTATTAATTAGGATATTGCTCATGCTTCGTCGTGGCGAATCAAAAGTTAATTATTGCATTAAAACACTGAGAATATTGTTATTTTTAATGCATGTTATAAGATATATGAAATGAGGATAAAACACTTAACTAGTATATCAAATCAAACTAACTAGCCACTAACGCATTAATATATATATATATATATATATATATATATATATATATATATCTTCTATTTTTATATTATTAAATTTAATAATTGATGATTAAGATTCTCTATGACCTGCAACATATGTTTTTGGTTTTAAATCTATTACTAGCATATGATGAATTCATGACTTATTAATTTAAGTAGCAAGAGTATCTAATTTAAGAACCTATGTTAAATTATTTGTTACTTGAAAAACATAAGTTTTGATTAAATTAACTCCTTATATATATTTAATTATCATGAATTAATTGCACAGATCTTGCATCAATTAAATATTGCATGCTTAATCAAAGTTATTATGTGATTAGAGTTAATTGATGCATGAATGCTAGGTTAACAAAAAAAAATATGGATAGGTAGAAAAACTTGTTATTTCATGGTTGATTTATTTATTATCATAAATCAAATTAAATTCAACTATTAATGTTTAATTATCATTGGGGAATATTTCTTAAAAAAAATGTTTTTCTTTCTATTTTTCTTTACATTATACCAATTTACCTCTTATTTTTCAGAAATGATTTCTTTTTCTTTTTTTAGATTTCTAAGTTAATTTTAGTTAGTTTAGATCATAAACAAACTCAATTTTAATTGCTTATTTTTTAAATTGCATATTAGTTAATTCCTTCATATTAATATATTTAGTGTATCTTGGCTTGGTTTGCTTTAATATAAACTTAAATAGCTTGTCTTGATTAAGTAATTAAGTTCTACTAATTATATCTTTGTGGAACAATACTCTTATTTTCTATATTACAAAAAATTAATTTTAAGGGTTTAAATTTGCATGACTTCAATATTTATTAGGTGACTTGTTGTGTAGGAGAGCACAGATCAAGTCCAAGGCCCAAATTATATTTCCAAGCTCACTTGTTAGTTAAAGAAAGCCTAAATCCAATTGAATTTTTTTTTCCTCATCAATGCTTTCATTTGTGGAAACTTGAATAAAAATTTGTTCATTCCCATTTTAATTATTATCAAAATACTTTCCATGGCCAGCAAAACTCTAGGACAGAAGGAAGTAATTGATCTCCTCACTATAGAAACTCTTATTCCTCTAAATCTCCAATAACTCACTCACCAAGTGCAAGTGCTCACCAATGTTGTTTTATTCATACAAGAACAATTTCACTCTTTCATTTCCTAAATAGAAAATACATTACCCAACTGCATTACATGCACCAAATATATAAAGACAACCTCAATTTCATAAAGAAGTTAAGCAAAACAACAATCAAAATAGGCATGATACTCTTACTTTACGAAGGAGTTGCTCTCGCTATGAAGGACACTCCTCAACAAGTACTAACCATACGCATGACTATCTCCATTAATCATATCTTGAGTCTTGTTCTTATTCTCTTCGTAGTAAAAGAGCTAGACGTGAGGCTGCATTAACTCCTGGGAATTAGAATGGACATTGTCATAAACTAATTTTAGATCTCCTAAAATTATTTGCATATTATTCTTTATTTAAAAATAAAAAAAAATCAAAAATTTAAAACTCAAAAATATTTTCAAGACATGAGGAGAAAAATCTTTGAGTTACAAAAGATCAAAATGCTAAAAGAATAGTCAAATTAGGGTATGTTGACGAGATGGGGTGAAGAAAGACTTAATTTGAAACAAAGTTTAAGGTTGAAAGTCAAATTGGTTAAGTTTAAGGACTTAATTAATCTTCTAATGATTTTAATTGACTTAATTGAGGATTTAATTGAAACAAAATTGAGTTTGAAAGTTAATTTGTTTAAAATTAAAAGAATTAATTAAGTTTATGGACATAATTAAACTTCTAATGGGTTGGAAGGATTCAATCAAACACTTAATTAAAGAAAAATCATGTTTGGAGAACTAATTTGGATCAATTAGCAAAGATTGGAAGATTATGAACATAATTGGGACTTTGAAAGGCTAAATTGGTGGAATCAGGAGTGCAATTGCAAGAAAATTAAAGTCTGAAGGCTAATTGAAGGGGGAAATTAGAGAATCTTAAAACCAATTATCAAAGTGAAAGAAACACGCACATTCAGGGATTAACATTGATTAAAATAAAGGGTAAATTTAAAGAAGTTTAAAGATTAATCGAGGATACAATTAAAGATATTCAAGACCAAGAATCATATTGTAAAAGGCGAGTCAAAATTGACATGACTAGGAACTTAATCAAAAACCTTTTAAGAAATTAACTTAAATTGGTTGAATTCAATGAAAATAAAAGATTAAGAACCACTTTATAAGTAAAGAAGAAAAGAACAAAACAATATTAGGATCGTCGAAGGCTTATATAATTATTAATTTTATAGCCCATTGAATTAGTTAAGATACGTGCAAACTGGTCTGAATATCTATGTTAATAATAATAATAAAAAAAAAAAAAAAAAAGGGTTAAGGCACCACTATTTATATATTTATTTTCATCTCTCTTATGAGAGAGCTGATTGGGATTCCTTTTTGAAAAGTCATTTAATACTACCTCAGACCTCAAGTAAGACAAAAGACACAATAGTCTCCCGGTAGCCCTATATCATACTACACCCTAACATGGTTCCCGTCGAGTGGTCATCCTTGCAGTCACTGAAATGTCTGTCTAAAAACACATCCGATCAGTTTTTGACAACCTGGTTTTGACAGTACTAGATTATTGGCTGGCTTCTTATCAAGCAACCTGTTCCAACAAAAAAGAGATCAACACTTTTAACCCAACTGAAAAACCCACACCTTCAAGTTTTACTTGCAAACTTTTAACCCAGAAAGTCAAGATCAACACTGCCTTCCTCGTGACCAAAGGCAACCAACAATCTTCGCACCATTACATAGCCTCTGTTCCAAAAGAAAAGGAGAAAACCAAAGCCAAAAGCACCCCCCCCCCCCCCGCGCACCAGCGTAGCGTGCACCATCCCTGGTTCCAGCCATAAAAAAACCACACTGCCATTTCAAGCTTTGCCTTCAAAAAAATAAAAATAAAACACGTTACTCATCACAAAGAAACCAAGCCCTGGACTTAAAATCACTATAATCCCTCTCATCCAAACTCCCCCGCTGCTGCTTTCTTTCGTTCGTGATTCCTCCCCCACTGAACACCAGCAGGCAAACAACCTTTGGATCATCATTCTCCCTAGTTTTTTTTCCACCACGTAAAGCAACAAGGAATAGAGAACGGGAGGGCAGGAGAAGATCTGAAAGTGTTGGAAGCCAAAAGACCAGAAGGACCATTCCATTGCAAAATGAAGGTGGCGTCATAAAACCGTGATGGCTTAGAGAACGACCACAGCAGTAGCAACCTTTTTGTTCAGCTTGACAGTTTGGTTCAGCCATAGAACTTCAGTTCCTTTCATAAAAAGCAACAGGAGTCTCTTCCCAGCGGTGCAACAACGGCTAAGTCTTGGTACTCAGCATCAATCTAAAGGAAATCCCGAGATTTTCATTATAGTTGCACTGATAAAATACCAGCAACACCTGGAAGCAAAGGAACCGTGTTGCAGAGGAGTGACACGCCGGTGCTACCACCAGCAACTCAAGCGACTTTGGCCCAGTTATGACTCCATACTGTGTCGGTTATGAAAAGAGCAATGTTTAATGATCTTTTTGGTTGAAGGACAGTGCTATCTAGTTAATGTTTGTAAGTTGATAAAAGCATGATGAATAAGGTTTTAATATTTGCTGGCTTGAAATGCTTGCTCCTGGTTTTTTATTTTTCTGGGTTTAGACATGAATACTGAATATGAACTAAAGGGGCTGTGATTTTTGTCATGAAGTTTTGGGTTTGGATCCTTCGTCATGTTTAAAATTATATCTGTAATGTTTATGGGCATGGTCTGTTAGTTTAAATGGTTACCAGCTGGGCTTTCTCTTTTGATGGATTGCATGTCTTCTGCCAGATGCTAGGGGTTTCTGTTTTAGGCTTTGAACCAAGTAGTGGGCCCAGCTCAACTTGAGCCCAGCCCGTATAAATGGATTAGAATTGCGCCCAGCCTGTTGGATGGGCTGGATCCTCCAAAATTTAACACCATGTTCGTCCTGACAGAATTTTATAAGTTGTTAAACACGTCCTAATATATTTTTGACAGTTTTATTTTATTGATTTTCTTGTTTTCCCAAATAAGCCACAAATAATTCCAAAAAAAATTCTAAAAAAATTTAGGGATCATTTTTAAATTATTTGTGGGTCTCTTGTTTTTTGCAACAATTTCACTTAAAATCAGGTTATAGAATTATATTGTAGAATAAAGACCAAATATTAAAAATATCTTCTTTTCTTTGAAATCTCAAAAAAAAAAAAAAATCAAAGATTCAAAACAAAAATATTTTTTTATTTCAAAAACATGAAAATATATTTTTATTTGTGTGTATAAGGCCAAATCTCTCAAAAATAGAAAAATTATATTTGCATAAATAATAAAATATACATTGGCATGATTAAGCATCTTTAAACACCAAAATTCAAGAAAAATAGTTTTGTTGATATTTTAGCATGTATTTTTGGATTTAATAATTAGTTTACTAAAGTCATGCAAACTTGACTTATTTTTCAAAAATATTAAAAATTTATTTATTTATTTATCATCATCTAAGTTTATAAATTTATAGGTAAGATTTATTCTTGATATTAAAAAAGACACTTTTTTTATTTTTATTTTTTAGACGTTAGAGTGGTTAGGTTTAATCCATAAAGTTATAGTCCATTGTATTAATATGGATCGACTTTAACCAATAAATAGATTAACAGTTAGAAAATACATACAATACCTTAGTTTCTTTTAGACAAATAAAAAAAACAATTTACCTTAGATAAAATGTATTAAGAGTAATAGATCTTTTCTATAGACAACCAATCGTTTTATCCAAATTCTAGGAACAATTATGATTCCTAGTGATCCAAATATTAGGTGATGACTCCACTCATTTTTACTGATAAGAAACAAGAATTCCTTATTTTTTCCATTCATCACCACAAAGATTACGATCTGAAAGGATAATCATTATGATGTCGCACATGCGTGACAAACATCATCCCCTTTAGGTAGGATACTCTCCACTTTGTTATAAGAGTGTTGCAAACTAACCTCTTTAAAAATCATATCGCCCTAAAGGCTAAATTGAATAACTATCATGACCTTACAGATCTAGAAAACACATAAAAAAAATGTTAACAGTATCCTAGAGCTTGTGACATAAAAGATTGATGTTATGTACAAAAATTTTCCTATAACTTTTCATGAATTTTTCAAGATATGGTATCATAGCCTTGAACTCGACTTCATTCTTAACCTTCATGATCTTTGTGTGAAGCTCATCTTTTATTTCAGTACATTCCAACAAAAAAGAGCATAATAAAGCTTTTTTCTGTCACCCAATAAAAAGATGAAAGCACTAGAACATATTTTAAGTAATTCAATGAAAAATGCTAAATGCGAAAAACCTATTTGAATGTACTGCCAATGAAGTCCTAATATATGGAGTCTATTACTACTCTTAATGGAACACATGTACACTCTAAAAAAAATCAAATCATTTAGTAAATGGTCCAGTGGTAAGAGTTTGGGATCAAAAGATTTGCTCTCCTTGTGGTTTCAGGTTCGAGCCATGTGGTTGATAATATAATGGCCAGTGGAGGCTTTTATGGTCTTTAACTTCAAGGCCTATGTAATTAGTCAAAGTGTGCGCAAATTGACTCGGACACTCACGTTAATAAAAAAAAAAAATCTTACTACCATGAAAAAAGTACAAAAAAACTATATTTGAGGGAGGAAGACAATATGACTATGCAAGGTCACCCTCATTTATACATGATAGAATCTTTACAACATCATTAATCTCTTACTAGAGTAACTAAGAAAAACATCAAAGGATACATTCATGTTCACCTAATGTCTTTTAAACTCTTGACCATATCTCTCATCACCATATATACTACGATATTAACTATAATTAAAAAAAAAACTATGTGAAATACTCCCCTTCAAAAAAAAAATGATTTACAATTTAATTAATTTTGTATTACACTTGCCCACATGTTGAACATTATCAAATATTTGCAAATTTATTTAGCTAAGGGAATTGAATTATTATTTTTTTTCCCAAGACTAAAATGAAAATATAACACAATTTTCAAAACAGGCATATGATGTATATTCAATTTAGAATTTTCAGTGTTAATGATTTTTTTTTAAAATACTATAAATCACATGACTTAATATCTTACAAAAGGGTTTAATTAAAAATGAATAACGATGAACATAAAATACTCCAAAAGATATAATTTCAAACTCTTACAAAAATTTTAAGCAAATTAAAGTAATTTGATATAAGTTGATTCAGAATTAAAAGAATTTTTATTTTTATTTTTCCTGTTTCTTTTCTTTTATGTTTTATGTAAATATCAAACTAAGTGATAAAGACATGAGCTTCAATCTAAGGCTTCTCTCTTATTTTATCTTTCTTCAAAATTAAAATCTAGAGTTAATAATTTGAGATTTGTTCATTCTTTTCTATTTATATGGCAAGAGCACCCAGTGATGTTTTTATTAATGTTACAGAAGTGAGATAGTAAGGGTTGATATTCAAGTATTCACCATAGAACTCAGCGTTAAATAGATAGGATTGGTTAAACAAGATAATGCTTTCTCTTTTCATTTTTTTTTTTTAAAAAAAAAAACAGGTGTAGAAGGCCATCATTGGTGATAAGAAATTGAGACCAGAAAGAAAGAAAGATCGAAATCTCAAGGCCTTAAAAAACTAGTATAGTTTAGAATTAGCCCATTTTCTTCTTGTAATCTTACTGTTCACTCACTCCTCCACTCTCGGCCGAAAACAACAGAAATCCCCGTACCACCACCAATGCCAATCTTCAAAACCCCATTCAACGGCTACTCCGTCAAGTTCAGCCCTTTTTACGAATCGCGTCTCGCCGTCGCCACTTCCCAGAACTTTGGAATCCTCGGAAATGGCGGTCTTCACGTTTTATCCCTGCCTCCTACTCCCTCCTCCCCGCTCACCGAACTCATCTCCTTCGATACTGCTGATGGCATCTACGACCTTGCCTGGTCTGAATCCCACGATTCCCTCTTAATCGCCGCTGTGGCTGATGGCTCTGTCAAGCTCTACGACACCGCCTTACCCCCAACACAAAACCCGCTTCGCTCCCTCCAGGAGCACACGCGTGAAGTCCACTCCGTCGACTACAACCCCACTCGCCGCGATTCTTTCATCACCTCTTCCTGGGATGATACCATTAAATTATGGACCCTTGACAGGCCGGCGAGCATTCGTACGTTTAAAGAACACGCGTACTGTGTTTATTCTGCTGCGTGGAACCCTAGGCATACGGATGTTTTTGCATCTGCTTCAGGGGATTGTACTGTGCGAATCTGGGACGTGCGTGAGCCTGGAAGTACGATGATAATTCCAGGCCATGATTTTGAGATTTTGTGTTGTGATTGGAATAAATATGATGATTGTATTATTGCTACTGCATCGGTGGATAAGAGTATAAGAGTTTGGGATGTGCGGAGTTTTAGAGCTCCGATTTCGGTTTTGAACGGACATGGGTATGCCGTTAAAAAAGTTAAGTTTTCGCCCCATCATAGGAATTTTATGGTTTCCTGTTCTTATGATATGACTGTTTGTATGTGGGACTTTATGGTGGAGGATGCATTGGTTGGGAGGTATGATCATCACACCGAGTTTGCTGTGGGGGTTGATATGAGTGTCCTAGTTGATGGGTTGTTGGCAAGCACAGGGTGGGATGAGTTGGTTTATGTTTGGCAGCATGGGACGGACCCGAGAGCACCTTGACAAAGGGAAGTTTTTTTTTTTTTTTAAAAAAAAAAAAAAAAAATTGTTTCTGACTTGTTTTTTGTTAGAGTTTTGTTTTTTTTAATGGAATTCGTAAGTTTAGTAGTAAAAGCATAAATGTGGAAGCTATCTTTGTTGTATTAGTTGTTTATTTATCTTATAGTTGCGATATATGTCTGAATGGATGACATTGTTTAATAATGTGCTTAGCAGCCCTGCATATCAGTTTTAATAACACAAAAAGTAGTGTAGTTTTCTGCTTTGATGAATTTTGGGGGTTTTATCTTCATTGACATGTTTACGTTTAGGAATGTTTCACATAGTTTCGGTGTGAATTTTCTTTATAAATGAAAAATATGACTTGCTTTCTCTCATTTACGAGACGTGAACCTATGGCCCTCTTTTTTGGAACTGGTTTAATACATCTGAAATCCATTATCTTATGTTATGTGATGGATTGAATGTGTGCTGTCATGTCAATTAAAGCATGACTGTTGGAGTCGATCCCCCCTTCAGTGTACAATAGAAATGAACTGTGCATGAATTGATAAGGCTATTTATCCACCTCTCTATTATTGAACTGGATGCATCGCCATGACATTGTGTTTGGCTGATTCAACAATTATATGCATTAGATCCTGGCACTTTACATCAAAGGGGAAAGGTGGTGAGGTAGACTCATGCTGCAACTCAATTCAATTGGTTTGGAAAACCATAATTCTTTTCTATCAAGTTTGTGATGCTTTGATCTGTTGTTATTCTACTTTGATTTTAAGGTGTATCTAGTGGATTTGATTTTACTTTGCAATTTTTTATCTTCCTATCTCTTAATTCCTCGAATAGCACCATTTTCTTCTAGATAAATATTAATTGCTAACATTCCTCTGTTAGCAAGTCTTTGTGTTTCATTTCATGTACAGGATTTACAGATCGTGTGAGATCAGATATGAATCTGGGGTTTGAGAGATAGTATTATGCTTTTGTTGTCATATTCTTATGTTAAATTTAGGGGTAAATACTTACATTTGCCATTGCAACTCTTATGCTTTGTGGTTATGTCTGTGTCATTGCTGATAGTTCATAACAGAAAGGAGAAGAAAAACGATGAGATTGTGATCGGGTGTCATGTTATATTTAAGTTTGAGTTCTTTTATAAAGAAATTTGATTGTTGAATAGAGTATTAGTGGAGAAAGAGATAGAGAGATCATTTCTTCTTTACAAAGCAAGACAATGTGGTGGATTTGTTCCTGGCACTGAAATGGACCACACCATACCTCCTGAGTATTATGCATCAAGTCTGCTGAGCTCTACTCTTTTTAAGGCAACTGTCTTAGCCTAAGGGATGGTTTAAATCCTATGCAGAGAGAATTGTCTCTATACTAGGGAAAGCCAACTTTTCACATTTTAGCTTCCAATCACTTGGCAAGACGTTGGACTTTTGGTTACGAGATATGTTTCTTTATCAAAAAATTTGTAAGTATTTTTACCTTTGACTGTGGCATTTGGAGGGGTTTTCCAAGTGCTCTCAGGTTAACGGTTGGAAATTCAAACCAACTTTAGTGTGTATTAGGTGAACTGTTTATATAAATAGCTTCCATGTGTTTTTTAGGTATCCAAAAGCATGAAGGGATGGTGACTTTTTAAGGGCTGTTGGTAGCCAGTGAGTTGTGTTTTGCTTGAAAGCCAACCCAGCTTCAAAGTTGGATCAATATCTTCGTCCTACTTGACAGACATGTACATGCAGAAGCTCCCTGAAATTGATTTGGAGAAGACCAGTACATATAGAAGCTTTTGTTCACTAAGAGCTGAGAGACGAGGTTGAACAAAACTCGTGTGCACTGCCTCCAAAACTTAGCTAATTGTGTATAAACGGAAATTCTATGGATGCATTTCTTCAAGTGAACTTAATTGAGTCAAGTAAAGCTGCCGAACTCCAAAACTTAGCTAATTGTGTATGGTCTTTCCATTTCGAATAATTTTGCTTTTTATCTACTCAATCGACACCGCTATCAGTGTTGAAGTATGGTTTTCACGTGTTATCTGTTGAGGATACCCTTGCATTCCTGTTCTAAGGTGATCTTATAGAAGTCCAGGCAAAAAAATTGTGTTATAGTGATGGACTCCATGAAATACCTCCAACCACTACTAGAAAATTAGTAAATGGCAATGGAAAAGTTGACAGAAAAATAATTCTATCGATACTGCCCGATATTTTAAGGTGTATCTAGTTAGATTAATAATTTATATTTTTTTATATAGTATTTTTTTATTAATTTTGAAAACTAATTAATGAATGAATTGACTCTTGAAGAAAACTTTTACTGGGACATGAAAAACGAAAGTGTAGGAAAAACACGGTATAATTAGTTAACTATCAAGCAATAAAATGTTGTATTATTATAACTTTATGTCCTTATATAATTTTTGTTTAATAAATTTCTGTACCAGATTATGCGATTTGTGATATTATTCTAAAAAATATACAATAAATAGAATTGGCTATGCTGACATAGTGTTGTGAAAAATTTATAAACCGAGATATATCATAAAGGATAATTGAGATAGATTTAAAAAATTTATGGCATCAAATGAATTTAAAAAGCTCTTATAATTTGAATTTAAAAAATATTAAAAAACTCATGATTAAAAAAAGTATATTAAAAAAGTATTTTTCCCTTTAGACACCCACTTGCGACTATAGATGATCAATCGAAGCATGGAATAGTCTAGTTGCTTGTGGTTCCTCCAACTTAGAGACCTAATTGATGGGTATCTTCCTATGCCTACTTGTATGTGCGTGTGTGTGTATATATCTATCGACCGTTGTTAAAAAGATATTATGCTCATTAAAGCTAAATCTTAAGCAGAATCCAAAGCTTAAAAGAGCACAAAAAAAAGGAGACAAAACAGTGAAGTTACAGTGTCAAACACAAAAACAAGGACGAAGCCGATAGTTTTGAAATGATTACTCCTATTTTTTATTGCAACTTCTTTTTTCTTTTTTTGTTTGATAGGAAATTCTCACTGCAACTTAAACTAAAAAGATAAGAGGGCATTTTTCTATTCTATTTATGTATATTCTTTTCTCCTTTAGTCTCCTCTATGATACTTGTCCTCGACTGCAATCGGGATTTGAGCCTTAGGGAAGGGAAGGCAGAATAAAGAATATAATAGAGATATTCGCATGGAATCCTAGTAATTTTCGTGAGTTCTAAAATTACAAATTAGAAAATTCTAAATTTGTTTTTACAAAAAAAAAGCTCTTTTGACTCGTGTAAATATCTTTTTAAACATGCATTTTTTGATAAGCATACAAGATCATATTATTTCTAACTAGGAATATCAAGTATTTGTTTTAAGCTATTTTTGAAAAGGGTGTTGTGATGGCACGCCGTGATTTGTCAATAAATTTATTCTTTGATTGTAATAATGATATTTTATTGTTTCTAACTAAATAAATAAAAAAATCTAGAGTATGTAAGCATCACTTGGCTATTTTTCTCTTGCATGACATCTGAAAAGGTTTAATTACCAAAATAATGCCTATTATCTACTATGTAGGATGATATTTTTGTTTTATTAACGTGAATATCCGGGTCAATTTTAATGTATTTTGATTAATTTTATAAACTTTAAAATTAATAATTATATAAATTTTTAATGACCTTGAGAAGACTCAAACTCATGACCAAATAATACCTCTTCTTGTAAACACATTTTGGGTAGCATGAAAAACATGCCTTCTTTTATGTTTTTGTTTTTTAGCACTTGGGTTCTTTTTGTTACTTAATCTTTTTTATAATTTGATTCTTTTTACTTTTAGTTTATTTAAAATTGAACTTGGTAATATATTTCGTTTAACTTTGTATATGTTTTGATATTAAATTGATGTTTGATTTGGTAAAATTAAATTCAAATTGATAGAGTAAACATAATTAAAACTTTAGGGACCAAAACTTACAATGAAATAAGATTCCAACCTCTTTTTTTTATTATTTGTTTTTACTATATTGGGGACATTTTTAAGTATTTTAGTCCATAAAGTGTTTAATTTCTTTGTTTTCTAAAAATTTTATATTTTCATCCAGAACTTCATTTTATTTACATTTCAATCATTAAGTTAGAGGAAAAAAAAGAGAAAGTAAATGAAAATAACAGAGGAGAGAGAAAGTTATTGTTTACTCATGTTCTAGCAATATAAAAAAAATTATTCTTGGTGTTAATAAGTTTCATTTCATAATAGGTGTTTTATTGAAATATTCTTTACTCCTCATCTTATAAAAAAAATGTATATAAGGCTTGGGTAGTATTTTTTGAATCATGACTTATTTTGGATTTTTTACTGATTAAACACTATATTATATTGAGGTTAGATATGAGTTTATTGAAGTTTATGAGGTGTTTGTTATGTATTTTTAGATAAAAAAAAATATTGAGAAATAATTTTTTTTTTATGATAAAAAAGGATGGGGTAGATTTGTCATTAATATTTTTACTGCTAGAGATTATAGAATTTAAACAAGGTGATGTATTGTTTATGATAGCAAATATTATGTTATCTATTTTTTTTTTAAAAAAAAATAACCGATTTAAAAAAAGACCTATGCTCACGAGCTTGTGTTGGTAGGCCCACACGCATCGCCTAATCTATAATGGCCCAAACATGCTAGGACACCTATGCCGTGGACTTAACTTTTATTATTTTTTCATTTAATTTTTACTTTAAATTTATTTTTTAAAATAATAATAAATAAATATTATTTTGTCTATTCCTTAAATTGACTCAAAATGCATATTTTATTTTATAGATACCATTGATTTTTTTTAATAATATTATAGTTGTTTTCTTATAATATTAGCAAATGTTAATTTCGTACATCCATCATGATTGCTTTTTTTTTTTCCCTTTAAAAATATTATTTGATGGCTTTCAAGTGATTATTTATTTATTTTATCAAAATATAATTAAATAAAAAATAATAAAAAGTACCCGTGACATTCTATAATTTGATCAAAATTACACTATCTTATCAAGTTTTGAAAAATTATAATTTGTATTCTAAACTTTATACATGCACTAATACATGATATGTTTATAAAAAAAATCAGCAAAAATTATCTGATTATATATAAAATAACATATTACAACTTCAACATTAAATAAAATTAAAAAAACCCTAGCTTCCACTTTTATTCTTCCTCATCTTTGTATTCCTAACATCGAAACCTACAATGAGACTTTGGATCTAGAAACATGCAGTCCTATTTATCAAGGCTCCATCAAACCTTAATGAAGCTGTCAAGGCTAATATGATAGGGAGACTGTCAAGGATCACCATGAAAGCTTGACAAATGAGGCAAATTGATATCTCAAGCCATCTTCCCTCCCCATCTTTCTCCCTAACATATCCTCTTTAGGCTCTCTCTAACACCCAAAATCCTAACACATAACAATTCCGGCAGAATTTTGCCACTAAACAATAAGATTCAACAATAATTTCTTTGATAATTGGTTCAATAAACCTCAGAAGCCTCTCTTTTGAATATATATATATATATATATATATATATATATTACTGACAATTTTTTCTTTAATTGTTTTGTTACTTTATCTGTTTTTATTCTCAATTTAACCTTTTCATATTAAGTTGAATCGAGGTTAAATTTTGATATTTTATTTTGGTTAACTTTATGTAAAACTTTTATAATGTTAAAAATAATTTTTTATGTTGAGTTAATGTTCAATTTGACAAAATAAAATTTAATTTAATTGACTTAAATCAATTAAAAGTTTCGGGATTCAATTTTAAACTGAAACAAATATTTAGTTTTTTTTTAAGAAATAATATTTTTATCTTAACTTCTCAACTTAATTTTTTATTGTAATCAATAAATTTATTTTATTTATTGATATATATAATTCTTGAATAAATTAATAAACTTTTTAGTTTATAATTTTCTTGATGGTTAAAAAATATTAATAGCGCCAACATCTTTTTTTATACTGAAACTTATCGCGAGGAATCAAACTAGTGTTAACAATACAAGAATTTGTAGGCATCTATCAATTGTACTAAAACATGTATAAAATTTCATTAACGTGTATTTAATTTGTGTTTAATCTAATGACATTTAAATATTTACACGTTTATAAACGTTATACATATATTTTAGACTAGAAACATGCCTTATAAAAAATAAATCATATACTTAGAAAAATAGTTCTTAACAGAGAAATGGAATTTTAAAAGTAAAATACATTTATATTAAAACAAATCAACAACATATTTTTTTAATTGAGAAATCAAATTAGAAATACATATTTTTTTTTATAAACAAGAATAATTATATCTCATCTTAAAAAGAGATGGTATGGCATACTTTTGTCACATATTTATTTATAAATATTATTTCAGCAATATACTGATTTTTTGATCAATAAAAACACATAATGAGTAAAGACTATCTTGGAGTATTTCTATCAGTTTATAACTAAAAATATTGTTGGAATGTACATAATGCTATTGATGCAATGGAGTTAAAATCTGCAGACGATGGAGTTAAAGTCTACAGCCATGGTTAGCAGTTAAGTTAGTCATGACAATTGCAGTTAAAGTTAGTTAAAGCATATAAGTGAGTTATAACTGTTGCAGTTAGTTATAGCAGTTACAATTAGATGTAGCAGATAGATATATATATACTTGCACCATCCTATAAATACAAGATACAAAAATATATTGAAAGAGAGGAGAATTCCTTTTCTAAGCAAAACATATTTTTCTTCTCTTAAGCTCCACATTTCTCTTATGCACAAACAGTTTTTGTGCAGCTTTACATGGTATCAGAACACATTTCTAATAATTAGATATATATCTGTACATTTGTTTTCATCATTTTCTTGATCTTTCTAAAACTTTACAAATGTCTGATCACCTAGAGGATAATTCTTTTACAGCACATAATGATCAACAAATGCCTTTATTCAGAATCTTTTTGACGATTCATCCAGCTACTACTACTTGCATCCTTCCGATAATCCTGGTGCTCTTTTGGTCTCTAAGATCTTCACCAGCGAGAATTATATTGCATGGAGTCGATCCATGTCAATTGCTTTAACAATAAAAAATAAAATTGCCTTTGTTAATGGTTCTTTAGCCCAGCCTATCACCACTGACCAATCACTTCGTGTGGCCTGGCTAAGATCGAACAATCTTGTTTTGTCTTGGCTAATGAATTCCATTGCCAAGGATATATGTAACAGTCTTTTTTACTTCACAACAACTTTTGATATTTGGGAAGAATTGAGAATTAGATATTTTAGAAGTGATGGACCAAAGGTTTTCTCTTTGGAGAAATCTTTAAGCTCTATTTCTCAGAACTCCAAATCTTTCACCGAGTATTTCAGTTAATTCAAGGCTTTGTGGGATGAATACATCAGTTATCATCCAATTCCTAGTTGTAAATGTGGAAATCTTGATCTTTGCTCATGTAATATTTTGAAACATCTGACAGAACGACAACAATTAGATTATGTTATGAAATTTCTTGTGAGTCTTCATGATTCCTATGCTGCAGTCAGGAGTCAATTATTATTTCAATCTCCTTTACCATCTACGGGCAAAGTTTTTTCTTTACTTTTGCAAGATAAAAGTCAGAGGTCTTTGACAAATGCAGTTGGTATTTCTATTGATTCACAAGCAATGGTTCCTGAACAATATATGAATCAATCCTCCATACCAGGTTCAACATATGCCAATTGATTTACTAAACAAAAAGGAAAGGTTGATGCAATTTGCTCTCATTGTGGTTATTCAGGACATCTTGTTAATAAATGCTTTCAGCTTATTGGATAACCTCCTGGAGAGGCTAAGAGGAAAAAGATTTGTTTCTACACTGATTATTGGCAAGAATTTTCAAAGGTTATCTGCTGTAAATAATATTGTTGTTTTGGAGCGAAATTCTAGCACTCCCAACATTGTTTTTTCTCAAGAGCAAATCCAAAATCTGTTCACTCTTGGGAATAGCATTTCCAACTCATACTTAAACTTTACTACTAATGTTGCATCTGCATCAAGTATGTCCTTTTCTTGTCACACCATTTCTTTATCACAAAATCAATTCACTTGGATTCTTGATACCGGAACAAAAAATCATATAATCTATAGCCCTCTTCTCTTTGATTCAATTGTTTTGCCCATAACTCCTTCCAAGGTTCATTTACCAAATGGTCAAGTGATTCCAATTGTTTTTACTGGAACTATTAAATTTTCTCCTGATATCGTTTTACACAATGCTTTTTATGCTCCATCCTTCACTGTTAATCTTGATTCTATCGTAAGATTAAATGCTAATAATTCTGTTAGATTTTTTTTCTTCAAACAAAATGTTTCTTGCAAGATCTAAGCAAATAGAGCATGATTGAGCTTGCTGAAGTTCAATCTGGCCTATACCATCTTCAAAGACCTTTTACTCAATCTGATACTGCAATCCCTTCCAGCTCTATTGGCTTGCCTTCTAGTTCTTTAGTCAAATCATGTATCGTTACCTCTAAGCTTTGGCATTTTCATTCAGGCTATATTTCAGTATAAAAAATTAATCTCCTAAGTAGTTTTGATTCTTCTGTAACGACTACTAACAATTCTATATGTGAGATTTGTCCTTTAGCCAAGCAAAAAAGGTTACCTTTTCCTTTGTCAACTAATAAATCCAATCAACCCTTTCAATTGGTTCACATTGATATTTGGGGATCCTTTTCCGTTCCTTTTTGCTCTGGTTATAGATCTTCCTTACCATTGTTGATGATTACACCAGATTCACATGGTTGTTTTTAATGAAATCCAAATCAGAAACTAGAGCCATTCTTACCAACTTCTTAGCTTATGGTAATACTCATTTCAACACTAATATTCAAACTCTCAGATCAAATAATGGACAAGAGTTTAACATGCCTGTTTTTTTTTTTTTTTTTATCAAAAGCATGGCATCATTCATCAATTATCTTGTGTCGAAACACTTGAACAAAATAGAAAGGTTGAGAGAAAACATCAACACCTATTAAATGTAGCCAGATCTCTCATGTTTCAATCCAAATTTCCTTTACCCTACTGGATGGACTGCATTCTCATAACCACTCATATGATAAATCGCACTCTATCGTCCATTCTTAACAATCAAGCACCACCCTTTGTTTCAAAAACCACCAAGCTACGACTATTTCAAAGTTTTTAGTTGTGTATGCTTTGCTAGCACAATTACAAGCAACCAACAAAAATTTCAGCCACAAGCCACGAAATGCATTTTTCTTGGTTATCCTCAACACATCAAAGGGTACAAAGTCCTTGACTTATCAACTCTCAAAACTTTTATATCTTCAAATGTAGTTTTTTTATGAATCTACTTTCCTATTATTCCAGAAATAGTTCACACATCTTTTGTATTTCCAGATTTTCCTCAAACCTATGATTCCATCTCTTGTATCCTAGCAAAATCTATTTCTCAAAAATTTGTTCCACCTACAAATATACCTTTAGTAAATTCTGCTCATGCACGTTCTTCTTCTAACAACATCTACGCACCCAAAGAAAGATGATCTTTTTGCTACAATCTTTTTAAAGGTTGAGAGTATTCGTGTTCCTCTCCAATGATAAGCATCAAATATGAGATTATGGATGTATACACTCAATTGTCAGATTGATCAATTCTTCTGCAAGACCTAGTTTTCTCATTAGCACAGAGTCTAAGATGATGGATACACGTTCTATTTTGATGAAGTAATTAATAAAATAATTAAATGTTTGTTTTTATAGTTAAACTTGTTTTTTGAATTGTTTTTTTCATTTGAATAAATATTAAATTGATAGTTTTAAGTGTTTTTCGATAGTTTTGATATGTTGATGTTAAAAATTAAAAAATATCTAAAATTTTTTTGATGTATTGTTAATTAAAAATTACCATATACTGCATTACCAAACCCACTAATTACATAATTGAAATAATAAAAAATCACTACTTTTTTTTTTATTTTCTTATACATTGATTATGATAAGAGAAATGGTACAATATCTAAAGTTACGCTAATATATTTCTTTTCTTTTCTAACTGAGAGTAGTGTCAAAGAACCATCACAATCCAATAGCTTAAGCTGTTAGGTTAGGTCTCAAGATATGATTTATATTATTCTCTAACACACCCCCTCAAGTGAAAGACCTTTGAGCTTGAAACTTGCACAGGCCCACATTACCTTGTGCTTAATTTTTATCAAATAAATGAGGATGGTGAGATTCGAACTCGTGGCCACTTGGCCATCAAAGCTCTGATACTATGTTAAAGAACCATCACAACCCAATAGCTTAAGCTGTTAGGTTAGGTCCCAAAATATGATTTATATTATTCTCTAACAAGTAGTGCTTTTCATCTTGATTAATACATACTGAATGTAGTGTCATTCTTTCATTTCCATTCCATAATTTGTTATCTCATTCCATTTTATATAATAATTAATATGACCTTATTGAATATATTAATTTTATGTTTTTTTTTTCTTCAAAATAGCAATAAAAAAAAGGCGTATGGTTATAAAAAGAAGAAAGAAAACCCTATTTATTAAGAAGATATAAAATTAGAGGATTGGTTTCTATATATAATCATTATAATTTTTAATCTCTAATATATATAATCATTACATTATATTGAGAGACTTATTCATGAAATTTGTAATATATACCAACTCAATTTAAGTTTGCAAGAAAAAAAAACATATAGCATGATTTTTTAAAAAATAAAGTCATATATATATATATATATATACATTCTCTTGTATATTATTATTATTGTAAAAAAAAAAAAAAGAGGTAAAGAAAGACTATTTCAAGACTTGTTACTTTGAAGATTTCGATAAAATATAAGAAATATATTAAATTAAATTAAATTATTTTATTCTCTACAATAAATAATTAAGTGAGAATAACAAAAAAGTGGAGTAAAAATAACACATCCTTACATGAAATCTACAATAGGACCCATGATGATATGGTGGATGGCGTTTGGGAACCAACAATTTGAGATATAACTTTTAAGAATTTTATCTTTATTGTTTTCCATTTAAAATGCATTAAATCTGGATATTAGTATATAGTTAAAGAAGAACATGATAATGAAAAGACGTAACTAAAGAAGAAGGGGAGACATTAGGAACCAAATGCCACACAAACTGTCATCCATGAATAGAATTGCATCTTATATATTTACTGTTACCACTGTGAGCGGTATTCTTACATAATTTATTTGATATTATGATAGCAATGATTTTTTAAAATATATTTTATTTTAAAATATATTAAAATAATTTATTTTTTATATATTAACATATCAAAATAATATAAAAACAATTGGAATTAAACACACTTCTGTTTTTCTTCAACTTTTTCACACTCTATAATAGAAGATCAAGAGTGAGGAATGGCAACAAACAGGAAGGACGCGAAGGCTCCAATTTATATATAAAGCTACGTGAAGGAAAGAGTTGCGCCTAAACAACGACAAGAAGTATTAGGTTTTGTTACAAGATATATATATATATATATATATTTGCCATTAATCTATATATTAGCATATATAGCATCTTCCTATTATGATTACCCCAACTCTCCATTCCCTATCTTTATTAACTTGCTATTTGCTCGAATCTTTCCAAATTTTATCCTTCCCTTTGAACAAGTTCTTAATCGGCTAAAGAATTATGAGAGACACCACCTTTTTGTAATAGTTTGTACAACGAAAATATCTCCCAATGCTTTATGACGAGAGAGGATCAACCACTTTATTGTATTTGTGGTTTCCTTTCACCACTAAAATTGCAAGAAAATAATGGATTGTTATCACTTTGCAAAATCTAACCTAATCTAATCCCATCTCCCATCCATCCCCAACATCACAAAAAAAAAAAATTGCTAGTTTTTCGTTCTGTGATATTTTAACCCATTTGTGTGTGTGTGTGTGTGTGAGAAACCTTAGTTCGAAGGACAAAATAGTTAAGGAACTCAGTAGCTTCCGATTTGAAGGCAGTTGAGAGTTCAATTTATTCGGTGTGTAATAGAAAACATGAATGACGTACGATCTTAACCTGTAACGACGATAATTTATATATTTTCAGAAACAGAAGAGGAAAAAAGAGGACCGGAAATGTCACAGGAAAAAGGTAGGTGGAAGATTTATTTATTTTTGAAATAATAATAATAAAAAAAAGAGGAATAATAAAAGAGGAATGGATAATGATCAATAGGAGCACTGGTCATAGCAAGTGGCAGCCCACCAACCACTAGCTCTAAAAAAAACACTATGTCTATACTGTATCTTTGTCTTCAACAATACAGGCCCTCTTTCTCTATCTTTTTCTCATTCTCCCAGGCCACCAGCTTGATCTGCTCCTGTATCGTTATCTCCATCCTCACCATTACACCTCACCATATGTATGCACAAACTCCTCCTCCTCCTCCTCCTTCCGTGCAGGCCACCAGCTCTCACCATTGAAGCCTTTCTTCTTATCTCTCTCTCCAAGTTTGAATCCACCACTTTTCCACGCCTGCTGTGTCTTTATCTTCATCCTCTAAATTACAGTTCACCTATACACACACATGACACTCTCTCCAACTCCAGGCAACCAGTTCCACTTGTGTGTTTTCATCTTCGATATATTGGCACCTTGTAAGAAATTCTCTATATCTGTGATAATCCGCCTGTCTCTATTCTGGAATCTTTCGTCTTCACCATAGCGCAAGGGTGTAAGAGATGCATCTCCGTTCTCCCTCTCACACCAGGTTTAGGTTTGTCTTCACTTTATCTTCTTTTTCACACCACATAAAAGATTTGAACGTCGTTTATCTCTCTCTGTCTCTCTCTCTCTCAACACAAACCACCAATTTGTGCTCTTGAATAATCTAATCTTCTTCTATTTCTTTTTTCCACTCATCTCCTTAGGTAGAAAATCCGGGCTCCCAGTCCCTGCAGCTCCGTGTATATATAAAGAACACAGTTTCAAGTTGTTGTGTATAACCATCACCTTCCCACGAAAAAAGATACACTACTCATCATCATCCTTTGTCTCTCGTTATCATTTTATCCATATATAGAGGATCCACAGAAAGAAATACTCCACGTACGTAAGTGGTTACTGATCATGTACATGTAGAAGACATGGCTAGAAACTTTAACACTAATGTTCATTTCCATGACATACCAGATGCAATCCTTTCCAGCATATTCTCCTTGATAACAGATACACGTAGCCGCAACGCTATGTCCCTTGTGTGCCTTAAATGGCACTTGATAGAGCGCTCTACACGCACTTGTCTCTCTCTTAGAGGCAATATCCGTGACCTCTTTCTTCTCCCAACTTGCTTTAGAGCTGTCACTAATCTTGATCTCTCATTGGTTTCCCCTTGGGGGCGTCCAATTCTTGATTCCTCACCAAACACTACCCTTCTTGCTCAAGTTCTCCATTATACCTTTCCCTCTGTTGTAACTCTCACTGTTTATGCAAGAAATCCTTCAATCCTTCATCTTCTTGCTCCTCAATGGCCTAACTTACGCCAGATTAAGCTTGTTCGCTGGCACATGCGATCTCCAACTACTTTGGGCTCTGATTTTCTTGCATTGTTTGAGCATTGCCATTCACTTGCCTCACTTGATCTCTCACATTTCTATTGCTGGACAGAAGATTTACCTCCAGCCCTTGAAGCATACCCTTCCATTGCTGCTTCTTTAAGCCATCTTAATGTCCTTAATTACACTTCAGCTGATCAGGGATTCAAGTCCCATGAGATTCTTGCCATTACCTCTGCATGCCCAAATCTCCGTGAATTTTTAGCAGCCTGTGTATTTGACCATAGATACATTGGTTTTGTTGGAGATGAAACCTTGCTATCTCTTGCCACAAATTGTCCACGCCTTTCTCTTCTTCACCTTGTCGATTCTAGTTCCTTGTCTGCTGCCAGAGGTGATCCAGATAATGATGGATACACGACCGAGGATGCTAGAATCAGACAAACTATGCTAATTGAAATGTTTTCGGCATTGCCATTGCTTGAAGAATTGGTTCTTGATGTTTGCCACAATGTTAGGGATACGTGGGTAGCACTGGAAATGCTTAATTCCAAGTGCCCAAGGCTCAAGTCTTTAAAGTTGGGACAGTTTCACGGAATCTGTAAGGGAATAGATGCACGGCCCGATGGGATTTCACTGTGCAGCAGATTGGAATCATTGTCAATCAAGAACTGTGCTGACTTGACTGATTCTGGTTTGATTTCAATCTCCCTTGGCTGCCCAAGACTCACCAAGTTTGAGGTCCAGGGTTGTAAGAAGATCACGAAATTAGGGATGACAAAACTAGCTTCTATTCTGAGGAAAACTTTAACTGAAGTGAAAATCTCTTGTTGCAAGAATCTCAATACCGTGACCTCGTTGCAGGCATTGGAACCGATCCGAGATTGTCTACAACGATTGCACATAGATTGCGTGTGGGAAATGGTTGAACAATCAGGATCGGAGGCTACCAGTTCAGCTAAATATGATGGATTCAAATGTTCAGACAAGAGACGTGGCATTTGGGAAGACGCAAACTTGAAGAAGAAATACAAGAAGTATAATGACAACGAGAATGGGTACGCCTCTAGTACTTGGGCAAAACTGCAGTGTCTTTCACTTTGGATTGCAGTCGGCGAGCTGCTGAATCCATTGGTTTTGGCAGGATTGGATGACTGCCCTATGCTGGAGGAGATACGAATAAAAGTTGAAGGTGACTGTAGGCATCAGTCAAGGCTTTCCCCAGATGGTTTCGGTCTCAGCTCCCTTCGATGCTACCCTCGGCTTTCGAAGATGCACATAGACTGTCAAGCTGCCATAGGATACGCTCTTACTGCTCCTTCTGGACATGCAGATTTGAGCCCGTGGGAGAGGTTTTATCTTAATGGGATTGGAAGATTGAACCTCACGGAGCTCAACTATTGGCCTCCACAGGACATTGATTATAATAAAAGGAGCCTATCTCTCCCAGCAGCGGGGTTGCTTGCACAGTGTAGGACTATGAGGAAGCTATTTGTTCATGGCACAGCTAATGAACATTTCATGACGTTTCTTTTGAAAGTAGAAACTCTCAGAGACGTCCAGTTGAGAGAAGATTATTACCCTGCACCGGAGAATGACAACAGCACAGAGATGAGAATAGACTCTTGCTCTAGATTTGAGGATGCTCTCAACAGGCGTGCGATACCTGATTGACTAATTGGGAGCTCAGGATTCTGTACCGTTGCTGGTTGAATTGTATATATATTAGTCAAACATAATAAAATGTAAAAATTGTGGTAAATGTGACCATATCGTAATAAGAATATTTATTAGAAGTATATTATAATAGTTATTTTTTTAAAATATTAAAGTTTTGAAAGCAATGACAAACAAAACTAAATAAATATAAAAACTCTCAACCATCATGTTCGTTTGTTATTGCATTTGAAAGTTTTGCTTTGGCTCTAGGATAAAGAAAGTAATTGCAGATATATAGCTGTGGATGAAAAGATTCATCTTTTTCTGTTCTTTGTTTAACCTTATTTATATAACATACATCAGAAAAAAAAAATACGAGTAGCTCTTAATTTATGATTTATAGATAGTTGAGACAGTGCAATCCTTCATACATATGCATTAAGCCATAACAACTAAATGGTATAGGTGAAGTGTACATGAAGATGTAGCCTTAACAACATAACATAACATCCTCGTTGACATATGGGTTGTTGAGATGAACAATAATAAACTAAAAAGAAAGAAAAAAAAAGAAAAGAAGGAGAAAAAAATAAAAGAGAACTAAAAAGTCCAATCAAACTAAATTTTAAAAAAATCAAATCAGTTGAATATGGCTCAGTTGTCCAACTAAATTTCTTGGGCTTAATTTGATAAAGGTCAAATCAAGCCTGAAGGAATCAAACCAAGCCTTAAATGGGCTTTGTTGAAATCAGCTTGACAAGAGTTAACCCGAGCCCAAGTGGGTCAAATCAAGCCTAAAATGGTTTCAATATTTGAGTTCGGTTTGATCATGATCAAACCAAGCTCAAAGGGATCAAATTGAGACCAAAAGAATTGGTTAGACTATGTTTGATTATGGTCAAACTGAGCATGAAATAGGCAAACTAAGCCTAAAATAGTCTAGTTGGGCTTGTTTTGACCAGATCAAACAAAACCCCGTGTTGGCCTTGGTTTGACCGTAGTCAAACAAAGCCCAAAAGAGTCAACTTGAGCCTAAAAATAGGCTCGGTTTGATTGAAGTCAAATAAAACTTGAAAAGGTCAAACCTTACTCATAGGTTTAACACAAACTCGTATTACATTTCTTTTTCTTTTAAACCTATATTATTATTTTCCTTTTATTTAATTTATTTACATTTTGTTAAAAAATTAACTTGTAAATATCAAATTATAATGTGAGTAATGAATTAGCCTTGAACCTACTGCATATAATTGTCTGAAATTCTCATCCAAACCCGTTGCACCTTTGGTAGAAATCCCACTGGATATAGCTTAATTGTTAGGATAAACAATTGAGGGATCAATGGTCATGATGAAAGAGTTTATAAAGTGCCCAAACCTCTTTAAAATGGCCCAAGTCTAACTAAAATGAGGAGAAAATGGGAGAGAAATAAAAAAGAGCAACAATAAAGCGAAAAACAGTAATATAAAAGAGAAATAGTAAAGTGAAAATAAGTGAGAAAACATAAAAAGAGAGAGAGAGAAGAATAGTATAAAGAGAAAACAAAAAGGAACATGAGAGGAAAGAAATATAGAAAGAAAGAGGAGTGAATATGGAGAAAGAGAGAAAAGAGGCCGCAAGAGCAAAAAAAAGCTAGTAAGATAGAAGAAAAAAAAGAAAGGAAGTGGAAGGAGAAAATAGCAGTCTAAATTTGAAATCACAAAAAAAAAAAAGCCTATTATCATAACTTTGAGATCAATCTCTATAAGGATATAGCAACAACAAATTTTTAGCTAAAAAGCTAAAAAATCACAAGCATCAACCTTTTTTCCTATGACTTACCTCATTATAATGAATAGTGAAATCCCTCACTATGTTAATTTATGATCCCGTGGTACTTTGGTTTGGCTTTAATTTGGTGGGATGCTTCTTTCTTCCAAGAGATGTATGTCATGAACCCTAGAGTTTTCATGTATATGAACATGTGGATCTTAGGGAACAAGGTTTTCCCGTTAAGTCTTCAAGGTTTTGATTGCATAATAGAATTTGACAAGCCTCGAAGATAGGAGTGTTAGGTGTTTTTTATAAAATATTGATGTTTTTTTGTTAGGCTTGGTTGTCACAGGTTTGTAAGCAAAAGGTGGTTTTGCTCTCTTTGATACCCTTGTATATATGTACTTTTTATATAATAACAAGGTTAATTGCTTATTGTTGTTACTAATTTTTGAATCCCCACATGAATAAATAAGAAGTCAAGAAAAAAAAGAAACAATTATAAAAAAAATTGGAAGAAAATATTGGAAGAAAATCAAAATATATATATCAATAAGAAGAATATATGAGTTGGTTGATGAATATCTTTATTTGTGTTTGGTTCTCATTTTCACAATTATTTTCTAGTTAGTGTCAAAATCATCTTATTAGCATATATATTCCTCAATCTATATTATTATGCATGTACATCAAATTTTGAGTTCATGATTATATATATATATATATATATATATATATATATATATATATATATATATATAGACACACACACACTTGAAAATACATTAGGAATATTTAAACATTTTTTACATTTAAAAGAAATTTGATTTAAATCGTATTGTAGGTAAATATATTGTCATCTTAATATATATTTTTAACATAAAAAGATGTTACCTTGAAATTGTTTTACTCAACTAGATTTTTATTATTCATTTGGTTTTTCTGGACCCAACAAGTCTATTAGGTTATAATGAGTCAACTTCACATGATTTAATTTGAAACTTAAACTATATAAAAAATCAAGTCAAGAGATTTTAAAATTAAATAATTTGGCATGGTTTAATGACACTTCCAAAATATTCACCACTACAACACACAAGTGTTGTTTTACTTTCATGGTTTCTAATACACTCTCATTGAAATGATCTAAATGTTAATGTTTAAAAAAACATAAATGAGACATGCTTTTGAAATAATGATAAATTGAGACAAAGTATTTTAGAATGATATATTTTTTATTATTATTTTAAATCGTCTAGTTTTTTTGTGAATGTATTTTGATTGCTTTTTTTTTTATTAAATAAATGATATGGAAAAAAATTTTGGTTGAAATCAAAGATATTAATAAGAAAAATAAAATTTTTATTAGCAAATTACTTTTGTTCCAATGGAACAAATTATTATATATAAAAAATTAGGGTAATATAATTAAGTGAAAAAAAAAAAAAAAAGAGCTCCCTGCAACACACAATTAAATATCTTTATTTGTGTTTAATTTTTATTTTCACAACTTAGTTTTTAGTTAGCATCAAAATCCTTTTATTAACATATATAATCCTTAATTTATATTATTAAGCATATAAATTAGATTTTGACTATGATTAAAATATATATATATATATATACTTGAAAATATATTAAAAATATTTCAATATGTTTTTTATATTTTTTTAAAAAAATTGATTTAGCCAGCATGTAAATATATATATATAGTTATGCGGAATTTAGCCAGCAAAGAATACTATGGTTTTTAATGAAGAGGTGTCGGATTGGGAGTCCATCTATGCTTTAATATTTCTTAAATTAGCATTTTAGGAAAAGCAAATTGATGAGCACATTATCTACATAGGAAATTATCTTCGTCGTGGTGCAGAAAGCATTCAGCAGTGGGCTTATCTAGCTAGAAGTTGTCTTCGATATTGTTTTTTCAATTTCTAAGTCTTTGGAGTATGGATTATGTATTGTTAAAAATATTTTTTTATCTGATACAGAAAATATAATATAAATTTAAATTATAAAATCAAATCGTAAAATTATAAAATTAATTATATGTCTTTTTAATTAATTATATATTAATAATTTTATCAAAGTAGTATATAAAAATATAACACAATTAAAACAAAAATAAAATGAATTATAGAAAAGTTCAAGCACCTTAAAATACATAATTTAAATCAAATTTATAAATAATTTAAGTAATTTAAAAATACAATACAATTATATCCATAGAATTTCATTAACTAAAAATTAACAAATCTAATATAAATAATTTGTTAATGTGTCATGTAAATTAAAATCAATCTCATTATCTTCATCTTCCTTATTTTTCTTAAAACAATCATCAAGATCATTATCATCTAGAGAATTATTACTGCTATTATTAATACCAACACCGATATTGTGAATATTAGTGATACTACTAGTACATACCAATACCAACACTAATATTATCAATAATATTTAACTCAAAACTCATCGAATTATCTGGATTAATATTAATTTAAATCTCTAAATTATATTCAATACAATGAGTCTTCATTTCAGCATCATCTTTATTACAAGTATTAATTTTTTAAAATCCCATGCATTTAGCAATTCAATAATCAATTCAAATAACCTTGAACTCGATTCTAATAACTTATTTTATTAGTCATTAACTTAACTAATCATCCTATAATTATTAATATTATAGTATAACTAAAACTCTAAAGCCTCAACTTATGTTCAAAAAATTAAAGACCAACCTTTTTTTTATTGTTTTATCAACTAATTGATATGATTAATTAGATTGGATGTTGATTTTCAGAGATAAAAACAGCTAAAATCTATTTTTTACATGACAAAGATCTCATGTTGTCAGTCATTCAGGTCATAAAATCATATATGGTGTTGAATTTTTCATTATATTTAGATTTATGCTTAGTTTTATGTAGCTCAAAAAAAATTAAAAAACAAGTACTATTGTCAAATTTTATATATTATTGTTTATCTTCTAAATTGTTGCTGCTGTTTTTTTTTTCATCCATTATTGTCTGTCTTCTAAACTGTTACTATTTTATTGTTTACGAGTTTCTAATTTATGTATTTATTTCTTTTAACAAACAAGTTCACTACCAGAAAATCAATAAATACAAACGAAAATACCGAGGGAATTACCGTGGGAAAAAAAATTAAAACAAAGCAAAAAAAATGATGACATGTCATTTTTTACCAACAGAATTTATTCCGTCGGTAATTCCGTTGGTAAATCCGTTGGTAAACTGTGAACACTGTTCATCATGTCAATTACAAAGGAAATTACCGACGGAAAATTCCGTCGGTATTTTTCAGAGAGCTCCAGAACTGTTCACCTTCCAATTGCACTACTAATTGTTGTTCTTTACGAACAAAATCACCGACGAATTGAAAATTTGTATGTGTTATTTGGCGGTTTTCTTAAAAAATTCAATTGATTTAAAATTTTCATTTAAATATTACAGACGGATTGAAAAATCATCGGTAATTTTTTACGGTTTCTGAAAACCTTTTACGTAATTAAAAATTTAAATTAAATATTACCGATGAAATTACCGACGAAATAATTAAAAAAAATTAATATTCAATTATCCGTCGGTAATGCGTCCCAATAAAAAACCTGAATCTTCTTCTTCTACTTCTACTTCTTCTTCTTCTTCTTCACTATATGTAAAAAATATCAATATTTATTTCTTTCTCTTCTTTTCTCTCCTCATCTCCTTCTCTTTTCCTCTATACTCGGGTATGTCTTCTTCTTCTTTCTTCTTTTATCCTCTTAGTTTTTTTTAATTAATATGCTTTATGAAAAAAAAATTTCTTAGCTTCACTTACAAGTACATTAAGGTAAGATTTTTCTTTTTTCTTATTTTTTCATGATTTTTTTCACTATATTTGTTTTTTATTTTATTTTTAATTGATTTTGTTCTTAATAATTGTATAAATGTTGTTGTGAGATTTTTTTTTCATATGAGATCAATTTTTAGTTGATTTATTTATAGGATTTTTAAATTTTTAGCAATTGCAACTTCATTTTTTTCATATGAATTTTTTTAGTTGAATTAATTTTTTTGTTTTATCTATTTGTTGTAAATTTGTTTGAGTTTATTTTCTTATTCCTTTTTCCAATCACTTTTAGTATATATTATACAATGTAAATTTATGTTAATTTAATTATTTTATAATTTTATAAAATGAATTTTTTTAAAATATTTTTAAATAATTACCGATGGATTTACCGATGGAAATTTCCGTTGGTAAATCCGTCGGTAATAAAAAATATTTTTACCAACGCGTCTGTTCCGCCAGTAAATCAGTCGATAATAATTTTTTTTTTATTTACCAACGGATTTACCGATGGAAAAAAAATTACCAACAAAAGATTTACCGACGAAGAATTTCCGTCGGTGATTTCGTCGGTAAATTAATTACCGATGGAATTGTGTCTTACGCCGACGGAAAAATTTCATCGGTAAAACTGTTAAATCTTGTAATGATTTATAAAATATTTAGTAATTTAACACTTTGTTTATTTAAAAAAAAATTATGCTAAGTTTTATATAATTTAAACTAGGAAAAAAGCAAGTATTATTGTCAATTCTATATGTTATTGTATATCTTACTCACATAGGATTTTGAAAGATCAGCTGGTAGCATAGGTTTAACGTAGAGGAAGAACAAGCATTTAGCAAATGTATATAAATTAACTTATAAAATCGTATAATTTTACGAGTTGAGCTTTCTATCTTGACAACAATGATATCTACCTTTTTTTCCTAGTCATCTCCCTGGTGGCCAAGGGCGGAGGCATGCGTGAGCTAGGGTGGGCTCTAGCCTAGGTCAAGATTTTATTAATATTTTTTACTAGTTTTATATAAAGAAAATTTATAATTTTTAATTGAGATATTAAAAAATTCTGAAAATTTACGTGTAGCTTTTTAATATGATGTTTTAGTTTGGGTTAAAATTTCAGAATTTTTGGAGAAATTCAGAAATTTGATAAAAAAATCACAATTTGATCAATTTTACGTTATTGAGTGTAATTTTCAATCCAACCATCAGATTGAGCTGAAATTTTACGAGGGATCTTAAAATATATTGAATAAAATCTAGTTAAAATTTTAGGATGAACAGAGTTTGGTAGAGCTAGAAAAAAAAACATCAAATAAAAGCAAAACAACTTATTAAAGGTAAAATGATTATTTGTCATTAAAAAATAAAGCAAATCAGTTCAAATCAATTGCCGACTGGGCAGAAGTAAAATAGAAAAATAAAAAAAAGAAAAGGAGAGAGAGAAAAAGAGAAAAGTAAGGGGAAAACATAAAAAATTCAAGGAAAAAAAAATAGAGAAGTGAGAGAATAACTTTATAAACTTATAAAGTCCAACTTATAAAATACTAATATAAGAAAGAATCAAGTGAAGGAAGCAAGAATTGAGAGAAGGAAAAAATTTAAGTACTTTATTTTTCAGTTGACATGAGATTGTTATTTTATCCCGGTTGAGGGGTTGTTATAATATTGATTCATATTCGATTATAGATAAATTATATTCCATAAAATATCGAAGTATATAACTTTAATAGTGAGTTTATTTTTACTTTCATTTTAATTTTATATACTTTCAAATTTATTTTTTAATATTTTAAGTAATGTATTTGAATTAAAACTTTACTGTTAATTTTAAAAATTCATATATATAAATTAATAATTTATCTTTAAAAAAATTTATATATTTATTTAATAATCCACAACAGAAAAAATTCATGCCTCCACCCTTGCTGGTGCCTAAGTATTTTATATCCTGAGGTTATACTTTCTAGATTGCTTTACATGAATTTGTTCATGAAGTATTTGAATCATCGAACTTTGTATCAGTGACTTAGTTTCCATGCGACAAAAATGATACTGAGCTATCCATCTACCAGTTTATTGCTAGACTAGTT
Source organism: Populus tomentosa (assembly GCA_018804465.1). NCBI lineage: Eukaryota > Viridiplantae > Streptophyta > Magnoliopsida > Malpighiales > Salicaceae > Populus > Populus tomentosa. The sequence goes on from CM031989.1 coordinate 5,818,943, forward strand.
GGTAGACCACACACGCGCACGCGCACGCGCGCACATATATATATATATATATATATATATATATATATATATATATATATATTGACTCTAATCATTTATCCCAGACACTTATACTTTTTGTAAAGATTTATATATGCCCGGGGGCAGATTGACTGGTAGATGTCTCAAGGCTCTGTCATCAGGTGCGCTACTCACAAGTCAAGGGATGTGAAAAGCAGATGAGCACCATACCCGAAATAGTTTGTTGCTGTAACAAAGATATGCACAAATTATTTAATGATATCGTCTTTGTTAACTCAGATTATGCCTCAATTCTTCAACTTTTAATGCAAACAGCAGAAAATGAGAAATGAGGGCATTTTATTGGCCTGACTGGTAGGCTTGATCAAAATATAGCTTCCCACCTTATACATTTTCCATATAAATTACGAAGTAGCTAGACAGATCAAATAATCACTTGTGTCAGAAATGGATTCCAAGAAATCCCAAATGTCTCTGATAATTTTCTTGCTTCTAGCTTTACTGACATGCTTGTCTTCTAGCCTCCCAGGCGAGCTCCCCATTGTTGTCAATGACTCTAGCGAGCTTGTTTCGGAGGAAAGAATCATTGAAATCTTTCGACAATGGAGAGATAGGCATCAGAAGGTGTACGAACATGCAGCAGAGTCGGAGAAGAGGTACCGGAATTTTAAGAGGAACTTGAAATATATAATTGAGAAAGCTGGAAAGAAAACAGCAGCTTTGGGGCATAGGGTGGGATTGAACAAGTTTGCGGACTTGAGCAATGAGGAGTTCAAGGAGCTTTATTTGTCAAAGGTGAAGAAACCCGTCAACAAAAGGAGCATTGCAAGAGACTGGAGGCAGAGCAACTTGCAGACGTGTGATGCACCTTCCAGCCTTGATTGGACGAAGAAGGGAGTGGTCACTGCTGTCAAGGACCAAGGAGACTGTGGTAAGTTTCGTCGTATGCTCTTACCTGCATAAGGGTTTTTTTAGTCCCGATATGCGGCTTTTTCCAAAAACAAATGACTTTACCTGCAATTGTGTGAGAAAACAATAATGTGGATTCGCTGCTCATGAAATGTTCACAGGAAGTTGTTGGTCATTCTCTACCACCGGAGCCATAGAAGGAATAAATGCCATTGTCACTGGTGACCTAATCAGCCTCTCAGAACAAGAGCTTGTTGATTGTGATACAACCAATTATGGGTGTGAAGGAGGCTACATGGACTATGCTTTTGAATGGGTTATCAATAATGGTGGGATTGACACCGAAGCTAATTATCCGTACACCGGTGTTGATGGTACCTGCAGCACAACCAAGGTTTGGTCCCTCTCATTAGTATATATAACCCCTTGATTAATGCTAATTTATACTGAATATGTTGAATTTACAAGATTAAGAACTTCCTTGAGAAAATTTACAAAAAAAACCTCATTAATGGTGTTGCTACTTGATTAGGAGGAAATAAAAGTTGTATCCATCGACGGGTATACAGATGTAGATGAAACGGACAGTGCCCTCTTGTGTGCTACTGTGCAACAACCCATCAGTGTTGGCATGGATGGTTCTGCGCTAGATTTCCAGCTATATACTGGTGTAAGCTTCTCTGATTCTCTTGCATGGTTGGAACTTCAGATCGTTGTAAGAAAGTGTTGTTTACTAGATTGTTGTGACATAAACAGGGAATCTATGATGGTGACTGCTCTGATGATCCGAACGACATTGATCATGCTGTTTTGATAGTCGGTTATGGTTCAGAAAATGGTGAAGATTATTGGATAGTGAAGAATTCATGGGGCACGGAGTGGGGAATGGAGGGATATTTTTATATAAAGAGGAACACTGATTTACCATATGGTGCTTGTGCAATCAATGCCCAGGCCTCATATCCAACCAAAGAATCTTCTTCTCCATCTCCAACTAGCCCCCCATCGCCACCATCACCTCTGTCTCCGCCGCCGCCAACACCAGTGCCACCGCCCCCTTGTCCTCAACCAAGTGACTGTGGAGACTTCGCCTACTGCCCGAGTGACGAGACTTGCTGTTGCATTCTCAAGATCTTTGACTACTGCATTGTCTACGGTTGCTGTCAATATGAGAATGCTGTCTGCTGCACCGACTCCGTATACTGCTGTCCTGGTGATTACCCCATTTGCGACGTCGAAGAAGGGCTCTGCCTCAAGGTAAGAAATTCTAATCTTGCTGCAAAAATGATAGATGTCAAGCTATCAATTCAGATTCTTTAAGTCGTCTGTCCAAATTCTATAAAATTCTATGGCATAAAGGAAAGGTGTTTTATGGGAAATTTCACGCGCGTGTGTGACAGAGCCAAGGAGATTTCCTGGGAGTGCCTGCAAGCAAGCGACATATGGCGAAGCACAAGTTTCCATGGAGTAAGTTAGAGGAAAAAACGAAAACAGACCGGCATGCTCTCCGGTGGAAGAGGAACCCCTTCGATGCAATGCGGTGAAACACACGCATGGAGTAGAATTTGAGATCCCTTCGTCTTTGCCGTTTCATGTTCTTCACAGGCAGACATTCCTGCTATGAGCATTTCTTTATTTTAATGGACAATTATTTATGTACGCAACAGCCAGCGGTTAAAAGCATAAAAAAATTACAGGGGATATTAATGTTCCTTTTTCATCACAACTCTGCTTTGTTTTCTGTGGCTTTAGCTTCATTTTCCATTTATAGACTCTTTTTCCGGATTCAAAATTACTCAACCATTATCTTTTTTTTTAAAAAAAAATTATTTTATTTTATTGTTCAAGAGAAATGTTCAAAATAAAAATATTATTATGTCAATATGAATGTAAGAACTTGATTGGGTGATATATTTGAGAGGGATATTATAAACTCAATTATAACATGTCAGATTCTTACTTAATTTAAAAGGGAAGGATAAAGTAATTCATCTAAATATAAAAGTATAATTGTTAGACGTAGTTCTGAAAACGAATCTCAATCACTAAGTCAATCCGATAAGTCAATGATATATTATATTAAAATTAATTTAGCACGTTGAATTTAAACATGCCTCACTTCCAACACAAGTTTTAGCCTTGATTTTAACATAATTTTTAATTCATTCAACAATCTAATTAAAAACTTAAAGACTTAAAAGTTTGAATTAACAAACATAATTCCAATATTCAAAATACAAAACAAACTTAAAGTTTCAAGTATGCAAATGAGACCACCATAATTAAAAATAAAAATTCTTTCAACTTTAGGTATTATTATTATTATTATTAACTTAGTTATGTGTGAATCAAGCCACTCAAGAAAATAAAATTTTGACCTGGGTTTTTTCGAGTTAAAATCTTGATCAATTTAATTAGTAACCCGACCAGGCTCCAAGTCTCAAATTTTCCAAAACAGCACACAGGCTGGTGAGCACGTGCTGTATAAGGTTAGTTGAATCCACTCAATTTGCAAAACAGTGTTGCTGAAATGTTCAAACTGTGTCAAACTGCGGAGTTATTTGGGATTGTTATGCTTTTTAAAATAACTTTTTAATTAAAAATATATTAAAATAATTTTTTTTAGATTTTATTTTAAAATCGTTAAAAATATTAAAAAATATTAATTTAATATTTTTAAAAAATATTTAAAAAAAAAAAAAAAAAAAAAATAATATAACACTAAACTAAGACTATGTTTAGAAACATAGGCCAAACATTTTCAACAAATACAATTATTATTTTTTTGTGAAAAATTAACTTTTTTTATATATTTTAGATTATTTTGATGGGTTAATATCAAAATTAATTTTTTAAAAATAAAAAATATCATTTTAATATATTTCAATATAAAAAATACTTTAAAAAATAATTATAATCATATTTTCAAACCAAAAAAATTCAAAAAGCGAAGTAGTGCTGCAGGAATGCCACTTCCACGGAATTCTTTTCATGTTAAGCATCATCAGTTGAGTTTCCATGTGTTTTTTTCTCCATGTTTTCTGGTTTAATTACTGATTACACAAACACTTTATATTTGTTGTAATAGGGACTGTCTCCTGATTAATCTCTCTCTGTACTGTAGTACTACTTTTTTTATTTTATTTTTTCTTATATCTTGAACAATTACTAGTAGTAATTTTGATTGATTTATATACGTGCGTATAAATATATCATCGTGGTTCCTGCTATTTGCTCCTTAGTAAGTCTCCATTTTGCCCTATTCCTAACAACCAAACTATCCTCAGTGGTTCCTGCTATTTGTTCATTTCAAGTGTCATTTTGGTCACTTCAAAATGCAGATTTTGCTTTCCATTTTTATTTACAGCAGAAAACAAGAAATGATGAAGATGTTGTGTTGAGCATGCTGACCGTTAGTTAGGCGCTCTTTTCCCAGGCTTTAGCTGTATAAATCAGAACGTAGATTGCTCCAGAAATCAGCGTAGCCCAGTTTCTGATAAATGGAATCCCAGAAACCACAACTTTCCCTTTTCATATTTTTGCTCCTAGCTCCACTGGCATGCCTCTCTTCCGGCCTCCCTGGCGAGCACTCCACGGTGAGCAGCGACCTGAACGAGGGTCTTTCAGAGGAAGGCATCACCGAAGTCTTTAAACTGTGGAAAGAGAAGCACCAGAAGGTGTACAAGCACGCAGAGGAGGCAGAAAGGAGGATCGGAAACTTTAAAAGGAACTTGAAATACATAATTGAGAAGAACGGGAAGAGAAAGTCAGGTGTGGAGCATAAGGTGGGACTGAATAAGTTTGCTGATTTGAGCAATGAGGAGTTCAGGGAAATGTATTTGTCAAAGGTGAAAAAACCCATCGCCATTGAAGAGAAGAGGAAGCACAGACACTTGCAAACGTGCGATGCTCCTTCTACCTTGGATTGGAGGAACAAGGGGGTTGTCACTGCTGTTAAGGACCAAGGCGACTGTGGTAATTCTCTGTTTCTTTAGATTTTGCATCGCATTCTTTAATTTATTTACTCAGTAACTAATAAATAGCTAATAACTTTATGTTAAAATGAACTGGGCCGCGCGCACCGTTTTAAGCATTTCTCTTCCTTTATTTCAAAATGTTTCTTCTTTTTTCCCTTCAATTTTAAAGTCAATCAATATCTTAAAACTTGAGTGTGTCTCTGTACCTGTGTGTTGCTTTAAGAAAGAGTAAATAAATTTTATATAAATATATGTGTAATTGGGTAATTAATTTGGTCTAATAATGTAAGAAAAGAAAAAAATGTCAGAAGTTAGTATATTATTTCCTTTTTTTATATGGCACTTTTTTAATAATTACAAGCGAGAGTTTTACTTGAATTGGAAGCTTAAATCGATTGTTCATTTAGTGATGTCAATTTACAGCATATTACTTGTGTATAGTATTTATTGCTTAACAACTTTTGCTTTGTTGTATTCCGAGTTTTTACATACTGTTTATTTTTATATTTTAAAATTGTTTTTTTAAAAAAATTAATTTATTTTTAAATTAATATTTTTTAGTGTATTTAAATCATTTTGATACACTTATGTAAAAAGTAATTTTTAAAATATATAAAAAATATTATTTTAATATATTTTCTAATAAAAAACACTTTAAAAAACAATTACAATCACACTTTCGAACACAATTTTATAGTTATTTTGGGCCTCTTCACCTCTCCTTGTGATTGTGATTATAACATGATTGAACAAATTAACTTGATATTTAGTTAAATTAAAAACTAAACTAATTTAGGTTAAAAAAATAAATTAATTGATTTGATTAAAAATTTAATTTGATTCAATAACTGAATCACATTCCTAAATTGTAACCTAATTTTTATTTTATATTAATTTTGAATTAAATTTTATAACTATGTACTCATAGGAGCTATAGCCTTGATTTCCAGAAAAATAACCAAACAAGGAGAAAATCTTATATAACAATTTAAAATTGCCGCATTGTACCTAATACAATGTTGATTAGAATAAGAAAAAGTATATACAAACGCAAAAGTTATAAATCTTACCAAGTATGTGACAGATAAGGCATGATATTATGCAAGTGATTTATAAAATCATTATTATATTGTCTATGATTTGTATGTATAACTATTCTTATTTTGTATTCATACTCCTAAAAAAAATTATATTTTAGTCACTCATAACTTATTTTTCTGATCCTATTTGTAATTCTTTTATTAATTTTTTTTTGAAAAATCATTTTCAAAATTTAATAAAAGTAAAATTTATACTTAATTTTTATCTCCATAGCTTTTCCCACTAATTTGTCATCATAATCATACAATACTCTAAAAATCATTTTTAATCATTGATGCAGTTTTTTTTTTTTTCATTTTATCACTCCTTTCTATTGAAAAAAAAAGATATGTATATTTCGGCTGTGTTTGACACGGCAGTAAAAAAATATTTTTAAAAAATTAAAATTTTTTATTAAATTAATATATTTTTAATATTTTCATATTATTTTAATATATTAATATAAAAAAAATAAAAAATATTATTTTAATATATCTTAGTAGTTGATATTCTACTCTAAGCAACCTCTTCATCTCCTTACCTTAAAACGGTTTTTTTTTTTTTTTGGCACTAGATACATCCACTCTAGTTTTGTTGTGCTGTTCTGGGCGGTGATGTAAAAGTCTTAAGCCCCCATTCTCCGTTGACTGGTAGGGGCGTAGTGCCCAATATTAAATAAATGTTGAAGATTTACCGGTGTCCATCTGCTAAGAAAAGGAAAAGGATTTGTTGCTGTGGTGTGGCTTGTCTTCGGCCTCGTATACATTTCAGGTCCCTAGGCATAGTTCTCTTATCTAACGAGAAGGGTGGACTTTTTGGTAACCAATTTAGGATATCTGTCATTTTTTGAAAAATATTATGCATATATATTTCAGAAAAACATGTTTTTTAGTTGACAAAAAAAAACTATTGTAACGAACATTTGCATAATTTAAAAACTAACCATTAGATGATTAAAAAAAATCATACAAGGACTTTAAAAAGTTTTTTATTATAAAGAGCGAACCATGTTTTTACAAAAAAAAAAAATCAAAAGGAGGACCAATTTGTACATAAGAAATACAATATACTTTTCCAAAGTTACAGTAATTCTCCATCTTAGTACCAGTCAATAGCTCCTCCGCCTTCCTTGTGTAAAATTGTAGTTCCCGAAGCATGGAGTCTTTGATGTCTAACCCTTTTTCACTTTACAATTGTGCGTTCCCGGTTTATGTTCACAGGAAGTTGTTGGTCATTCTCTACAACTGGGGCCATAGAAGCAATAAACGCCATCGTCACTGGAGACCTAATTAGCCTTTCAGAACAGGAACTGGTGGATTGTGATACAACCAATAACTATGGGTGTGAAGGAGGCGACATGGACTACGCGTTCCAATGGGTTATAGGCAATGGTGGGATTGATACAGAAGCTGATTATCCTTATACGGGTGTTGATGGCACCTGCAACACAACAAAGGTTTTGCTCCTCTGTATATATAACCACTCCTTAATGTTAATTCAGAGTCAAATTGTTTTGTTTTTGGAAAAGAAGAGGAAAATTATCATATCTCGTCTGTCTTATTATGGCGCTTCTATTTGATTAGGAGGAAAAGAAAGTGGTATCCATTGAAGGGTATGTAGATGTAGATCCATCAGATAGTGCCCTCCTTTGTGCTTCTGTGCAACAACCCATCAGTGTCGGTATGGATGGTTCTGCTCTAGATTTCCAGCTATATACTGGTGTAAGCATCTCTGATTCTCTTGCATGGTAGGAACTTCAGATCGTTGTAAGAAAGTTTTGTTTATTAGATTGTTGTGACATAAACAGGGAATCTATGACGGTGACTGCTCTGGTGATCCGAACGACATTGATCATGCTGTTCTGATAGTCGGTTATGGTTCAGAAAATGATGAAGATTATTGGATAGTGAAGAATTCATGGGGCAAGGAGTGGGGAATGGAAGGTTATTTTTATATAAGAAGAAACACTAGTAAACCTTATGGTGTTTGTGCAATCAACGCCGACGCCTCTTATCCGACAAAAGTGCCTTCGCCACCGTCACCACCCTCCCCGCCACCACCACCATCTCCACCACCACCACCACCATCACCACCAGCTCCACCTCCTCCCTGCCCTCAACCAAGTGACTGTGGAGACTCCTCCTTCTGTCCGAGTGATGAGACATGTTGTTGCATTCTCAAGCTTTTTAGTTCCTGCATAATCTACGGTTGCTGCCCATATGAGAACGCTGTTTGCTGCGCTGAATCTACTTACTGCTGCCCTAGTGATTACCCGATTTGTGATGTCGATGACGGGCTCTGCCTCAGGGTAAGATTCCAAACAGACCTTTAGAATGCTTGAAGATACAGAAGCAAGAGTGTCACAGGGACAGATCTTTAGCTCAAAATTTCAAGATCTTGGAAATCATTACGCCATGGTTTTTAAATCTGATGGGAATCTGACTAACCTGTTTATGCATGACAGGGCCAGGGAGATCACCTTGGAGTGGCTGCGCGCCGGCGACACATGGCTAACTACAAGTTTCCATGGACCAAGTTTGAGGAGAAAAAGGAAACAAACCAACCTGTTCTTCAATGGAAGAGGAGCCTTCGCTGCAACGCGCTGAATTACATGGAATAGAATTCGCAATCCGTCAGCCAAATCAATGTTTTCATTACTCTTAGCACTTGTTTTTCTTCCGAGTAGGCATTTGGACATCCGTGCTTTGCCTATATAAAGCAGAACGAATAAGATAAGGGAAATTGAGATTGGAGTTTCTTTGAATCTTTATAGAGACAACAACTTTTATTTTTCCTCGCAGACTTTCCGTTGTTTATCGTGGCCTGTGATTTTATTTTCAAGCCATGTTCAGTATTGTTATGTTAGTCCTTTTAATTTAGTTCCTGAGATTTAACATGATTGACATGCTTTAAAATTGCATTTTGTCTCGGTTTTGAACATCTTACTTTCTCTACCATTAGCCCCAGGATTTTCCTAGATTGTTGAAAGATTTTTTAACAAAACAGAAAACAAGAGAAGGGGGTAGGGAAAAAAAATAATTCTATAAAATAATAACCACATGAAAAATTAAGCTAAGAAGGAAAATCTTAAAATATAATTTATATAATTTTTTAATATATTCTCTTAAACAAAAGTTATTTAAACTTAAAATTTATATATGTTTATATTAACTTATACTTAATTTTTATCAAATAAAATAAAAATGATGAGATTTTAACAAGTAATCACCTGGTTAATAAAGTTTTGATATCATGTTAAAGAACTATTTTACTTAAAAATTTAAATTATTAAATGAGATCTCAAAATATTATTTATATAATTCTCTAATATTCGCTAGTTATGTAAATATATTAGGCCAAGATGAAAAATTTTCAGCCAAAATAATATTTATTTTCCAGTTTAACTGTGTTTTTGAATAAAAAATATTTTTTAAAATTATTTTTTTATATATTTTTAGATTTTTTTAATGTGTTGATATCAAAAATAAATTTTAAAAAATAATAAAAAAAAATATTTTAACAACCGATTACATTGAAATCTAAAACACTGTTTAAGATCACGTATTTGAAGAAAACGCCCAAAATCAACTTACCCTTTTGTTGACAAGGCCATTTGTGAACAAGAGAGAAGAGTTTTCAAATTCCTGTTACAAGAATCCTAGGTCTTGACATCATACACCATCTGACTTTAATTTTAGGATGGAATTTTGTTCTGGGTAGCAGGAATTTTGTTCACAAACTCGAAAACTTTTTTGGGTGTTATTACAAAAAAATAAAATAAAAAAACTAAAATAGATTGTTTTTTTCTTATAGCATGAGAGAAGAAATATTGTGGATTTAAGTAATATATTAATTATTTTTATCCTTTAATGCATAAAACAATTGTCTTAATTTCAGGGGTAAAGTTGTCTTTTTATAAAATCAAAATGTAATTTGTCATTTCATTGTGGTAATATAGTAAATTTATATTTTTTAAAATACAATGAAATTACTTTGTCACCTTTAAAGCTAAAAAATTAGTTTTTTTTTTCAGGAACAACTTTATTTGTGTATTTTTTACTTTATTCGCATAATTAAAGTAGAATGATATTTTTAAAAGCTCAAAAGATTTTGGCCTTATAAAAAAAGTTTTTTTGTCTTTGTATATTTTTTTCTATAATAAAATAACATGTCTAGTTTTTTACTTTAAAAAATCTAAGCCTGTTAAGGGAGGGCATTTTTTTCTTTGCCACAAATTGTTTCATAATATTAGGATGTCCTAAAAGTTTTTTTTAGTGATTCTAATTATTAAAATATCAATAAATCAATATAAAAGATTGACACGTGCTATGCACACATCAGCATGTCATCACCCCCTGCAAAACAAGTAGCATGTGGGATGTATTATGATGATCAAAATCTATCGACCGTAATGTCATGTGACGGCGTATCTATTGAAGTGGTACATTTGACTTGGTTTCTGACAGTTCAACAACAATGAAAGTTTTTCCTCCTCCACTGCCTTTTCTTTCTCATGTGTATTGGTTTTCATCCCGAACCTTTAAAAATTTAAATATGCCATCTTGCTTGTATTTTTTTTAAAGTTGGTACTGATTTTTTTATTTATTTTAAGGCTTCTTGAATTTATTTTTTTGTTTCAATTTCATCTATTTACATTTTATTTCATATTATTTTTTTATCCAATTTGATTCTTATTCTTTTAATTACTATTTTTTTTATCCTTTGCATTAATTGGTTTTTTTATTTCGTCCTTTATAATTTAATTTAATTTTGTTTTGTTTCTAATTTTGGTTATTATTTTTTTATTGCTCTTTTTTTTTTTTTTTTATCTTTGTAATCATTTCTATTGTTTTTCAATTTAATCACTAATTATTTTCTTTCATTTATTGTTTTGTGCATGATTTAGTATTTATTTTTTATTTTTTTCAAAAAAAATTTATGATTGAGAATTTCGCTTTATTATTTTTTCGTGTTTGTCTTCTATAATCATGATCTAGTTCACCAGTTTTGATGATTAGTCAGATTTAAGTTCGGTCTTTTTTTAAATATTTTTTAATAATTGATTTTTTTTATTATTTTTTTCATTTGATATTAATTTTTTGGATCTTAAGTTTCATGATTTGTTCTGATTGTTTTTTGTGAGGTTATCCCTATCTAATATCTTGGGTCTTGGGTTATTAAAGTTAAGTTAGGTTGACTTAGATTTTTTTTTGTTTGATCATATAATATTTTTTCCTCATTTTCGAGGAGAAGTTTTTGATTTTTTGAGAGTAACACGGGTTGCCTCAGATTTTTTTTTTTTGCCTATGTTGGATCTATCTTTTTTAAAATGATTTTTTAATTAGATTAAATTAATTTATTTTATTCTTCAACATTAAATTGGTCTGGTATTTCCTTAAATTTTTTGGTGCTCCTTGTTAGATCTTGCTCTTTTAACAAGAAATGTTTTAATTAAATTCATTTAACTCACCTTTTAATATTAAATTTATTTTATACGAAGCTTCTTAATGGAGCCTAAGTTTGGAATTTAATAGTATGTAATTTTAGGAGATTAACCTGGACTTAAAAGGTTTAACGAGAATTGCTTGGTTTTCTCTTATTTTTAGCTATATTTTTAGTTTTATTCTCAAATTTTTTTTTACCCTCTAAGATCCATAATCTTGGTTTTTTTTTTTAATTTTATAATCATGATTTGTTGGTATTTTTTTAATTTTTTTTATTCATTGAATTTTTTTTCTAGAATTTAACTTTCATCGTTTGGATTCTTGAGAATTGACTGTGGATATTTTTTTCGGTTCTATTTCTACGATGTGGAGCTAGTAATTTTTTTGTTTTTTGAAAAACATTTACAACGTTTTATCATTATTTTCGTACACTTTAAAAAAATTAGGCCGGCCCTCAACAAAAACACGGGCAAGCTATGTAGTAAGGGCTAGTTTTGATCAAACAATGGCACATGAATTTTAAGTCTCCTTTTCGGGAAAAGAACAACATGCTTTGATACTCGTGTTGAAAAAAAATAGCAGCAGAGAAAAAACAAAATAAACATGTCTCTATCACTAGTATAATCGCATTAAATAATAAAAATTCATGTTTATTATTCACTGTCTAAATATATTTTGTCTGCAGAAACTTTTTTTAAAAAATTGGATGAAAGTTTTCTTATTATAGTCATTTCTTCTCTGTTTTTTTTTTATTCTGTTAATATTAACAAATATATTTATAAGGGTGAAAAGTTATAACCCTCAGTAGTTATTGTCATAATGTAACTCTTCATTATTTTTCTTTATATTACTTTATTAATATAAATAATATTGGATTGAATTCACATCATGCATGATCCAAATCAAAATTTTTTCTTCGTGTTAACTAAAATCAAATATTTTAGATCTTGAATAGATATCATAATTTTAAAATTCGATTTGATTTAAAAAGTCAAGTTAAGATCTAGCTGATCCAGAGTTAAAATCGGATTGAGATGAAGAAAAAATAATAAAATAGATAAAACTTGATGTGACCCGGTAATTCAATTGACCTGTTGATTTTTATTTTTTTTAATTATAACGATGTCGTTTTAATTAAAAAAAAATTAATTTAGTCAACCCAATCAAAATCTGGAATTCAAGTTTTGGATCAGGCCAGGTTTAAAAATTATAATAAATATAATAAGTGAAATTGAAAATAAAATAAAAAAGAACAAATGAGGGTCTGCCGCTTTCTTAAAAATTGGATAGCTCAAGGGTGAATCAAGGCTATCATAAATTTAATGTTAACAATAGAGACCCATTTTTCAATCATACATGATGTTAATAATGATATTTTCTATATATATATATATATATATATATATATATAAATAATAATAATATTGTTTAAATGCTGCGTGGTCTCTAAGAGGTTATATAGTCAACGAAAGAGGTCGGTCCACCCCACCCCTCCGACTGGGGACCAAATTAAAGCCGTTGGCTCAACAACCGTAGCGTTTCAACTGTCTGTCCTTGGCACCGCCGCCCTCTCATAATGACTTAGTTAGTTTCCCTCTCAAAATGATTTAATCGTTCAATTCACACCGGAATTTCTACCACAAAACTGTTTTCTTTCTGGCTCACGGCAGTAGGCTGTAAGTCCATTCAAAGCTAAGAAATTCGAAATGAACCTGGTATTGCATAGGATTTATGTTTCTTTATAATAGATGATTGATAATGTAATGATTATTTTTTAAAATATTTTTTATTTTAAAAATATATTAAAATAATATTTTTAAATTTTTAAAAATTATTTTTAATATTAGAATATAAAAACAATATGAAAATACCCAAAAAAATTATTTTAAAGCAAAGAATAAAATAAATAAAAAATTAATTTTTTAAAAAAACCTGAAAATAAACAGACTCTAAATATATAAGTTATTTTTTCAGCATGTGAGTTTTTATTTTGTTTTTTTATAACATTTTAATTTATGAATTTATTTTTTAAAATATATAAGATTGTGATAATAATTGTTTTTTAAAGTGTTTTATTATTTTTTATATTAATTTATTAAAATAATATAAAATAAAAAAAATTAAATTTTAAGGAACTTCTATTTTAACAGACCTTTCAAACCGGGTTTTAAGTTGGATTTACTGCCATTAATAATTGAATAAAGCAATTTTTTTTGGGTAATTAATAAAGCACATTATTGCTGAAAGTCAAATGATTGAAAGGAGAAGGGCAAGAGCCTAAAAAAACGTAGCAAGGAGGCTATCCCTGTCTGCTCAGTCAGCTTCTCTCCATGATGTCCATTATCCTGCCCTTGTTGTGTCTCTCTCACTGTATAATACACAGAAAGCAAAAGCAAAGTAGTAGCAAGCTCTCTCTCTCTCTCTCTCTCTCTCACTCTTTGCTTACTTTTCTTCGTTTCCACTCATTCCCCAAATTATCGCCTTCATTTTAGGATCCTCCACTCTTGCAGCAGCACCAACCTCGCTTCCTTTGCCCACTCATGCACTGCTTATATGCTAAATGTTCTTCTCTACTCTGCTTCTCTCTTTCTCGCGCTTTCTTCTCTTGAACTTGATCCAAAACTTTATCTTTGGACCTTTCAGGTATGTTCCTTGCATCTCTTTGTGCTCAACAATGTTAAGCTTTGCTTATTTTGCCTATTACAGTTACTTTCTTTCTTGGGTTTTGGAAGTTCATTGATTTTTGCTGGTTCTTGGTTGAAGATTCATGAGTGGACGACATTTTAACTGTTTCTTGGAAATCGTGTGTGTCTATACTAGTTTGATGATTTATTCTGTATGCTTAAAATTGGATCTTGACAAAACTTTCCTTCGAGAAATTGAAGAAGAAAAAGGAAGCAAGAAATGGATTTTCCTTTATCTTTGAGATAGTTTGCTCGATGAGGTTATTGATTCACAGATCCCAATATTCTTGCAATTTTTTATTTCCTGGACATTCATACGGCAATGGATAGCACAAATATCTTCACATTCCTTTTTCTTAATTTGTTCAAGACAACAATAAATGCTCTGGCTTTTCATGTGCTGTTATAACGATGACTTGCGGTTTTGGAATGTGCACATGTGGCTCTCCCTTGATTTCTAGGGTTAACATCAAAATAAATAAATAAGTAAAATAATGAAACATCAAAGAACTTGGTGAAATAATATATTTTTGAAAGTTATATTTTTGAACCGCAATAATTAATTGAACATTTTCATGAATGTTCATTTTCTTTCTTTTTTAATTAGGGGAGACATGCATGTTGTGTTATTCTGATCCGCACATGCAAAGTTAGAAACATACAAGCCTAGTCTTGAGTCTACTTAAGAAGGCTATGCAGTATCAAACAGATATGTCGTGTTGTGATATTTATTAAATTTTATATTTTAAAAATATGATAAAATAGTATACTATTTAATTAAAATGTTTTCAAAGAGTGTTATTTTGTAAAATCGTGCAATAGTTGAAGAAATAAAGTTTACGAGTTACTACGATATAAGCTATTAATATGCTTTGATTGTTCTACTAACTGTAACTCAGTTTATTTTCAATTCATTTCCTAGAGCTGGGATTTAAAGGAATTGGCCATGGTTGCACCTGCGGTTCTTTCTCATCGGCAATCACATTTTCTTGATTGGTGAGCTTTCATGGAAGAGTGAGCTGATAGAATTTGTTTGGTTGTGAGAAGTGATGGAGCAAAGGAAATTGAATTTAAATGCGCCACTCCTATCAGTGAGGCGATTCTCTAATATAGCAACAACTTCAGATGGAGCCAAAACGAAGAAACTTGAGAATTCCCGGTTCAATAAACGCCATACCCTTCCTCTGTATAAACCAGATGCGAGTTTGGACCAGGTAACTGAACCAGTTGCAGTTCCTTTCCACTGGGAACAGATCCCTGGTAAAGCTAAGGATAATTCTTTGGAGACGCCTGAAGTCCCTGAGGAGGCTTCTGTTACTCCAAATGGTCCTCCTAGAAGGTCGATGGATGTTTTAAGGCACCATAAAGGAAAGCGTGAGTCTAAAGCCCCCAACAAGGAGGCCTCTGTTACACCACGGATTTCTTCCAGAAAGGTAATGGATGTTGTGAAGCACCATAAGGAAAAGCCTGAGCCTAAAGTCCCCAAGGATGTATCTGTCACTCAAAGGAATCCTCCTAGAAGGGTGTTGGATCTTGTAAAGCACCACAATGAAACGAAACCCAAAGATCAAAGCGTGTCCATGCCCAAAATTAAAGCGTATTCATCCGATGATAAAGTAAATAAATTGAATTGCTCTGGAGAGGGAGCAAATGAGAAAGCAGGTTTGGATTCAGACAATGATGATGATGTTTACTCAGATGCACTTCAAACGTTGTCCCCAACAGATTCTATCTCCATGAACTGTAGTGCAACTGGTCTGAGTGGCTTTGATGTTCAGCTTGTGAAGCCATCAGGAACCTTCACCTCGGATCAACAAACACGAGATTTCATGATGAGTCGCTTCCTACCTGCAGCCAAGGCAATGGCCTTAGAGCCAGCTCATTATTCTTCAAGAAAGCAACCTATTGTTATTGAACAATCAAGACAAATTACAAAGGTGGTTCATGAGAATAGGACACCACCTCCCAATAAATCTCAGTCTTCTATTATCCCACATTACGGCCAGGATATAGAAGAGAAAGAAAGCGAAGATGAATGTGAAGGGTATGAAAAATTTGGCGATATATCAACTAAAGCCTGTGGTTGGTTTCCTCGTTTATGCTTTAAGAATTCGTTGGGTCTCTTAAATCCCATTCCTGGGTTGAAACTTGGGACTCAGGCTTCCATGTCTTCTACCAATGATGTTGAAAAACTGAGCAGAGCTGCTCATAACAGATCTTATAGTCAAACTGTGAAAAAGGTTAGTATAATACTCATTTTTTCCTTTTCCCTTAATCATTTGTCCTTCGGCTAGTGTCAAATGTTTCTGTTATAACCATGGAAGTTGTTTTTCAATGCTAAAATACTTGCATTATCGGGGTCAATTCTTTTCAGCACTTTAAAGATGCCGCTAATAAGCTAAAACAAGATAGTGGAGGGCAATCTCCTAAGCTGCTGGAGGTTGAGAACAAGCTGTCCTGTTCATCCAATCGGTTCATCTATGGAAGTGACCGTCAAACAATGAGTCGGACATCTCCTTTTAGGCGCTCAGCTGGCACATCTCCTTTTAGACGCGCTGGGTGTGTATCTCCTCATCGCAATGAAGCGCCTCAATCTGCCTTACGTGGCAGGGGATCTCTGGGCAATCCTAAAGAGGCTGAAGATTTGAGATCCAGTAGGCTGAATCTGTACAAGGGCATTAGCAAGTCTCAAGAACTATCATCTAAACGATGGTCTCGCCCAGCAAGCCCTATTGTTGAGAAGACATTGTATGTAGATACTGTACATAAGGCAGGAATATTATTCCCAGATTCTCGTTCTTCAAATATTAATGAGTACGTGGACTCTGCAAAACGAGACTTCAAGGCACCGTTGAAAAGCAGAGAAATAAAAGAAGCTGCTGCTGAAGAATCTTCTTTTCAAGATGCAGAATGCATGAATTTTCTGGAAGGAGAGGGTGAACTGGAAAATAAGGTCTTCGGGTCTGCAGATGCTGATTCAGCTTCTCGCTCAGATAAAGCAAACATGATGGACGAGCAATCTAAAGCTTTGGTGTGTATAGGTGCAACCACTGATGGAAATGTTAATTCTGATGGTGAACAGATTTCAATAGAAGATGATCAAGGAAATGTGAAAAACAGTATAGTACAGACTCCTCTTCCTCCAATTCTACCAAAAACACCATCTGAATCTTGGCTTTGGCGAACTCTGCCTTCAATCTCTTCACAAAAGCCACCTTCGCATTTGTATCAGGGAACCAGTTTTCGGAGAAAATGGCAGGATCCTAAGATGTCATCAACTAATACCAAATGGGAAACCATTGTTAAATCATCTTATTTGCATAGCGATCATATACGATATTCTGAGGTAATGACATTCCTCTCAAGATTCATTTTTTTTGCTTTTCCAAGAAAGAAGGTTTAATTTGAAGTTATGGAAGATTTTAACAGTAGTTATTCTTTTACAGGAACTAATTCCTCATGCTTCTGAACACTCCAAGAGTTAGAGATGCAGGGCTCTTTCAATTTTTTTTAACAATTACTGTTTCGTTTGGATTCTTTCCCTCGGATATCCTCAAAGGCGATTGAATTCTTTCAGCCAACATGTTTTTTTTGGGAGACCATGCTCCAATTGTTCAATCCTCCTATGGTAGGTAGATGGAACTCAGCAGTCAGTTTTTGTTGAGGTTTCTAAGTTTTCATAACCCTCCTTTTGATATGCCTGCTCGCATGCATACAGGGGTGAGGTGATTGGCTGATAAGCCATTATATTTCTTGTACCGCTGGTTTACAGCTTAAGCTTTCTGTTCTCTTTTTATGGTTTTGGATTCTGTTGATCCCTGTGTTTATAGAAATCAGTAACTCATTATGTTGATGAATGGAATTACACATTTAATTGTGACGATGTCCATGCTTAGCAGCATTGCATATTTACTGTGAATAAGCTCAAAAAAAAATAAAAAAATTAATATGTAGATCCCATTTAACGAAGGGATTTTCCCTCCATTTTTCAAGAAAGATGGTTTGGATTTAATTCAATAAATGATGCAGCCATAAACTAGATTAATTAGGATTGTAAGAAAAACACAGAAAGAAAGAAAGAGAGAGAGAGAGAGGGAGGGAGGGAGGTTGAGATGTTGTTGTTCCTTTGTTTCTTGCAAAGAAAGAAAATAATTCTGAATAATAATCTGTTAAAAATAATTCTGAAAACAACATATAATTTTTAAATAAATACTCAACCAATCTATGTTTAAAATGAAAGAGAACCCTGCAAAAACTAGAAAAAATAAAGAAAAAAAAATCTAAAAATATATAGGAGAAATAAATAAATAAAAATATAAAAAGTATCTTAGAGAAAGTTTGGATTGACTTGAGTTTAATAGAATCAATTCAGATTAATTTATTAAATTTTTAACTTGAATTATGAGACCCTAATAACTTTTTAATTTTTCTATCACAAAATTCAACTATTCATTGAAAAAAAAAATATCATGCAATTATTTAATTAAGAGTAAAATATTCAAGATTACTAATTCAATATTTTTAAATGAATTTTAAAAGGGTATAATTGAACTCAATTTTATGGTACAATATTTTGTTTCAAATATAAAAATTATAATGAGTTATCAATTGAATTTAAATTATGTGGAATTGAATTGAATTGCATGTGATTTGGTTCAAATAAAATGAATATAAATGTTCTAAAAACAATAAATTATATAAAAAATAATAATCTGCTAATGCTTATGTGACTCCAAGACAAGTACTTAGAAAGATCTGCACTAGTCCTGTATATGATTTTCTCTATATATAGATATCCTCAAGTACTCAGGCTTAATGTGGCCAAGCAAGATACATGGTTATTTATATCGTATTTAGTTTTTTCTTACTAAATTTTATTTAATAATAATCTAATGTGTGTGAAAGATGAAATTCTCTTAATGAATTACTCCCACTTATAAAAGAATTATCAATTATTTGTGGTGTCTTCTGTACTACTTGTTCATGTATTTTCATAAGCATTGGAAGGGGGTTTAATTTTTATAGTCTTGATGTCTTAGTATATGTTATCGTTGTATCAAACTCAATCATAAGCCTAATTTTTTTCTTTTTTAGAAAGGGTTAATTTGACTATAGGTTTTTATTTCTTTATATCCATGGGGTTTACATCAATTGGTATAAGAAAAGGGCTCTAAAATTAGGTTATATCTCTTTATTTTTTAGTTTTCATGTTATTCATTGTTGTTGTCATTTAGAACCTTCTTGTAGAAAAAGTTTTTTAAAAAAGATTATTTATGATCTAGTTGTTTAATTTATATATAAAAAAAGGAAAAGAAAAGGAAGATAAAAATTGCAAAATTGGGTTAATATATCTTCCAAAATCGAGTCAACATTCAAGTAAGATGATGATTAGAAGTCAAATCTTTTTTAGAAGAAAAAGAATGATATAAGTCGGTGATTGTCACCAAATAATATATTAAAGGTATCAATTAAGCCTATTACAGGTATGAAACTAAGAATATCTAAGAGGAATTGATTGAGTGGTTCTGGATATTTAGGTTAACAGGTTGTAAATATTTCAAAATAGACCTTTATGTATTATTTAGGTACTTATATCTAGAGTTATATGTAGAGTTTTTACATGATTATAGTTGGGATGGAAACTAGACATTGCATACTTTCTATTTATAAATGGTAGACTTACTAATTCATCTATAAGAGAAAGAATAAGATGTTTAAAGTTAGGCTAAAAGTTGTTATATGAGTTTTCCTCAATGTTTCTTTATAATTTATAAAATTCTTATCTAACAGAGATTCCTTTTCAACAAGGACAATATAGGTGGCAACAACTGAGATTATCTTGACAAGTTTTCCTTGTCAGTTAAGAATAATATAGGTAGTTTTAGGCTTATAATTTTTAATGCATAGTTTTACTTTGACAAGTATAATTTTTCATACAATAGTTGCATCAGACTAAGATATTTCTTGAAGATTCTAAAGGTCTTATTTTATAAAGGGTTAAAATTTCATAGTGATTAGATACTGGTAAGGTCTTGCAATAAGGTTTAAAAGTTACTTAACAAGATTTGTTTTAGTTTCCTAGATTTTTAGGATTGTTTTTTCTTTTTTTATTTAGAAGCATTTTATTATTTTTCTATTTTTGTTTAGTATTTTTTTTTACCTATTTTAGCAAGGTGGCTTAGAAATCAGGTCAATTATTGCAAAAAATAAAGCTCTTCAACTCAAATGGCTTTAGAGATTAATTGGCATCGAAAAGGATGAGAATAATTTATATAAAAAAAATATAAACCAAAGTTTAAGAATGGATTGACTTTTTAAAAAAACTATCTATCTCTTATTTGGTCAAGTATTTACTCCACTAACTCTAGTGATCAAACTTCAGTTGTTTTGAGAGATAGCTATAGATTGTCAGTAGGGAATGGCGCCTTAGCTTAGTTTCGGGATGGTGTAAAGCCTTTGCCTGAGCTTTATCCCCAGCTTTATATATTATCTACCTAAAAAATGTTATTGTGGATTGTATAAGGTTTTATGATGCTGGTTGTTGGCGATGGAAAGGTTTTATGATGCTGGTTGTTGGCGATGGAATCTTCAATGGAACTGAAATATTAAAAGCATTGATTTGGGTCAACTTGACAGTTTAATAGAGGTCATTAATCATATTCATTTGCACAAACATAAAGAAGATAAGAAGGTTTGGACTTTAGATAGCAAGGTTTCTTACACAATCAAGTCATGCTCTATCATCTTAGACCGACTCTTATATTCAGGTTTAAAACCATACATTGCGGCCATTTGAAAGAGTGTTTTTCCTCCATAAATTGAGAAGCTTCTATGGCTAGCCATTCACAATGGGTTATGATTTCACTCCTTATTAGCTTAAATAAAATTATGGCAATATAAGAAGACTTATAACCTTTCATAATCTGGTTCAGAAACTATAATTCATATACACTCTTTTAGTTTTTTTTTTCTTGGGATTTTTGTAATAAAATACCTAATTGGTGGGATTTTTCATGATGTATTCCTCAATCCGATCTTTTTCACTAGTAGCATGGTTTGGTTTATGGTAAATTTCAGCAAAGGGTGTGGAAAGGATTTTTCTATAGAATAGTCTGGCTTATTTGGTAAGCTAGAAATAAATTCTTCTTTAGTTCTTTGACTATTCTTTCTTAAAGAAACAACATTTCTCCAATAATAGGTTCACCTACACTAGTATGGATATGTTAGGGAAAAACAATTACTGTGTTATTACCTGGATTAATAGACATAACAGCTTGGATCCATTCCCTCAATATATAATAGGTAAATAGGTTGATCTATACTGGTATGGATATGTTAAGGAATTAGGAGTATATTTACTACTTGGAGTAACAGGCGCCATGAACTCTCAGACATGTTACTTTATTTTTAGCTCCTTGGCTTCTTTCACTTGTTTTGATGGTTTTCCATCCACCAGATGACCAGCTTAATAAGATTTCTCGTCTTTCATCAAAATAAAATTGATTGACAATACTAGACCCAATCCCCTAACTAATGAAAAAACCAAAGTAAGAAAGAAAATATCACCTTGTCCGGCCTCATCAAGCTTCTTACTTCGGTAATATGAACAATGAGAAAAGAATAAGTAAGGAAAACGAACAATGGCAAATCAAGATTCACTAGTACACAAGGTAAAACAATGGTTATAGCAAGTACCTGTAGATGCATGGCTCTATCCATGGGCAATGCTAAGTTCCCTCACATTCATTAACTGAAAAACTAACTTGGGAGTTGCTTCTTCACCAATTCGAAGAAGGTGTAAGGATGTAAAGTGAAATATACAATTGGTTCTTATCAAAGTATTATGATCCAATATTAACCATTATAAATTTCTATCAATTTTAACTTACTCTCTCGCCCACCAAGCCTTTCAACAGCATGCACAAAAGAGAGATGGAGATCAGGAGTCCATCGTAGCCGAGGCATTTTTGATCTAACATATTGCCTAACTGTAGGCCTGAGTCCATTTCTCTCTGCAGATTTATCATTATCAGCAGAATTCCCTTCTGTTCTCTTGTCGCCATCAGTATTACTAACTTCAGCAGTACTGCCATTATCCTCCGTGCTGCTTGCTTCTTCATTCAAATCGTAGGATGAACACTTTTGGGACGACATTAAGGAAATGTTTTCAGCTTGGCCCTCGCAACCATCAATCTTTACTTGATCAAGTATCTCTAGTCCTTCTTCCATATTAGCTACTTGTCTTCTGTATGTCTGAAGCTGCTGTTCTTTTAAAAGAGAAGGGAGTTAAACGCAAGCTTAGGCATGCATGCATTTTTAATTGCATTGAGTGTCAAAACTGGGATGATAGTAATAGAAGCTGCATTGCTGTACGTAGTTTTGGGTTACCAGCTGGTTTGAAATTGAGATATCTAACTGGAAAAACCCGTCTCAAATGCTGGCATGTCCTTTTGGCAGCATGCATGAGATGGTTTAAAATATAGCAATTGACTATACCAAAAAACATTATGGCACAGCACATCGCACGAAATCCGTTAGGATGTTTATTGTTTTAAACATTTAATATAAGCTGCATCATCAACCTGTAAAAATGGAAGTAGTTTTACATTAATGATTTTGGTTATGAATGGTGTTTCGATTTTCTCTTATATGTTTTGTTGAAGAACCATCTTAAAACAATAGCTTAAGCTGTTAGGTAAGGTTCCAGGATATGATTTATATTATTTTCTAACACATTCCCTCAAGTAAAAGCCTTTTGGGCTTGAAACTTGCACAGATCCACATTACATTGTGCTTAATTTTTATCAAATAAATAGAAAATGATGAGATTCAAACTCGTGACCGCTTGATCATCAAGGCTCTGGTACCATATCAAAGAATCATTTTTACCTAATAGCTTAAGCTGTTAGGTAAAATCCATAATATGATTTATATTATTCTCTAATATGTTAAATTTATATTATCTACATTCTCATACATTAATTGTCTGATCAAACCTTTATAAGTGAGTAACTCAGTTAGGTAAAAAGAATCAAAACAAATGATGGTAGAAGACCAGTTTTCGATTTATGATGTTCCTGGCAAGATGTTTCACGAGTATAGATCCAAGGAAGAATGACTCATCAAACAACAAATGCTTGAAAAATTACTCTTCTAAAAGCTGGATAGTCAAATTTCACGGTATCAAAGGTTTTGTTGAGTTGGGTTGGTCTTATTTATTGTGGACGTATGTTGTATTGAGTGAATGACTAGATGGTACAACTTTTTTCGTACTAAGAACTGAAGAAAAAGAAGTTAAATGCCAAATTACTTTTCGATACGCACCAAAGCTAGAAAACTGCTGAGAAATGAGGTTAAGGCACGGGGTCATTTTATGTCAAGACATCCCTTTTTTCCCCACTATCCCTCGTGGAAAAAACAATTATTTGCTGAGACGGGAACGAGATATAGAATTTCTGTCTTTTTTGGTTCCATTTTATATCAAAACTTACATTGCTATTTCTATGCTCTTGAGACACGATATGTTCCCGAGAGTCCCTTTTTCTGTTCACGATCGTGTCTGCATTCAGAAAAATCAAGAAAAAAAGAAAGTAAAACTTCTGTTGAAAGCTCAAACTTATACAGCTATTGAGCATATAAGCATTTAAAAGGCATGGAAATATATAAATTAGGATGTTAACTTTTGAAAAGGCACAAGTTGATTCGTTTTCATGAATCTTGAACAGGAAATTATTTATATAAAAACAGTACCAAGCGATTATAATTATCATAAAACTATCAAACTTATTAGCTGTTTTCCATTTAGTGCCTATATAAGAAGTTAAAGACGCAGCAAGCAAGTGACTGTTTTGCTGTGTAAGAGAAGTTCTAATTAGCTGAGTTATATTAATTTGATTTAGATTAAAACAATCCACATATTATATATCTCAGAAGCATCTTTGGTTTACGGACTTTTGTGTGTGTGTGTGTGTTAATGTATAGTAGTTGATAGGTACAAATGGAGTACAGAAAGAGAATTTTACCTCGGATATGCTAAAACCATAAGATCAACATATATATATATATATATATATATATATATATATATATATATATATATATATATATATATATTTTTTGCTTTCAGTTGGTGATGATGATGCCACGATCATACAAGTTGTTGGTCGGATTGTCTATAACTTCAGCTTATACATGCATACACATAGATATATATCGCCGGACAATCCTGACATGTCTCT
The DNA here is from genome assembly GCA_018804465.1 of Populus tomentosa. NCBI lineage: Eukaryota > Viridiplantae > Streptophyta > Magnoliopsida > Malpighiales > Salicaceae > Populus > Populus tomentosa. The sequence continues at coordinate 5,843,296 of CM031989.1, forward strand.
CCTAAACATGAAGATTGAGGTAGAGAGAGAGAGAGAGATCAGAGGCAATGTCTTATCTGTATTTGGTTTGTGATGTTTTTGTATGATTGAAAAACCATGGAATCAAAGTTCAACCTATATTCTAAGACTTTCATATGTTATTTATGAAGTGTAAATGCAAAATCAACGATTTTTAGGGCAGTCCAACTTGTACTCTTTAAATGGATACAGATGCGACTGTTAAGAGTATCTTGTAAATCAAAACCTTTTTTTCCTTGTCGCACTCGATATCACGGCAGCCTTAAAAATAAATTTAAATTATGAATAAGAACATATTTCTGACATCTTGTTTTTTTAGGGGAAAAAGATCTTGTTTAAGGAGTCGTCACCTAGTATTATGGTCACTAGGAATCTTAATTGATCAATAGAGAATCTATGATACAGAACTAGTTACGTAAAAGGAAAGATATTATCACCTCTTAAATATTCTGCCTGAGGCAGACTGCATTGCTGGTTTTGTCTTAAATTGCTAAATGTTTATTAATTTACGCTATGATAATTTGCTTATAATATTCATGACTCTGGCTTCAGTGAATATTCAACTACAAATATATTCAACTCTGGCATTGGTAAATACGTAGCTATAAAATAAATTAGATCAATATTTTTTATTCCTTATTCTAGCGCCAATGAATAAATAAATAAATAAAAATAAATTTATTTTTACGCATGCACATAATTTTTTTTATTTTTCTAGCTAAATAAAATAAAATACAATGAATAAAAATAATATAAATTTAAACCGGTATTTTTATTCTTGACTCTAGCGTCAGTGAATAAACCAATAAATTTACATTATTTTTATTCATGCATACGTATTTTTTCTTTTTTCTATTTTTTTTATTTTTCTATTTTTTATTTTTTTTAGAACTGAGCCCAGCTCAACTCACATGGGCTAGGCTAAACCCAGACAGCCCAGCCCGGTCATTAGCCCAAACCAATGACCCGGCTGGGCAACATGAAGCATGCGTGAACTAAATCACGCGTGCATTAGTAGATCAAGGAATTAAGAGGGTGTTTGGGAGTGTGGTAACGGTTGCTTTTCAAATAGCTTTTCGTGCCGAAAGACATGCCAATAATGTTTTTTTATTTTTTAAAAATCATTTTTGATATCAGCACATCAAAACGATCCAAAAAGAACAAACCGTAGTCAATTTTAATAAAAAAAAAATTTAATTTTCCAAAAAGCAGGTTGAACCTCAATACCAAACGGGCACTAAGTGAGAATGTACAGTAGGAAGTGAACTAAAATGAAAAGCAGGGATAGAGAAGCTTACTTACCTGCTCTGGAAACACCGAAGGCAGCAGCAACAATGGTTCTGGTCACGGTGGCTTTCCTCTGCTTATGTTCTTCCTTTTATGCTCACTGTTTTTCTCTCGGTGTCCTGCGTCTTTTGCCTCTTTTCTTCGTCCTCCGCTTATGGCCTTTCTTTGTAGCCTCCTCTGTTTCTTTGAGAAGAAACAAGGGAACGAAAGTCTGCTCTAGTTTCTCTCGATTCCTCTTCCCAGTTTTTCTTCAGTTTCTCTTCGTCTCCTGCGTTCTTTATTTTTTGCCGTTCGTGGCTCCTTTTTTGTCTCCCCTGTTTTTTTTTCCTGGTTCTGTGATCCCATGTCTTTGGATTTTTTGTTATCTCCCCCCTCCCTAGTTTTTTCTTCGTTGTTCCTCTGTTTTATAGAGTTCGATTGGTGGTAACAGACGGCGTGCAAATGGACGAAAACATTAAAACGTCCATAACTAAGATGAGCGGAAGATTACTATTAGAAACGTTCTCTGGTTAAAGAAGAAGAAGATGAACAACATTCTTTTAAACGACGTTGTTTTGGGATATGAGGTGGCTATTTGCGTTTTGACCCGTGAAGTTTCGAGACTTTTGTAATTAAACCTTTGGTTTAAACTATAATTGCAACCTATATTCCCGCGCCGTTTTCAAGCTAGTCCTTGGACTCTAATCTGTTGCAATTTCACCTCCAATTATCCCCAAACTTTGATATTTCTTCAATTAAGTCCCTGATTTGATTAATTAAATTAATTCCAAGCCTAATTAAGTCTCAAAACTTATCAATTCTCCAATTAAACCCTTGATTGGATGAATTAAATTAATTTCAAGCTTAATTAACTCTCAAAACTTAGCAATTCTTCAATTAAACCCTTGATTGGATTAATTAAATTAATTCCAAGCTTAATTAACTCTCAAAATTTATTAATTCTCCAATTAAACCCTTGACTTGATTAATTAAACAAGTCCAAAATTTAATTAAATCTTTAAACTTCCAATCATGTTGCCCTTAACCCAAAATTTAATTTATTTTTGATTTATTTCATTTTTTTTCATTATTATTATTATTATTATTATTATTATTATTTTCATCATTTTTTTTTATCATTTTTAGTAACTAAAATTAAAATAAAAGAGTCAAAAATTAGATTATGACACTTCTTTCTGCTCCTCCTCCTCTTTTTCTTCTTGTTCCAGAGTTGTCCCTCCAAAGTTCCTCTCGTGATTATCTTAAATGTTTGACCTATGTTATGGTGGCATGTGCGTATAATTTTACTAACAAATCAGGGACCATTTTCTTAATTTGTGTTTAATAATATTAATAAACGTGGTACCTTTTCATTTCATCAACCCATCAACTCTCTTCCCACCAAAAACAAAGACTTCATTGTTTTTCTGTTCTCTACAAAAATGAACAACCTTTTCCTGTCCCTATGTTCTTATTGATAATGTCTACAGCTTTCTTGTGCAGAGCATGTGGCTCTATGACTCTGATTTAAGGGATGTTTGGGAGATTATGTTAGATGTAGTAGTTGAAAGTGTTTTTTTTTATTTAAAAATATATTAAAATAATATTTTTTTAAAAAAAATTATTTTTAATATTAGTTTATTAAAACAATTTAAAAACATAAAAAAAATTAATTTTAACCGTGTTTTGAAATACTGCTTCAAGACATACCTGGCTCAAAAATAATTAGTCGGTCGATGAAGAAATACTATCAGCAGAATGCATTCGTCAATTTTGGTAGGACTTAATTTTGCATTCGAACAAATCTCTTCTCAACACATTCAATATTTTGGAAATGGTAACCAGTCATGTTTCCATAACATTTGACAAAAGAAATTTGATGAATGTGCTGAGATCATGACGTTGATGTAGACTTCTCGTGGAAATAAAAGATGCATGTACTAGTGTGTGAATTTAAGTTTTTTTATGAGCCTGATCGAGCTAGTTTCATAAAGCGAAAAATATTTTCAATTTTTCTTCATTTTCTAATGTAAAAAAATTAAAAATTAATCAACTTAAAATATTTTCTTGTTTTCTCTGATCGAAGTCTCCATAGTTTTAATTTTTAAATAAATCTTTAGTTTATGTTAGCAACCACCATATGTAGTCAAAAGACAAATGATTTTGGCATAGGAGCCTTCCAGTTCCACGAAGCGCCTGGACAAGGATGGCCAAAGAAAACCCTAAAAAAAATTATGTAGTAGGTGGTTTTAGTGATAAAAATTTAAAATTTAAAAATTTGTTTTTTTATAGTTTTAGATTTGAGTTCTGTAATTGCTAATATAATAATCACTGAAAATTTATATAGTTATTAACTTCAGGATTTATAAATATAATTAAGAGATATATAAACTAGTCTGAACATTCATGTTAAAAAATATATATATATAAAGAAGAAGGAGGAGAAGGATGGCCAAAGAAAAAGTAAGAATATAATAGTCACATGTTGTCCCTTTTTTATATGATTTCTTTTCTTTTTATAGAAGATAAAGGATATCATTGGATTCTATTGCCCATTAACTGAAACCAGGTATTTTTTTATCTGAATGAGTTTAATGGTGTGTCTTCTATTTTAATGCATCTAAAATAATTTAATAATTTTTTATAATGCTAGATCTAAGTTTTGAACCTGAAAATTAAGAAAGGAAGCATATCCTTTTAATCAGTGTCAACTGAAGTAGACAAAAGTAAAATTAGAAAGTCAGCAGGTATAAAAACATGAAGTTCTATTAAAAAACAATAGCACAAAAATTATAATTTAAAATTTTATTATTGAATAGTTTGATATCTGAAAAGTTTAACCAGATAAAAAATAAGACTTTTAAAATTTCCAAGCAAAATCTCATTACAATCCAACAATTGAATTAAAAATTATATTTATTAATATAAAGTTGTATAATAAAAAAATAAAATAAAAAATCTTTTGCATCAGTCTTTCTAAGATTGAGAGAGCTTGTCTACCAATTTAAATAACACTTGCTTCAATCTCATGGATATGCAATTAAAGCTCTCCAACCCTTTTTTTTTTTTTTTTCTTTGCTTTAAATGTCTCCTCCCAAGCAGCAACATCCTCTACAGTGTGACCATGCTAGAAATTCAATGACTAGAACCAGCACTACCAAAAATCACGCCCTCATCTCCTCCTCTTCACTGCCAACAGTTGCTCAAATTAATGGAAACAAATCAAAGAGAAGATTGAATCATAAAAATAGAACAGAATAAGAAAGAAGGAAAATAAAACCAATTGTTTATGTGGTTGTCTTTATTGCAAGTAACAGTGACACTTTTAATTGTTATAATGTAAAATTTTTTTGGGAGAAATGCTTATTATTGTATATATTTTTGGATTGTTGGAAACTTTTAATTTGGTTACATGTGTTATTGATTTTGAGATGATTTGAATATTTGTGTTGAATTATGAGTTTTTTTTAGATTGTGATTGTTTTTTTTATATTAAATATTGATGCATGAATCATGTTTGGGTTTATGTTGTTTCGTTTGAATTAATATGTAATTTGAACAAAGTTTGTGAAATTAATTTATGTGGATCTTTGGTGTTGTTCGGTTTTAAGTTGATAAATGATAATTTGTTTTTAATTGATATCATGGTTAAAATAGCCTTGACAAAAATATTTTATTTACATCTTGTCAAACATGTTCTTATTGTAGTTTTTAATAAATCTTTAATTTCTAAGAGATCATTTTGCATTTAACTCCCTATTTTTTTTACCCTTACGTGCTATTTAATATTTAAAATTATGACCTATATGCGAGGTCCTTTTTCAATATTAAACGAATTGTTTTCCCTTTCATAAAAACAATAACAAAAAATCTTTCTTTAAAAAATACAATCTTTATTTTATTTTACATATGGGTAAGTTTCTCAAAACTAAATACAATATATATATATATATATATATATATATATATATATATATATATATATATATATATACATATCATCTTATTTTTTATTAGTACTTAAAAGTGTATTTTTATTAAGGTTTTACATCATCATTTTGCACTTGAAGTATCAATAACTCCTTAACTAGAATATGTTTTATAATAACATATCTAATAATATAAGATACCTTTAATTTATGGTAAATGTTCATCTTAAATACAGGCTTATCACATAAATCAAGAGATTGATTGATGAGTTTAACTACTGAAATTAAGAAGACAAAGAGAGGGCTAAGCTTACAAAAGAGATGTTGGTTCAGTACAAACTAGAATACTATTCAGTTATTGGATCATAACTGGAGCTGTAGAACTTGGATTTAGGTCTGTTTTATGGGGATGGAAAGCTAAGACATAAGCTTAAAACTTTCATGGGAGTCCAAGATTTAAAAAGACCGTTTTCAAGTTCAAATTGTAGCAACAACATAGAAGTCTGAATCTGTTCTATAGTCTAGACATTGTTCAGTGTTCAGCCTATATCTCGAGTTATAGATATCCAAATGACCTTAATTTTTTTTTTCTAGAAAGCTAAAATAATTCGCTAGAACTTTCATGAATTAAGTCTATTCAAATTCTGACGTTATCAATGACGTTTTATTCAGACAAGAAGATAAGGATTGTCACCAAGTCAAGATGTGGCCACCCACTCAATAATTAGTCATCAAATCAATATTTTCAAATTTTGACCTATAAAAAGAGGCATTTGCCATACATTTTAGACATCTTGGTTTTCAGATCAAGATCATGTTATTTATTTCTTTTTTTATATTTTTGTAATGTTTAAGTTTTATTTCATGTTATATTTTTCTTAATATATTGTTTATGCTTTTCATTAATAACTCCTCCGCAGCAACGACACCAAAAACTTGACATGACCAAAAGATTGATGTCTTATTAATGAAAAGAAAATATAACATGAAATAAAATATGTCATGCTTTGAGCAAGTTGAATGTTGATTATCTCTTATTTTTCAATGAAAGCATGCAATGTTTCCTCAAGATTTCTTATAGGAGGTAGAGCATAAGGAGGTGTATATCCATGAGAATTTTGGAAATTATGGTGTGCTTAAAATGGTGGCTGTGAAGTTTGTGCATTGTAGTTACTACACTTCAAACTGAAATTTAAATGATCTCTCCATCTAGGGTTGTATGTTTGTAAGTATGGATCATGATTTGGCCATTGGAAACTGTTTAAAACACCGGCTTGTTCATGGAGACATTTCTTGAAAGAATGCAAATTTATACAATCATTGGTTGAATGTTCATTAGTTTCACAGATTTGACACATAATTTATTGAATAGGTTTTAATTGACTACTCTTTTTCAATTAGTGCCTCGACTTTCCTAACTAAAGATACAAACTTTGCTTGGATGTCATGATCTTTCTTAAGGTTGTACATTCCTCCACTAAATGTATAAGGTTGAGTTTTGCTTGGTGCCTCATAAGTGCTTATAGTGTCTCAATTTTAAAATCGAGTTTACAGTATCTCAAATACCATGTCCAAGGATATATGAATAGGTCATAGTTTATTGATTGTTGGTTCCTCGCAATCAAGTTCGAGTTCCTAATCTTTGGAGTTCTAGGCTATTATGCGAGAATAAGTTGAAGCTCATATATTATAGCTTACTGTTAAGATTAAACAACTTTGTGCTGAGACAATTGAACTTAGAAGATTTTACAGGAGTTGTTGTCAAACATTGATTGTACATGTGGTCCACCTCATCCCCCACCCAATCCTAAAGAAAATCTACCTCAACCTCCTCCTCTTTTTACTTACGTCCTCTATATGAATTATATTCAAACTGATAATTTTTAAATTTATAATAAATATTTGATTTTTTATTTTAGTTTAATTTCTTTTAATTTGTTTCTATTCTATTTATTTTAAATTTTAAAAAATATTAAACACATTATTGACAATATTACAAACAGACTAAGTCTATCAGAAAGTTCTAGAGAATTGAAAACAAATGACATGAAATGCCACTAATCATTACAGATAAAATCACTGACGGACCATGTCCCTCGTATAGTTCGATAGAGTTCAAAAACATTACAGGAAATATCACTAATAATATATACATCACCAACATATTAATTTCACCAATAATATAAAAATAAATCACCAATGAAATAAATTACCGATAAAATGATAATGGTAATTTTTATTTTTTTACTTATTTTTTCTATCTATAAATTTTTCGGAAGTTTTTCGATAAACAGTTATCATCCATAATTGCCGGTAATGTTTATGTAGCAAAATCAGAGTCTAAATACCGATCAAGAAATCCATCAGTAGTATGCAAAAATGTGGTAGTCATTAAGGTGGCATTGAAAAGTCTCAGTTTCAATAATCTGAATACTGCAAAGCTCATCAACGCCGCATGACTAACCTAGTTATTGAAAAGCAGCGGTGTTGTTCGTCAGGTAGCACAGAAGTCAGAACCAAAAAGTAGAGATAAAGATATTAACATCGCAACATTACAAGTGAATTGAAAATCAAAACCTTAATCCTGATTTCCTGCAATTTACTCTATAACCAGATTCCTCAGTTGAAAAAAGGATCCAACTGTCAAGTATCAAGGATCGGAGACAGCAGCCTATGAGGCCTCAAAATCAATGAACAGCCTTCCAATTTGCAGCGAATTTGAAGCTCAAGTATTATCACAATTTACTCACCCACCCACGAGATATATCCGAGCTGGTGCCTGGAGGATATTCAATAAATCATTACATACAGATCTTATCACAGAAATGCTAACACCAAGTTTCCACAAACATTGCAACAATCTAGCTAGCATAAACCTTACAGTAAAAGTTCTATTGGTGCCAAGCAGATCAACCTCACGCAAACGCCAAGAGCAGGCAAACACAGAATCCCTATGTGGCGTTGGAATCACTCCAAGGAAAACTCGAATTCAAATTCATGAAATGGCCAAAATAAAAAGGACTGCCTTTATTATTTTCATCCTTCCTTGAATATCAATCCAATCATCCAATCTCCAACTCCAACTAGGAAAGCAATAAACAGAAAAGAAACAGAATTGCAGAAATAACAGCTCCAATGTTCGCGGAGTCATTGATCACAGAACTATGGGGAATCCTTCTCCTGATTTGCATCATCTATGCTTGGAAAGACACGGGCCTAAGGTAAATATTCTAAATACTAATTTATAGACAAATGACCAATCAAATGTAGGAACATGAATGGAGCGCATTCTCTTCTTGTTTCCATCTGCCATTTATCAGTACAACACATAAAATATGTACAGAAAATGCCTTGATAATGCCGACAACTGATTATTACTGTCCATGTTAGTTGACAACTAACTTTTTCAGCAATCAATTCCTTGGTTCTTCATTGGTTCATCTAATCTGATTAATGGTATTGTACATCCTGACCAAAAAAAATGAAAAACCTTTTAACGTCTAATAGTAGGGCCTTTGTACAGACCCCTCCGTACCACAAAGTTTTCTGGAGGTTGAGTTTCTTCTAACCAAGCAATTTCAGAGGGTTCACTGCCACACAATTCTTCTGTTCCTTCTGCCAGGGGAGAAAAAGGATTAAAATTTTAGGGTTGGGGGGGGAGTACAAGTGCTTAAAAGTTTAAATTGGACTATGACAGAAAAGAAGTAGAAAAATATATATATACCAGGCAGTTCTCGCTTAAGGGTTCGGCGGAAATAAGAGCAGTGTCGTCCATCTTCTGAGGAATAAGGTGGTGAAAGAACGTCAAACAGAGCACAGGGTGTCATGGCTTTGAAACAATGAATGTTGCCACCACTGGATGGATATAAAACTGTTGTGCCACAAGGAGCAGTCATTTCACAATCTCTAACGAGTCTTGCAGGTCTTGCTGTAAATTTCAACCAACAAACTCGATCATTCAAGAAAGGTGCAAAAGACAACCCAAAAAAAAGCTTAACCAAATTACTGTTCTATCAGGATGAATGAGGAAGAAATGTTATCTCATATGCAATTATAGTACATATGCTTTCCAACTATTTTTTCCTCACTAAATACATAGATGCTACTTAACCTGTAATACCATTAAAGTTAGTGGTTTCCCAGAGAATGAGAATTTAAGAAATGAGTAAAGAGAATTCAATACTTTGAGTTGGCAATGACTTTAAAATGGATAAAGCAAACACCTAGAATTAGTTGTTGGCTTACAAAAGAACCCCCTGTCCCGGAGCATGTAAGCTGTTTTACTGTGTGTTCCAGGTTGTGGCAGAGCTGACACAGATCAGGTTTGGAATTCCAAGGACGTGTTTGCTAATTTTTTCAAAACATTGATTTTGACACTTGGAATAATGGAAACATGATTTCAATGCAAACCATGGTTTAGGAAACTTAACCTCGAAACACAACTTGGGATTGAATTTCCAAAACTATGGGGATATGTGCCTTGGGTTTCAAAACCATGGTTTTAAAACAATCACCAAACACTCACTATTCAAAACCTACTTTTTCGCTCAACGGACTTTAAGGATGTGTATGGAATTGTGGTCAAATTGGTAACTAATTTTTTTAATATAATTTGTGCGAACTATGGTTCTAGATTCAAACTGATGCTTAGTCACAAGCAGTTGCCCAAACTGCTGGTCCGAAAGGAAACTTATAATGCAACAATATACATATGGCTTACATGTCTTCAATATATCAAAAAATAAAATCATACCATTTGGGTTAAAAATTGTGCATGAAGCAGGAGTGAAAAAAAAGAAAAGCAAAGAAACACCACAAAAAGTCAATGGTTGTGACAATTGTTTGCACTCCCCTTCATGCATGAGTTTTTGTGCTATAAAAATTTACTCTACAAATCCAAAAGAAGAAATCTAATTGTCAAATGACCAAATGTTTAAGCTTTCTTTACAAGGCCTAAAGAACCAACAAGTTAAAATCATCAGTCAACTGCACTTAACATCTTTCAACATGATGTGGGACCTCAACCAGGGGCTAGTTCTAGACACACACACAGCATCATCTAAACCACTAGACACTAGCATAATAAAGCAATGTGTCATACCAAACAATTGTCATGCTTTAGCCCCACAGTAATACCAATATATGCTTTTAGCCTCTACCAACTATGGTCAATTTGGCTTTTAATATACAATATCAGATCACACGTCAAACTGAAATCCACCACAACTAATTCCATAACATAACCAGCAAAATTACGAAGGGAAATAAAGATGAGCACCTTGTGATGGATCATTATGCCCAGGTAGATCAAGCCAATCATATGACTTTACAAGTAAGGAGCCATAAAGAAGCTTGCTCAACACAATCATTCCAGGATGATTATGAAGTGGTATGATGGAGGAAGGTGGCATACAGAAGATCCCTATCTGCAACGAAGTCCAAAGTCCATGAATTCAATTTCACTAGCATGAGACAATCCATACAGTTGGAGACAATATCGCTACATGAATCAAAGTACAATTCAAATAGAACTTCAAAGTCTTTGGTGATAATAATCACTTACAGAGAATCTGTCACACTCATGCAAATGCAAATATTTGATAGGAGGTGGGTACTGAAGACTCCCATTGCGCCCTTTTCGTCCATTGGTGCCATTTATGGAACCTTTCCATTGACGAGCCAACTGTGCCTCCTGTTCGAGACCCACATTAGAAGGCTTCATTTGATCTGACACAACAAAACATCAAAGTGCTAAGATAATGAATTTAAACTAAATTAGTGGATTAAAAAAATGAGTTACGTTAAGAGCAAATGAGCTAATTTGATAAGCAAAAAGGAAAATAAAATATCCACAAACCTAGAATAGCACGGACTCTTTCAAGAGCTTCTTCTGATACCGGACCGGTAGCCGAGAAAGACTCTTTGCAGGCATCATACAGTTTTTGAACAACTGGCATGATGCGAAGAATGTAGCAGCTAACCCACTAAATCAATCTAAACTGGAAAAACCACTTATCTGTCACCAATCTTGTATTGAAAATCGAGCATCCAAATCAAAAAAACAGCTTGGTCTGCTCTAGTTTACAAGCAAGCATCCAGCAGCAACTTTCTCTCTCTCTACAACAATTCCGAAATCCAGTCTTATGCGAACCGAAAGGACAGCCATATAAATGCATTGTGGTTAATCAAGCCCAGTCTCAGATAGCTTATATCACCTAGAAAACCAACATTTAAGAAACAAAGATGTCCCAATTACATAAACCGATATTAGTACAATATTATTTTTTGTTCCCTGAGAAACCTAAAAAATTATCAAAAATATCTAAGAACAAAATCAGCAGATTCCATTAAAGTCTACTCTTTTACATACATGTTTTTGCAACAGAACAGAAATGGTGTGAAAATTCAGTACGAAAATAACTTGTCCACACAAAAAAAAAAAAAAATCAAACCCATCAAACAAAATTCAACTAAAAAGAGCTAAACCCCAAATTAGATTCAAATAAAAATCAACAAAATATAAACAAACAAAAAAATATGGTTAAGCTCAAAAACAACCCCCCAAAATCGACATAACAGCATAAATATTCGATAAAAAGAACCCCAAATCTCAGAATCCCAGATCAAAATCACAAAAACAAAAACATGGGCAGGTAGAAGGAGAGGGAGGACAGTACCGGAAAAGGGGAAAGAAGGTTCTTTGAAATTGTTTAAACAATGAATTAAAAACCATCTGAGACAGAGAAACGGAGAGGGGTGAGGGATACTAACCCGCATAAACCGTCATCATATGATGTATCGTGTTGTGTTGGGCAACTTCGCTTTTTCAACTTTCAAGTAATGATGCGGCGATGCTACGAAATGCCCCACGAGGTTAAAAATTCAATGTACCATCTCTGTTCACCGATGACACACCTCCCTCTGTTAAGCATAGTTTCAATGTACCATCTATCGAGTTGATTTATAATTAATTCAGAATTAGAATTACACCGAATTTAGTTAAAAATTCAGTTATAACTTCTTAGTTATTTATTTTTAAATTAAAATAATATCATTTTAATTTATAAAAAAACTAGAATTGATTCAAGTTTTGAACCAAATTACTATCAAGTTAGGTTTAAAAATTCTACTTTCAAATTTAAAATAGGAAATATGAAATAAATAACATGTTTAAAAATGTTGGACGTACATTTGCAGTAAATTACTATCTAGCTTGTGTATTTTGACATATGGAGAAAAGGCAAGGTAGGTTAGGTAGGTGGTAAGGAAAGGATATGGCTTTTGGGTTGGGGTCATGGACTTAAGGTGTGGTTTGATTCTAATAATTATATGCCTGGTTGCAACTAACCATGGGCTTTATTACTATTAGTAATTAGTAATTTATTACTAATTACTACTTTCTAATTAACAAAAACTCTCAATTTATTTTTTCAATAAAATTACTATTTTATTCTTGAATAAAAAATTTGATGCATTGGCTTTTAGGATGAAATGATCTTTTTATAAATTTAAGTTTTTACACAATCTTAAAAGGAAAAAAAAACTCAATTATGATTTAGAAAAAAATTTATGTTTTACTTTTTTAAATATAGTATAATTACTCTATTGTACTTATACTCAAAATTCCAAAAGTGTGAATTCATGAGCTTATTAATAATTTCATAATGATTCTCTCATAATAATCAATTGTTTCTAGTGATAGTGTTGTTTTTTTTATAAATAAAATAATAATAAAAAGAGATAAAAGTTGTGTTTTCTCACATCAGTGCAAAAATTATTTCGCTGTTTTTGAGTGACGCATGTGACTGATTCAGATATCAGAAATCATGGTTCTGACGCCTCATTTAATTCTTCATAGTGTCCTCTTCTTCCATGAGCAACACGTGCATAGTGATTCTATCTAGTTTGTGATGGATTGATTTTTTTTCTTTCTTTTCTCTCTCTCACTCCTCGATTTGTGTGCTCCCCTTTAACAAATCACAACAACCCTTTGATTTCTTTTCCCTTTATGTATGGTCCTTCTCTTAATTGTATTTTAAAAAATATATATATTATTTCAAATTAGAAATTATTTTCAAATTCATCATCCTTTAATGTTTTGCCTCTCAGATTTAGTCTTCATTCTTTATATTGCTATTTTTTTTTAATTTGAGATTATTTATAAAATTGATTTTATTTTTTTTTGTGATTTCATCCTTCTTTTTTTTTTTCTATTTGGGTAGGTTCTTACTATTTTTATTGCTATCTTTTTACTTTGATATTTTTTTAGATTAATTTTTTTATTTATTTTAGTATTCAACATTAAATTAGTTGATAATTGGGCTTCATGATTAAGCCTATGTATGAGATTTCACAGGTCATGATTTTGGAATGTTAATCTAGGTTTAAAATATTCACTCAAGTTTGCTTTGTTTTTCATTTTATTAAATTAAGGTTGCTTTTATATATATATATATATATATATAAAAGGCAACCTTAATTTTTTTCTTCTTTAAAAATCCTATTGTCGTCTTAATTTTTTTCTTCTTATGTTCAAAAAAAGCTGACCCAACCCTTAACATTGTGTTGACCACCAATATCGGTTTACTCGAGTCACTTAAATTTGTTGCTAAATGAAGACAGGAAGGAATAGTTGAAGGGGTAAGAAGATTGATTCAATTTGGACTTTATTTTAGGGTCCCCTAAAGCCCCTAGATCATTTTTTTTTCCCAACAAAATGAACGTGAAGCTTGTTATGGAAGTGGATACCATCCAACATGTTACCATTTAAGGTTTTTTTTAAAAAAAAATGTTTCGGCCAGTATGCATCAAATTTCTTGCTTCTAACATTTTTACAACTTTTTAAGGTTGAAAAAAAAATGATTTGACCCATAATATATCGCTGGTCAAAAACCTAGTTATTTCTAATTATTGTTACTAAAAAACTAAAAAGAGTTGGGTATTTGAACAATGTTCACTCTGACTCATAACAATATGGACTAAGCTATTCATTTTTATAGTGCAATTTTTTTTTTCATTTTAGTAATTGAACGATTGTTTCTTTGCAATCTTATCCTTCCAAGTTATATTAGCATGATTTTATGTGTCGAGCTTTTTTTTTTTTACTTTGCATGCTCTCACATATACAAAGTATTATGGAATAGTCCAATGTTGAATTAGATATCTATTTTATAAGATAGAATTTTTTGGGATGTAAAAAAAATAAAAGAACAAGAACCAAAATAAACAAAGAAAAAGAAAAACATGGCTCAATTTTCAAAAAAAAAAAGGCATGGAAAATTTTAGTTTGGTTCTTAAGTTTTAATTTGGCATTATTTGATCCCTAAAGTTTTACCATTTTACAAAGAGTGGAATAAGGAATAGTGCATCTTGTTGGCTAGTCCATACATTAGTCAGACATCGATGGCATATGGAATGACACGCTAATAATGATAACTCTTACTAACACGATACTATCATATGTAACTATTGTTTCCTCTCATTCAACTATTATTTTTCAGTAAACCTTGGCCATCCTGTGAGGTCTATTTCAAATCCTAAACATCTTTTGAATTATTTTGGTTTATTGTTGATTTTAATATGTTTTATGATTAGCTTTTTGAGATCGAGCAATATTTATCAGATTGATAATTTTGTTTGAATGCATATGGCTGAATCCTTTATTTTTGCATGTTATTTTCATGCATATCCTTAGCCATTCTCTCATTATGCTTAACATTGCAACATGTTTTTCTTTGTGTACGAGCATAGATCTATTCAACAATATGTATTGGCATGGTTTTTTTTTTGTTTAAAATGATTTTAAAAAAAAACAAATAAACAAACCAATATTCATGCATATATTTATGTTGGGTTTTGTATCTTAATTTAGTTATAAAACCTATTAAGGTTTTGACCCATATTAAAAGGCTTTGAAAAGGCCCACATTAAAATATTTTAATAAATCCTCTTTTTGGTATAAATATTGCTTATTCACTTTTTCAAGAAAAGTTGTTAATGGTTAATATGTTAATCACCAACAATATTTAAAGTTGATGAACCCTAACGATCATTACTTTGGAATTTGATTAGGACTAACACCTTCATTCTATATTTAATTTTTTTTTTCAAAAATCAAATCTTGTTTTAAAATGCATAAGTCATATCCATCAATGATTCCTAGCATTAATGAATCCTTAAAAGTCATTACTCTTAGGTATCAATTATAGGTATCAAAGTGAAATATTTATGTATGAAGTAAATATTTTGTCCTTAAATGATTATCCACTCACAATGGTTATGCATACATAAGACTTCACTTACTGGTGTGCATAAATATAGATTAAAGGCAACATTATTAAACTAGACCATTAATATGATTGTTCATAGTAGTAAAACACCATTAGAAAAATAAATCTATAAAGGTCATCATTGCATAAATATAATGTTTGGCAACAACTCTTCCTAGGACGAGGACTGGGTTCAATGAGCCTAATAAAGGCCCACCTAATCAATCATTAACATGACTTGATAAACTATTGTGGTTCATAACTTAATGATCAAAAGTAAACAATTGTAGATATATCAATTTACTAATTAATTTTGGAAATGGCAAAAATGACTTAGATTTAGAAAAGATAGGATCAAATCCTTACCTAGATTTTAACTTATTGTAGTAGACATTCTTACCCATGTTTATAAATTATTGGTATTAAACAATTAACCTATTATAAATAGAAGATAAACAATAATACAACTTATCTCGGATAGGATGCTTTGGGGTAATAATACATTTTTGCTAACATAACTAGTCTCTTACTTTAGAACTTTGAATATCAATTATGATTTCTAATAACCATAATATTAATTGACTACTATTATATATATATATATATATATATATATATATATATATAAAGTTTTAGACATTTCTCTCTCACAATAACAATAACAATAACAATAATAATAATAATAATAATAAAACATTTCCCTTGTAGGAAGAAAAAAAGGTCGTTATGATGTTAAGTGTGATAGAATAACAGTTACATTAGGAAGTTTACGACTAAGCTTTGCTTTCTTATTTTTTATCATTAATGTGCTTTTTATTTAATTTACTTTAATTTGCTTGTTATTTTTTGAAGCCTAACATTCATACTTTATTCTGTCATGAATATATTAGATATGAATTCATGTCTTTATACAAACACAACACCATTTAAGATCACACACTTTTACTTAAGGTTAGGTGGGTAAGACTTTTGAAACCACCAACTCTTGTCTGATTATCAACTTAGATATGGTTAGTATGCCTAAATAACATGCTAATGACCTATGCTTTCATACATTTTGAAACCTTATACCAACCTTTAAAGGATGGTTATCAAGCACCAAGAGATTTTTTGTGATCAATTAGCTAGTAATCTTACCCATGCTCGTAATGGCTAAAACCTTCCTTTAAGGTATGTCCTTGTACGATCACAACTCTTTATTTAATGTCTAGCTTGCATCATTATATATTTTATTTATTTATATTTGTATATATGTTAAGCTCAGTTTATAGGTGAGATAAAGGTCTCTTAAAATCCATCCTTTCTACAAGATGTACAATACATCAAGAGATTCAGAAAAGGCAAATGGAAGACAGGAGAAAGAACTTGATAGAGGTAGAATCAAGTCAACTTTTAAAAAATAAAATGACTCAGTTAACTAATCTTCTAAAACAAACTATTTTCTCTTAAAAGGTTTGGGAGGGGACCACTATACACAGAAACCAATAATAATGAAGTTCAATATGGAAATGTCTCTGTCTCATTTTTCTATGTTGTCAAAAACCTCTCAAATAATTCATCCTTTTTTATCCCTCCCTCTACATACCCTCATTAAAAGAGAATCTAGCCTACCTCACATGCTAACCAACTTAGTTATGACACATAATTGTTTTAAAATAATTAAAAACATATATTAAGGTTCTTTACTGTTTATATAAATGGTAAAACATCATATGAAATCTAAATTATATTAGAGTATTTAGATAATAATTTTCTTGTCACATTTGAATATAACTAAAAAATTTATGATATTTTTCTAAAGTTTTTCAACATTTTAATATTAATATAAAATGTCAACAAATATCTTGGTTATTATATCCTATTAACATATACTAAAAGAACTTAGTTTTTCACTACAACAACGAATTGTGAAAAGTCAAGTACTTTTTTATTTGGGTCCTTAAAATATTTTAGGATTTTTAAAAAAAAAAAACTTTTTTTTTTCAATTTCATCATTTAACATTGATTTTATTAAGTATAAGGCTTTAAAATGTTTTTCAATTTTTTTTCAATTTTTTCTAAAAAGTTATCTCTATCTCTTGATATAGGTCACGGGTTTTGCAGATTAGCCATGTTAACTCGAGTTTTTTTTATTTTTGATTTTTTTTTTAATTTTATCCTTCAATATTATGTTGACTAAGAATTGAACTTTATATTTTTCTTCGATTCACTTTTATAGAGTGATTTCAGTCTTCTAATATGAGTTTTGCAGGTTAACTCGGGTTGATTTTGGTATTTTTTTATCTTTTTATTTTATTTTATTTTATTTTATTTTCAATTTAATCCTTCAAAATTGGGTTGATTGAGAATTAAGATATACAATTTTTTTTTATTTACTTTCTATAAGATTATCACAATCTTATGACCCAGGGTACAGGTTAGGCCAACTACCTCGAGTTTTTTCTTTTCTTTTTTTAGTTGATTTTTTTAAAAATTCCATCATTCAATGTTGTGTTGATTCAGGATTAGACTTCATAATTTATTTTGGTTTCATTCTATGAGGTTATCTCAATCTCATAACCCGAGTCACGAGTTTGATTAGTTGACTCAAGTGGTTTTTTATGTCTTTTTTTAATGTCACACTTCAACATTGGGTTAATTGAAAATTGAGTTTTCTAATTTGTTTTTATTTTCTTTCTATGGAATTATCACGGGTTTATAACTCATGTTTGATAGCTGGACCCTAGTTTAATCAACTTATTTTTTTAGTTGATTTTTGTTTTTAATTTCATCATTCAACATTAGGTTAATTGAGAATTAATTTTAATAAAAAAAAATTATTTGTTTTATATAGGGTTATCAATATCTCATGACTTGGGTAACAGATTTGATAAATTAACCCACGTTAATCTAAGTTTATCTAATATATTATTGTTTTAATATTTAAAAAAACAGATGTTGTTATGATTTTTTAAAAATCTAAACTATGTTTTTATCAATCATTAAGGTTGTATTTAAATTTATTAAATTGACCAAGTCACATCAGGTCAATTCCTTTATAATGTTTTTTTTTTTTTTGCTAAAAGTCACATTAACAACACCTACATGTTTTTTCATGCTAAAAAAATTGATTTGACTTGCAACATAGAGTGAGTAATAATCTAGTATATGACTACTACATCATATTATATGTGTTCTCTAAAAACTTTGTATATTGAATACTTCAATAACTAAAATTGAAATGAAATTAGTTTTAAGAGAAATGATTTAATCTAATAGACAAGTTTCCAATATATTCCTATGTTTTTTCATTATGTTTATTATTTCCTTGTATAATATTCAATTTTTTATTATGTTGTTATTGTTAAAGAATAATATAAATCACATCTTGGAATCTTACCTAAAAGTTTAAGTTATTGAGTTAAGATGGTTTTTTGACATAATATCAGAGCCTTAATGATCAAGTAGTCACAAGTTTAAATCTCATCATCTTTATTTATTTGATAAAAATTAAGCACAAGGTAGTGTGACTCTGTGCAAGTTTCAAGCTCAAATGATTTTCATTTTAGAAGGGTGTGTTAGAAAATAATACAAATTATATATTTGGATCTCACCTAAAAGTTTAAATTATTGAGTTGAGATCTCAAAATATAATTTATATTATTCTGTAACAGCTATATCAAGTTCTTATATCCATATTGGAATAATTATATCTTTTATTCTAAAGTTTTCCTTGAAATATAAGAGAATATAATTTTTTATTTTTTTATTTTTATTTTATTTTTTAAATTAATGGTTGAGTAATTTCAAACCTTTTTTAAAAATATTTTGATAAATTTTGAGCTATTTTACTATTATATATATATATATAGTAGTTTTGGAATGAAGACTTGATTTTGTTAATTTGAATAGAAAAACTTGACCGAAGAATATATTGGAATTGTGTATTCTACAAATTAAAAATATAGGGATATATTGAAGTCTTACTCATCAATTATATTAAAACAAATTGAGTTGCTTATGCTAACTTTTGTTTGGAAAAATAAAAATACGATTGTAAACATTCTAATATTTCTTTTTTAAAAAAATTGTTTTGATTATAGAAATTTAGTAAAATCTATAGTTGAGAACTCTCACAAAAGTTCAAGAGAGAAAAATTAATATATTATTGAATGTCACAAATTAATATTAATATTTTAATATTATGAAATCACAATGTATATATTTTGCTACATAATTATTATTAAGTAATACTCTACAATATATAGGGAAAACACCATATTTTTCCTCGCATGTTATTATTGATTCCTATAGTGCTTTTTTTTTCTTTTTTTCTTTTATCTTTTTTGTTCCAATTCTTTTTAGTATTTTTTTCACAAAATTATCTTTGTTAATTTTTTTTTAATATTGATTTAGTTAAAAATTAGCTTTGTATTTTTTTTTTAATTTCAAACATTATGAATTACTATAGTGTTTCTCCACATAATTTTTATAATTATGATTTCTTTCAAAAAAATTTGTTGATTTTATTTTTTTGTTTTTGGTTTTTTTTTTTGTTTTTTCCCCAATTTGTTTTTCTTTCTTTCTTTTTTCATAAAATTGTCTTTGTTGATTTTTTTTAATATTGAGCTTATTAGGAATTTTTTTTCTTTAAAACATTGTGAATTGCTACAGTGTTTCTCAAAATAGGTTTTTTTTGTTATGATTTAAAAAAAATTATTTATCAATTTTATTTTTTTAATATTGAGTTAGTTGAAAATTACAGCTATAGCTTTTCTTACAAAACAATGTTGATTGCTACAGTGTTTCTCTATATGATTTTTTTTGTTTTTTTATGATATTGTTTAAAATTTTATTTGTCAATTTTATTTTTTTAATATGAAGTTAGTCGAGAATTTAGTTTTGTAATTTTTTTTTAAAACATTATGGATTACTACAGTGTTTCCCAACATGTTTTTTTTTTTGTTTTTGTGTTTTATGATTTTTTTTAAAATTATCTTTATCAATTTTATTTTTTAATATTAAGCTAGTTGAGAATTATAATTACACTCTATGGGGAAAGCACTGTAGTTATCCTCACAAATTACTGTGAATTGTTACAGTGTTTTCCTCACATGTTCTTTTTTATGTTTTTTTTCTAAAATTATCTTTGTCGATTTTATTTTTTAATATTGAGGTAGTTGAGAATTATAATTACAAGGAAGACTAAATTATGTGGGGCAAGCACTGTAGCTTTCCTCACAAAACACTATGGATTGTTATAGTGTTTCCTTACATGGTTTTTTTTTTTTTGTTATGATTTTTTAAAATTATGTTTGTCAATTTTTTTTTAATATTTATTCGTAATTGTAACACCATCAAACAGATTTGTTTTATAAACTTGTGGCAACGCGCGGACATGACATTTACTCATCATTATAACATATCAAAAATTCTTTTGTCTTAAGGAATCCTAGATTCAAATATATAAAAACTATTTATTTATACTTAAGGTTCTATTAATTTTTAGTATATTAATAGCAGCATTAGCATTTTATTATTTTTAAGTCATTTTATTTTAAATAATTAATTGTATATGATGTGATAAATTAACAATACATACATTTTTATGACTTTTATGAATTCTTTTTCGTTTTTTCTATATTAACGGAATATGTTCAGAAAACAGTACAAATGTCATGAATCATTTCATTCAAAAAAGAAAAGAAGAAGAAGTAATTCTTGACAAATAAAAAAATACCATATAAAAAAGATTAGGATCCAATTTTAATGATATTAATTTTATTTTCTATACCAGTAGAGTTCGTTAAAAAAAAATATAGACGTTATTTCTATTCCTCCAGCCCTTCTTCCTGCCTATCCAGCTTTCATTCCTTTCTCACAATAGGTATACGTGCAAGAAAGTAGAGAGGATTTTGGCCAGATTGATATATTTAAAGAACTTGAAAAATACCTCTTAACACTTTAAAATTAGCGAAACTAACGAAAGGGTCAATTTATATTTAACAGGATGCTAAAAAGTAAGAGACTAAGTTATAGCTATATAAAAACTCAAGGGACTAAAAATAATTTACTGAAAAAAATGCAATACATAGTTGTCAAATTCGGAATAATTAAAAAAAAAAGATATGGGTTAATGGTTTAGTATTTGTTTTGAAGCATGAAACAAGTTGTGTTTTAAAGTTTTTTTTTTTGTTAAAAAATATATTAAAATAATATTTTATTTATTTTTTAAAATATATTTTTGATATTAATATATAAAAACAATCAAAAAATAATTTAGAACAAAAAAACTTTCAAAATTTTTAAAAACCATGGCTCCAAAATATTTTTTTTACTATGGTAACGTGATTAAATATTTTTATTAAAATATCATTTTATTTTTACTTATTTTATGTTAATAAGTGGAGTCTAGCTTTGAGTTTGATTATATAAACCAAATTACTAATATTTAATGGGATTAACCAAGTTTTATTAGAGTTAATTAGATTTTAAATCTTAATTTCGATAAATTAAACCACTAAAAACTCATTTGTTTTCAGGTTTGAAAAATAATTGTGGAAAAAAATAATTTATTTTACTTTAAATTAAATTTTTTTATATTTTTAAATTATTTTAATTTATAAATACAAAAATATTTTTAAAAAAAATATTAATTTAATATATTTTAAAATAAAAAATATTTTTTAAAAAAAACTATTCATTTTATATTCTGAAAACTTGGTCGAGTTTTATAATCATCATGGAGGAGGTTTAGAAACTAATAGAAAGGGAGAAAAAAACAGAAAGAGGGACGCACGCAGGGAGAGAAAGGGGCCCAAGTCATTGGAAGGAAAGCGCGTCCGCGTATACGGAAGTGAGGGCCCTCATATCACCACTCTCTCTTTCCTAAACTAAACTAAACTAAACTAGTCGATATAATAATATAGCTCAAAACCTGACCTTTGGCAGTTACACTTCCTTCCTTCCTTCCCTCCACAAAAATTATAATAGTACTCACTTAATAAAATTATATAAAACTCCTTCTTTCGATAATTTTTTAAACTTACTACCAACATTTATTAAATAAAAACTAAAAACCAGGCTTGGGAATTGAGAGAAAAGATTAAAAAATAAAGAAAAGAAAGAAAGAAAAAAAAAATTATTGAGGATATACTGAATCTATAAAGCCACTATTCATTATTATAAAAAGAAGCCTTGACTATGATAATTTTAATAACACCAATAAAGGCTATTGTAAAAGCTTTAAAGAAACCATATGCTCTTCTCTAATGCAATGACCTTCGTCGCACATTAATGCATGTGTCACAAACATTAAATATTTTTTATTCTTTCTATTCAATTTAGTCTTTAATTTTTTAATAACTTTTCAATTTAGTCTTAAATTTCTTCCCATCCTAGTCTAGTGAAGGCCCAATCAGGAAGAGGAAAAGAAAAAAGAAAAGAAAAAGACAAACGAGCTAATTAGATTAACTTATTGTGATCGTGTCCAGGATTTAGGTTGTAAATTTGACGAGTTAACTCAGGTTAACAACTCAATATGTCAATGTCTCAATATTTAATTAAAAAAAATATCATTTTGAATATTTTTCAAGGTCAAACCAAATTGTTATTAATTATTTTAGTTGTCTTTAAACCCGCTAAGTCGACTGGGTCACGTCGAAACAATACCCATATGTTTAATTTAAAGCTTGGTTTAAAAGGTTTTAAGATTAACCTACTAGGTTATGTTTAATGAAAAGAGTTCTCCACAACCTAAACATTTTTTTCTTGCATTTAGAATAACAAAGTCATATAATTTTTTAAAAATGTTCGAACAACAATGTCTTAGATCTTTTTTAGTTAGAGTTTCAATCTTATATTATGAATTTACACCTTTTTCTTAAAACAATTATGCTCAAAATAATGTCGCCAATACCTTCAATCCATACCCACAGCCTAATACGGGCAACAAGACTAATTCTATATATGTATTGATAACTTCTAAACATTACAACTTTAACACATTATCTAAAAATATGACTACTCTTTGATCTTATAAACTATGTTTAAATTATAAATACAGATTATAATTTGATATATTTGACAAAATCAATATTCATGTCTAATATATATATATATATATATATATATATATATATGGATCTCCATTATATTTTGTTGATATAGTAAAGCTAACATCTTATATTTATTTAACACACACACAAACCCTTTAAAACTAGAGAATGAAAGTTATGCTTTGATTGGCAAGATAAAATCAACATATTAAAATTAAATTAAAACTAGAAAAATACTAAAACAAAACCTATTTTTATCATGGGTTCTATCTTGAAGCAATGTGGATGATATTGTTTATTTTATAGTGCCTTCTCTTTTTCTTTTTCTTTTTCTTTTTCCTTTTCTTTTGTTCCTTGAAATCGATTTCTTTATTATTTCATCCTCACACTTGATGTTTACATTGATTTACATATTATTTTTCACTTTTATTTGCATTCTATCGTATGTGTGAGGTTTGTAGGGTGTTCCATCAATGAATCAAACATCAATTTTATATAAAAAAGAATTTTAATTTATTTCTAGGAAGAATTGAATGGACAATGCCCAAAGTTAAGAAAAAAATAGGCATTTCATTTTTATTGTTCAAGAGGCCAAGAAAACTATAGTTTGATCTCTAAAGTTTAAATTTTTACATATTTAATTCCTATTATTTGAGAAATTTATGTTTAGGCCATAAACTTGATTTTGTTTGTATTTTGGTCCTTGTGTGTTAAGAAAAAGGGAAAGTTGCTAGAAAAATGAGAGGGGAGAAAAAAATATTCGACTATTCATATTTTAGTAACTAAAAAAGATTATATTTTAGTAACTAAAAAAGATTAATTATGATACTAAAGAGTTTGTCTAAAAGAGTGAGTTTCACGAAAATAGTTTGAGAATTTTATCTTATATATATATATATATATATATATATATATATATATACATAAAGTAGATCCAAGCTTCTAAAATAAGCATTTTGAATCTGTGTAATTTTCTTATTGGATCAATTAAAATATGGTATTTTGGAGTAAAAAGCAAGTTTACTTGGCTTTTAGATATTTTAAGATGAAACAAGTTGAAAATTAATTTATTTTGAGTCCAAAAATCTAAACCTCCACCTTTTATGGTTGAGATATAGGTACCATTTGGAACATCGCGTTTCTACAAAATTTTAAATAAATATATTAAAATTTAATATGATTTGTATATTTTATATCGTTTTAATGTGTTGATGTTAAAAATAATTTTTAAAAAATAAAAAAATATCATTAATATATATTTTAACATGAAAAATTATTTAAAAAATAATCATTATTATATTGCCAAATATAATCTTAAACAAGATAACGACAAATTATCTGTTTAAGTGGATGCTATGTTATTCTTTTTTTAAATGAATCATGTAATGACTTTTAATCCATCTATTACAAAAGAAATTAAAGGGCTAGCTGCAAAGACGAATGCTTGAACTTTAGTTTTTTTTTTTTTTTTTTACTCTTTAGTTTTTTTTTAACTGTGAATTAAATCTATTATGAATAAAAAAATAATATTTAAAATATTATATATGAATTTAATATGCAAAACTTATATAAAAAATATGGTTATGAATATTAACTGAGAATAAAATATCTATTTTATTATTTTAAATAATTTTTCCATATTAATTATTTTATTATTATTTTTATTGCTTTAATATTCTCGAGTCTTGCTTCTTCTTTTTATTTAACCTGATAATAAGCAATGATTCTCATAAAAAAAAAATATTTTTATTAAAAAAATAAATAAATGCACAATAACAGTGAAAGATTTCTATAAATATTTATTTAATAACCTTTAGTTTTATAATAAAAAAAAATGCTGCTAATAAAAAAAGAAATATTTTTATAAAAAAATTTATTTAATAAAATATATTATTTTTTTATAAATTAAATAATTATTTCTCATAAATATCTAAATTCATTAAATAAAAATTAATCTTAAAAACACCTTACAACATAAAACTACTTATACTCTATACAAATATGTGATTGACCACTAAACCATTAATTTATGTGTATTTAGAAGTATAGTAGTAATTGTTTTTTAAAGTGTTTTTTGTTTTAAAATATATTAAAATAATATTTTTTAAAAAATAATTTTAATATTGATACAGTAAAAAAATCTAAAAAAAATATAATTTATAAAAAAATAAAAAAAACTTAAAATATTTTTAAATATACTTTTAAAATATATAAGTTAGAGCAGGGCCCATAATGGAGAAAAGGCAAAATATGTACTCATTAACGGGACCCTTTGGAAAATAAACCAAAAAAAGAAAGAAAAATAATGGCAATCAGAAACAGATAGGTCGCTGGGGTGGCTGGTGGAGGGGGCTGGCTAGAGAGAGAGAGAATAAGAGAGAAAAAACTGGGAAAACAGAAAAAACAGAAAGTTGTAAAAAACAAACAATGGTGGAGGAGATCCTCTAATATCATCTAGCAAAGGGCAGTCATTGAAAAGAAATATATCATTCTTTTGTTACTCTAGCAAATAATATTAATAAAAAGTCCCATTATCATTTTTTTGCTGCCTTTTCTTTTTTCTGTTCGAGTCTCTCCATCCATCCACCCAACCTCCTACCAGCCCTCATTGCATTTCATTCTCTTGAAGGATCTTTGGTATTAAAATTGCAATATTGCCCTTAACAACAGCAGCACTAAGGCATCCTTTCTTACCCTCTTGAATGGTAAATTCAATAACCCTTAAACTTTTTTCTTTTGGATTGCTTGTTCTTGAGGGTATTCCTTGATTCTTCATTGTCTGTTAAAAGCTTTCTCTCTCTCTCTCTCTCTCTCTTTTATTGTGCCATTCTGTTAACTTTTGTCTTATTTTCCTTCCTGCTGTTGTCTCATTTGCAGCTACATTTTATTGGTGTGGAGATTTAGAGGAAGATTATAGCCTGCTAAGCCAGGTTATGTGGTCTTTCATGAAAAGGGTGTAGAGAGTTTTTTAAAACACAAAGATGAGGGACACTGACATGATCAAATGTGAAGGCTTTTCATTTTTTCGTAGCATAGTTGTAAATAGTTGCTTGTAAATTGAAGATTTTGCATCAGTTGTTGTTGTTAGTTGAAAGGGGTGGTTTTGTATAGGAAACCTGGCGATTATTGTTGCTACCTCCACTGCCAACTTTGGTTCATCAAGCAATGAGGGGCAGATGGAACTCAATTGGGTTCCGAATTTTGTTCTTTTTGGTTTTGACTCTTAGTCTTGAAAATCAATGCTCGTGGTCGCTTACTGATGAGGGTAATTCCTGTTTTATGCATCCTTGATTTCTGTTTACACGTGCATTGGTAAAATGCACTTGCTGAATCCTGGTTTTGGTAATTGAATGTAATGTGGGGGTACGAAATGCAGGATCGGTTTTGTTGAAATTCCGGGCAAGAGTGGATTTTGATCCTTTTGGTGCCCTTGCAAATTGGAATACCAACGATATTGATCCTTGCTCATGGGCTGGTGTTCATTGCGTCGCGGGAAAAGTGCAAATACTGTAAGTGGCTGATGCTTCCTTTAAAAGAGCTAATAAATACCATTCATCTTATGAAATAGAAAAAGTGAAATTTGTCACTTTATATAGTTGTTTTGTTTCCAATCTTAACTATGGAGGATTTTGCAGACCACTTCAATTAATTTTTTGTTGTTGGAATTGTGTGATATTGAGAAGTGTTTGCTGTTGCATTTCAGAGGTTTTGTTACAGAAAATTTTATGTGGATGCTGAATGATTGGACATATTAATGTTGTTCAGTGCACTTGTAGGGATCTGAGCGGACTTTCTTTGGAAGGGATATTGGCGCCAGAGCTTGGCAAACTTGTTAACTTAAGATCTCTGTAAGACTTCATAATTTTGCTGTATTTTCTCTGATGAAACTTGGGGTTTAGTAATTAAGCATTTCATTCTAGTATATGATTAAGCTGTTCAAGCCTCCAAGAATAGAAACGAGCACTGCATTTAGCCAATTTCTACTGATTGAATATGAATTTGGCCAAGACATATGGGGACTGTTTGGTTTTTATTGTTGATAGGCTATCATACATATTCTAAAACATGTTAGTATTTAGTGAAGATATTAGATTCAATATCTCTTCCTAATCTCGATGTTTTAGGATTTATGGAAATAAATGATTTTGATATTCAGACTTGTTAACTATTGTTTTTTGTTTATCGGGGTCTACAGCTACAATGGAAATTGTATCTCTGATTCTGATGTATAGCTTTGTAATTGTAACCTCTGCTCGGTTCTGAAACTAATTGAACTTTCTGATCCTTCCATTACTTTCATGACAGTGTACTCTACCAAAACCATTTCACTGGTACCATTCCTAAAGAGATTGGAGAGCTCAAAAAGCTAGAGCTACTGGACCTAAGGAACAATAACTTCAGTGGAGCAATTCCAGAAGAAATAGGAAGATTACTATCATTAAAATACTTGTGTGTGAGCTATCCTTCGTTTTAATTGTTTTAATGGTTTATGCTGTGTGGTTATCCAGACTGAGACAATTTCTTCCTTAGGTTGCTTAGAGACAATAAATTTGAGGGAAGCATTCCTCCGGAGATCAGGAGGCTTGACCTGCTTTATGAATTGCAGTTTGATGGAAATCTTGCATCTGGTTCTACTACTGGAGTTAGCTGTGTCAATAGAAAACTTGGACATGGGTAAGTGACATTTTCCATCTTTCCTCATCAACGCTCATCTGCAAGTACAAGAGATTCTGCGCATGATGAATTGATTGCCAAACATGTCTAAGTTGAGTTATGGTTTTGGTGTTTATTGTGAGAAGTTATCACTAAAGTGAAGCACCTTTAACTCACTACCAAATATGGAGAGAGAAAAAGCTATTAGTCACACCTGACCAGTACCTCTCCAAGTGGTCATTGATTTTTCTGTCAATTTAGCAGACAAAAGTCTCTTGTTTTTTTCTGTTGTTTGCACCCTGTCTAGCACAGGAAATACACATGAAAGCTATCTGACACAACAAATGTAGCATGGGGTGATTATAGACTTCATAGAACGTGTAGTTTAAGCACTCGTACATACCAACTGTTGCTAGATTAAATGGTTCGTTCTCTCCTATGTGTTGCATTAAGCATTATAAACTTATGCAGTAAACCACTAACATTTGGAAGAGCATTGTGCATCCCTTTTTTATTTGATGGTTCAAACCAATCACTAAGTATCACTTTGTGAACAGAAGTTATTGAAGTTGAAGAGGGTGGTTCAGTTTAGTAATCTGTTTTTCAGATCTAAGATGTTGTCTTGTGCAGCACGTGGTGGAGCAGCTTGAACCAATTGAATGGAGCGAATTCATTCATATTCCCAATAAAAGGAGCCTTTATGCATTACTTGAATTCCTTCATGCTGCAACCGTAAGGAAATTAAAATGCTTACACATGCGCATGCTCACACACACACACACATACAATTTTGATGTATATGGATGCAGATAGTGATGGAGATATCCCACTTTTGACATGTTAGCGTTGTAGTAGTGGTTGTTTGTGTGTTCTTTTTACTGACTTTTTACCTCCATTACAAGGTTCAAGCTTGGGAAGGATGCTCTGCATGGTTTTGGAGAAAATTGCTTCAATGAACCAGATAGTGAGTACAAAACATTCAGCAACCTTGATTTGTTTGATATTAATATTTATACTTGTGATGTGAGATAAATGCGATGCCTTTTGCACTGAGCAGGATCATCAGAGCAAGGCACAGTTCAAAATGTAGAGATTGTTGTCAATTTTGAACGTCGCAGGCTACTTGAACAGTCCAGTAACCTCGAAGCTGCACCTGCTAGTGGTGGGTCTTCCTCTCAACCAATTATTGCTCTTCCAACCACGCGAAGTAGTGGGTCTTTCCCTGCAATACCGAATGCAAAGAAGCATCAAGCTCAATCTCCTGTGTCATTGGATTCACCTGTAAATCCTCCGCCCAGAGGGACTGAGCATTCAAGTCATTCTTCTGAAAAACCATCTATAGAACAACCTCCAACGAATGGAACTTCTGGAAATACATGGATGTATTTCCTAATAATTCCAATCGCAGGGGTCTTGGGCATTGTTGCAGTAGGCTTGCTGTTAATGTGCAGGAAACAAGTAGTGACGACCATAGGTCCATGGAAGACTGGTCTAAGTGGACAGTTGCAGAAAGCATTTGTTACAGGTGAACTCTAGTATGTACATTAAAAAAAAAAAAAAAAACCTGATGACTTTATTATTGATCAGCAGGCTTATTTGATTAGGCTCTTTATTTAACAACATTAATAATAACTTAAGTTGTGTGATTTGGCCAACCTGATTGATTGAAGTGGTGGATCAGCTGTGAATTTTTTTCTCACCCATAAGAATGTTATCTTAGGATGGTGGCACGTGTTTGGATGCCTGAGGGATAAGAGGTCTAGTATATTTAAGTTAAGCAGCATGAAGGAGCCTTTAGTTTCGGAGGCATTCCTAAAAAATGACCTAGGAATGTCGATTCATTTTATGAACATGTGAAATTATTTAATCAAATTGTTTATTTTGGTTGACATCTCATTCAACTTTATTATTTGATTGCTACATTTAGAGTGGACTGTATGAATTAAGTTCTCATTTTAATTGCTAGTTTAGCAAAATGAATTTCTGTCTTCATATGCATTTGATTGGTCCTGCCATTAAGTTTTACCGAGCTTGATAAACATTATAAGTTGCCTCTGATTGTGTCTGGTCCGGTCTTAAAGCATTATTGTTTATTCCATGGCCTTATATTTGTCCAATTTATTACAAACTTAAACAGCTAGTTATGTGAAATACAGGGGTTCCCAAGCTAAATCGATCAGAGCTGGAAACTGCCTGTGAGGATTTCAGCAATATCATTGATACTTTTAATGGTTTCACTGCGTACAAGGGAACACTGTCTAGTGGAGTTGAGATTTCTGTTGCATCAACTGCAGTGACTTCTTCCAAAGACTGGTCAAAGAGTGCAGAGATGGCATACCGAAAAAAGGTTTGCCCATTTCTGATTACTAGTTTGAAATTTAACAAATAACATTAAATGATTTTATCATGCATATCTCACTATGTTTTACCAAAATTTCATGACTACAAATCTTTTGGTCTGTTGTAGATTGAAACACTATCACGGATTAATCATAAGAACTTTGTAAACCTCATTGGCTACTGCGAGGAGGATGAACCGTTCAATAGGATGATGGTTTTTGAATATGCTCCAAATGGATCTCTCTTTGAGCATCTGCATGGTAAGGTTCTTAATGAACTTTTGATGGTGTGGATTTGGTCCATGTTGCTGGTGCAAGGCTGGGAAAGCTGAGAGTCTCAAACATTTCTTCTGTGTTTTCAGTTGAAGAAATGGAACATCTTGACTGGAATACAAGGTTGAGGATTATTATGGGAGTTGCTTATTGCCTGCAATACATGCACCATGATCTGAATCCACCTATAGTACATTCTAAACTTTGTTCACGTGCTATCTTCTTAACAGATGACTATGCCGCTAAGGTACATCCTTTCTTCTGTTATGGATTAGCTTCCACTTGTCTCCTTTTCATTTTTCCTTTTTTTAAATTTAACCTCTCTATCTATATTATGCTTTCTCAGATTGCAGAGATCTGTTTCTTGCCTCAAGCGACATCAAACTCAAAAATTTCTGGTGAAATGGAGGATTCACTGCCGCCCCATGTTGATTTAGAAACAAACGTCTACTGTTTTGGGGTTTTGTTGCTTGAAGTCATTTCCGGGAAGCTCTCATACTCGGAGGAACAAGGGCACCTTGAAAATTGGGTAAGTTTTGTATGATATCTCATAAACCGATCACAGTTTTTGCCTTTAACTAGAGGCTAAATATTTGTTTTTATCCACGTGCTGGATGGTTAATTCCTGTCTCCGATAACCATAAAATTTTAAACATGCAGGCTGCTGAATATTTGAATGACAAGCGGAGCATCGGCTACATGATTGATCCAAGCCTTAAGTCTTTCAAAAACAATGAGCTTGATGTCATCTGTGAGGTTATTCAACAATGTATCCAATCAGATCCAAGGCACAGACCAACAATGAAGGAGATCACCTCCAAATTGAAGGAAGTGATTTCTATCTCGCCTGATCAAGCAACCCCAAGACTTTCTCCCCTTTGGTGGGCTGAGCTTGAGATATTATCCGTGGAGGCAACTTAAGGCTCTCTGACTCTTGTCGAGCAGGAATCAAGTCCCTCTCATACTTTTATGTGAAAATACAAAAGTTAGCTTTTCGGTCGGTGCTACCCAAAAATCATCAAATACCTCCAATCTTTGGCTTTCCCATCCCTTTGGTTTTTAGTCCCGTTATTGTATTCTTGTAATATGACTCATTCGATTCGTTATCTTTTCACCATTTCTCCCTAGTATTGCTCATTACTACAAGAGTGTGATTTACTGTTTCATTCGTGGGGTATTGAGCCCCAATTATATGTATTTCAAGATTGACTTTTGTGTTGTAAAACATTAACATAGCACTGGGATTTTAGTCCTTGTGAATATATTAAAAGTGAGTTTGTTTTATTAATAGCTTGGCTGTTTATACTCAGAACTTCTGGTGGCCCTTTGAACAATTACTTGCCATGGAATTTATGAATTCCAGCCACTCCTGATGCAAAGTTTTCAGCTAGAACCGTACAATTGTAGCAGATAGCTTCTCGTTGGAAAAAAGGACCTGTAATCTTCAGATTATGAAGCTATTTTGATTCTCAGGGTATATTTGAAGAATTGTTACTAGATGGTCTGCTAGCAGATGAAGAAATATTCACTGCACCAGTTGCATCGCATCACATGCATTTGGGGTTCGCCTTCCTCTTTGAATGCGAGCAGGAGTACTGCTGGATGTATCTGATAATCTGTGCAACAGATATGTGTCGTTTTCACTTAGATCATAAGTTTCCCCTTCTGAAAAACAAAATGAAATTAGATCGTTTTGATTTTTATCCAAGGAAAAACCGAGGTTTTGCTCAGGAACAAAACCAGGAGGAAATTTCTCCCTTTGATTCTTTGGGGGAAGGAGAAGCCACGAGCCGGAGTTTCTGCCAAAGGAAAAAGAAAGAAGGAAAGAAAAAGACCGGTGACAGCAAGCAGCTCATCATGCCGCTATGCAGGGATAATCCATAAAATCCAATTTTACAAAAGATGTTAATTGTAATTACCATCCTTCTATTATTTATATTTAATTAACTGGGTCTTTTACTATTAATTCAATTTTATGAATTTCTCTATTATTCAGTTCAGAACTATTGATACCCCAAACTTATAAGACAAGTAAGGAATACAAAAGTATTTTTGTATAAATTATTTGCATATAATGAGAGAAAAACATGATTAAAAAAATAAAATCAAAACCATCTACCATTAGTTGATAATCAAATGAATTTGCTTGGATGTCTATATAGTAAGAGGATCCAAATAATTGAATTAATCAAACATCAGTAATAGAGGGAAGTTGAATACAATTAACCTTTTTATTATGTTATTGAGATTGCATAATTATTCACTTTTTTCATGCCTCAAAACCATCACAAAACACCTTCTTCTTTTTTATCCATCAAAACTTTCAAAACCTCTATTTTTTCGGTTATCAAAACCACCATAAAACCCTTACTTTTCCAGCCATCGACACCAAAAAAACCATGCTGCCATTGTCCAACCCCTAACAATGCCTAAAATAGTGGCGATCACCAACCAAAACAACCCCAAATGATAGCAAAACAGTGCCATAAAAATATATAAAAAACAATAGCATAAAAAAACAAAAGAAACAAATTGAGATTAAAAAAATTCAATCGCTTTCATTTGGTGGTGGTGGGCAACACTACCTTCATCAACGGGTAGAGAAGATTAAACTGATGCCTATTCAAGGTTAGCTACACTCCAGCAATACCAACTTGTTGCCCTTTGCACTAACAATAGCAGTGATGCATAAGTTCACGCACCAATTGTATTGTAGCTCATTTTATTGTTTCTTAGGGTAATCTTGATTTCCTATGTTAATTCATGATGTTGTTCGATTTTGTTTTCTTATTCACCTTATTTGTAGGCACTTTTAGGGGTATAATGTTGCCGAATAGAGATTTAAGGTGAAATAAAGCTGGTTTTCAATACCCCCATGATGGGGCTGGGAGGACAAGTTTGAGAATTGATGTGAATGATTAATGGTTTGGCCTTGATGTATTTTTGTGATGAATATTCTATAATAATTTTATGCTTGTTTTGAATGATCGGTGTTATATAGGCTCTTGTCTTTGCATAAAAATCATCTTTCACAAAATTATTGAAAATGTTATTATGGGTTTTTTTTTAGCAAAGATTGTTTAAAAAATATTCTTTGTGATATTGTACAAAACTTGGAATGAAAGTTATCCTAAAGTTTTGTTTTACTTTTTTTTTTTGTGTTATTCATAAAATAAGTCATTATGATTGCTTGTGAATCTAAAATTGTTTTCATGCTAAATGTTGTTTTCATTTCTTTTTATGTAAAGAGCAAGCTTTTGAGATTGTGTGTTTAAAGATTTGTTAAACTCTTGCATGTGTAAAACTTTTCAGAAATATAAATTTTGAATTTTATTTATTTTAATTTTTTTTTAATAAAAACAATCCCAAACTTTATTTTCTTTCACTTGTCATAATTTGCTTGATCATGTTTTATTTTGGCTTAACTTGTTATTTTATTTAGAAGTGTTTTTTCTTGTTTAATTTGCATATACATGGAGTATTATTAATCGAGGGTGGTGATGAATAATGATATTTTGGATGAGTTTTCATCATGTTTTTCAATCCCATGTTTAATTTTTATGTTTGTATCATTAAGGACATGATTTATCTTTATATGTTTTTTTTCATAATAATAATAATAAACACACATGACTATTTAGGCAATATTAGCATATAAGCACAACTTATAACATGTATTTTTTTTAGAATAAACACTATGTAGTTTTTTTTAAATAGTATGTCTTAGAATGATTTTTATCTTTCCTTTGACATAACTAGTTGCTTTTCTTAAAATCTTGTATGATCAATTTTAGAATTTTCTAGTTATCTTCAAAAATCGGTGGAAACACATTGTTTTTTTTTTTTATTTTTAATTTTTCTTTTGTAACACTACAAATACACCAAAGCAACATTGAGAACATGTAGTCAACTTGGAATTAATTTATTCCTTTCGTAAATATGTTGCTTGACTTTATATTTGATGCTTAATTATGCATAACTAACTTTTCAAAGCAACATTGAGAGCATGCAGTCAATTGCTCCATGTTCCTTGAAAATCCTAGTAACTAAAGCTATTTCATTTTGTTTTAAGCAATGTCATCCATTGCTTGGATTTTTAATGGTCTTTTTTTATTTACTAATACAAAAAAAATCTTCTTATGTTCTTTCGAAATGTTTTATCTTTTAAAAAAAAAATTAGCAAAAAAATTGTTTAAATCTCAAATGCATGACTTCATTATTAATTGAGTCTATAACCCTTATTATCATCAAATTTTTTAAAAATGTAATATATATTCGACAACTTCATCTCTTCATTGTTAACTATATACAGTTAAAAAAATTCTTTCTAATTTGCACATGATTTTTATGTACTCATTAATTTATACAAAAATGATCCAAATAAATGCTAGAAAACGTTAATGTACAATCTTATCATCAAATTAACATGAATCTTTCCTCCATTTGAGAGTGTTTATTGAGTTAAAATTGTACGTTAGGTCTTATTGGAACTTTGTATGGGGGCCTCTTTGGGATGAATTAATGAGACTTAATGAGAATGCAAAATACATTCAAACAACTTAAATTTAAATTACTAAATTCAAAATGAATAAAAATAATTTTAGTATATAGAAAAAATAGAGACAACCTAACTAATTAATATTTTCTTTCACCTAATATACATCACAGGATTCAAAATTAATAGTTGTATTTGCATTTTATTCCTATATATTAATATTGTATCAAGTTCATGAAACCTAAACTATAAATTAAGATTTTATTCCTATATTAATTACTTATAATAAAAGGTAGTTCGTTGTATATTATTACCTTATAAAATAACTATAACTAAAACTCCTTGTGCGTGCATCTACTAACAAATTATTATTCATTGTAATAGTATAATAATATATTTGCACTTCAATAATAAAATCTTTGAGCCGCACATTAAGAGTAATTCGATCTTTTTAATAGGATGCAATTGTTATTTCCAAATTATACTGGGATGAATTAGCCTTTTTTATTTTTTTCACAATAAAATAACTTTATTAACCTTAAAATAAAAATAAAAACTTGCATTGAGGAGCTTATTAGTCTTCACACTTTTTTTAGCGCTATAAAATAATTTAATTAACCTTAAAAGAAAAATCAATTAATCCATCTTCAAGGGGCTTTTTTTTTCATTATATCCTAGATTTTGATTATTATCAAGTTGACATAGAGACATTTTTTTATTTTAATAAATATTATAAATTATTATAAAAAAATTGCATGCGCTATGAAGTGGGCAAGCTCCATGCTTTTCAGATGATATATACAATGTTGTCAGTAACCGAACGTCACCTTCCACAAAGATATTTGAATTATCCTGGTAGCCTTTTCATAATGCGGCGATTCATATGACCAAGAAGCCTCTTGTTTAGCATCAATGACTTTTTATTATTTTTTTCTCTCTCCTCTTCTATTTTCACATCCGAATCTTCGAAATTTCAAAGAAACCCTTTAGTTTATTTTATCTTCTTTTCTATCTCCTCTAGTTTGTCCCTATTCTTTTTATTATTATTTATTTTATTTGGAATAATTTATAAAATAAGATGTTTTTCAATTTCACCCCCTTTAATTTATAAAATTGTTATTTTCCCCTTTTTTCTCTCTCTCCTCTGATATGTCCTTATTCTTTTCATTCAATTAATTTTTATTTGTTTTATTTAAAATAATTTTTTAATTTAATTTTTTTTATAATTTCATCCTCTTGAAGTTGTTTCTCGTATCAAATTTGATGTTTGTTCTTTTGAATTCTATTTTTCTTACTTTGAGAAATTTTTTAAATTGGTATTTGTTTTATGTTTTTATTCTCCAACATTAAATTGGTTAGGAATTGAGCTTTTAAATTAATCATAGGTCTAAGATTTTATGGGTTGCTAGTTTTAGAAATTAACTCAAGTTTTGAAAGTTCGCTCACGTTTGTTTTTCCCTTTTTTAAAACTTATTTTTTTTAGTTTTATTTTTCTGTATTAATTCAATTGGAGATTGAGCTTCATTATTTTTATTTATTTCTACATATTTTTTACTATTTTAAAACCCAACTTAACCTGATTTGACGAGTTGACCAATGACTCGGGGCATAGATCGGGTCGAGTTTTAACAAAAACAAAGAGAGTATTAATATAGTATGACCCGGTCAAAAATCCAAGTTGACCCTTAACCTACTCAATTGTGATATAATCCAGACAAAAAACTTTGACTCTTTTCCTCTCTTTTTTTTTAAAGGTTTTTTTCTCATTTTGTTTTTAAATTTTTATCTCAAAATTATGTTGTTTTTACTATTTTATAAACCTTTGACTCGAGTTAACTTAAGTCAACTTGCCTAACCTATGATCTAAGATTTGCCCCAGGTCAACCTTTATATACAGTTTAAAAGCTATGAAATTTTTATACTAATTTTAAAAATGAATTGGGTTATCTCAAGTCTTTTTATTTTTTGTTATATGTTAAATTTTTTTGGCTAATTTTTAAAATTGATGTTTTTTTTATTTCTTCAACATTTAATTATTTAGAAATTGAGCTTCTTAATTTTGCTCAGGTCTAGCATTTCACGGATTACAAGTTTGTGATATTAGCCTAGGTTTAAAAGATTCATCCGAGTTTGATTGTTTTTTCCTCCTTTTTTAGGCTCATAATTTTTCATATTCATCATTCCTCATTTATTCCATTGAAGATTAAGCTCATTTTTTATTTAATTTTAGTGTCAATGTGCTCGTTTTAGAGAGGAAATTTCATTAGAGATGGTTTTGACATTCGAACATGCCAACAACAAAAAAGATCGAGATCCATGATTTTTTTTATTGAGTTTGATTTATGATTCTTGCACTTTGTTTCAAGATTGAAAATGACTTTATAAATTATTATTTTCTTGATATTTTTTAGGTATTTTTATATTAAATTATGTTGAAATTTGAGTTTTTAGATATCAAAATTCAAACTATGACTTTCCAACTATTAAAAGGATGGAAACTGAAATTAGAAGATGAAACGTCATCTATTCTATACAAAAATATTTAGAGTGAATGACATGTTATTTTCCCAATAAAACACAAAAGAAAGCTAGTAAAATGGGCTTTACAAGCTTATATGCATAGGTTTGTCCTTACACTCCTGGTTTTTTTTTTTTTTTTTGTTAAATAGCACTTAATTTTTTCAATTTAAAGATAAAATTCTCTTTAAATAAATTTATTAGAATGATATTCAAAGAATTATT
Source organism: Populus tomentosa (assembly GCA_018804465.1). Lineage (NCBI taxonomy): Eukaryota > Viridiplantae > Streptophyta > Magnoliopsida > Malpighiales > Salicaceae > Populus > Populus tomentosa. The sequence goes on from CM031989.1 coordinate 5,881,315, forward strand.
CAATTATGCAAAATTGTTTAACATTAGAGCATTTTTGGTAATATTAACAATTACTTTATGAATAATTATATAATAACATAAAATGTATAATTTAGTTTTAAAAAAATTTCGCATTAATATTCAATAAAAATAAAATATCTATTTAGTTATTTCATTATAAATTTTCATATAATTTTCTAGGATTTGTTATTCTTATATATTCTTAGTGTAACTATTTTGCTTTATTAATATTGTTTTAGCATCATGATGAGCTTGTATTTAAAAACAAATGCATATGATAAAAAAGTATTTTTCATCAAAACAAAAGGGAAATACATTACCAATGAAATAATTTTTTTTAATTAAAAAGATACATTTTTTATCTTTGATTCAAGTCATTATTTTTTATATAAATATTTTTTTATTGTCATTAGCTTTATTCAATTAACCATGTTATTATTAATGATATTATCAAAATAAATAAAAAAACACATGAATGAGAAAAGACAATTTTAACTACAAAAAATATATTTTTTCTTGAAAACTTTAATCGTTGTCTTTCTTACATATATTTATTTTAATTATCATGTACTAAAATAAAAATATTTTTAAAAAAGTCTCATGGCAGCACATGATTGTAATTTTCTAAAATTAAAGAACACATCCAGGGCTTGCGTCGATTCCTCCTTTGTATAATGATTAGCACCTAATTGATCCCAACATATTGCGAGAAGAAAAGAGCTATAAATATTAATTTATATAGCCTGATTTATTGATGTGAAAGAGGACCTGGATTGCTTGTCCTATGATGTGAAATCTCGAGTCATGCACACCAACAATAATAATATAGCCCACTTAACTTGATCGAATCTGGTGGAATTCAAGAAGTGTACAAAATATTAGTTTATGTGGCCCAGCCATCACCATTGAAGGTGTAGTTTTTGGCCAAGACAAGCGATGAACTACCCTAGAGGCAAGGCCACACCGCCGTGGGCATCTTTTAACCGGGCACCACTTGTCTGCGGCTGCCTTATCTTGCTGCAATTCTCTCTCCATATCGAAGCATCACTCCATTTGTGGTCATTGTAGATCTTATGGGACCAGTTGATCACAAAGCATCCACATGGCCAGCCCCTCGTGAATATGCTGCTGTGTGTGTGGTTTTTGCTTTTTAATTTGAAAGTTATTGTGTTCTTGAGAAATCCTGCATCGAATTACAGCCATTACAGAACAAAATAAGAGGAGGATGTGAAAGTATCATCAGCCTGTATGTTAATATTAGTACACAGAAGTAGAAGACGACATAAAAAAATAAAAAAAATGTCCATGCCTTTAACATTGTCACTTTCAGCTTAGATTTCAGCCAAGTAAATATAGACCAGATCAGTTTTGCTATTTTTATGAATCTTTTAATTAGATTTCAGGTTTTCTGTTACTATACAATTCATGGAAGGGTGTGATTTGTCTTTCTGGAACAGCCTTCTACTTCTACCTATCTCCTTAATAGGGACAAATTAAAGTTTTAAGAGGTAGCTTTCTCCCTTTCTCTCTTCTTTCCTTGAATACATCATAGACTCCTCAATTCTGCCGGAGGAGATATGATCAGAAGATGTATTACAAGCAATGTACGATGGTGAAATGCAATAAACTCTGGTCAGTTTAATTAATATGGAGAAGATGGGTCCTATATTGATGAACAGATATGAGTTAGGGAGATTGCTCGGACAAGGGACTTTCGCCAAGGTTTACCATGCAAGGAATCTCCAATCTGGCCACAGCGTTGCCATCAAGATTATTGACAAAGGAAAGGTATTAAGGAGTGGTCTGATAGATCAAATCAAGAGAGAAATCTCGGTCATGCGTCTTGTTAGGCACCCCAATATTGTTCAACTCAATGAGGTCATGGCAAGCAGGACCAAGATCTATTTCGTCATGGAGTTTGTGAAAGGAGGAGAGCTATTCAACTTGGTTTCCAAAGGGAAACTCAAGGAAGACGTTGCTCGCAAATATTTCCAGCAGCTGATTGGTGCGGTTGACTTCTGTCATAGCCGAGGGGTCTACCATCGAGATCTCAAGCCTGAAAATCTTCTCCTTGATGAAAATGGTGACCTAAGGATTACGGATTTCGGACTGAGTGCGTTATCGGAGTCGAGGAGGCAAGATGGTCTTCTCCACACAACCTGTGGAACTCCGGCATATGTTGCTCCGGAAGTCATTAACAAGAAAGGTTATGATGGACCCAAGGCTGATATATGGTCCTGTGGAGTTATTCTCTTCGTGCTTTTGGCGGGTTTTCTTCCTTTCCACGACCAAAATCTCATGGAATTGTATAGGAAGATTACCAGAGGAGAATTCAGGTGTCCCAACTGGTTCCATCCCGAGGCTAAAAAGCTTCTTTCGAGGATTCTTGATCCCCATCCAAGCTCAAGAACGAGCATAGAAAAGATAACGAAAAATTGTTGGTTTAGGAAGGGATATAAGCAGATTGAAACCCCGCCATCACCCCAAGGTCACGCCAGAAGCAACTTGATCAAGGATGTGCATTCTGCCTTCGATTCAGCATCGGATAACGAAAGCAATTCAAGGGAAAATGCCATGGTGGCTCCAAGAAGTCCTCTGAGACCAACTTGCTACAATGCCTTTGACATCATATCTCTCTCAAAAGGATTTGATTTGTCTGGCCTCTTTGAGAAGGATAAGAATCAAAGACAGGAAGCGAGATTTACTACAACAAAATCGGCCTCGATGATCATGTCGAAATTCGAACAAATAGCAATGGCAGAGAGTTTCAGTTTTAAGAAGAAAGATGGAACCCTAATGCTGGAGGGCAGCAGGGAAGGAAGAAAAGGGTTGCTTGCTATAGATGCAGAGATCTGTGAGGTTACGCCGTCGTTTTATGTTGTAGAGATGAAGAAAAAATCAGGGGATTCATTTGAATACAAGGATTTTTGCGATCACGAATTAAAGCCTTCTCTCAAGGATATAGTTTGGGCATGGCAGGGAAGTGAGCAGCCGCAAGTGTAGAAGTGGTGCTCTCTTCTATTGTTTCTTTCCATCGAAAAAATGTATTTGTTATAGCTCCTACTTTAATTCATTCTTTGCCTTCATTTCAGTTTTTATTCTTTCTATCTTCTATTAATTTGTAATGGGAAAAGTCATTTGTATATGTAAACTGAATTCACAAAGAACTAAACTCTTTTCTCTCTTTCACAATTAAAATGAGTTCAACCAAATTAATTTTAACAAAAAAAAAATAATCAATCATACAATCAACATAAAATCTCAAATTAAAATTTAAATAAAATATACTATTATTAGAAAAGTTTTATTTTTTAATAGATTGTCCCAATTTGACCGGATTAGTTAGTATTTAGTAAACTTCTAAATACCAAGATTTATATTAACAAAATATGATCAATACAACTATCTTTTATTTAAAAAACCCGATAAAATTATAATTTACTATATCAAAATATAGGAATACAAAGTTTGTTCTCTAATAAAGTATTCACATAACATCATCAAACCGCCAACTTGGATAATCACAACAACAAGAACATCATAACAAGGATGGATATTAACAATAACAACCATGGAAAAGATGAGTAAATCTCACCAAATTGTTTTTTTTTCCGGAACGCTTGAAGATACAAGCTTTTTAATAATGAACACAATTCAAGTTGAAGAGCATAAATCATCCTCTCTCTCTCTCTCTCTCTCTCTCTATGCGTGCACGCACGTCAACTCTCTGCTCTTTCATTGATATATGCCATTATCTTGCAAACAAAGTCAAAGCTTGGTTTTTTAAATTTCACTAACATCACTTGAATAAGGCTAAGACTTCATTATATTTATTTATTAATTCTGGACCAAGTTTATGTAGGAAATAAAAAAAAAAAATGCGTCCTTTAGGAAGGGCAATATATTAAATCTCAATAATGAACAAAGTAACCTATTTTTGCAACATAAATGTCATGAAATCGCTTCCTCTTCAAAACTCATCAAGTACCTTCATGTTAACTTCCTAGAAATAATGTCACTCATCATATCTAGCTACCAATGTTGTCAGGCTCGGCATATAAATTTATTATTCATCTCTTTTTTTTCTTCATCGCTTCTTGTAATATATATTTTAGAATTTAGATTACGGTGGATTATAAATAAAAAATAAAGAAGTTTGTACTTCTCATATTAAATATATAATTTAGTATCTCTTTGATATATCTATTTTAAGATAACCAAGTTTTTCCAGTCTTATTCTCATGATTAATCTTCATACCAAGAATCATTTTTAGATTAATTAATTAAATATAAATATAAAATGTTTATTTCATGATATTTTATTATTTACTTTTCAAGTCATTGCTTTGACAATGCGTATAACTTCTTTCATTATTGTCGTGTGGCATTAAGCTTGGATCATTTGTTTTTGGTACTTTTTGTTATTTTATTTTTTTCTCAACTTCATCGTTCAATAATAAATTATTAGTTAATTATTAGGTACTGTGATTTTTAAAAAAAAAATTGTGGACTTAATTTTATCCCACTCTCATAACCTAATATAGGGTAACCCGAGTTGAAGGTTTGACAAACTAACTTAGGTTGACTCAAATCATTTTCCTTTTGTTCTTTTTATTTAAATTGAGTTTTTTTTTTTCAATTTTATCCTTTAATATTGGATTGGTGGAAAGTTGGGCTTCGTAATTTTTTTCAATTTGTTTTTCATAGGGTTATTTTATTCTCATGACTCAGGTTGCAGGTTTTGAAGGTTAATTCGAGTTGAATTGGATTATTTTTTATCTTTTTTTTTAACTTGAATGTTTTTTTTTAATTTTATCCTTCAATATTTTATTGATTAAGAATTGAACTTCATGATATGTTTTAATTTGTTTTCTATGAGGTTATGATAATCTCATGACTTAGATTATAGATTTTGCAGGTTGTCCAAGTTACCAAAGGTTGGTCTAATATGCCATTTGTCAAAACATTTTAAAAACATATTTTTCAATATATTATTTTTTTTAATATTTATATAAAAAAGGTGTTGTTAAATATGCATCAAATTTTGAATTCATGGTAAAAAAAAACAATTATGCTAAAAAAAATATATTAACAATATCTGGATATTAATTTTTTTTTTTACATTAAAAAATCTATTTTGACCTACAATATAGTGCGCAAATCACTAATATAGTATTATAGCTAAGTGGAATTTAAAATTAGAAATTGGTTTTGGAAGGTTATAAGATGACTTTGAAGGTTATGTTTTTTGTAAGCCGTTGTGGAAAAATTGTCTTTTGATAACCTTATACAGTACGTCGTCTACCTTGAATGACATATCATCATTTGTTTTTTAAGGAAAAAAAAAAAAAAGGCAAGGTTGCTAAGCTAAGATTCACTATTAGTGGAAGCTTTGAGAGAAACAAACTTCTCCACTATTGTCAAGTTGATTTGTATTTAATTAATAAAATATTTAAAGTTTTGGCGAAAAGTTTTTATTGCAAAATCAAGTAAAGAAAACGAATCTAAACGAATCTCCCACCTTAAAATATCGAGTAATACTTTCTTATTTTTTTAATCAGGAGATACATGGGATCATCTTTGGCTAAAAAAAACTCAATTAAATGGAAGAGTAGGCAGATGTTTGGCGCTTCATCCTTTTAAATTATTGTAATAACTTTTTTTAATTTATACAAGGGAGCCAATGTATCTATCATTTTATTAGTCTATGCACAGATGGCTAACTAACTTATTTATTATTTTTTAAATTATTATGGGTATTCGAGCTAGATTACGTGTAACTTGATTAATTTTACGAGCCATAAAATTAATAATTATGTAAATCTCTAATGATCTTAAAGTTTGTAAGACTCAAACTAGTTATTTTTAAAAAAGCAAGCTTAGGTTAGGGTATGATGAATTGATACACTTTTCATAATTAAACCAACTTATTTATTTACAATTGCAAGCTGGGAGCCAAAATGTAAATTTAAGACAGCATGCTATGTTCTTTCTTTTGTTTTGTTTTTCCCCTAAAGTTAGACGGTATTTTTCAGCTCATAAAATGGCTGTTTATAATATTAGTTTCTTTATTTAACCGTTAAAGAGTATTTTTGAATCAATTTATACATTAATCAAAATTTTTTTTTTTTTTCACAAACAATTTTAAAAACTCACCCTCATATAATTTACTTAAAACATTAAAATAAATGTCATTATTTTTATAAATGTTTTTCTCAAGACTTAAACTAAAAAATCAAGAAAATAAGCATACTTCTTTAAGCTTATTACTTTGTAATCACAAAGGTACAAACGCCAATTGACCCGTGCAAGTGGGTCCACTTAGACCCTAAAAATCAAAATCATCAACTTGATTAATCCAATGAATAGATTAAGAAACAAAAAGAGACACGCCTGGATTCCAAATTTCCTAATCTCGTGACGATACAATGATTCCCGCGGGGACCTTGCGCAAGTGAGACTTCGAGAAAAGATGAGCAATTACATGGAAGATGACAAAGCTTTGGCTAGACAAACATTTTTTGTTTGTATTTTAAGCTTTCCAGACAAAACATTAATATAATTACCAAAGTGCTAACATGCTAGCTTTAATGTTGAGTAAAAATATGGATTGTTGATTAAAGTGTGTCGTTTTGCTTAATGTATATGATAGATTCATACGGGTATGAAGGATGCAGACTATCTTTTTACAATATTAACTTAATAAAATCTTATAAAAAATTATGAAAATGTTATAAATAAAGAGCATATAAGAACATCAAATAAAGAATTAAAATTTAATTACCCTTCTATCCCCCCAAACAAAAAAACACACACACACACACCACTAATTCTACTAAAAAAATTAATAACTCTAAGGATATAGCTCAACTGGTTAGATCCTGAGTTTGCTTCATAAAAGTTACCAGTTCGAGTCCCACAAATCTCAGAGCCACTGGAGAATTATATGGTCATTAACTTCAAGGTCCATGGAATTAGTCGAGATACACGTAAACTAAACTAGATACAAATGTTAATAAAAAAAAATTCTATCTAAATTCATTTTCTTAAAAACATTTCAAGCATGATAATGAAAGGATTCACTAGCGCGATCATGCCCTTCAGGAAAATCAGTATACTTTTCTCATCTCATGATTCAAGATGGGATTCATGTATCTATCACATTCTCTATTCTTCACCCTTTATCCTTAAAAGAAATAAAAAAAAAAAAAAAACTATATGAAATAAGCCAATGTAATTGACTTTAGAGGCCTCAGCCTCCAAGAGTTTGTGACTCTAGACGAATGACAAATGTTTCATTGGTCTGATTCTTCTTGTTGTCACAGAGTCGACAACTACCATTCTTGCCCTACTTAGCATTTTCCAACTTAATAGAACAAACAGTCAATTACGGGTGCTGTTAACGCAGAGAAATATACTTTTTTATGTCCTGTGAACTAATTAATCCCATTTCCCCAGATGGATAGTTAGTAAGCTGTTCAGTTTCATGGTAATCACCTTCATTTGCACCAGATTGAAGTGATTTCAGTTTACTTTTGCCCTGTTGGCCCAGTTTTTCCTGGAAAGAACATGCAAATTTCCATCTCCACACACTATAAGCGGATACACTGTTCAGTTCCTTGTCAAATTCCACCGACGAACATGGCTACAGAATCATTGAGCTAAGAGATAATCAATAAGAAGCATGGATGGTGCCAAATGGACTTCACTATAGCCCAAAAAAGGAACTAAGAAGAAGGACCCAGCACGCAATGCCTTGTGACCACAAGTGTCTGTTTGGATGGGAGGTGATTTGTATTTTTTGAGTAAAAAACAGGTTTTTTTAGTTTTTGAAAGTGTATTTTGTATTTAAAGGATGTTATATCTTTGAAGAAGAAAAAACATGATTTTTTAGCTTTGAAAAGTATAATTTATGCTTAAAAGATGTTATTCATTAAAAAAAAAAAAAAAAAAAAAAAAGCCACCGCAATCAAGCCTGGATAACTCCCTAATTTGTCCGTGCATGAGGTACTACGTACCCTATACGCTAGCCAAAAAAACGTGCCATGTCTTTATTCCTGGAGAGGATATGGATTTAGAAACCCGTGATTACAAAACTTTTGACACGGCCCTATGCAACAACTAGGGACCTGTCTACCTTCAATAATTTGAGACGAAGCAAGCTGGAAGCAAGAGCTTGTTGTATCATCCCCAGAAACACAGCCACTCAACTATCAAGTCAACTTGTACCTTCAGTTATGTCGTGAAAGAAATGAATCAATCCTTAGCCTTTTGTAAATGTCGAAAATGCAAATTTGTCACTTTGAAGAGAAAAAAACACGAAGTTTCGCGCCAGCACAAGTTTTATGACTCGTGATACACGACAAAAGTCAAAAAAGTAACAGAAGAGAGAAGAAAAAAGAAGCTGGATGGTAAAACAGAGTCGCTAAATTCTTTATTAGATTAAACATTATTGAACTGTTCAATTGGGTATCACATCACTTCTCTCATTCTCAATCATTCAGCTGAAAAAAGACATCTTAAAACTGAGATGAAAAGAGAGCCCAATTTTTCACTGGAACAAGCTCTGTGATAGCAGGCAAGCATTTTAGCAATATACAATTGACCGACAAATAAATGGATGCCCCTAGACATTGTCCTCGCCCTTTCACCAATTTTAAAAGGCAAAACTGACTTCAAACTTTTGTTTGTTCATTTACTAATTTGAGATAATCGTGGCCTGCATTTCATATTGCCGAATTTGAGAGATCCTAACTCCACCTTCAACACATCTTTTCTCCAATGAAGAATAGCATTGACACAGAGGACCTAGCATCATTCGTTTAGTCTACAAATGAAGTTTTAACTATTATTCGTGACTTAAATATGGCCCCCATATAAATGAGAAATAGCTCTTGCCCTTTGGATGAATTATGCCAAGGAATCAACTGCAACACCAGAAGGGCTACATACTGCTGTTATTGAAATCCTACTATGAAGAGAGTTGCCAAATAACTTCACCAATCATATTTGCAACTGATCAATATCTAGGCTTTCTGCATACTTCAAAAACATCCAAGCGAAAGCTGTATAACCAGGGGCAGAGTGTATATTCCTACCCAGAGATAGGACCGGGCACAAGATACAATCAAGAAATTTGAAATGATTTTATCATCATAATCCAAATTATGAAACTTGTATTTGCAACACTCTGTACCACAACCAGCGGGAATGAACAGAAGAAAGCAACTTCAATCACATTTACAACATAAGTTAATTGAACACACAAGTCAACACTGAATTGCCAAGATCAGCAGAAATAAGTATTCTTTGATTAATCTACTATCTCTCAGCAGAAGAAAAGAACATACAACATGTATTAGCATCTAATCCCCTAACTGACACAACAGAACATCAAAGAAATCGAAAATACATATATGAATGTCATACAAAAGCTTATGCAAGTAGAAGTAAAGAGAAAAGCATACCCTTTTCTTTTCTCTCTCTTTCTCTAATATTCAGAATCCGATGGTAAATTTGAAGTATCGCTAGGAAAGGGATCTAGAGGAAAATGTGAGGTATCGGTAGGAAAAGGATCCGTAGGCAATTGTGTAGAATTAGTAGGAAAGGGGTCGAAAGGTAAATGTGAAGTATCGGTAGGAAAAGGATCCATAGGTAATTGTGTAGAATTGGTAGGAAAAGGATCCATAGGTGATTGTGAAGAATCAGTAGGAAAAGGATCGATGGTGAATAGGGGGGATTCCGATGGCGCAAGAGCAGAAGCAGCCACAGAAGCAGCAGGTGCTGCCTCAGATTCCTCCTGCATCAACTTCTGCAATCCAGGTTTCAATTCCCTGTTACAAAACTCCTCGTACTCTCCTTTATCCCCTCCCTTCTTCTTAACCTCCACCACAACCAATTTCGGTGTCAGCTCAAATATCTCAGCTGCAATTGTTAATGGGCCTTTCACACCTTCTCTAGACCCTTCCAAACTCACTCTACAATCCTTTTTCCTAACTGTAAAGCTTACAACTTTAGCAATCTCCTCCAACTTAGATATAATCTTCGACACAGGAGCCCCAGAAACAAACCTTGCTCCCTCCCCACCCTCCTCAAACAACCCAGATAAATCAAACCCAGGCGAAAACGATATAATATCAAAAGCATTCAAACTTGCAGGTCTAGGCAAAGTGGTAACCCTTCTTCTAGTTTCGAATTCCGATTCCGATTCAGATAATGATTGATCAGAAGATGAATCCACATCATCCTCGTCTTGAACACTACAAACTTTATCATCTTCAATATAAAATTTAATATGTTTAAACCCCTTTTTGAACCACCTATTCTCCATAATCTCGGGGATTGTAATTCTTGTGACGGGGTTAGTATCAAGAAGTTTAGAAAGAAGCCTAACTAGCTCAGAAGAAAACCATCTAGGACATCTAAACTCACCCTTATAAATCTTTTTATACATAACCATAATATTTTGATCTTGAAATGGTAAATAACCAGCCATTAACACAAACAAAACAATCCCACAAGACCAAATATCAACCTTAGCAGCATCATACCCTTTTTTCGCAAGAACTTCAGGAGCAACGTAAGCAGGAGTCCCACAAAAAGTATGGAACAAACCATCTTGTCTAATCTGATCAGGCACTGCACTCAATCCGAAATCCGAAACTTTCAAGTTCCCATTCTCATCAAGCAACAAATTCTCTGGCTTCAAATCGCGATGAAACACACCTCTGGCATGACAGAAAGACACAGCAGATATCAATTGCTGGAAATATCTCCTGGCAACCTCTTCTTTTAACCTACCTTTGGCAACTTTATTGAACAATTCACCGCCTCGAACATATTCCATGACAAAGTAAATCTTGGCCTTTGTAGCCATGACTTCAAAAAGCTGGACAATATTGGGGTGGCGAACACGGCGAAGAATGGAGATTTCACGTTTGATATGAGCCATAAGACCAACCTTGAGGATCTTTTCTTTGTCAATAACTTTGATGGCAACACTTTCGTTGGTTTTAACGTTTCTAGCATGGTATACTTTAGCAAAAGTACCATGTCCAAGAAGTTTTCCGATCTCGTACCGACCGAGCAGAGGACTTTGGCTTTGGTTGCTATTGTTGTTTGGGGTTTTGTTGGTTGCCATGGAAATTGTAGAGATGAGATATGAGAGATATGAGATGGTCAGATTTTATTTTGTTTTTTAGGTTTGTTTTCTATTGTGTTTTTGGTGTTTTTGTTTTAAGAAAGGTAAAGAGAAGGACGAGGAGCTAAATGGAAGGGTGGATGAAATTGCATTCTGGCTTTCATGATTGGATACGTGTCAGCGTGTTTTTTTCTTTTTCTTTTGTTTTTTTCAATTTGAAAAGGTGAGAAAAGATAGGATTTTTTACAAGGAAAGGGTATATGCTCTTTACTTCTTGTGTTTTTTAAGTGAAAAGAAAACAGATCATTAGAATTGTCTGGACATAGCTGGACGTATTACCATAGGGATCACGTCCGGTCTGGAGTTCACCCGGTTAAGGGTCAGATCTTGAGTTTTATTGATTAATTTAAGTTAATTCAAATCAATTCAAAAATATTTAAAAAAAATATTTAAAATTTTAATATTTTATATAAAAAAATTAAGAAAAAAATTTATATGAATATAGAATATATATTTTGTAAATAATAAAATTTAAAAGAATATTTTAAAAAAAAATTTATCTCACATTAAAAAGATATTATGTTATGTTTTTAAGTTGAAATATTTAAATCAAAAATTTTTTTTACCTCGTATTAAAAAAATATAACTTTTTTCTTATGAACATAGAGTATATATACTAGACGGTTTCAAATCCTAGATTAAAAACATAAAATATTTTTCTAATATGTATATAGTAAACTTTAAAAAGTGTTAATAACCAATTAAAAAAATATGAAAAAAATGAGTATAGAAGAAAAACCATATTTGAAAAAAAAGCACCGGGTCTCGCCTGGGTCATTGGTTGACCTGTCGGGTCAACCAGGTTTGGCTAGGTCGTTGCACCAACTGGTTTTTTAACAAACCCGGTCCAATTCAACCACCGGGTCGATTCGCAGGGCCAGTTCTGGTTTAATAACTATACTTATTACTTTTATTTATGTTATTTTTTTCCTTGGAGATTGAATTATGTTATGTAATGAAATACATTTCACATTTATTATTTATGTATTATATTTAGTTGATGATAAATAAGATAAAATAAAATAAAAATATTTTATTTTTAATATGTATTATTATTAAAATTTAATATTTTAAAAACCTAGTTAGATATTTTTTTTTATTTTAGTATATATTGATTGTTGAAATTAATAATAATATAATAATTCTAGTTATAAAACTCGAATTGGTCTAATAGGTCAACTTAAAACCTAACAAACTTAGAGCCTAGTTCAATCCATGTTTAAGAGAAAATAGAAAAATGAATGATTCGATCAAAAACTTTGATTGACTTGTGACCTGGTTAACCAAGGATCAAACTCGGGTCAAAACTTTTTTTTTTTTTTCAAAACAACATAGTTTTGATCTTTTAAGGAAAAGTTTTTTTAGGGTAAACCTGGGTTGACCCTCTCGATCCATGATTCAGATTTTATCCCGGGTTGACCTTTGGATCAGGTTTTAAAATTATAATAATAATCATTTCAATCCAAACATATCTCATTTGAACAAGTTTGGAATTAAATGTTTTTTATAGTGATATTTTAGGAATAAAATTCTCTAGAGACATAAAATTCATTTTAGTCCTTTATATATTTTATTTAAAAAAATATATAAATTCATTCTAAAATTGTTTAAAAGATATATTTATTTTTATGTTCATATTTTTTCAATTAAATATATTTTTATCTTTATTATTTTATTATTTTTACCCCAAAACAATAACCAAATACAATAGAAGAGATTCATGCATTAGAATTGTGTAGATTTTTTTAGAAAATTTTAAGAATTTATTAGTATTTGTTTTTAGTGTTCTTTCAGCACTTATTAAGAGTCATTCCATAATTTTAATCATTTCATGTTTTTTTAGAATTTATTATAAATACTTAAGAATATTACCATATAAAATAATAATTATTTAATGTATTTAATCAATATTGTTTTTTTTCATTGTAATATTTTATTTTTACTATTTTTTAACAATAACTGAAATATTATAAAATATTTATATAATGCTTAATGCGTGTCTCCTTTCCTTAAAATGTAATTCTCTTGTTTCTTTTTAAATTGGTCTAAATGTACACGATCCTATTATTAAATAAAGAATTGCTCTAAATATCATTCCCAATTATTTTATCGTGTCCAAGCTTTCTTTGTCTTGGGATCTTTGAGTTATATAAGGAAATATTGTTGTTGTTTGACAAAAGCGTTTCTCCAAGTAATTGACAATAAAGATAATAAATCTCAATCAAAATCTTAACTACAACAGAGATGGATGTATAAAGAAATAAATTAAAAGTAGTTTTTTTTAAAAAAATAAAAATATTAAATCAACTTTTTAAATAATAAGCTCACTAATTAGTAACATGAATTTAAGTTCCACAAAAATCTAGCATCAAATGGTTGAGCTTCTTTCCTCTCTTTTTTTTGAAGAAAAATAAAAGAAAATTCATCCAAATAATTAATGTTTTTTTTTAAAAAAAATAGTGGTAACTATCTAATTAAAATTATCAAGTACGTGTAAAAACAGGGGAAATAGTGTGATTTTTTTTCCCTTTAAAATTAAGCTATATGTAAATAATTATGGGAGTGTTTGAAAATATTATAGCAATTATTTTTTTAAAGTATTTTTTACTTGAAAATATAATAAAATATTAATTTTTTTATTTTAAAAAAATTATTTTTAACATTAACACATTAATATGATTTAAAAACATAAAAAAAAAATCATCTTAAACAAAATATTTTTTAAAATTTCATGAAATATTTTTTGAAATGCAATTTCAAACAACACCAATATTGAATCAAGGTATTAACTTGACTTGTAACTTTGAATCTTTATTATTTTGGTTTTTTTTTATTTGAAGATAATAATTTTTTATTTGAAAGAGTAACTCAACTATATAAGAAATTGAAGAAAAGTAATGGCTTAAGAGACATTGAAAATCTAAATCTAGAGTAGAATAGAAGGAGAGTAGTTTTTAAGGCAAATACGCAATAACATATTTGCCTCCCACCTCACATTCACACCTTTGTGCCACCACGTGGAGTCCAGTCACTTGCTGCTTGCGTGTATTCATGGCTACGATTTTATTATCAACGGTTCAAGGGGTGGAGTACGTGGCAAGGAGAGGGATTTATGGTGTTGTGGTTTTATCTATGATGATAAGGCTGATGATAAGTCAACTAATCAACTTAATGTCGGTGATCGTTTCATCACCTCCACATATCGAAATTTTAAAATGTTGACCCGGCTATTACTTGGATAATTGCCGAGGACTACGCCGCGAGGTGGAGGATGAAACAGCTGGATCAATTTTAATTATAAATTTAAAATCTATGATATATATATATATATATATATATATATATTAAATAAAATAAATCGAGAATAATGAGCACTAATAATAATATGAAACGAATTCTTATTAATTTTATTAACTTAATTATATGGTAGTAATCTTTTTATAAGAAAAATAATAATTAAAATTTCATTGAAATAAAATAATTTGTTAATAATTTTTTTTCTTTTCTCATTAATATTTTTGAAGGTTGTTTGAGAGCGCGATTGTATCATTTTTTTAAAATTTTTTAAAGTTTTTTTTTTTAAAAGCTTCAAATTAATATATATATTTTTTAGTGTTTTGTTGTCATTTTGATATACTGATATCAAAATAATTTTAAAAAATAATTAAAAATTATTTTAATATATTTTCAAATAAAAAAATACTTTAAAAATAATCTTTATCACAATATTAAACAAACATTTAATATAAACAAAAAAACATCTAACATTTATTTATATGTCATTTATTTAATAAAAATAAAAGGCATCAAGAATACATAAAAACAAAAAACTATTTAAAGTAAGAATGAAATAGTTATCTCTGAAACCAAAACTCCTTTATCTAATTTCTCACTGGAATGTTTGCTTGTAGAGAACATTTTATCATTGGTTTAAGCAAGTTTTAATTTTAAATAAAATAAAATAAAATCATAGTAATTTTAGTGTGAGTCTTTAAAAAATAAAAAACATAACAATAATACAACACTTATGAGTTGTTATGGTGAACTCTTCAGAAGTGGCATCATATCCAGCTTAGTTATTCAACCTTTAAACCTTTTCTAACTTGGATGTCAAATTAAATTATATGGGGATTAATCTAATGTGTCAAATTAAATATCAAAAAAGCATTCTTAATTCATGTTCAAAAAAACTCTCAATCTCAATTTAAAAACATATAAATTCAATTGAAAAGAACTCTAGCAACCCCAATATATATTTTCTAGTAACATTGAAGTCCAAAAACATCTCAATGACATTCCAGTCATTAAGAAGAATACTTTGACACTAAACTTGATTATTTTTATCTATAGAATCAGAGCAACCAACCTATTTCTCTCTTCTTTATTATATTTCAGTGACTCTCTCTCCTCTTTCAAACTAAATTACTAAAATGTGAATAAAATAAAATTTTAAACTAAATAATATCATTTTCAAATTAAAGGGATCAAAAAAAGAAATTGGATAAAAACTTAAGCTAAATCTTTAAAAAAAAAAAAAAAAAAGGATAACAACATTTTTTCTAAAGGAATGCTATTTCATCAAAAAAAATTAATTTTGTTCCCTCATTTTTTATTTTGTCTTAGTATTTCAAAAGGAGAAAAAAAATAATTTGTGTTGGCATATTTTCAAAATTATTATTGCAAGTATTTTTAGACTTAATAACAAGTTTATTAAGTCCATTAAAAGCTAACCCAAATTAAATGGCCCATTAGGCCTATATACCCAATAAAATAAAATAAAACATAAATTAAGGATTGTTTTTAACAAATTGGTCAAAGTTCATTTTCGTCATTCTCGTGGGTCTAATGCTCATTATTTAGGTATAATAGTTATTAGGTCAAGCGAAGACATGAAACAAATAATTTTATTCAATGTGAGATAATTTGATACCTATCAATTCAAGTTGAATTGATAATGAGCAAGGATATATTAAGAGATCATACTTCAATGTTGTTTGACTCAAAGCAACAAGTTTTTCAAGTTAAAACCCCTATTAAATTGAGCACCCCCATTAAATTGAGAGTTAAAATTGAATGATAGAACATGCACATGTGGTAAATAATAGACATGTTAACATTCATGTTTATATATTTTTGTATATTGTGTTAAGAATCACTTAGAATTCACACAGTTTATTAATGATCATTGTGTGGTTCAAAGTTACAGATCAACATATAAGATGACATTCCATTCATTACCAGATGAGTTAGAATAGAGTGATTACGCAGAACCTCGAATTGAAGCAACCTCATCTTGATGAAAATCCAGGCTTAGTAGACAAATGTCTACTCGTTTTCACAACACAATGGATGCAAAAGAGGTTCATGTGTATTATAGGGGTTACATATATAATGACATAATCTATAATAGGAAAAAAATATCATAATCAAAAAAATATATGTATGGCAAAACAAATATTTAATCAAATATATTATGATATTTTTGGAAAGCATGTTAAACTTATCTAATTTTAAATCAAACATAGGTACTTTTATATAGGATGCCACACACACGAGGTAACAGATCTTCTTCTCTTGTAGAGTGGCCACATTACAACAATGGTATTCCTGGAAAGCATGATAATGACATCCAAAAAGAGCATGATGATTTTCATGGAGAGTTTGAGTCACAATACATGTTTACCGGGCCCGATGACACTTTTGTCGCACAGTTGTAAGATAGACATTGATCGAAGAATGTTTTCACCGGGATTGTAGGGATGTTTAATTTAAATAATGTTTTTCATTACTTATCATTAAAGGTTTTATATATTTATGTAATTATATTTTAAATTATTATGTAGGATGAGACCATAATTTATTTTTGAACATATAAACGGATGAAACTACATGAGCAGATTCAACCATAAGTGTTTTAGGCTGGTTTTTTATTCATCATTTATCTAAAGCACATCAAGCTTGACCATGGATTGATCCATGCACTAATTGAGCAATGTGCACATTTCATCTTAAGCACACAGAGATGCATCAACACTATAGGATGTGGCAATTTTTCTTGGACTTCTTATTGATAGACGAAAAGTCACATCTTCAGGTGTGCATAATCGAATTATGTTATGCAAGCGTGCATTTAGATTGACACCTTTTTATTTTGAATTAAAAGGAGGGTAGCATACATCTTAAATGGAATGAGAATATATTCACCACACTACCATATGATGCTAACAACGAGGTCTTGCAAATGTATCGATTAAATTATGATTTGAATGTGTTTATTATTTGTTAAGTTGGCATGAGTTAGCATGATAATTTTAATGTATTATTTAGGTATGACAAATCATATTTATTGTATTTGTTTGATAGTGTGCTATTAATTTATTCACAGACATATATATTATTCACAGATCTCACAGAGAGATATGTGCTATTAATTTATCTAATGCTCCTAAATGATTTTAACGTCATTCCCATTTATAGTTAGGGATTTGCTATCTTAGCATGCCTGTATAAACATCTATGTTTTGAATACATGAAAGAAGTCAAACAAGTTGAGGGAAGTTAACTACTTTTACAAGTATGAGTTGAAGAATTTAAAATAAATATTTATATTACAAATGTTTGTTGTTAACATGAAATAAAAAAAAATGTTTTTCTATTTAATAAAAATTATGGTCTTAGGAGCATCTTCATGTGGGTCGATCCTAAACAGCCAAGTTACTATTTATGATTGTCCAGGCTATGAAGGTTACACTTTAGCTCCCGCTGGGATGCAAGTATTACAACGTTATTTTGTAGTTATATGCATTTATATTGTGTAATTGTAACTTTTAAAATACAATTAAATTGATATATTTGTAATGTCAGATGGTGTGCTAGTAGATTATTTTATAATAATCCAACACATGTGTTACCATTTTATCGGAGCAAGCTAGATAAACACCATGCTATCCATGTATTTTTTAAATCATTTGTTAAAAATAAAAAACTTAACCTCACTGAATTCTTATTGTATAATTTTAAAAACTTATCTTCTACAGTTCATGCGGACACCTTATTTGACTGAAAGAGTGATAGTTACTCCAGTTATTTACACTAATGGGATGAATATATGAACATCAATGGTTCCACTTATATTTTTTTGAGATGATTAAGCTATATTGCCCAAATCAGGTAATACAATAGTTTAATTATATATAACACATTTCAGTCAACATCAAGATGATTGATATGTCATAAGTCATAAAAAGTTGGGGTAAAGATGATGGTTACGATTGATTAAATCATCATCGAGCTTACCTATCACATTATGATACACATAGAAATAAAATATTTATAAAAAATACATCATGTAATTATAAAGGAGGAGTATTTGATTTGGTACATCAGTATCATATCGGATCCTAAGCAGGTTTATTCATCTATATACATGCAATACAAGTAACATACATAGCTAATTCAAAATATTGTAAGTAATTAATTTATTTTAAATGTTGGGTTTTATTTATTGATCTTTAAATTTAATATTAATATTTTATTAATATTAGACGGACTTGTTGCTATGAGAGGCCAAGAGGTCGCATTCATGCTTTGTAATATTGATGAAGATAACAGATAATACACTTATGTGTCTTGATAGTTCAATATTTGCTACAATGGACTTGATACATTTAGAAAAAGGTTAACTCTTGATTATGTTATTATAGAGGATGAGGCTATTCAAGTAAGAGCAAAAGCAAGAAGCAGTAATGCTATTGATAAGCTCGGGTCATTTAGTAGACGATGTAAATATATATAGATAAATGAGTTATATAGATATATTTTGAGATTTCAATTATTAAAATGTTATATTATTTAAGTATTTGAGATTTATTTTGTGTTTGTGTGTTTGTTTATTTATTTGCATTCTTAAAGCTATAATATAAAAGGTAAAAATTTATTGTATTTGATTATTGTGGTTTTTGATAGGTATTTTTAAGTGGGATAAAATTTTAGGTATAATTCTTAAATATGAGAAACTATACCCAAATGTTGTTAAAATAATTACTCACTCAAATTATTAACTAAATTAAATGTAAAATTAATAAATTAAATAATAAATATCATAATTTTATTTTTATCATTGGAATTTTCATGAAATGATTGAGATGACTATTGAAATTTAATTGATGTTATGATTTAAATCTATGAAATTTAATTCATATCGTGTTTTTCAATTCAGAGATTCGAAAGTGTTGTATTTCACCAAAAAAAATCTGGTGTAATGTTAATTCACTATTTGTTTTTAATTTGTATCCTAATTACTGAATTTGTCCCTTTCTTTCCTGATTAACGGTGTCCACAAAATTTGCCCAGGCCTAAAACAATGGCCAATGGGCTTGCTTCAAATCTGAACACGATCATTTGTGACCCTAAGCCCAAATCTTGATTTTAGGCAACTATACAGACAGGACACACGCTGCTTGTCGTGTTTCAATACCTGAATTTTGGAGGGTTCGGATCTTGTTCCTCGTTTCGCCATCGCCGTCGCTGTCGCCGTCGGCAGAGGTACATATCCTTAAGTTTCTTTCTTTGATTTTGCTTTTATTTCTTCAATTTCACTGCTTTGGACAATTTTCTGGTATAGTGTTAATGTTAGCTTTAGTGTAATTTAGGACTTCAACCTACTCGATAAAATGCCTCAACCAAATTTTACTTCATTTTGGCTTTATTTTTTCCACTTAAGAGAAGTTTTTGTGCTCTTTTTTATTTCGAGGAGCGCTGATATCGAATGTTACTTAACCTTTGTTTTGTGTATAATGCTTGTGGTGTGTATTTTTGAAAGGGAATTTGATTGAAGTAAGAAGCAAATATGGCAGAACTAAACATGGGTATTCTTATAGATATTGTGGACGAGGAATGGATGAGAGACACTTTGCCTGATGATGGTATCGTCATTTTTATTCATGTGCTAATTATCCAATGCAGCTTTCTTTTTTTAAAAGTAAATTTAATTTCCCAAAGTTCGGAATTATGCTTGTGTTAACTGAATGCAGATCTTGCATTACCACCAGTCATGGTTGTGAGGACTGATGATGCTGAAGATTCAAGTATGTCTCACAAACTTTGTTTTTGTGTTTTTTAAACTTTGGAGAAATTTATCTCTTTTTCTTGTTCAATTGGATGCCCATCGTCTAGTCCGTTTGTAACCCTTATTCGAGTTTGCTCCTGTTTTCAGATCAGGAGACTCAACATGTTGATGCAGATGCTTGGCATGATTTGGCCTTAGGCAATCAGTAAAGTTTTCTGGTGCCCAGGGTTTTGTTTTTCTGTTGTGGATTCTGTCAAAGATAGTTGGACCTTTGTTTTTGAGACTTTATTTTCCTAATGATCTGAAATCCAGACCTGTCCTACCCTGTCTGTGTGAAAAAATTCAGAAAAGCAATTACTCTTTTATGTAATTCAGCTGTGTAAAATGGTTTCCACCAGCTCATATCCTTCGAAATGTGTTTTGAGGTTTGCCCCATTTATCAGATGTCTCATAATTTCTCCCCGAGACTTTCTTCTCCTATCCTAAGGCTTCAAGTCCTTTTGCTTCTTTCTTTTTAGCCTCTTAATATAGGAAAATTAATACAGGATCAAAATCCATTTCATGCAAAATATCCTATGGAATTTGTATCATTAGTATAAGTATGATCACATGTTATTTAAACACGAATCATACTCAATATTCATAGCCTAATTATACTTGAATTGCAATGTTCAATCCCTTTGACAGCATGGAAGGGTTTTTGGCTTTCCTTCCACTTGAATTACAAATTCCTTGGAAGAACTCTATGAACCCTTTTCTTCTCTCTTTCTAGTTACAGAACTCTCATAATGTTTTTTTTTTTTTTTTGAACTCCTTTAATGTTCATTATTTTTTACGGGAGATAACTTCCCTCCCCATGCTTCTATTACATGGGATCATGGCCCAAGTTGACCCATGGGTGACATGGATCTGTGATCCATTTCTTTCATCTTCCACTCTCGTATTTACACTACAATATTCATACTTGAAAAAATAAGTTGTGTAACTAAGCATGCTTTTTGAGAGCTCAATTGCTAAATATCTTTTAGAATTATATAGCTTAATGGGATTTAAAGAAGATGATGTCCGCGACATCCTAGATCATTTATCACATTTGTCTCTTTCACGATCTCATTCATTACACTTTTGTATTTGTAATTATTTCTATATATATATAATTGATTGACCAATAAATACAAGTTAATGTGATAATGCTAAATATGATTTTCCTCTTTTCTCGATTCCTTTTGACTTTTTAACTCGTTTTCCTAGTAATGTCTCAATGGATCGAATCATCTAAAAATTTTCTGGTAATGTACCTGAGATAACAAACATTTAATCCATTCAATAGATGAGATTCATAAAAGTTAAAGATTTTTGATAATCTTTAGGTTCTCACATAATATCAAATTGAGATCTTGATGTAAACCCATAGAGATTCTTGAACTTTTAATAAAGTAGATGACAAACTTGGAAAGCTAAAAATTAGATTGTAAAAAGAACCTTGTTCAAAAATTACCTGAATCACAGAACTAAAAGTATTGTAATTAATTTGGATAGTTGAATATATGAATCAAAAACCTCAAGTATAGAAAGAATGATATATAGTCAATTATACTTTGATAAGTTTAATTTTTCTTTGTTAAATAAAAAGATAAATGTTACTTTCAAGCAAACACATTAATTTTATTCAAAAACTGTCAAAATTTACAGCATACAAATACTTATATAATCTCCGCCTTCAATATTGAACATGGCTTCGATATCAATGTATAAAAACTAATTTATGGATCAAGATAATATCCTATAAAACTTGTATCATTAATCTAAGCATGGTAACATGTTATTTGAACCCAAACCATATTTAATATTCACAACCCAAATGTGCTCAGATTGCGTTGTTCAATCTTTTTGAGAGCATAAAAGAGTTTTTTTTATTATTTTCCCTCCTCTTGAATACTAAATTCCTCAAGAAAAACTCTATCAACCCTTACGTTCTCTCTTTCGTTCCTAGTTACAAAACTCTCAAAATGCTCTCTCTTTTCCAGAGCTCCCCTACTGTTCAACAAAAACTTTTGTTTTTTCTTTTACAAGTAGGGAAGTTAACCGCACTTCTTAGAAACTTTTAGGTAGAGAATTATATACAATCTTAAATCTTAGTTGTCATTCCGTTGGAATCTTGGTTTGGATTTATGCGGATTAGGTGATGCCATATCCACTTAACTTGAGCCTCAAAACTATTCAGAAATATTTTACTCTCGAAACGAGGAAGAAGAAAGAAATGAACTAGAAGTCACGTGACGGAGCAGGTGAATTACTTGCCCGCTAACAAACGGTGGAGCAAGTTTGTCAGCCACCTTCCAACCCCACGACGGAATTTGTTTTGGAGCTGCAAGGGGAAGCAGCATTGACCTGCTAAAGAGGCCTTGTTGACCAAGGTGAAGGGTTTGATGCTTAGTCAAGCTCGTTGAACCTAGATATGACATTAGTGCCAAACTATGCTTGAATCATCCGAGAAAGAACTTTCATTATTAAATTTTGATCTGTATAGTTTATTTTTTAAAAGTTTGAATAAATATCAAAATAATTATAAAATAACAGCATCGTTAACTTCAAAACATCAAAATATTAATTAAAATACATATAAACTAACTTGAATATTTTCAGTTAAAAAAAAATAATAATAATAAAAAAATCCACTACCTATATTTGTTCACTTGGCCGGTTTCGTCAAAAAGAGCACAAAAACATGACTGTGGCAGCCCTAAACAGAAATATAATCAATTTCCTCACGGTTTGATTTAATCCATTGATTCGAGGAGGGAATATTATATATCTCTCCCTTCAATAAAAAAAAACTGGGTAATTTCGCGTGGTGGTCTGGGGATTTATTGTGGAAAGAGCCGTAGCTTTTGAAGGTACAGGCACCTTTTTGCCACCAGCATTATTTTGAGGACAAACAGAAGTGGAACTGAGATTTTTCGTCAGTAAAAGGCGATGAGTTTATAGTAAAATATACTTTCGAAGTTGTAATTTCAACTTCTAGCAACTGCAAATGCAAATTCAACATCTCTCTCTCTCTCTCTCCTTTTGCAAAAAGCTGAATGTTTCAGTTGAGTCTTAATATTTCCACCTTCGTAATTTTATTTAATTCATAGTGCGCCTTTAGATTCAGGAGAAAATTAAATTTTTTAAAAAATATATTATTTTAATATATTTAAAAAATAATCTATCAACATAACACTGGGATCCACCTGATGTGATTGGCTCAAGATCACAGATGGGTAGGACCGAGCCCATAAAATCTCTCATATAGCTGCATGCCATGCAATCAATCAATGCCCCTAAGCAGGAGCAATTTGAAGTGCACCGTATTTTTATAATTTTTTTTTTTAATATAAGTGTTCAAGATCATATATATTTTAACTAATTTTATAAATTTTAAAATTAATAATTATATAAATTTTTAATAATTTTAAAATTTATAAACTCAATAACTTATAAAAAAACAAATTTAAAACTTGAACTAACCGTTGAAGGACATTTATGGTGCTGAAGAAGTTAGAGAAAAGAGTCAACCATACCACAACCTTGCTGCCTACCACAAATCTACTTTCTTTTTTCTTCTTTTTTTTATAGCTATCCCAGCCGATGTCTGAGGTAATAACAAATAATAGCATAGAAACAAAGGAAAAAAACAGTCAAAGATCAAAACTTTCAACCTCGTAAATCTCAGTATGACTGTAAAAATACATTTCTTCAGCAATCACCGCAGCCCAAATCGGGTAATTTTTAGAATTCTTTTCTAGTAAAAAATCACTGTTGATAATTTTAAAAAATAACTTTGAATTTATTTTCTAATAATTATAAAATTAAATCTTTCCTAATAATTATAAATTTAAATCTTCTCAACACTACTGAAAATTTAGATTATATTTAAAAATATAATAAAAGCTTTTCAAAATATATTTTTTATTTAAAAATATATTAAAATAATATTATTTTATTTTAAAAAAATTATTTTTAACACGTATCAAAGCATTATAAAAAAATAAATAATAAATAATACTTTTAAAAAAATGTTTTTAAAAGAAAAAAACAATAAACCCATTCTTCTTCTCTAGTTTCAACACGCTGTTAACTGTCCCGTTACCAACTTAACGCCGTTACTTCCTACTACACTAACAAAAAAAAAACTCCCTACCTTTTCTCTTACTCCATTAACAAAATCGGTAAAAACCAAGACAGAAGGGCCTTGGCATTGCCTGCTTTCTTTACTTATCATCCTCTCTAGATATTTTCTGCCCTCTCCGTGTATGGGAAATAGGAGTGATAGGGGTTGGTGCTTGATGCTTTGAAGCGAGAAAATGGAAGTGTTTTGCAGGTTTTTGCTTGTTGTTTCGCTGTTTGTGTTTGTAGAATCTACATGCAACAGTACAGACCTAGAACTGATCTCAAAGGCTTTTGGCTCTGTCTCTGGCTTCAATCTTTCTTGGTTTCAACATGCTAGCTCGACTTCAAACTGTTCTCATCCTTCTGTACCAGAAATAAGGCTTCCTTCGAGAAACTTGAGTGGCAGCATTTCTTGGCATTATCTCAAGAACATGTCTCAGCTGCACTTAATCGATCTCTCCAGCAATTCTCTTCGAGGTCAGGTGCCATCCTGGTTTTGGTCTCTAAAGAGCTTGAGTGATGTCAATCTGTCCAGGAATAGACTTGGAGGGAGCGTTGGGTTTGGAATTAATAGTTCATCTTCGTCAATGATTAAAGTTCTCAATCTCTCAACCAACAGGTTCACCAACTTGGTTAAACTCTCTGGTTTTGCAAATTTAGAGGTTCTTGATATCTCTCACAATGATATAGGTTCTCTGCCTTCTGGTTTTCCTAACTTGACCAAGCTAGAGTCACTTAACATATCAAGCTGCAACATTTCAGGCAACATAAGAGTCATTTCAGGTCTCCGATCATTGAAGTATCTAGATGTCTCGAACAACACCATGAGTGGTAAATTCCCTTCTGATTTCCCTCCTCTAGATGGCCTCATGTTCCTGAATGTTTCACTGAACAATTTCTCTGGACTCGTCAGCTTAGACAAGTACAGCAAATTTGGAAAATCTGCTTTTAGTCATGGTGGTGGCTTGATTTTCAATACCTCAAAAACCCCAAACAATCCCATCAAGAAGCCACGTTTAAATCAAACCCAACTTCACAAGAAAACCATAAAAAAATACCCACCAATTTACTTGCACGCCAAAAAAACCAAGCCCAAATCAAAAACCAAAACCCTGGTTATTTGTGTCTCAGCAACATCATCACTTGTTTTAGTTTCAATTGCCATTTGCGTCTTTTGCATGCACAGAAGACGAAAGATTGCAACGAGAAACAAATGGGCGATCTCTAAACCTGTCCACCTCACTTTCAAGATGGAAAAATCAGGGCCGTTCAGCTTCGAAACGGAGTCAGGTTCATCATGGGTGGCAGACATTAAAGAGCCAACATCAGCACCAGTGATCATGTCATCTAAGCCATTGATGAATTTGACTTTTAAGGACTTGATTGTTTCCACCTCCCACTTTGGCACGGACTCTCTCCTAGCAGAGGGCAGGTGTGGACCCCTCTACAGAGCTGTCCTGCCTGGAGATCTCCACGTGGCAATCAAGGTTTTGGAGAATGCAAGAGACCTTGATCATGATGATGCTGCGGCTCTTTTTGAAGATATTTCCAGACTTAAACACCCCAACCTCCTGCCGCTCTGTGGGTACTGCATTGCAGGTAGTAACTGCTCTTTCTTTTTCTTTTTTTTTTAATGTTTTTTATCTTTGATTTAGCAGTGGCTATTTATTGTTCTCACGGGTTGTCATTAAGTTCTAGGGTTCCGAGTTTTTGGTGTCGTACTGTGTCGTTTCTATTGTAGGCCCCAGCCACTTCAAATCTAAAAACATAGAAAGGAATAAAAAAAAAAAATCGAATTTAAGCCCATCTACCCAAACAGAGGCGTGGAGGCTCGTAATTATTGTTTTGAAGTTCCCTTACACATTTACAACGAATGTCTGGTTGTTACTTGTTTCAACGTGTTCTTTATTTTTTCAAAAAAAAAATAATTTTAACATGTTAATATTAAAATAAAAAAATATATTATTTATTTTAGCATTTAAAAAAAACACTGCACCAGGCATGCTATTTTCTCTATCTCTGTTAAGGATGGAGTGATTATGACCATTGGGGAGTCTTTTCCTGCTGCTGAGATTGTGTACTAGATTACGTAAATATTGTTTTTGTTATATTTTTGGAATTATATAAAAATAATATTTTTTTTTAATTTTTAAGATTTATTTTTAATATAAAATATTAAAATAATATAAAATATATAAAAAATAAATTTTAAAGAAAAGAGACACTAAAACTGTAAACCAATGGTTTATCATTATTTAAATACATTACTTAATAATATTTGTAATTTGTGTGGTTGTGGTTATTTTATTTAAATAATATTTTTTATTTTTAAAAAATTATTTCTGAGATTAATATATCAAATTAATTTAAAACATATAAAAAATTAATTTTTAAAAAAAAAATTAGGATGTCTAAGATTACATATCAGTTTTCGTCCAATGGAATAGGATATTCTTGATGGAAACACACTTCAGTCGTCACCATTTTCTGGTGTCCAGTGTTTTTTCTTTTCTTAACTAATCTTAACGTTGTACTTTATTTATTTATTAACTTTTCGATTCGTAATTTTAATACCAGGTAAAGAGAAGCTCGTACTGTACGAGTTCATGTTCAACGGGGATCTCCACCGTTGGCTCCACGAGCTTCCCACACTCAAAACCAACGTAGAGGACTGGAGCACTGACACGTGGGAGAATCAAAACGTCCATGGGTTCCACGTTGCTTCCCCCGAAGAAAAAACTAACTGGCTCACGCGCCACCGAATCGCCGTCGGAGTGGCTCGTGGAGTTGCCTATCTCCACCATGCAGGATCTACTCATGGCCAGCTCGTCGCGTCCAACATCCTCCTCTCCGATTCTCTCGAACCTCGAGTTGCCGATTTTGGACTTAGAAATGTCGGCTCAAAGAACAAGAGTGTCGGTTTGGAAAAACAAGATTGTGGGTTTGAGCTTGACGTGTATTGTTTTGGTGTTGTGTTGATAGAGTTAATGACGGGTAAGCAAGGGAGTGAAGGGAATGTGGAGTGGGTTAGGCGGCTAGTGAGAGAGGAGCGTGGTGGTGATGCGCTCGACTCGAGACTGAGACTCGGTGGCGACTCAGTGAGCGAGATGGTCGAGTGTCTGCGAGTTGGATACCTTTGTACGGCTGAGCTGCCTGAGAAGAGACCCACCATGCAGCAAGTCTTGGGTTTGCTCAAAGACATACATCCCGTGTTGAGTTGAAGCACCGACTCTAGTTGAAGTGTTATCTCACGCGCTGAGGATAACTATGACCATGAGGCCACACGAAACTTTGGCGATCATAGCGTTTTGTTGATTGAAAAATCAAGTGATATTCACGCGCTATGAAGTGAAATGGGGTTGGAATTTAAGCGAATTTGGACAGACCTTCTTGCTTGTTGCTATCTCCTCAAGAATTCTAGCTTGTTTTATGTTTTATTACTAAATTCTTTTACACGTGTTGAATTAATTTTTCTAAACATTAAAAAAAATATTATAAGTATTGCTTTATCTATTAAAACTGTTTAGAGGTTAACCATGAATTGATTAATTTGTTTTGAGGAGTTAAAAAATAATTCGGATAATTTATAAAAAAATATTTTGATTAAAAAATTTAAAAAAATATTATTTTAAAAAAATATATATTTAACTGGTAATGTTGTGTCATGGGACGCGGTATGGTAGGATGTCGGGATCAAAGTTTTTCATTATAAATATTAAGTAGATATGGTTAAATATTAAGTAGATATGGTTAGGAAAGATATTAACATTTTAAATTTTTTTATTTTTTATGATTTGGTTATTAGTTTTGAATTTCTTCAATTAATTTTTTAATTGATAAATTTTAATTTTTTTACAATTAAACCCCAGATGTGAACAATTAAACTTTTCAAAGATCAATTCCAATCCCTAAACTTTGATTCCTTCCAATTAACATCTAAATTGACTCCAAAAAAATAATTTTCTTGCAAGTAAGTCCTCAATAAAATTAATTAAGCCTTCCAAAATCCTCATTGAGTTCTTACTCATTCAAATTTATATTTTTTTACCTCAAATAAAAATATTTTTACCTAATGGATCTTTTGTCGATCAAAATTGGGTCGCTAAATTTGTCAATCTTGTACATTGTGATCCTCTAACTTTTTCACTTGTCACTTTGATCCTTCACCACCAACTTGGATATTCTTTTAGGCTTTCTTCATGTGTATCCTTTTGTATTTTTGTATTTATTTTTCTTGATTTTTTTATGAGGTAAAAAATGGGTAACAACAAGTAATATATTAGATCGATCTAGGTTAACCTGTTAAATTCATGATTCAGATCATAAGACTATGATAATCCCAAATAAAACAAATTATAAAGCTCAATTTTAAATCAACCCAATGTTGAAAAATATAATTAAAAATGAAAAATAAATACATGAGTTAATATGTTAAACTCGTGACTCAAGTCACGAAACCATGATAAATTTATAAAAAGTAAATAAAAAAAAAATTTGATTCGACTCAGGTTAGCCTGCCAAAACTACGATCTAGGTCATGAGACTAGGATAATCTCATAGAAAACAAATCAAAATAAATTATAAATCCTATTTTTTTAATAAATCCATTGTTGAATGATAAAATTAAAAAAAAATCAATCTACAAATAGAACATGATAAAATGACCTGAGTTTACCTAGGTTAACTTATAGATCATGTGACTTAAGTCATTAAATCAAGATAATCTTATAGAAAATAAATTGAAACAAATCATGGAGTCAAATTCATAATCAATCAGATGTTGAAGGATGAAATTAAAAAAAATCAATTAAAAAAGACAAAAAAAAAAAAAACTCAAGTTAATTGGATTAATCCGCCAAACTTGCGATCCGAATCATGAAACTGAGATAACTTCATAAAAAGAAATCCAAAATAAATCATGAAATCTAATTTTTAATCAACTCAATATTGAAGAATGAAATTGAAGAAAAATATCAATTAAAAAAAGATAAAAAAAACTTGAGTCAATCGAGTTAACTCACGATATTGGTTATAAGATCAAGCTAATCATATACAAAGCAAACTATAATGAATCATGAAATTCAATCTTTAATAAAACAAATATTAGAGGTAAAAACATAAATTTTGAAAGGAAAAAAATTTAAAACAAAAAAAAACTATTAAAATAAATAGTGTTTTGTGAGGTGATGAGCAATAAAAATACTATTTTTTTTTTTAGTTAATGTTTGTAATGTATACACAAGAATTTAAAGAAAAAATAAAGTCTCTAACGACAAAAGGAAGGGAAAAAAAAAGGGATGTGGGGTTCAGGTGAAGGGAAGGCAATGGTGGGAGAGATTTATTATTATTATTATTATTATTATTATTATTTCTTTTTGGTTGAAGATGTTGATCTTGTTGAGTTGAACACTAATCGATGTTCAGTCAACGCCCACTTGATAGAAGCCAAAATACCATTGATTTTTCCGATCACAATCATAATATTGAACTTCCGATATTCTTGATGAAGTATTCAGGGCGCCTGAGTGGAGCAGTTCTAGTTTTCAATCCCCAGATTGTTTCAATCACCATGAACGCTTCGGAGGAAAGATGGCAAGTTTCAGTCTGGGGTTAGATAAGAAAAGGTAATTTAAAGTTCATAGCTAGAACTAAAATGATTCCATATAATAACTTCAAGATTACGTCTCTGCTTGGTATTGAGTTCCAACCTGTTTTTGAAAAAAATTCAATTATTTTTTTTTGCTAAAATTAAATATGGTTTGTACTTTTTAGATCGTTTTGATGTGCTGATATCAAAAATAATTTTTAAAAAATAAAAAAAATATTATTGGCATGCTTTTCAACACGAAAAACATTTTAAAAAACAACAACAACCACACTCCCAAACACCCTCTAAAAACGATTCTTCATTTATTTTAGGTAGGAATAAAGCATCCGCAGGGATGCTTCCAAGGCTAAAGTCACAATGTCGCAAGATATTTAGAGAAGATGCAGACAAAGTAAGAGAGCGCGTTTGGTACAATTTTCTTTGTTTTTTAGTGTTTTTTTAATGCTTGTAGGGTCAAAGAATCCAATGCGATCACGAGATACCGCCCTAACATATTTGAGGAATAATATGCGAGAGTTATCAGAACGATACAAGATTCATGAACCTTAAAGGTGTCGAAAAAACTTCAAAAATCATTTTAAGATAATTTTTTAATATAATATTAAAATTTTAATAATTAAATAATTATGAGTTTAAATTTTATTATTTTTATTTATTTAATAAAAAAATTATTGAATTGAAATAATTTTTTAACATAATATTAAAGTTTTAATAATTAAACAATTATAAATTATAAATTTATTATTTTTATTTATTTGATAAAAAGTAAATATAAAGTAATATAAATTTATATAAATTTTAAAATTAAATAATTTTTATTTAAGGGAATGTATTAAATAAATAATATAATTAACATCATGAATCTAGAAATCAAGATGTTTTTCTTTTAGAAAAAAAGGAAAAAAATTGTGAGTGGCTACTTTTGATGAAGTAGCATGAACCCAGAGTCGAAAGAGATAGAGAGATCCATGACGTGGTCGTTCTCAGAGAAAATGAATAGAATCCAGTGC
This sequence comes from Populus tomentosa, assembly GCA_018804465.1. Classification (NCBI taxonomy): domain Eukaryota; kingdom Viridiplantae; phylum Streptophyta; class Magnoliopsida; order Malpighiales; family Salicaceae; genus Populus; species Populus tomentosa. Next base: position 5,912,352 of record CM031989.1, read on the forward strand.
TCATAACTTTTTGCAAAGAGACATCGATGAGACCAGCACTATCTTCCAAAGTTAGACATTTCAAAAGGTGGGTTGGAAATGTATATGCTAAGCGACATGTCGTCGTCGTCATCGAAGACATGGAAAGCTAAAGCGAAAGCAACCTCACTCTGGGAGTCTGGGACTCTGAGGATCCATCACCAAATTGTAAAAATAAAATTACTCAATATCTATAGCAAGATCGGTTGGTAACGTTCTTACTTTCCAACCGATTTTCAACGGTTGAATGGCCGTGTAAAATTTTACCATTCAAAAAAACGGTTGGTAAAAATTTACCAATCACCGCCGTTAGTTGCTGTATAGTTATTTGACTTTGCTAAATAACACTGTTTTACCCGTGTTTCATTGCATTGCAGTTTGAATGTTTTTTTAGTAAGAAAGACAATAAATATACTGCTAAAAAACAACAAAATCCTAATCATAAATTGAAAATTTTATAAATTAAGAATCATTTGTATTTATAGATACAAAATAAATAAATTTAACATGTATATTCAACTCAAATCAAATAATTTGTTTCTAACGTAAGAGATTGAGCATGCAAGTGTTGTAAACATATTTTTTGACAAAAAAAAATACAACTATGAATAAAAAATTAATATTTACATATAGTAAAATATAGTGAGAATCACATGCTTGTATTTCATTGCAATCTAAATTATGAAATTATAATAATATTGTAAAAAGTAAATTAAAATAAATTAATCATATAAAAACAAACACAAAATATATAATGAAGATTAATTCAAAATATATTAAATATTTTTAAAAAATAACATGACACTTTAAAAAAAAAACAATATGAAAACAATAACATATTGATTGACATGGGCTTTACAATTCAACCCGCTAAATATGTAATTCGAGCTATGAACTTTACTGGGTTTAACAAGATTGTTATTTGTTTTTTGGCTAAATATATAACAACAATTTTAAAATAATAATAATAATAATAATAATAATAATAAGGGAAAAATTAAGGAAAAATAAAAAGAGCAAGCCCATCACACTGTGGCCTTTAAAAACCCAATATGTGTGTTTGAATTTGTTTAATTTTTTAAAATTTATAAGGGATGAATAATTTATTGTCCGCTACTTTTCTAAAAAAAAAAATTAAGGTGAATGACATGTTGTTTACCAGTCTAAAAATGAAAAATTAGCTTATAAAATTATTTCCTCTAAAAACTCATTGTTCAATTTATTTTCACTTAGAAACACTTAATAAACATTTCTAGAATATGAAGAAAAATCTCATCTATTATTCCAAGAAAACAGAAAAATAGCTCAAAACATCAAATCAAGTTGGGTAAGAATTTTCTTTCTTGAGCTATATTTGGTTTTTTAGGCATTATTGAAACTCAAAACAATCATCATCATACTCTTTTGATCAAATGAAACTCGTTAACATCATACTTGATATTTTTCATGGTCTCAAATAGTATCAATTATTTTTTTTAATTCTATCAAAATCCAGTAACTTTCTCTTTATTTTTTCAACACATGAAATGAAAACAAGAAAAATAAAATTTTATACTAAAGAGAATTTTAAAAAATAAAAATGTAACACTGAGAAAGTAAAATGACTAATGTACCTTTTCACACTTTCTAATCACTATTCATTTTTATTTTGGTTTTTTATCTTTTGATTTTGTTCATCTTTAACAATTTGACTTAAATTGACTTTTAATTAAGTTTGGAAAGGGTGAAATAAAAAAAAATATTAGGATGAAAAATATATATAAATAATAAGTCTATAATATTTTGTAAGAGGATTCACAATATAATTTTGTATAATGAATCTTCCATGTATACTTAGAGTATTGTTAATATTTAGCAATAGCCTCCAAAAAAATGGCAATATCATCAACCACAACGGAAACAGTTGGTAATAATTCCAGCTGCACACGTGTGTGCATATATATATATATATATATATATATATGAGTTAATTTATATATATTTTAATTAATTTTATGAATTCTGAAATTAATGATTATATAAGCCTTTAATAATTCTAAAATTTATAAAACTCAAAACTAGTAATTTTTAAAAAGCAAATATAAAACCTGATCAGTTAAATTATATCTTTTAAGGATATGGATACACATTTTTAACCATGTGTTTGATTGCAAATTTCTTGGAATTTAGTTTTTTAGAAAAACTATTTTAATTTTAAGTGGTTTTAAATTTTTTCAACTGAATTTTTTGTTTTATTTTGGTATATCTAAGATAATTAATTAATTGTTTCAGTATAAATAGTAAACAGCATAGAAAAGCAACCATTTTTATCTAGAGGTGAGTAAAATAATGTTAATTGATTTAATATGTTATTAGTTTTGTGGTCAAAATATTGTTTGATAAAACATTAATTTTTTATTTAAATTAATTTTTTAATGGTTTTAATTTTTTTTTAATATGCATATATTAAGAATTTATTTTAAAAAATAAAAAAAAATTATTTTAATATATTTTCAAATAAAAACTTTAAAAAGTATTAATATAATGCTAAACATGTATTATATATCTTGCAAATTACATCTTCGAAACAACAAATTATTTTTTATTACTTACATTGAGCAAATGAAAAATTAAATTGAGACGCATTTATAACAAAAAAAAGTATTAAATTAAGATGGAGTACAAACTCAAACTGCTACATATTACATAAGAAAGAAAAGGCCGGTAAAGTGGCGGGAACATTCCTAATGATATCATCGGTGGATGTTGACTGCAGTTAGTAGAAAATTGAACGGAAAGAATTAGGTGAAGAAGTCTAACCAAGAATTTTTTTTTTTAAAAAAAATCAGCAACTAAAAATAATAATATAAATAATTAGAACTAAAAAATACATGAAAAAGAATAAGGGTTTAGAAAAAACTTAAGATTGTAATATATGATAGCACTATCTACAAAGAAAAAAAATTCTTTCTTTACACAGACAAATTTAAATATAATATGATTTCTTTTTCAAAACATAACAATTTTTCAGATGCAATAAAAAAATTTCAAACCTTTTAATTACCATTTTCACTTACTTGAGTTAATAAAGTATAAAAAAGAAATGTAGTAAAACTTAAGATGAATATATAAGAAGAAAAGTTTTTAAATATGTGTAGAGATGTTATGGGAACATCTTGGCGATCTTATTATGTTAAAGGAATAATAATAAAAAAAGGAGTTACCACATGGATATTTTTTAGTTAGGGGCTAGTTATACATAAAAATAAGGATGAAAATCATGATAAAATGTTGATTGATTTTTATAATAAAAATACATATAATGCATACATGCTTATATTTCTTCTAAACTAAATATATTTATTAGAGGTAAAATTTCTAGGATGGTGATTTGGGTTTCGACTAATAATAATAATTAACTAAGAGTCAAGTTTCGAATTTAATTAGGTATAAGAACTTAATTATACTTTAAATATATAAAATTAATTTTATCAGGAGGTTTAATTGGTGAAAATTTAAGTTTGAGAGTTCAATTTAGACTTATTTAAAAAGATTGAAATTTTAAAAGATTAAATTTAATTTTTTTCTAAGTCAATTGATTTAAATAATAGTAAAATCACAATTAAAAAATAAATTGAAGAAATTTACAGTCAATGATTATTTTGAAAAAGACACCGAACTCTAGGAATAAAATTTTGAAATTCACCGATGTGATCTTACAGCTTTCTTTTTTCTATAATAATCAATAAGAGAAATGTAAAACAAATAATTAAAAATTAAGGTATTTTTATTTTTAAACATATCATTTGATGTTTATAAGATGTAAATAGCACCGACCCTCTCGTGTGATTACTTATTATACGAGTTCAATTTTTGATTCTGTTATGAATCTCTTGTTGAATTTTGGAGTGCTCCGATACTCCAAAAAAATAATCTATTTTCTTTTGGAATGGATTTCCATCCAAGAAATTCATAAAATATGGATGGTGTTTCTATCTTTCAACGCCTCCTCCTCCCCTCGTCGGCCTAAAATCGAATCAAGCATATTGATGTGTATTGGAGTAGAAAAATACATAACAAAATGGTTGGAAAAACACTCTAGCTTGTATCAGATACACCAGGTCCAATTAAAAGAATATCCGGAGGATCCAATCGTCTGATGGGTCTCAAAGAAATAAACACTTAATCGATTGGGCTTTAGCTACACTTGAGACCCAAAATCTAACCTCCAAAGTTCCAAATCCCAAGCCCGCCGGTCCGGTTAATCAATTGCTCTGTTACCCCTTCATTATTCACGGTCACCGTCTCAGATTGAAAAGAAGAGAGGAAAAATCTCCTAACATCATCTTCCTCTTTCAACCAATTTGAAGAAAACCCTAACCCTAAAAGTTCAATCATGGCGTCAAGAAAGAAACATTTAGAAGGAATCGAATTACTCTCAATGTACAACGACGATGAAGAAGACGACGATGAAGAAATGGAAGATCTCGAACACCAACCAAACCAATCTAACGACATAGAGCAAGATACTCTGCAGGACGATAACGCTATGCTTACCGAAGAATTCCAGAATACAGAAGAAGCAGAAGCAGCTATCGTTAGTCGGAATTCAACTCCCGAAGGAAGTCTTTTAAGGCCTTTGACGCCGCTGCAGCAGCAGCTGCAACAAGGAGGGACTATTAATTTGGAGACGAAGAGTAGTAGTAGTAGGAGAGGGAGACTCGCTATTGTTGATTATGGTCACGATGAAGTTGCCATGTCCCCTGAACCTGAGGTAATTCCTTTGGCTTTTAAGATTGTCTGTCCTTGTACTGGTTTTCTGCTACTTTTCTTGCTATCCTGTTTCTGATTTGGGATTGATTGGGTTCTTGCTTTTGCAGGAAGGGGAGTTCGAAGAGGAGCTTCAAAGTGCCAATGGTATGCATTGCTCGTATTTTGGCTATTTATGGATCAATCTTTAACCGTTTTGTTCGTAATAAGCCATTATAGTTTATTCCCCTGTTGAATGCGTGCAGTTATGCAGTTTGTTTGAAGTGTGATTTTGCTTGTTGCAAATGTGAATTTGTATTATCTGTGTTCAACAATTGTGATGCTAAAGTGGGACTGAGATCAATATTGTTGAAATATGGTTGTGATTGTTCTGAAGGAGGAAGCTAGGCCTGTTATTATTGTATAAAGACTTGATAGGACAATTAATGTCGTGGCTTATGTCTTTAAGTTAGTGATTTTCCTCTTCTGTTGCATATGATTTGATGGCATTTTACTTTGGAAACAAGTGTTGTTGAGTGTTCTCAGAAATTGATGTAAAGAGGAATGAGTGCATCTACAGGCAATATAAAGCTCCTGCTCATATTGCATTTTTTTGGACTACTGTTTTGTAATTTGCGTGCAATTACAATGAAATAAGGCAAATTCAAAGTTCTTATTGTTTCATAGTGAAAATGCTCAAAGTTCTGATTATTGGTTAAATATCCATGTAACAGTTGCTATCCAAGAAAAATCTTCTCCAGCAACTGCTCAGATTTTATCTCCTAGTGTTCGAGTAACTCCGCAGTCATCTGAACATCTAGAACCATCACAACCTGGTGAAATAAATGATACCACTAAGGAATCAGAAGCTGTCAATGCTGAAGGTGCTAATGAGGTTCCTGCAGAGGGTGTTGATCTGTTGGATAAATTTCTTCCCCCACCACCTAAAGAGAAGTGCCCAGAGGACCTGCAAGTGAGTTTCTTTTATATCTGTTGTCAATAAGTGCTTTATAAATTTGCTACATCTGGTGCTTCTGTCAACTTTTTTTCCAAAGTACCCCTGTTATAAAATATACTACTTTCTGTGTTTCAAAGATCTTTTTTTTTTTTAGAGCAAGTGTGAGTTGGGGACATCCTGATTAGGGTTCTATTATTACTTGTTGCTCCTGCCTATCTTGTTTGTTTTAAGTAATTTGGATCTCATTTTACAGTTTGGCTAGTATGTGTAATCTTGGATGATCCTTAGTTGATCTCTTTTTTGGTTTGCTATTGTGAATTATGTTAAAAAAATGCGTTGGTTGATCCCTCCTATGTTGTTTGAATTATGGTTAAGAATGCATAATACCTTTTGGAACATAAAATGAACTGTGTGTTTCTTATATTCAGATGATGTAGCTTTAAATGATTGATTTATGATCACAATACAGCACATTTTACATGCTCTGACATATTTCCCCTCTTCATGCTTGTTATTTGCAGAAAAAAATTGATAAATTTCTTGCTTTGAAAAAAATTGGGAGAAGCTTCAATGCAGAAGTCCGCAATAGGAAGGATTATAGGAACCCGGACTTCTTACTGCATGCTGTGAGGTATCAAGATATTGATCAGATAGGGTCTTGCTTCAGTAAAGATGTATTTGACCCTCATGGATACGACCAAAGCGACTACTATCTTGAGATAGGTTATTACCAGTTCTTTCCACAGTTGCATTGCTGTCTTTGACTTGTTTTTTCTAATATGGGTTTGGTGTTCCTTTAACTGTGCTTGTAGTTTGGCTAATTATGTAAATTGTATGTTTTAACTGAAGAAAACTACTGAAGCTTATGTTCTAAAACTCTAAATCTGCAATATTTTGATATGAGGGCTGTCATTTCTTGGTAATGGGAATGAACTAGTGGCTTCTTTTATCTCTTGCTTCAAAAATAGAAAATCTTGTATACCTAGTGAATTGTTAAATACCAGTCACACGGCCTCTAATTCTTTCTTGCTGTTCATCACATCCTATGTAAATTTTTTCATGCACATGAGATTGCATTTTAATAGGTTCCATGCTTGCCATAACATTTTCATACATCAACCACAAGTCGTATCATGAAATGTAACTTTTCATGGAATTTAAATATATATTTTTTGCTTACATTCATTGGATGTTTAAGTTTGTTTGTTTCCCTAAAAAACAAATAGACTTGCATTTCTGGCTTGGTAGAAGAATTACTCTGTAATGTCCTGTGGGTATGCCTTTATTTGTAATTGAAAAGCTTTCTTTGTTGAATCAATTTTTCTAGTGGCCGGTTGTTTTTCAAAGCTATCTTTTGAAGCCCTAATGTTTTTGCAATTAAGGTCATCTTTTGTTGAACATAATTTCCTGGCAATGACCTTTAGTATTTTTGTAAAGCAGAGGCTGATATGAGGCGTGAAAGGGAGAGGAAGGAGCAAGAGCTAAAGAGAAGTCCAAAGGTTGAATTTGTTTCAGGGGGGACTCAGCCTGGAGTGGCTGTACCTCCAACAAAGTTCAGTTTGCCTATTCCAGGTTTAAAAAAGATTTTGACTGTAGACATTGATTTTATGAGATATTTTTTCTTTGTGGCATCTCACTGTTGTATTTCGTAATGGTCTCCTTAACTTGAGATTATCCTTGTGGTGTTTCAGTTGTCACTGCTAGTGGGACACATTCATCTGCAAATGCAGCTGATGCAGCTCCCCGCGAGGGTAGACAGAACAAGAAGTCAAAATGGGATAAGGTTAATCTCTGCATGCATCTCATATATGTAAACTTATGGTTGGGCTGATGTTGAGGAACTGGCATTTTTGTTGAACTACTCCATTTGCTTTCAGGTGGATGGTGATGGAAGGAATCCTTTATCAGCTGGTGGACATGATTCTTTAGCTGCAGCAGCAGCTCTGTTATCTGCAGCTAATGTTGGTTCTGGATACACTGGTTTTGCGTAAGTTCCATTAGATCCTTTAAGCAATTTATTCCTGTTCATATTTCTTTCAGCACCCTTCCCCTCACCTCTATGTCCTTGAGTTTCTGTTTAAGTGCTTTGATTTGATCACAGTATTGAGGTGATTAGGATTGCTTTGATTATTGTACATAGATAGTAATTGGATTAGAAGAACAACCAGGCCTTGCAGGGGAGTGAGTTTTCTGGTGTTTTTAGTATTAAAAATAAAAGTTTGGAATGAACTGTAGATTTATGGTGAGAAATTTATAATGTTCTATTTGGTTACTTTGAGCAAGATTTATTATTTAAAGCTTTCAGGAAAACAAAAAATTAAGAAAAAAATTAATTACTTAAACCTCTTAAGAATATGGGTGTTCTTAGATAGCTATTGGCGATCATAACAAGATTCCATATGCTACTAAACGGCCACTGAATACTCCAGCTATGTGATTTGGGGAGCAGAATGCTGTTTGTCCATTCAATATCCTCACTAGGGTCCCACAGATTTCTCATTGCATACATTAATACAGAAATGGCTATAATGTGCAAATTCAGAGACTGACTAGAACTTTCTTAGCTGTGTCCAACTTCTAAGTTAAAGATATTGATGATGCATAGTGGTCCATTTTCATCGTGGATGGCAGGCAGCAGAAACGGCGAGAGGCAGAAGAAAAAAGATCCGGAGAAAGGAAGTTGGAAAGAAGATCTTGAGCACTCCCGCAGAGAATTCACTACTACACCATTATTGGGATGGACAAAATTGCTGGAGGCAACATAGCTTTGTTCTTCATCACATGCTAATTTTTATAAAAGAAAACTGTGTTTAGTTAAAGATAATTTTTGTAATTTTCAGCTTGAAGTTGAAATGTAATATATAGCTTATAGCATGAGTTCGAGTTTCATTTATTTGCTGCGCACGTGCTGAAATCTCAGTTTTGACTGCTTTTTGCAAAGAGCAACAGGAGGGTATATAGCATGGTTACTCACCTATGGCAGGAATGGCATTTCCTATATTTGGCTGATTTCTTTCGCAATCCAAATCGACTGTCTACAGGTGTAGTCTCGAATGTGATGTAATTGAGCTGTGCTGTGCTGTGCTGTGTAGAACGGGGAGGTTTTTGCTCACCAGCTTTCCTCCTCCTTAGTCTAAATTAAAGCCAAATTGGCCGAAATGAATCCCTTGGTGAAATAGCTCAAAAGCAGGCATAGCATGACCGTTTACATAGCCATTTTCACAATCATAATACTTAGGAGCAGTCTTTTCTTCCTCATTTCGTTTTTGTTTGCCCATTATCATAGCCAGCAGGGGGAATTTCGTTGTATTCACGGAATAATCAGTACTATCTTAAAAAAAAATTACGGTTACAAAGAGGAGAGAACATAAACCCGTGATCCTCAGACATAAAGAGAAGGCGCCATAAAATCCATGATATATGAAAAGTAATAAAAATATTTTTATTTATATTTTTTTAAAAATAAATATAAAAAATAACTAATAAGATATTACTGATTATGCAATACTATAAAATTTCTTAAAAAAAAACCCTGCTGCCACTCGACCAAATTATTGCCTCCATTCATTTCTCGGATACGTGAAAGCTTTAATTCATTATAGCATGATTACATAAAATCTAGTTCCATTGTAATACGATGTTTGGTTATTTTGATTCTAGTAATTGCATTGCTAGTTTGAGATTAGCAGTCAACATTACTTGGCTCAAGGAACACCTTGTTACCTTTTAGCTCCTATTAGATTATTGCCTTGATAATATTTTTAAAGTAAAAAAATGATACAAATATATTTTTTAATAATTTTTTTAATTATTTAGAAATTAATTTGATATAACCTGATTAATTTTACAGATTTAAAGATAGTCTAAATAACTAATAAAAATATAGTTTGACTTAAAAACATTAGGATAACATCTTTTTTAAAATATTAAAATGACAACATATTACATCGATTTAGATCAATTCGGGTTAACCTATTAAATTCATTACCCAAGTCATGAGACCTTGATAACCCTATAGAAAAAAAATATTAAACCCAATTATTAATCAATCCAATATTGAATGATGAAATTAAAAATACATTCAACTAAAAAATAAGTTGAGTCAATTCAGGTTAACTTGTCAAATATGGATCATAAGACTGAGATAACTCTATAAAAAATAAATCAAAATAAATTATAAAACTTGACTCCTAATCAATCCAATGTTGAAGGGTGAAATTTTAAAAAAAAACACAAAAAACCACATGATTCAACCCGAGACAATTAATCAAACTCGTGACTCGAGTCATGAGATCATAATAACCTCATAGAATACAAACTGAACAAATTATGAAACCTAATTCTTAATTAACTTAATATTTAAGGATAAAATAAAAAAAAACTAAGAAAAGAACAAAAAAAAACCCAAGTCAATTAGTTTAACTGCGTGATTCGGGTCATAATACCATGATAACCTCATAAAAAGCAAAAAAATAAATAAATATAAATCTTAATTCTCAATCAACCAAATTTTGAAGGATTAAATTAAAAAAAATCAAATAAAAAGGACAAAAAAATAACCTAGGTAACTAGAGTTAACCTATCAAACCCGAGTTAGAAGATCAGGATAACCCCATAGAAAGTGAATTGAAAAAATTATAAAGTCCGATTCTCAATCAATTTAATGTTAAATGATAAAATTAAAAATTAAAAAATAAAAAATGAACAAAACAATGACCCGAGTTAACACAACTAACTTGCACAACTCACAACTCTGATTAAAAGACCGGGATAACTACATGAAAAATAAATTAAAATAAATTATAAAGCCTAATACCCTATGAATCCAATATTAGAGAATAAAATTAAAAAAAGAAGTCCTAAAAAACTATAAGGACCAAAATGAAAAAAATTCTTGGCTTTTCACTGTTCATCTAATTCCTACATTGAAAGGCAAAGCTCTTTTAGAATTACATCAACACCATGATTCCTTTCAAGTGAAACACATCTCGTTTACATGGGATCTTGATCCTTTTTTGCAAGAAGAATTCTAAGCATCTTTGCCTTTCATTAAAATGTACAGTGAATCTGAATCCAAGGAACAACTTTTATGTTTTTGAGCATCGATTTTGTCGCAGGAAATTCTTTAGAATGTGCTTTTGCTTTTATAGCAGAAAAACATCTCACAGTATGACCGACTGTTGAACATGTATTAGAAGCTAGAAATATAACAGAGTCACACTCCACCAAACAATGGAGAGATTCAAAGAACATGCACTGACTGTCCAGAAAGAATATTCTAAATTACCTTTCAAGTTTTGAACGTGATTTTATTCCACAAGTTTTGAGGTTGATATTCAGAAAACAATGATAAATAATTATATAAAAAAAAATTTAACTTGACTTTTTATCTAATCTGAGTTTAAAATTAATTAAACCGTGAATTGACTTAATATGACCTATTCAATGTTGTTGGTCCAAAAATAACCCAAATAATTATTAAAAGAAATTTAAGGATGAAATTGAGGAAAAAAAATTAAAAGAAAAGAAAAGGAGAAATGAAAAAGAAAAAAAAATGAGGGCACCTGCTTTATTTTTAGTAGTTATTTGATTCGTGTTTCGCCTCAAGCCATGCATTTATATATATAAAAAAACTTGGATATACATGCTATTTCAATATTTCTTTTACATAAAAAATTAAAATATAAATCGGAAAAATTATACAAGAATCTAATTAAATAAATCAACAATCATACACGTAAAAGAGAAATTGAAAAAACTATGAGATTTGTGTAGATCAAGTTTTTTGATCATGCTAAATGAGATATTTACCTGTTTGTTTCTAATAATATTTTTTTTTTATTAAAGTCAATAAAAGATAATATAAATAAAAACACATAAAATTGATTGACTAAAATAAAAGAAAAAAATATTATACAAAGTTGAACATATTAGAAATATTATTTTAGAATAAATATTACTTTATAAAATAAATCTAATATGTATAAAATTAAAAAATTATTTAAAAGTTAAATACAAACAAAAAAAAATTAAAAAAAATTAAAAAAAGGGCCTGCAAAACCTATGGCCTAAGCTATAACACTGAGATAAACCGATAGAGAAATTTTTTTGAAGATAACCATAAAACCAATCTTAAAAAAATAGTGTAGAATGATAAAATCATAAAAGAAAATAAAAAAAAAAGATTCTAGATTGCATTAACTTTTCAAACTTATTTTTCGTGTCATTAGATCAGAAATATCACAAATGAAAAAAACACGAAGCCTAATCCCCAACAAATCAACTACTAAAGGATGAAGAATTGGAGGATTAATTGAAAAGAAAAAAACTCTAACAAAAGGAAAAAAAATAATCAAAAGAATGAAGGCTCAAATGAAAAAATAAAATAAAACAACATAAACTTTGATTAAATAATGAAATTGAAAACCAATAAAAGTTTAACAAAAAAGCTAAGGAGAAAAACAAGAAATCAAAAGAATAAGGACCGAATTGAAAAACAAATATATGATAAATTATAATTTAAGGACTAAATTGAAAACATAAAATTTTTTTATAAAAGGGTCAAGACAAAAAAAAAAAAATAAAGACTGAAATTGAGAAATAATAATAAAAAAAGGATAGTTGTGCACTTTTTCTAGAAGAGAAAGAAAAGAAGGAAGGAAAAAGCAACTCATCATCCGTCGTCACGTGCCACATCATAAGAAAAATGACTTAATGGTGTTTCTAAAAACATGACGAAAAGGCAGGTTTGTCCACACACCACCTAAATGGTGTGGATGCCACCTATATATTGGTGTATAATAAGCATGCATCAACAACTTTTTCAAATAAAAAAACATTTTTCCAACTTAAAAATAATATAATGCCCTTCATGATCCTAAGAGTTACAAAAATAAAAACAATGTGAAAAGGCTCAAATGTCCCTAGAAGCTTTGTTTTTGTTTTTTCTAAGGGCAAAATATATTTTTATTGTACCATAAGAAGCGAAAAACAAAAAAAACCCTCGATGAATAACTTTATTTTTTTATTTTAGGGTAAATAAATATTTTTACTATTTAAAATATTTTAAAAATAGCTAATAACCCTTGGTCATCGGTTATAGATTTGTTGCTCTAGGGATAAATTAATTATTTCTCTGTACAAAAAAATTTAGAAAAAAGATTAACATAATTTTGAACAATTTCTTAAAAACAAATAGACAATAAACCTCTAGAAAAGACCAAATTATCTCTACCCTTGAAGCTTTTGTTTTTCCACTCAAGAATAAAATAATAATTTTAATATAACAATTTACAATAAATTATATCTAGCACTCCAGTGAAAAACTCACATAAGAGTATGATTTTATAAGACTAATGATGTCCAAGTGATATTAAGGAAGTGGCAAAGAAAAAACAAAAAGAACAAATTGCAGCTAGAGATGCGACCATGAAGATTAAAAAAAAAAAAAAATTCTAACATTACTTGTTTGTCTGAAACCAAAATAAAAAAAAATAGTTCAAAAAATTTGGAAACTAGTAGCAGTGCTGCTGTTGGTGTAGGGCCTTCCTAGAAAAAGGCTAAAAGAAAATTTATTTCCATTACTTTGAATTGAAAGTTGGCTGAGGTAAGGTGGTGGTGAATTATTTGATAGTTTGGAGTATAGTTTTGAAATTTAATATGGTATTTTATTTGATTTAATGATCAAGTTATGATTTAAATAAATTAATTTGAGTTGACTTGAATTATTAAAAAAAAAATTATTACAGTAAATTTGTTATCCATCTTCTTCACTTTGCCAATAATATTACCCATCTTCTTCACTCTATCATCTTCTCTTCATTTCCTTCACTATATTTATCTTTTTTTTTTTTTTTTGACAGATCTACTAAAATCTTTTCTCTATTTATCCTCCCTTTGCCTGCATTTCCTCTTCTTCTTCTTAGGGTTGCTTTTAAATCCTAAATTTTCTTGGTTTTGTCATGTATTTTTCTCCCTCATCGATTACTCTTTGGCTCTTCTATCTATCAGTTCGAAGAAGGGATAGCTTTAATGGAAATGGTAATTTAATCTCTACTACCAATTTTGATATATCGTATTGTTTAGCATTAGAAATTTTGGAATAGCTCGATATTTCGGAAATAATTGTTGGAAATTCTTAATGGAACGGTAAGTTTGTGTTTGCTACTGTTGAATATTGTTTTTTATGGTAATTGTTAATGGAAATTCTTAATGGAATGGAATGGTAATTCTTTTTTTTTTTTTAATTAGATTTTCTCTCTATCTTTTCTGTCTACAATACTGGATTATTCGTCTTTTTATATATATATATATATATATATATATATATATATATATATATATAAAGAGAGAGAGAGAGATCAGAATTCAAGTGAGTTTATCTGGGTTGATCAAATTTTGTCGGGTCAACTTTCTAACAGGTTTTTATTTAGAACTAAACTGGTTCCAGGCTTAGGTCGATCTGGTCTCGGGTTGATCCATTGGACCAGTTCGGATTTCAAAACTATGGTTTGGGGTGTTGGTTTTTTATTTTAAAAATATTTTTAAAAGTATTTAATTTTTTTAATTTTTATATTATTTTAATATATTAATATTAAATTTTTTTTTAAAAAATAAAAAAATATTTAAATATATTTTTAAATTAAAAATATTTTAAAAAATAATCATTACTAAACTTTTAAACACATGATAAAAAAAGTAAATATGAAAGAGCAGTGAAAAAAGTATTTACCTGTAAACAGAAAGAAAGAAGGGAAAAAGGGGCTCACATTTCTAAGAATATATATATATATTTGTCTTTGCATAGAAATAGAGACGTTACAGATTCGTACCCTGCAGACTCTGTTTATTAGAAATCACTAGTTTAACTGTTTCAGGTACAAGAGCTCCCAGTAAAAAATAATAATAATAATTGTTTTTTCTTATATCTTATCACCTCGGTAAAATTGGAAAGAGATGAGTGTAATTTTTTTTTTTTTGATTGAATTACAATGCAGTCTCTATAGTATTACAAAACTAATTAATTAATCCACATGCTCTTATGAACTATTTATTTAATCCCTTTATTTTTAAATATGTTAATGACTCAGTATTTTCATCATTTTTTGTTTTCTAATTTATTTTGGTATCTCCCATCTTAAGAAATAAAAAATGGAAAGAATTATTATAACTTGGTCCCTATAGTTTAGTAAAATCAATTAACAAGTCCTCATGATTTTAGAAACTACATATTCAATATATTTATTTTTAAATCTATTTTTAAATTAATTATTTTTATTATTTTAAGTCCTTTTCAATTTATTTTTATTTTTAATTTTAAGAAATAGGAAGAAGAGAAAAAGAAAAAAATAAAAAAGTAGATAGGATGATAAGATTGATGAGAAAAAACAAATTGGAGCAAAATACTACTAAATTAAGTATAGTTAACCCCGGCCAAATGACTATTTAATTACTTTTTATATTACATGAATTAATTATTTTATTTGATAAATTACAAAGACTAAGTTATTATTAACTTAAAAGGAAATATAATTAGTTGATTAAAGCTGGTCCAAGAATTATTTAATTACATTGATAAAAGTTAAATTTTCCTCTTTTTACATAGTTAAATTACATTGATGCTAATAAAAGAGAGAATTTGATTGTTTTCTATGGAAAGGTATTTATGTCTTTTCATTCATTATATACAATTAAATTATCATATTACCATTGGAGTTAGGAAAACATTTAACTGCCAATGGAGGGTTTCTTTTGTCTTTTCATGTTTATAATTACAGTTAAAAAACCAACTTACCCTTTAAGCTTATTTTCTTAAGCTTAGGGTCAAAGGGTATGTTAGTTATTTCATAATTGGTCTTTTTATTGTTTTTGGGGTGACGCAGGGGCATTTTGGTCTTTTAAAAAATGAAAAGGAATTAAAAAAATGATGATGTGTGTTGAGAACGCGCCAGCCACTTCATTATCTTCGGACAACGCCTGCAACTGATTCCAACAGCTAAAAAAGTCATTTCAGGGTTGATTCAGCTTTATCTTAGCGTCTCCTTCATGAATATATGGTGTGTGCACCGCTAAGAACTTTGGCTTGTCACTGGCAAACTTTTTTTTTTTCTTCTTTCTTTCCTTTCTCTTCCTCAATCTTTGCACCTCCCACCCGAGTTTTCAAGTCAACTCCTAAACTTTTATTTCTTTTTTATTCTTTTGGTTATGATTTTTTTTTGAAATATTTCATTGAATTAGATTTTTGTTTTGATTTCATCACCATTCAATTTTGCTTTGCTAAATTTAGTTGTCATTCTTTTAATTGCTATTTTTATTATAATCTAAGATACTCTTTGGAGTTGCATTTTTTTTTTTTGCATTTCCGTCCTTTATAAAAAAAAAATTTCCTAATAGATTCCATCCTTATTGTTTTGATTTTTTTTGCTTTGCAAAATTTTCAAATTTGATATTTTTTTTTACCCAATTTAATTCTTCAACATTTAATTCTTCAAATTTGGATTTCACGGGTTGTAGGCTTTGAAAATTAACCTGACTTCATGAGGTTTGTCTAGGATTGCCTTTACACACACACACACACACACACTCTTTTTAAGGTGATGTGTTTTTGATTTTATCTATCAATATTTATTTAATTGAAGATTAAGCTTTTTTTTTTCTTTTTCTTTTTCCATGCTTTCTATGACCTTGATTTTATCATTTTATTTATTTATTTATGTTAGCTCAGGTCTTTTTACTTATTATTTTTTTGTTAAATTTATGTTTCAAATAAATTTTATTCTTGAATTAAATATAATTGATTTATTGAATATAAACGGATACTCACTTCATTTTGTTTTGTTCTATTTGCTTTTCCAAGTTGTTGTTCTAGTAACCCTGTGACTTATTCTTATGTCGTCATCCAAAATATTGTAGTCGGGTTTGAACCATCTCAATAAGCTATTTTTGTGATAGGTGATATTCACAATGAAGTGACAGTGAGTTATCGTTAATCGTTTTCTTTTCTTTTCCTTCCGGGTATAATATTGGTGGCTCATTCATTTTGATTGATTATTACCAAATGTTTTTTTTTTACGATTCGTCTGCTATCATTGCCTATTGTTTAAATAAGATTATTAAACTACCCATAATTTATCATGATTAACTACTTAATAACATAATTAATAATCACAAACATATTATAAATGGACATGATAACTAAAAAATGTTAATAAAAATATAAAAAGCAAATTGATATAGCATAAAGACATTTTCTAGCAAGTCATTTCAAATCTTATAAACTTCTCATTTACTTCACACAACATGACTATTTTCTTTCTTTATTTTTTTTCATGAGGAAATCTCATTAATTAAGTTAAAAGATTTAATAAGCCATCAAAGAAAGCATATGACCCACAACTGACTTGGTTGACCTAACAAGTCAATCTATAACCAAGGTTTTAAAATCAAATAGCGTTATTTTTTATAAGTTAACCTGAATTAATAAAAAAATAATGTTGTTTTACTTTTTATTTTAAAAAAGATGTTAAATATTTTTTCTTTGATTTTAAGACCCTGATTTGACTTTACAAAATTTTTTTCTTCAAACAACGTTGTTTTAACTTCTTTTTTAAAATAAAAAGTAAAACAACACTATTTTTTATTGGTTTAGATTAACCTATCAAATTACAACCCGAACCTTAAGCCAAATTATGGACTAATGTAGATTGAGTAACTTTGTTATGACCAAAGTCCAAAGTAAATAAAGCATAATAAATTAAACTCCACATAAAATCAAAAGAACTCAATTCATAAAATAGAGAAATTGAAACAACTCAAGCAACAACACGTTACTATGAAATTTAGACCATATAAAAGAAAACATCAAACATAAATAAAAAAATTACCATATACTTCTAGAAAATTGAAAGGACACATGGAGTCTCGCCAATCTAAATGACTATTTTCTTGCCTATAACCTTGTAAAATTGAAATTAAAGTTGAACTTAGCTTCTTATGATTTTGCCTATAATATATAAATTATACAATTTGGTTCAATAGTTACATTTCAGTCCTTGAATTTGAGAGAAGAAACAAAACATCACTAGATAACAACTAAGGATAAAGAAAGTTGTCATTTACCACGATCCAGTGATCGAAAAACATTGTTTTTGGTGTTAGTGAGTTTCGTTTCACAACATGTTTTTTGCACCTCATCTTGCTGGGAAAGGTAGATTGGCATTTAGGATTATTTTTTTAAAAATCAACATAGTTTGTTTTTTATTTTTACCAATTAAACATTGTTATGATGTTATATATTGGTTCATTGATATTTATGAGATGTTTTTCCTATCATTTTTATGTCTAAAAAGAAATGGGATTTTCTAGTGATTCCTAGCCATCAAAGATGGTGAGAGGTGAAACTAGTAGGTAACTTAAAAAAATATTAAGCCTAGTCGTGAGGCTCTATGCCTATGCGCCATGCCTAGTTTTTTATAGGTCAGACTTGATGGAACTACCAAGTCTGCATGTCTGGTTCTTTTTTTGCCTTTAATTTTTTTTTTATATTAAGTTTATTTGATGTAAAACTAGATAACTATAATCATGACTATATATATTATTTCTTAAAATATCATTAAGATTTGGGTTAGTTTTTGGATAAGATTTTGTTTTTCATAGAGACTAACTTTATTATCATGTAATTAAATATAATATAGTTTATTTAATAAAAAAAATTTACGCGTTAAAATATAACTTGTGGCATATAATGTACAACATATAATGTGCAACCTATCTAGCATATATTTGTTAAACAATAAGGGATGCAAGGAGGAAAACATGCCTTAGCTTTTATTTTCTACGTTTGGTATTATGATATACGATGCTTTTAAAAGGTAGATTGGCATTTAGGATTATTTTTTTAAAAATCAACATAGTTTGTTTTTTATTTTTACCAATTAAACATTGTTATGATGTTATATATTGGTTCATTGATATTTATGAGATGTTTTTCCTAGCATTTTTGTGTCTAAAAGGAAAGGGGATTTTCTAGTGATTCATAGCCACCAAAAATGGTCAGAGGTGAAACTAGTAGGTAACCTAAAAAAAATTAAGCCTAGTCGTGAGGCTCTATGCCTACGCGCCGTGCCTAATTTTTTATAGGTCAGGCTTGATGGAACTACCAAGTCTGCATGTCTGGTTCTTTTTTTGTCTTTATTTTTTTTATATTAAGTTTATTCGATGTAAAATTAGATAACTATATATATATATATATATATATATATATATATATATCAAGTATTATTTCTTAAAATATCATTAAGATTTTGGTTTGTTTTTGGATAAGATTTTGTTTTTCATAGAGACTAACTTTATTATCATGTAATTAAATATAATATAGTTTATTTAATAAAAATTCTTTTATGCGTTAAAATATAACCTGTGGCATATAATGTGCAATCTATCTAGCATATATTTGTTAAACAATAAGGGATGCAAGGAAAAAAATATGCCTTAGCTTTTATTTTCTATGTTTGGTATTATGATATACGATGCTTTTAAAAAGTGTTTTTTGGATTGAAAATAGATCAAAATAATTTTTTGTTCAGATTTTTTTTTTTACATTAGCATATCAAAACTATCAAATAACATTAAACAAATAATTAATGTAATGCATTTTCTAGTGAAACATTCTTGTAAAAAGCTTTCAAAAACTAAAGTTATCACACTCTCAGATACTCACAAACCAATTAACAAAACTCTAAATTAGATAGGGAAATAATTATACACACATACATAAAAAAAAAGAAATCATTGCTATAATGAAATTACTCTTTTGTCATTCAAAGAAAAAATGAGAAGCCTTGGTTTTAGGGGTGATTCAATTTTTTTCTAATGGCTCATTGGTCATTAGAGGATTGCTAAGAGGTATATACATCTTTTTCACTTTTTTCAAATAGTAAAATGACTATTTTATCCCCAAGTAAAAAAAAAATAGAATTGTTGACCAAGGACATTTATGTCTTTTACTTTTAGAATATAGTAAAAAAGACATTTTTCCAGGGGCATTTTTGTCCTTTCACGGATTTTTTTTTTTATTAATTCTAGATTCATAAAGGTCATTTTGGTATTTTTACATTGAATAATTAATTTTAATATTCAAAAAGTTGATGACGAGTGCTCTCCATGCCATCACATATGTTACATCCTAGTGGCTGAACCTGTTTTCTTGTCATGTCGTTTGAAGCGAGGCCGTATCCTCATCCTCCTGGTGCAGCACATGATAGCGGTGGACAGACGATTTATCGCCGGTGGCTATCTTTTTTCTTCTTCCTTTTTTCTTTCTTATCCCCAAAGAGTACACGTTGTTCCTCTTTGTTTTTGGTATTTAAGTTTTAGTCTTTATTCTTTTGATTACTAATTTGTATTCTAGACCCTTTTATAAAATTTTTGTTTCTTTTGAATTTATTCATTCAATTACAATTTGAAATATATTTTGTTTTTAATTCGGTCCTTATTGTTTTGATTTTTATTTTTTTTCTTGGTTTTTTTGTTGAAGTTTTATTGGTTTTCAATTTCATCCTTCAATCAAAGTTTATGGTGTATTACTTTTTTTCAATTTGGTCTTCATTCTCTTATTATTTTTTCTTTTGTTAAAGTTATTTTTCTTTTCAATTTAACCATCCAATTAAAAACTTTTGGTTGCCTTCAAAAGTTATTTTTTTTATTTTGATTTTCACCCTCTTTCTTTTAATTATAATTTTTTGTTTTAGGTCTTTTGTGCAATTGTTTTTTTTATATAATTTTATCCTTTAACGTTTAATTTATTGGGGTTTGGACTTCATAATTTTTCTATTTATGGTGTTTTCGATCTAATTACCTAGGTCAGAGTTTAAAAAGTTAACATGAGTCGACTTCTTTTTTTTAGCTCATTTTTTTTTAATTTCATCATTCATTATTTTTTAAAAATTGACTTTATTGTTTTCTTTAATTCTTTTCTATTAGGTTATCTTAGTCTTAAGACTTAGATCATAAATTTTGTAAGTTAAGTCGAGTTGGTTTGCCCCTTATTAATCAGGGTACATGTGTATGACATTAGCTCAAGTTGACTTAATTTTTTTTTTGTTTTTTTTATCCAATTTTGTACTTTCAAGTTTTTATTTTCAAGTTATAATGATCTTTTTTATAGAAATTTTTTGTCCGTTTTCTATTATTGTCTATTTTTTTTTTATCATCTAATCAAAACATCCCTCCTCTATCATTTATTATTTTGATAATTTAACCTTTTTTAATAAATTTTTTTGTTTTATTTTTTTTTATGTATTTAATTTTCAAAACTATTATTCTAATTCATAAATAAATTTTTTTATACCTGAAATTTATTTTTAAAAATATTTTTTGTCTATTCTAATTCATTTATATTATCGTTCATTTAAATAAAAAATTAATTTTAATAAATAAATTCAGTAAATAGAATTGGATAAATGTCTCATGTTATGGGATTAAATATGTTGATTTGCATTTATCTTTTGAATTTTCTAGTTTTGTTTTTAGTTATCATTAATGATTTTTTTCTATTAATTTACACATATGATTATTGATTGATTTAATTAGATGTTTGTATAAGTTTTTTTTTATTTACATTTAAACTTTTTTTATATAAAAAAATGCAACAAAAAATCTTGCATATCTATTGTTTTTTAAAAAAATTTATGATTAGTGGTTAAACATGTGTAAAATAGCTAGTGATTTATAAAAACTGCATTTTGGATTCAAATAAAATAAATATAGCTATGACTTTACTGTAAAGAAGGGTCCACCCACCAGCATGCCATATATAATTCTTAATCATGGGTTGCTTATGGGTTGATAAAAGGC
Organism: Populus tomentosa; assembly: GCA_018804465.1. Lineage (NCBI taxonomy): Eukaryota > Viridiplantae > Streptophyta > Magnoliopsida > Malpighiales > Salicaceae > Populus > Populus tomentosa. The sequence continues at coordinate 5,933,908 of CM031989.1, forward strand.
ATTTGATGGAAATAAAAAAAAGTTTTGCTTTTGAGTTGATATTATCTGTCTTGAAATAAATTCACTACTAAATACTAAATATTGTAAATAAAGGATTAAAATAGTATTTATGGTTGTAATAACATTTGTTCTTTAAAGTATATTTTTATTTTAAAATGAATTAAAATAATATATTTCATTTTAAAAAATTTATTTTTAACATTACTATATAAAAAGATCTAGAATTATATAAAAAAAAATTCAAAAAATTCAAAAACAAATTTTAAAACGAAAAAAGAAACAAGAAACCAAAAGTTTAAACAAAAAACACATGCTAGCATGTCATTTGACCATAATTAACTGAGAGAAAAAGAAAAATAAATGCCAATCTAACTTCTTACTATTTAAAGTATAAAGCAGACAAAGCAACCATATCATAAAAAAAATGGAGTGAGTACAAAAACATTATGGCGTTACACTTCACATGACAAGAAGAGCCTGCACTTTTATTTGTTTAAGGTAATAAATCTGCATGCACGAACACTCTCTCCTTTCAATTTATTAGGAACAGAGAGGCAGACGGGCAACGGTAATATTCAGTTCGGCATTTCTTAAAGGGCACTTTAGGAAATATGAAAGAGGTTAACGGAAACTATTGGTTTTACCCCCAAAAAAATATTTGCAAAGCAAAGCATAAAAATTATAAAGGCATAAAACATGTAGAAAGTAAGAAAGCAAGAAAAGCAGGATCAGTGGGCGGCAAGTGCCATTTTTCTCTCTCGATTTTGTACTCTTTCTTACCTTTCTATCTCTCTCTCTCTCTCTGCCCCTTTTTTGCTTCATCTTGCTTTTTTGTTCTTATTCAGTCAATCAAATTGCATTTCCTTCACTTTGCTTGCACTAGCTTGCTGTGCGAAGACTCTTGTGATCACTTGGGAGTCTCTTTCTTTCTCCCTAGCTAATCGTCTATCATCAATTATTTAATTCATTTTTTGAGTTTTGAGGATTTTGAGGGTTGTAATTAAGCAATGGCAGCTGATCCAAAACCAGAAGAGATAAGTCACCCTCCAATGGACCAACTTCAAGGCTTAGAGTATTGTATTGATTCTAACCCATCTTGGGGTATGTCCATTTCTCTCTCTTTTTTTTTTTTGTTCCCTTTTTTTCGAACGTCAAGTCTTTTTAGTTCGTTTCAGTCCCTTTTTCCTAACTTGGTGTTTATGAAAGCAGGGGAGGCTATAGCTTTGGGTTTTCAGCATTATATTTTGGCTTTAGGAACTGCTGTTATGATCCCTTCATTTCTTGTTCCTTTGATGGGTGGTAATCATGTGAGTCCATTTACAATACCACTTCCTCCTGATTTCTATATATCCAGTGATAATGCTTTGGCCATATGACCTGAAAGAAGATGCCAATTCTTTGTACTTCAAGTAGACTAGGCCAGTGAAGGTAAATTCTTATTTGTTTTGGGGCTAATATGATGTGTTTCAGGGTGATAAAGTGAGGGTGGTACAGACTCTACTTTTTGTTGAAGGGATCAACACACTTCTTCAAACACTGTTCGGGACCCGCTTACCGACCGTAATCGGAGGATCTTATGCATTCATGGTCCCCATTATATCAATAATTCATGACCCTTCTTTGATGAACATTCATGATGATCATTTGGTTAGTCTAATTTAATTTTCTAGTCTTCTTTTACAGTTCTAAATTGTTTACCTTACAAGTTGAAAGTCCTGTGAGAACTGAGAAGATCAAGAGGCCCTTGCAATTGGCTTTCTTATCTATAAGGCTAAAGGCTGTGGACTATCCAACTTTTCCAAATCTAAGTCAATCAAATCAGTGATATAAATTCAAATGTTACTCCTGTAGTAGTTTGGAGGGAAGGAATTCTAACATGATCGATCACTCCAGGTCTATGTGTAACCAAAAGAAGTGTTGGATTGAGATGCTCCAATTACTCCTTGTTTAATGATTTGTCATCATTATAATTATAGCGAAAACTAATGGACTTAAATTCTGTGTTTGTCTAGAGATTTCTTAGCACAATGAGAGCAGTCCAAGGTGCTCTAATAGTATCATCAAGCATACAAATAATTCTGGGGTACAGTCAGTTATGGGCTATTTGTTCCAGGTACTACTGCTATATGAAAGGGGAATCTCAGACTCAATAATCATGGAAACAAGCTTTAGAATTGCTTTTTTTTTTTTTTTTTTTTTTATTGGTCTTATTTTTCCTTTCAGATTCTTCAGTCCACTTGGGATGGTTCCAGTCATTGCATTAGTAGGTTTTGGCCTGTTTGATAGAGGCTTCCCCGTGGTACAGTCACTACTTAAATTGCAATGACATTATTTTTTCTTCAGCAGCGGATTTGTGCATTTTTTCCTGGAGTAATTCTTAGTTGCTTTCTACATTATGAACATCAGGAGTATCTTTCTGACTGTTATGCAATTCGTTTGTTCCTTTGTGAATCCATTTCAGGCTGGACAGTGTGTAGAAATTGGCTTTCCCATGCTTATCCTATTCGTAATCTGCTCCCAGGTGTTACAGCTAATCCTTATGTCAAAAACTTTTGTTATAGTTTGAACCTGTTGGCTTCACAGACCAATACACATCACATGGTATAAAGAGACTAAAATCAATCACTCTTGGTGTTGTGTATGCAAAATTATGGTATAAAGAGACAATAATTAGTACTTAGCTCAGGAACCGACCACCTTGTTCAGCGACTTGGAAAGAAAACACTAAATGATTTTGGTTTTATTTTGCTGTGCTCGTGCAGTACTTGAAAAATTTTCAGACAAAGCAAGTGCCGATACTGGAGCGGTTTGCTCTCCTTTTATCAATCACAGTGATATGGGCATATGCTCACCTCCTGACAGCCAGTGGTGCATACAAACATCGTCCAGAAATTACCCAACTAAACTGTCGAACTGATCAAGCGTACCTCATTTCTTCTGCTCCATGGTTGGTAACTCTGCTCTCTTCTTTGGATACATGTCAATTTGAAAATGTGATTCAAAACAATTTAATACGAGAACAAACCATGTAGGATAAAAATCCCATATCCTCTTCAATGGGGTGCTCCCACCTTTGATGCCGGCCATTGTTTCGGAATGATGGCTGCTGCTTTTGTCTCGCTGATTGAGGTAAAGGGTACAAACTAGTTCGTCAATCTTATTCTATTTAGTTGGAGAAAGAGAGACTAATGCCTTCTCTAACAGTCAACTGGAGCATACAAAGCTGCATCACGTCTAGCAAGCGCCACCCCACCTCCAGCTCATGTTCTTAGCCGTGGTATTGGTTGGCAGGGCATTGGGATCCTATTGGATGGATTATTTGGAACAATGACAGGCTCAACGGTCTCTGTGTAAGTAGCATAGTTTCATCATCACTCTCTTAAAGTTCTCACTTCTATGCAACTGGACTAATGTATGACAAAAACAACAGAGAAAACATCGGGCTGCTTGGAAGCACTCGTGTTGGAAGCCGCAGGGTTATTCAAATCTCAGCTGGTTTTATGATATTCTTCTCTATATTAGGTAAGAAATACAGCCAAGTATGAAGTATATTTGTAAAAAAAAAAACCTGTCTGATAACTTCTATTAATCTTTTCCACCTTCTGGCAGGAAAATTTGGAGCTTTATTTGCGTCAATACCCTTCCCTATATTTGCTGCTGTCTACTGTGTGTTGTTTGGTCTTGTTGGTGAGTAATGGGGCTTCTCATTTGTTACCATTGTCATTTTATCAAGTTCTCATGATTTGTATCCTATTTTTACAATATTGCTCTTCTTATAGCTGCTGTGGGGCTGTCATTTTTGCAATTCACAAACATGAACTCAATGAGAAACCTTTTCATCACTGGCGTTGCCTTCTTTCTGGGCTTGTCTGTCCCTGAATACTTCAGAGAATATACCATCAAGGCCTATCATGGTCCCGCTCATACTAGAGCTGGATGGGTAAGTTCTATTATCCAGTATGAAAACAACTTCTTAGAACTCGTAATATTCCATGACAAGTTAAAGCAGATGAATGCTAGTTCTTATAGCGTGCAGCCAGGGCAATGCATTCCCTGACAATTACAGGGAAATCAACAACTTACCTTAAGTTCTACTTTGATGTGCAGTTCAACGATTTCCTCAACACTATCTTCTTCTCATCCCCAACTGTTGCACTGATAGTCGCTGTCTTCTTAGACAACACACTTGACTACAAGGAAAGTGCCAGAGATAGAGGAATGCCATGGTGGGTTAAGTTTCGGACATTTAAAGGAGACAGCAGGAATGAGGAATTCTACACCCTTCCTTTCAACCTTGATCGTTTCTTCCCTCCATCTTGAGCTAACCTCGATTCCAAAGAGAGATGTTAGAGGAAAAACATCATTTCCAGTTCAGGGGGGGAGGACCGGGGATAACACCAACTATAGCGAAGAAGAGTGAAACAAATTATCCATATGGTTTTGCTGGCAGAGAATGACTCCTCTGCTTTCTCTTCTCTCGTTTTCATTTATTTTATGTGTATGACTTGGGTAGGTCAGGTTTATTACAATAAAACTAATTGATTGTCCCTTGCATTCATCAGTTCAATTCATTATTTTATGATCCATATAGTATGTGCTTTGAGAGAAAGGAATCACTTACCCTAATGAATCCAACATTCAACCAAATTTCGTTTGGAAAGGTGATAAACATTCACTTACCCTAATGAATCCAACATTCACTTACCTCTTATCAGTTGCTAGAAAACTAAGCTAGTGTTTGGTATGCTGGGTAATGATAAACAGGGTATGATAATGTTTTTCGTGAAGTTGTTTGATATATCTTCGGATATTACTAAAATTAATTTTTATTGTGTCTAAAATTGTTATGGTGGTGAAATTTTTGTACTGAAAAAGGCAAGAGAAGCTTGTCCAATGCTAAGAAAGGTTAATCTAGTTAATTTAGATTAGGTTAATGTAAGATAAAAATTATTATTTTTATTATAGTTTTAAAATCTGATCTGAGATCGACTTGAGTCCAAGCCTGAATCATGAATTAGATTAATTATTGACTCGAGTCAATATAAAAATAAAAATAATTATTATCATAGTTTTAAAACTTAACTCATTATGGGTTGACTCGAGGTGAGGCTCGAGTCACAAGTTGGGTTGACTATTGATCCAAGTTAACCTTAGAATAAAAATAATAATTATCATAGTTTTAAAATCCGATTTAGTATTCGACTTGGAGTTAGGCCTGATCCATCAAGCCCGGGTCACAGGTCAAGTCGACTATTAACTCAATGTAAGGATACAAATAGTTATTATCATAATTTTAAAGCTCAAGTTAGAGGTTGACCTAAGGCCAAGTCCAGGTCACAAGTTAGGTTAACCTTAGAATAAAAATTATTATTATTATAATTTTAAAACTTAACTCAAGGATTGACTTGGGGCTAGCTAAGTTTTATCAACCAGGTTCGGGTTGACTATTGATCTGGGTTAATGTAATGATATAAATTGTTATTGTCATAGTTTTATAACTTAAGTAAGAGGTCGACTCGAGACAAAGTCCGTGTAATAGGTCAAAATGGTTAACTTAGATTGACCTAACACAATATAAAAATAAAAATGATTATTATTATAGTTTCAAATTTAATTCAAGGGTCAAACCGAGATAATACCCGAGTCTTGAGTTGGAAGAGACAACCTGAATTGATCTAAATTAAAAAATAATAATCAAAACAATCCTGTTTTGATCATAGATCAATAAATTTTTTACTCATGTTTTATCAAGTCTTTTTTAATATCTATCAAATATAAAAATAAGATAAATTATTTAATCCAACCCAAAACACACCAAATATAAAATAAAACAATTATTTATCCAATCGATACTGTCCGGTATACCTAACACTACCTAAGGGATTCGCTATTGTGTAGTCGCTGGTATTTCATTTGTGACCACTTTACGTGGATTGTTTTTTCACAGCAGGATTGCGCTCACGAGGAACAGGGGAGGGAGGGGTGGAGCAGCTGCTGCAAGTTGTGCTGTTTCATAAATGACATAGAAACCTTCCAATTCATATAGCAAAAAGAAAAGACAAGACCCCTATCATAATATTAATATCACGAATGCATATTATTGAATTGAACGTATGTATTTTTATATACAAATGGAAAGAATCAAAGGAATTAGAGCCAGGGAAGAAAATTTACAACTACAACACACAGTTGTATAAAGATTTGAACAAATGAATAATGATACAGCAGCCTATCAGCACTGTCATTTTCATTCCTGATGACATGATCAAGAATTGAGGAGCCACGTCTTGACTGGGATGCCTACAGGGAATGCTTTTCTGGGCATATGCAAACCAGTTTCAAAACAGTAGAACGTTGAGAAATTCTTGCACCTGGGAGCATGCTAGTTGGTTTTACACATGCACTCTGGACACCTCGGTTGTCTATAAATACTTCGACCAAAACCCCGTATCAAAACACTCTGACCTTCCTCGATCATCTTTCTTGCTCTATCTTCAAAACTTTTCCAGCCTATGGTGCTATTCTCTGACAAAATTGCTGCTAGCATTTTCTTGTTAGGCCGCAGGGTAGGGGCATGGCCGCCACCATAGTAAGTGCGGAATCCAGATACTAGGGATGAGAGTTGGCTCCCAGAATCAGTCATGGCAAAGACATCTGCAGTTGCACAGGCGATAAAATCCAATGCTGCTAGCTGCAACCAAAGCAGTTCTCTAAAATTTCAATGAATAAATAGTTCCAAAACACTTACCACGCAGAAATTTGCGAAGTATTTTCAAGTTGAACATGCCCAAAGAATAGTTGGATACCTGTGAAGAGAAATTCCGAAAAGGTGCAAGCTCACTAGGTGTCAGGAGAGTTTCCTTTGTGACTAAGTTGGGATAGAGGCTCGTAAATGAATGCATCCTAGATTTGCCCCCATATATACGAGAACTAGCAAGATAAATGTAAGTTCCACGTTTGAATCCAAGACCAGCAAGTACAAGTGCGGCTTCTTCAGGTGTTAATGGGCACCTCCCCAAGTTTCTCAACTCTGATGAAGAGACGGGCCTGCAAACATAAGTGATGTGAAAGAGGTGGATTCCAGATTAAGATTATCTATTTAGAGGGAGTACGTATGAGTTAAAAAGCTGAAGAAATTCGTACTTGGAATGTTTCAAGCGTTCAATGAGCAGAGGGAAATGACTTTCTCTGTAGGCTTGGAGTTCCCTTTTCTCCTTCTCCCCTCCTCCAAAATCACACAAGGAGTAGGCAATCATATCCACTTCAAACCTCAAGTGTAAAGCAAGATATTTGGATGGACCTCTTTCTGAATCATGTTTTTTTGAGGGACTGCCAGGCAGAAACTCTCCAACAAGTTGTTTATCCAACATCCTCTGTGCAGTATCATACTTCCTTATCCTTCTGATCAACAGTGAACCAGCTTCTTGAATTTTTGGCACGAACTTCAATGCATGGAAGTTACATTTGCACCTTAATTTCTGGAGAATATTCCAATTATCACAAAGGCAATATAATAAGGTATAAATGATGCTGCTTTCATATAATGCAATAATGAAACTATAAATAATGCTACTTTCATATAAAATAAATTACGATTGCTTTCATATAAATGAACACTTTCGCAGTAAGTGACTATGCGAGTAACTATCTGTCATATTCTTTGAATGATTGCAGAATTTGTCTCTGAGCTCCAGTATCATTTTCATTCGTGATGTAATCTATTTTCGACTGTTATAGACAGGTTACAACCAAGCAACATACTTCAGAGAAAAAGACCTTGTGAGGGGATTCTTGTTAGCATCGAGCTCTTTATGTCTAACATCTCTCCTGTAATATTTGAATCTCCAAGTAATGTTCTTTACCTGAAGTCTAGAAGGTAATGGATCAAATCCAAGCCGATTTCCGAATCCAAGAAGGTGGACAACTCCATTCTGCAGCAGGAGAGGAAGTACCTTTGTAAGGTAATCAATGGGCTTTGCCTCCTTCACAATGTCCGCATCAGTAATCTAACAAAAGCAAGATAAAAAAGAGATATAAGGTAATGCTCAGAAATAGCCGCTGCCTTCATAGTAAGCATGTGGAAACCAAGACGATCACACACTAGGCTACCGATTGCTTCAATATCTAGCGACTTCAAATGAGAAGGAAGATCCTTAACGAGATTCACTTCATCCTTCATGACATTTACAAAATACTCCTCTTGATAGATATCACCGAATTGGCTGCATTTCCATAAAGTGAAAGAGGTGAGATTTTTGCAGATAAAGTATGAATTGCCATGCTCAGTTCATGAAGAAGATAGGGATATTGATGTTTAAATATCATTGAATAACAACTTAGCTTCCCTTTAAAAATAATATTAGCTAGGTTCTTACGAAAGAAACGGTAGTTCATGAAGCAAACTGCATTTCAAACACAGAATAGACTAGCAATCATCTTTTGAACGGATTATATGAACAGTGACCACATTCAGATATAACATGGAAAGAAGCCAGTAATACAGATTAGATGAAGCAATTTGTATGATAATATCAGACCTCGGATCCTTCCATACATTGCTGTAAAGAAATCTGGGAAGAACTAGGGTTGCATTAAGTAAAGATGCCAAGGCAACGGCATTGCATATCTGCAAGGAGTAACAATAGTGTCACTGAAATATGTAATGGCAATTCTGATAGCAAGGATGGTCAGTTTAGGATTGTGGTAGCAGTTGCGATTCAAATTGCTTTTCGCTTAGAAATACACTAAAATGATGTTTTTCTTTTTTCAAAATCATTTTTGAAATTAACATGTCAAAACAATTTGAAAACATTTTAAAAAAACAAAATTTAAGGAAACATAGTTTCAATTGCATTCTCAAACAGATTTTTTGAAGCACAAATCAGAAAGATAATAACTATATTAAGCTAAGGTTATCAAGATCCAAATATTAAAAATTCCTTCTAAAAAACTTGAATGCAGTGCTACAACTTGTACTCAATTTAGAAAAAAGGCTATACGCATTGTCCAGATTTTGAAAACTAATTTACAAGGATTAAGAACAACAACTATGTAAGATTTAAAACATCATATCTTAATGATTGCTCATTCCAGACAACTTGTTATGGTATTTCCTCTTCATGGATGACTCAAACACTAGACATAATTCATCAGTTCCCTCTTAACTACCGGAGAATTTGAAGGTAAATCCGACATCATACGTTACCCATACACACTCAAGTTCCACATCATTTCAAAGGCATGCTTTAGGTTCTTCCATGAACACTTTCCAACCTTTAGCCATCTACAAATTCCGCTCTTCTAATACGTGAAAGTCCAAGAGAAAAAAAAGTTAAATCCCCTGATGGAACTTATAACTCATTTTCCGAGTACTAAATCCAATTTACAAGACCTTTTATATGTTTAAAAAATGGAAACAGATAAAAAAAAAAAGCGAGCTATTTTATCCTCATAAATCATAGTCATTTAACCAAACTTCACGTGGATATAGACATGATGTGAACCATCACCAAAATGAGATTTTTCACTGGATAAGTAAGAACCATTAACTGAACCTAACTTCATGTGGATATACCTCTAACGTGAGCAAGTCACCCAAAGATGAGATTTCCTATCCAATGAGGTATAATTTTTTAGAAAAAAAATTGCCACAAGAAAAGGTTGCAACCAAGTACGAGGAATATGCAAGAGACTGTCTTCATCTTTGCTTACGCTGGAGAAAACATCTGCTAACTTTTTAACATTTACTACGCTTTCCTGTATTCTCATTGATTCTAAGACCATACCTACAAAAATACAAAAATATACGAATAATTTTTATTTTCCTTTCCTATTTTTTCTCTAGAAGTCATTCTCCCCAGTATGTATTCAAATTGTTTCAGATGTTTCGGGGAAATTGCGAATTAACTCTGTAGCAGTGGCTAAAACATGGCACATTGTGGCGAGAATCTAACAACCGCAAATATGTGTATTTGCCTTACAAATCTAATCAAACTATTTGAACATATATATGCGTACTGATCTATGATTTTGTTCATTGTTTTTGTTTGTCTGCTTCACCAATTTGTCACACGAAGACAATAATGAATTGTAGAGTGGAAGATCGTGTGATGTTTACATGAAAATACAACTCCAGGATCAGAGAAGCTCAGTACAAACCTTATTGGTCATTTTATCATGAAGAATGTAAGCAGGGAGTACTTCATAAGCAAGTACATAATGCTAAATGATTAAGAATCCTGCCATAAATAACAGTAATCCATGCAGGACTCTACAGTGAGATAAAAATCATCATGGACATGAATCTTAGTCTGAAAACAAATTGAGATGCATCAACCAATTAAATAAGACACTTCACAAAGTAAATTATTAAAACAACATGAACCTAGGTGTGTGAAAGGTTTAGACACTTACAGCTACTCTTTGTTGATTGAGACCACCATTTGCACTGACCATTATGTATCCATTGCTTTTCTCAGGTTGCCCTGTCTCCACAAATTATACTTAATTATGGTACTTCTGGTCATTTAATTTCCCAGATTTTATACTGTCAGTCTGTCACTCTCTGTCATCATACACCAAACATTACTTTCACACACACATGAACACAAAAAAGAAAAGATTTTAAAACCTGATTTCTCCGATTCTTTTCTATCTGCACATGGTTTCCATAAAGATGCCTTCCATGGTTCCTCCCAGAAATTTGAGGGCTCTTGCTTTAACTCTTTCTAAAGCAGGGGACGTTTCAGGTTTATGATACTATATTTCAAAAACTCATCTAACATGAATTAGTTTAATATAAAAATTTTGAAGCAAACCTCTGCTAGGGCACTGTAAGCCAAGTTTTGGAGACGACCATACATCTGGACTGGTGGTTCCTCTTCATTGGCAACTGCAGTTCTACCTATCTTTACATTCAAGAATTACCAATTAATTAGCATCATTTAGGTAACTGTCTCAAACACTTGACCTCTTAACTTGCGGAAATTTTCATGTTGGGAGCTAGAAAAAAAAAATTGTGCCGGATCGTATGCGATACATGCAGAGAACTAACTAAAAATACATGGATCTTTCAGATTTAATGATAGACTACGAGATTTTTTTCCTTCTAAGAAATGTCCAAAAAGAAAAGGGAAAATACAAGGTTCATGGTCCATTATGTGATGGAAGAAGCCATGGCGATGGGTGCACTTATATAATCATGAAAAAAAAAAACTTTGCATGGCTTGAACATTACCACTAGTCCCAGGCTCCCCAGCTATGTTAGCTGATAGCAGAATTGGAATGTCAATGCAATGAATTGTATGCTGTAAACTGTGAATGATCATGAGTAGAGTTGTATAGACCACATTAAGTGAAGTTAATTAGTGCTGTAAATGATGAAAACAACTCGTAAGAACAGATTTCCAACACCGCCATTGTTCCAATCCTCATGTTACTTGAAAATGCAGTGTGTTAGTCACCACAGTGCTATAAGAACACAGCATCATACCTTAAGATCACTTGATGTCCTTGAGGGTGAACTATTTTGAAGATTTATCGAATCAAAAAGTGACACCATGAAAGAATCAAGCAGAAAAAGAGACCCCATCAATGCAAACATAAAAACAATTGACTTAACATGCTTACGGAACCACAAATGCCTTTTCCCAACATAAACTGCCTTGCAAGAACCAAGCTTTCCATACTCATGTTTCAAATCATGAAGCAAGGCAACTTTTGTTTTCCAATTATTGTCCCCTCTCCTCCCAAGGATAGGATCACTACCAGGCAAGCATTCTAAGCTTCTTGTGTGATAATCTTTCACATTCACCACGTCGGGACGTGGACTTCTAGGGGATCCTTGCTTCCCCATTATAGCATCACCTCTCTCAAATCTCAATAAAGCTTAACCAGTTAGAGTAATAACAAGATGCCACCACAATCTCTAACACGCACAGCACGACTAAGAAATCTAATTTTCTTGATAATTGACCAATTAATAGAAAATCACTTCTCAAGCAACCATTACAAGAAACCTGAGCAACCTACGTTCACATCAATATCAATGTTGAAAAACATAAAATTCTATTTTCAAGAAACTGCAAAATATAAATTGCTTTCAAGACGACAACTACAAGAAACCCTCTCTACGCCTACATCCCTCTATCTCTTAACAATGACCCACCAACGCATTAGATGAAATAAACAAAGTTCAAGTTCGGTGACGCATTGAAATCGTGAATTAGAAAATTTGTGATCGATGAAACAAGAACATCCAAAAATAAATTAAAAGCGAAGCCAAGGAGTTGGTGACAGTGGTTGTATGTATCCATGGATGAGTGAGATATAAGAGCTGAAAACTCAGCACCACTTTCCAAACTAATTACCTTGTAAACGAAGATTCATATCTGCAACAGCTACTTGCCACCAAACCCAACTACAGCAGCAGCAGCACATTCTCTTGGAGCTTTTTCTTCTGTCTGTGTGCAGATACAAAGAAGAAGAAGAAGAAGAGATAGAATCATATGTGGGGGTGCAAAATGAAAGTTGCAAGGTTTGGTCAATTTGGCGGACGCTATATCAAATTCATAACTAACGGTAGAGGAAACCGTCGGGAAATAGTGTTTATAATTAAAATTATAACTAACTTTTAAAAAATATTGACTCTACTGTAAGAAAAATCTGATTCTACGTTAACTTGATAAATACTTTAATTGTTAAGTTAATTTATATTATCATCACTTTTATAAAATTGTCAGGTGTACTACGGGGAGTATAATTTTATTTATTTATTTCCATGCCATAAATCCATTGGGTTAATTGTTTTTGCAAAGAGAAATGTTAAAAAAGAAAAAAAAAAACGAATAAAGATTTTCTATCTGTTTTTTCAGTGTTCAAAAATACTCAATAAATTTTTAGAGTAATGAATATTAAATTAACATATACAACTAATTTAATAGCCTAATAAAACTTGGTCATTTGCATTTAAGGTACAATAAAAATAATAATAATAATGATAATAATAAATTATTAAGAATATTTTGTAAATCACAAACGCTATATTGATTAATGTTTAATTTCTGGATCTTCAATATTATTATCTATTTTAAATTATCACATGTAAAATTAATTTCAAACTATGCACATCGGTTTGATAAATAATTAATAAATAAGAAACTATTGTTCATTATAAATCATATGTAGAAAGGAAGTTTTTTTTTAAAAAAAAATAATTAACTTTAAATGAAGGTGTTGTTTGGTAGAATATCTTAACTGTTTTTGTAAAAAATAAAATGTTGAAATTCAATAATAATAATAATAAAAAAACAAATCAAAGTGACAAAACCATTGTTTTATCTCCATAAGCCCTACGAAGATTCCATAAAAGAAACCACTCATCCTTAGTGAAAACATCCATTTAAACCATAGTTTTAAAAACCATTTTGGTCTAACAGGTTAATCTAAAACAAGAATCGAGCCAAGTTGAAAAAAAAATAAAAAAAGAAAAAACTCGATGTGACCTGACAGGTTGATTTGATGACCCAACAAGATCCAGTCAAAAACTCAGTTGCAACCCGTTGACTTTTGTTTTTTTTACTAAAACGACATCGTTTTAATTTTTTTATAAAAAAAAATTGACTCGAGCGACTCAGTGACCCGGTCAAAACATAAAACTCGAGTTTTAGACCGAGCCAGCCACCAAGCTAGATCTAAAAACTATGATTTAAACCTTCTTCCATAAAACAATCACATTACACATGTACTATTGTATAAAAATTATCTCGGGTAAAAACGAATAAAGTGAGGTTTATATTCATTTTTTTCTTTTGTTTGGATAATTCGAAAACAATATTCTAAAGTTTTTCTTTGTAAGCTAGACAAAGGTTGTATCAGAGAAAATATTCATCCTACTAAAAAAGTTCGGCAATGACACCAGGAGGTTTTTATTATTATTATTATTTTAATTTTATTATTTAAAATTGAATTTATATTTAATTATTTTTATGTTTTTAATCTTATTCTTCCATATTTGTTTACTTTTAAAATTCTTTTATAATTTATTTTAATTTGTTGTCTATGAAATTATTACAATTTCAAACAAAATTAATAATATTAAATTTATACTCAATTTTATAAACATTTATTTTTATTATTATATAATTAAATAAAAAATAATTCTAAAAAAAAGTTATTAAACTTAATAGAATTCATGATCTAAATTGCGAGTTTGACATATTAAAAAGATATCATCCTACTAAAAAAATATCATTTTAATTTTTTTAAAATCAAATTATTATTTTTATCAGATATTTAAATTGTTTTTTAATCTATGAAGTCAATTAAATTATATTAAGATAATTCTCATATAATTTAATTTTAAATCTACATTTGATATAAAAAAAAATAAGCTTATAGATTTTAAAATTAACCCATTAAATCAAATCAAGTTTAATAATAATATCAAATAATTATTTATTTAGAAAAAAAAATTTATGTTCAATTTATATTTTTTTTAATCCTATTCGTAGCTTAGCACAGCCCGAGAAATCAAACAGAAAGGAGTAAAGACGCAAGAAGAGCTTTACTAGTACAAACCAATATCATAAGAAAATACATTTATACCTTAATGGATGCAGAGAGATTGAAAATGACTTCTTCTTTCAAGAGCAGAAAAAGATAACAAATTGGATTGTTTTGTTTTTCTCATTTACCAGGGAAGAAAATATTAAAAGATTTAAAATTGTTTAATTATCATACTATTAGAATTAAGGTTTGTAAACTTAAATCTCATATAATAGTTGACCCATGGGTTCTGTCAGTCCAACCCAAAAGCTTCCTAATATTTTAATTCCGGATCATATTGGATTTTGGAATTTGGACTGCAAACACTATAATCACACTTCCGGCAAGGACAACATCAGAAGCACTTCCGGCTGCATTTGCAACGCAGGTCCATTATCGACAACCTCTAGAGCAGGGGACGCCATTAACACCATCCCCTATCGTTCCATATGCGAGCTTACTCATCAGCAGCCTGGTAACAATTCCATGTTTGTATTCCGTTGAAGCAAAAACAAACCAAGAGATGTTTAGACGAGGAAACATCAAGGAAAACAAATGGACTCTGAAGAATAGTAATTCAACAATCTTTTACTTACTCTCAACACCACTTGTGACCATGACTTCTACAAAAGAAAAACAAATAATGAGTATGAAAATGCTTGAGCGCCATGATATGGACAAGAACACAGAGCTGGTGCATTTTAGAAGTAACATCAGAAAGTAGATTCAACTCATCTGCAGGGGTGGCTGCGCCGTTGGAAGCTTCTTTGTCTTGGCCGAGCAGTGCAGCGGAAGGTGCTTGTATCTTCTCATTCCAATCTCTTGCCAGTTAGCTTGGCAATTACGAGAGCTGATATCTTGGACACTGAAACAATCAAATAATAAATCTTACGACAAGAAATTACTCAAACAAAACCTCATTTGTTTTGCTTGAGAGCCAGTTCCTGATCATCAACCGGAGAGCCGGTTGGTTTCCTGATCATCAACAGGTCGATTGACAGGGCA
This sequence comes from Populus tomentosa, assembly GCA_018804465.1. Taxonomy (NCBI): domain Eukaryota; kingdom Viridiplantae; phylum Streptophyta; class Magnoliopsida; order Malpighiales; family Salicaceae; genus Populus; species Populus tomentosa. The sequence continues at coordinate 5,949,457 of CM031989.1, forward strand.
GAACAATCATCAATGTGTATATATCATCTAGATGATATGCTGCAAAACATGGTCGAGCTTATGCTTCAACAAGCTTGTCCTTGACATGGAAGAGCGAATCAAGCACACTGTCAACTTGATGTTAGGGATAGTGCTGCAGTCAGCGGCCCCTCAAGATGCTCTCTAGAAACTTGTCCTTGATCTTCTTCATTCTTTGAAGGGCATCTTGAATGTTGATCGTCATGTCAGGTGAGTCTTCACAGCAGTCGGGGGCCAACCTCATGACAGAGGATATACATTGTTCTTTGCCGGGGCAGAGCCAAGGAATTTTTCTTATACCAGACTATGATATAAATTACACATAAATTATTTTTTAACATGAATAACTTGAGTATATAAATTTATCAAGTTAACAATAAAATTTTAATTCAAATATATAACAGAAAATATAAAAAATTAAAATTTAAAGTACATAAAATTCAAAATAAAAATAAAAATAAATTATATTATTAAAGTTGCACCCTTCGATATTTTATAGAATAGAATTCATTATGATCGAATCCTAATTAATATATTCAATAAGCTCTCGTTCAATGTAAATCATCATAGAATCTACTAAGAACTTTTTTTTTATTTTATTGTTATACACAGTTTTAACATGTTTTATAATTAAAAAAACTTGTTTTATAATAATAATAAAAACAGGCAAAGTTAAAATAAAACAAATCAATATATATGAATCAAATAATACTGTTTAAGAGTGACTTTTTTTTAACCTTCTGTACTGAAAGATTCTGTGTTGAATAGAGTTGAAATTCTCAACCCACCGCAGATGGTAAGAAAGTTTCTTAAAATATTAGTAATGTTTAGTTTTGTAGAATTAAACTTTAATGTCCAAAGTGTCATTTTAATGTTCCACAAGCAGTATTCTTTTTTTTTTTTTTTCTCAAGTTTTCTTTTTTCTTTATCTATTTTTTTGGAAGCAAGGGCCTTTTTTACAACTTCGGTACTGAAAGATCCTTTGCTGAATAGAGTTGAAATTATCACCCCACCGCAAACAATAAGAAAGTTTCTTATGATTTTATAATTTTGGTAATGCTTAGTTTTGTAGTACTAAACTTTCATGCCCACAGTTTCAATTTGATGTTCTGCAAGTAGTATTCTTCCATTTTTTTTCTCGAGTTTTGTTTTTGAGTACCTAATAGTGGTTCTTCTCTATATTAGTATCAGGCTGCCAAGGATGCTGAATTCAAAATGACCAACGGTCATGAGAGCAATACACCTGAGGATGTAGACCCGTTTATTTATGTGACTGCGACTGTGTTTTAATTATAATTAAGTTTATAGCTGTTTGATAATAAAAAAAAAATAATTTATTATTCATGGATCCCACTTATTTTTTACGTTGAAAATGCAATTAAAAAAAAGGTAAGGAATTCTTGTTTTTCTTACACTATTTATGTTAATTGTACTGTTCAATAAACACAGTATAATTAAATTAAACAATGTATATTGGTACACTGTTCATATGAACAGTGCAAGAGAATTTCACTATTAACTTAAAAAATAATAAACAGTGCAATTCACTTGCACTACGTGAACACTTTTTTTTTGTTAATTTTTTTAATATTTTTTTAAAAAAATTAGTTTAGAATAAATTTTATACCTGATAATATTTTATTTAATTTTATTACACGCTAAAAAAATTATGAAAACTGTAATTCTTGTCGAATGTATTTCGTACATAATGGAATTGTAGATGGTTTCATGAAATAATAAAAAATATTTTATATAAAATATGATTTATTTCATGATATAATAGTAATAGTTAAATCTATAATATTTAAATTAAAAATCATCAATATTAATATATATTTTTTAAAATTATTTTATAACCTTAATTTCAACTATAATTTTAATTAAATATCTATTTTTTAAAATTAATCTTAACTAAAAATATTTTTTATAAAATAATTTTATTTAAACTATAATCATAATAGCTAGGTATTGCAATACATACAGAGTTAAGCTGGACAATGACATGATTCATGGTAAGGAGTCTAAGCTGTCAGATGACACAGATTGGGTACCAGTTATTGACATAGTCAAAATTTGGTTATCTGGGCTATAACCCACTTAGCCTTGTAAAAGGCTCTGCCCTTGGTTCTTTGGGTTCAATATTTCTAGGTTCTGTATTTATCAAATTGGAATTTATGAGGCAGGGTGCGTATCAAAAATCCTAGCGTATGAAGAAGTCTAGAAGTGTTAAAAAGAAGAAAAAAAACTTTTTAATTAAATACATGGCTTAATTTTTTATCCAATCGAGCTGAAAGTTTGTTAAACCATTCTATCAACCTTGTTCCCGTAAAGATTAAGAAAACAAATTCATCCAAGTCCCGGACCATGGCTCAATGAGGGCTAGAAGTTACATTTTTTTTTTATTTTCTTTACTGTGTCCAGATTCTTTTTGCTATTTAAATTATAACTTTTAATTTAATTAATAATTTACAAATTAGAATGTTATATATATATATATATATATATATATATTAAACAATCTTATAGGCTACTTCTCATTGAAGATCATTGAATGATAAACTTTTTAGAAAATATAGGAGTTTTCTTTCTATTTGTCTATTATTTTTGGGATGTATCCTTAGGGTTTAAGAACCCAACTTTTATTTACATTGCATGCCATGGCATTGGTATTAGAGTAAATTGGCTTTTGGATGGAAGAAGACGGTAGCAATAACTCATTCCACAATACAAGAGGTAACACAAGGAATGCAATCGCAAAAGCTAGGTTGTTTAGAGTAAACAGTGGCAGCGATGTTGAATAGCTTGGAACATCTATTTCAACTAATAAGAGGCACAAACAAAAATCATGACGAGAAGAGAGATGTACTCAAAGACTTATCTTTGGGCAAACCAAACCCTGGATTTATTCCTACAAACTCATATATGCATTATGCTTATATAGACAATGGTGTTTACGATGGATGAAGCATTGGAGACTTAACTCACAATCAACCTTTTCATAGATGCATTTTTGAGTTCGATGAGATTCATTTCTATGAAGTGAAATTTTATAAGAATAGATTTATTAATTGATTGCCAAAGTTGGAAACTTTCTTTTATTTCAATAAGATTCTTTGTTATTAGAAAGTAGAAATTTCCATACACAAACTTTTTTATAATGCTAAAGAATAATAGTTTGAAGTTCTAGAACATACAACTCACACTAGTAAGCTTTTAATTTCATCATAGCAAGCTTTATGACAATCATTAATTTTAGAGTTTGTGCAATATAATTATGAAAAGATTTTATAATGAGCAGATAAACAATTAGATTATAGTTATTTCTCTTTTGTTCAACCTTTTCAAAATTCAAATAACAAGAAGGAAAAACATAGAAAATTTGTCATCTCTTCAAAGTAAACAGTTTTAATGTCACAATAATAATAACAAGAACACTATTACAAACATTGGGCTACTTATAAATAATTCATCTACTAATGGTGAAGAAGAAGTCAAGAAAACTCCTAAATTAATATCATATACTAATTCTCAAAGTTTTAAAGCACTAAATGAGGATCTATTAAGTTGGACAATCTTGAAAAAAAATAATTAAAATAGAACAATTAAACACAATCATCTACATTGTTCTCCAAAGAAAAGGGTTGTGGGACTAAAATCATGATTTAAAATATTGAAGAGTATATTTAAAAAGTTGAAATAATAACATATCCACAAAATTATTCCTTACCAAAGATATTAAAAGATAAATGATTGTATAGAGAACTTATAAATGAGTCGGGAAGTCTGAAATAAGCCTTAGAGAATTAATATGTAGGTCTTGAGTTTAGTGATGATCCGATTAGAATTTTAAAGGTGAAATAAAATATTAAAGATTATAACGTAGTAAGAGAACTTTTAGATGTTTTTCAGCATGCAATGGATTTGCTATGTTCAAAGTACATATTTCTTTAGGATGGTCAAGTTCAATTTCTAATAGTTAACTCGAGGTCAAGTTTGTCATAATTAAAACGGAATGACACGAGATACATAACAAAAATTCTAACATATGAAGAAGTCCAGAAGTGTCAAGCGAGTTTTCAAGTAATAATTAGGTTAAAAATTTTAATCCAACATTGAATCTATCTAAAATTTTTCTACATCGTTCTAGAAGCCATGTTCCTTATAAGAATAAGAAACAAACTTCACCCATATATGGTAACATGCCAAAAATTAAACCTAGAAGTTATTGCTCAAGATTTTTTTTTCTTGTAATATTTGGATTATTTTTTCTATTTAGATTAGTCATTTTAATTTAATTAGAATTTTACTTATTAGTATGTTTTTCTTGTATTAAAATACCCTTGTAGGCTATTTTTTTGTTGAAGGTTATTGAATAACAAACTTTTTAGAAAATGTCATAGTTCTCACTAATTTCTTAATAGTTTGGGCTATAATCTTAAGGGATAAAAACCCTAGTTTTTATCCATGTTATACACTGCATCAACTATAGTTATTCTATTTGAAATTGAATTATAAACTCAATCCTTTGAGCTCATTTCTCAATTTAACATTTTATTAGTGGCTTGAAAATATTTCCATCAACATAATTTTGTAACAAAAAACATCCCGTTAGGGGACATTATTCCTTATGATTCACAGTCTGTATATGTCAAGACATGTATAATATCATCCTCAATTAGTTATTTAAATTAATAAAAGTATTTAATATTTCAAAGAACATGAAAAACCAAATAAAATACGAAGCATCATATAAGGAAAATCACTTGGTGTCATATATCCAGTTGTAACTAGTGTTGTTTGTTTTCTTAATACATTCTCACTCAAAAGCTTTACAATACCAAAGTCACCTAAATATATAACCATATTGTCATCAATTTGGACATTGTTGGGTTTTAAGTCACAATGAACCATAAGTGTGGGATGACCATGGTGTAAATATTTCATAGAAAATGCAGTGTCTTGTAAATGTTCAATCACTATAGGGTATCCTTGCAACACTTATAAGAGTACAACAACATCTTAAAGCTTCCATTAGGCATGTACTTCGCTCAAGCTTTGAAATCAATATCAGTGAAGTTTCTGAAAATATTGATGAGATTTGTGACAAATACTCCATTTGCTTCACATTCTAAATCAAAACTTTTGAATACTTCTTCTACTTGCAGGTTGAAAGCTTTTATAGCCATAACCATACCATTAGCAAGGTTTCCTTTATATATTGAACTAAAACTAACTTCACCATGCAAGTTACTTTTGTCACATCCACCAGTTGTACAATTTCATGATATGAAATCCGACTATATACTAGTAATTTAGGTAATAAACTAGCTTAAGTGGGAATTGTCTCATCTTTCCTTCGCCACCTTATTGTTAGTGTTTTTGTCTCATAGTTAATCGATTGGTTACACATATTTATTATTAATAAAGATATTTTTTATTTTTAATATTAATTTATATTTGATTAATGAATCAAATATTTCATTAATGAATTTAAAGTAAAGATAAAATCTTTGGAACAAAAATATTTTGAAAAAGAAATTATGAAATTGACATAATAATGAGATTCTTATTGTATCAAAGTATTGTTCCTAAATGTTCATGGTCGATGATCTATCAAGGTTAGATATTAATTAGAGTTGTTGAGATTGATACATATTATGCTTTTTTTTTTATGAAAAAAATAGCAATTGTTCTCATAAGCTGAGGTATGAGGAATACTTGGAACTAATATTTATGAGCTTGTCTGATTATAAGTTCAAAACTTTTGAATACTTCTTCTACTTGCAGGTTGAAAGCTTTTATAGCCATAACCATACCATTAGCAAGGTTTCCTTTATATATTGAACTAAAACTAACTTCACCATGCAAGTTACTTTTGTCACATCCACCAGTTGTACAATTTCATGATATGAAATCCGACTATATACTAGTAATTTAGGTAATAAACTAGCTTAAGTGGGAATTGTCTCATCTTTCCTTCGCCACCTTATTGTTAGTGTTTTTGTCTCATAGTTAATCGATTGGTTACACATATTTATTATTAATAAAGATATTTTTTATTTTTAATATTAATTTATATTTGATTAATGAATCAAATATTTCATTAATGAATTTAAAGTAAAGATAAAATCTTTGGAACAAAAATATTTTGAAAAAGAAATTATGAAATTGACATAATAATGAGATTCTTATTGTATCAAAGTATTGTTCCTAAATGTTCATGGTCGATGATCTATCAAGGTTAGATATTAATTAGAGTTGTTGAGATTGATACATATTATGCTTTTTTCTTTATGAAAAAAATAGCAATTGTTCTCATAAGCTGAGGTATGAGGAATACTTGGAACTAATATTTATGAGCTTGTCTGATTATATATACATTGAACCGGCCTATATAAGTATTTTATATGGAGAGATCACATGTATTTATAAAAAGACTCACATGATAGTTGTGTAAATGATCCTTTGACTATTACTAAGTTATCTTATATAGAAAATATCATGATTTGATCCTGACTGAATGTTGTCCTAATCAAATGTAACTAACAGAAAAATATTAGGTATCGTGTAAACTATATTAAGGTAAATACATTATCAAGAGATGATTCATCACCCTAAATAAATTTAAAAAAATATTTCATATATTCTCAAGTAGTATTGATTGTGAAATTATTACGCGATGTGAAATAAGATTTGAAAAGAATTTCAAATTTTATTCAAATAATCAATGACTATAGTGTTGAAAACAAACATAATTTAATGGAGCAGATACATTATATGTCATAATGTCTAAATTAAAAAATTCTTAATGAATGGATAATAATTATACTGAGAAATTTCTCATTGAAAAGTTATTAAGTAAAATCACTTATGACTTTCATAATATTTTAGGAATCATGACACGTTGCTAGACAATGCACTTAATCTTCAAATATAGATCAATCAATTATTTAATTGATAATAAATTAAATTATTTAATTTAAGATTATGATTTATGTTTGGACGAACTTATTAAGATCCTAATTGGTCACAAATACCAAGAACCGTTAATTAGAAACTAAACTCGAATAATTAATCAAGTGTGACTTAATTATAAATAAGTTTTAGAAATTAATGACTATAATGTAATTTATAAAGGGAATTACACTTCTAAACCTAAAAATATAAAGTAGGGACTTGATTGCATAAATTTTTAATTTTTTCCTAAAACAATACATGTAATATTATTCAATTGGTAAATTGATATTTTATCATATATCAAGATATTAGTTTTTTCCTATAAATAGAATGTTATACCTTATATTTGTAGTGAGAGTTATACAGATGTTACAAAACATACATATAGAGAAATACTCAAAACACAAAATAGAAAAAGCTAGTACTCAAAGCCATAACAATCTATTTCTCATAAAAAAACATTTTAGGAGATTTCTCATTAGTGTTCTTATGTTTACTATTAAAGGCTAAACGCTTTAATGACTTGCGGTTTGTGATAATTCAGCCTTAAAAAAGTTGATTAAACCTAAAAAAAAAAAATACAATCTTCAAGTAATCTTCATTAAAACCATAAATGATCCTAGATTGTCTAACGAGAATTTTAGAGCTCTTGAAAAAATTTAAATTTATCATTTATACTGTGTTTATGTGTTTTAGAAAACCCAACATTATCAACACAAATACAAATGCTCAAAGAAATTTTTCCCAAGGAATTGATGGCAAATATACATTTACTAATTACCCAAAACATATATATCATTATCAGTAGAAATAAGGATATATATGTAAGTCAATTTAATAGAATGTAAAGGAGCATTTAAGTCAAGAAAACACTCCTGCGTTCATATTATAGGGCTAGTAAGATTATCCTTTGGATTTGTTTCTTTACTTTTCATATGCAAGCATGCTTGACACTGTCAATTTACTTTCCTCGAAGAAACCTTGTTTCCATATTAGTTCTATCCACCTCTTCTATATTCATAAAATTTATTCCATCATTTTCATCCTTCTAATTTAACCTTGGATGATAATACAACTTACAAGGAGTATATCCATTAATCACTTGAATCAAACCTCCAAGATTTTTTTATTATTATTCTCTTGAGATATTTAAGTCATGCATTTGACTTGTACGAATGTAGAGGTTTATATTCATTTAAGATTTACTATGCTCAACTAAATAATAATAATAATAATAATACCGAGCTCGCTTAGGCAATAATAATAAAAAAATAAAAAATTTTATAAAATACCATTGTTTCATGTGTAATGAAATTATTTGGTTTTTCCATCATAGAAAGTAAAACATTTTTAAGTTATGGTTATTTTTATTAGGTTTGTGCTGGATTTGTGCATTTTGTTTTTATGGTACACTGATTACTGAGATTTTATTATAAAATTACTCATTTTAATGAAATTCTTATAATCACAGGTTAATTATTTTCCTAATAATGGTTGGAACTAAACACATTATTCATTCAGCAGCTTTTGTCTCAATTTAATGTGGTCTTGGTGGCATCTATCATAATTTTAAAGCTCAAAAAAACATCAATGACAATCTTATTTTTGTTCTTTGTTTGTTAAGAAATAATTTCTTAACACTTTACAAAGATCAATAATCAAATAAATATAAATGTGAAAAAATTAAATAAACAAGCTATTTAGTTAAAAAAAAAAAACACTGGTCAAAAAAATAATTATGTTTTTTCTTAACGAATCTAAATACAATGGATTTATTTTTTTTATGAGACAATATAGATTTATAAGTTTGTTAGTAACCTACCAATTCTTCAACATGTCTAATGTCTCAATCCTTGCTTTCTTCTATGTATCCTACCTTTCATCAAAATCTTTCAGGCATGGTTCATAAAATCTTTCTTATAATTCACAACTTCTTTATTGTTTTTTCTAATATTAAACCTCGGATTTACAACAACATTTAGTATTGCATAAAATTCATTAAAAGATTCATTTTTTTAGCATTTTTATCTCGTCAAATGATTTGATGGAGATGATAAAAAAATATTGTATTTGCAATGTGAAAATAGAGATAAAAATTTATGTCCTTATTTTAAAAAAATAAGTTAACTTTTGTCAATAACCCATCTTTATTATTCTGTTATTTGAATTTTGTATATCATTCCAATCTCAATTTGATTTTTATTCTTCAAATATATTTTTTTCTCGGCGATGTTCTAGATAATTTTCGGTAAGTATGTACATGCAAATTTTATTTTATTTTATTGTTTACTTCTTGGACCAAAAGAATATACTGTCTCTAGAAACTCTTGATTCTTCCTTCGTCTCTCTCATATTATTCTCGAGAAGTTTTTTCCATGTCTCACATATTATAGGGTCAATATAATTAAATACGAATATTCCATTGAGAATATCCAGTTATATGTATACACACACATGCGCGCAACACAAATGATCACTATTACATACAAATGGATGTATGTAATTATAAAATATTTTATTTTCATAAATTATGATGTTGATAATTATAACTTGATTTTATAGTTTTTCAAAATAAATTAATTAATCGCTATAGTATAAGAAATTAAATAGTTCTCTGATAGTGTTGACTGTGCTTAATTTAATAGTATTTTTCCTAAAAGAAACTTTCTTTTCTCATTAAACTTTCCATCCTATCTGTTTTTTTATTTCTTAAAATAAAAAATTCAAATAAAATAAAAAACATGAAACGAAAGTAAAAATACAAGAACTAAATAATAATTCATAAAATGATGAGGACTAATTAATTATAATTTTCATAAATTATAATATCATCAGAGTGTATTGACAACACAAATAAAAAAAATCAAATATAGTTTCACTTAGAATGAACTTTCTCTAGATGAAAGACATCATTTTAATAAGAGAAGAGGTGCTATTCATTTTATTTTCTAAAAACCTTCTATATGTAATTAAAGCTTTTTTAGTCACCTAAAATTCACATTTAAAATTAAAAGAAATTTATGACATTATAAATTAGTAATTTAGAATTTGTTCGTTTAATGTGCAGTACATATATTCTTATTATAATATAATTAAATTGAAATTTTATATCTTTGATGTAAAGTATTTTATTATTTTTATATCTGAATGTTTAGTTTTTTTATATCTACTTAAATTATTGACCTTTCAATACTTTTTTTATAATTTTTTCTATCGTGAATTTAATATAGCTGACTAAGGGTGTTTCCTTTTTCTCCCTTGTTTCCTTTTTCATCGATTTCGGCGTTATATATATATATATATATATATATATATATATATATATATATATATATATGTCAATTATAAGTGAAAGTATAATTATAATTATTTTTTAAAATATTTTTTATTTAAAAATATATGAAAATAATATTTTTTTACTTTTTAATAATTATTTTTGACATCAATATATATATTAAAAAATATTAATTTAAAATAAAAAAATAAAATTTTGTAATTTTTATCTAAATTATTTTTAAAATACAAAAATAAATAAGGTACATGGATCAAAATGTTAAATGCAATACTAATGTTTGTTTTTTAAAAATAAAATTAAAAATTTTATGTTTTTTTATTTTAAATTATTTTTTTATATTTTTAGATTATTTTTAGATGTTAATATAAAAATAAATTTTAAAAAAATATATATATTTTAAAAAAAAAATTAAAAAAATAACTTTTACAAGACTTGACTCGATCTTAAGTCAAGTCATCGGTCACGCTACTGTATACATTTGCGTGTTGGATGGAACGAAACCTAATCGTTCCATTGTCTCTAGTAGGAGACTAAATTTTAAAATAATACTTTGACGATCGCTTCTTCTTGCATGACAAAATTGTTCTCATTACATGTGGCTGCGGGGCTCACTCTATCATTTGCATTTATTACTGAATATTCTTCAAATCATTTTTAAGACCATAGGCCTCTATAGAGATCAAATCAGAAACTTAAATAACTTGTAATAACTCTATTTTAAAGTAATTATTCAAGTCAAAAAATATATTTAATCTTCATATAATTACGTGTATATGTTTTGAGAAACCAAACATTACCTCCATGACATATTTTAAATAACATGTGCTAATCAATGATACTGATTAAAAGGGAAAATAAGTGCAGTTTGGTGAAAAACAGAGGAGTAATCCATTCCTCCATTGTTGACAATGGTGAAAACATCTATTTCAATTGGGAACAGTTCACATCATTATACAATCCTCAACTACGAGCTATTACATGGAAAAGTCGAGCGATACTAATCCATTCCTCCATTGTTGACTGCCATCATTTCTTGTCTCGCTCTATAGTTTTTCCTTGGTCGACCGTGAGAGAATAAACTTTTCGTCAACTGTCAAGAAAGAAACACAAGAGTACAAGTTTTCTCTTGTAGGTGGTTTGGTGAAAAATCCCACTTATCTCTTTCTTTTCCGCATTCAAACAACACTTGTGTTGACGTACTGCTATGAGCCCTCCTTTTCTTTTTCTCTGCGTTATTTTATTTTATTTTATTTTGTGGAGGGACTGTGCTTTAGCTTATTTTGAGGTTTCATGGAGCCCGATCTCCTTGTATAAAGGAACGCCATTAATTTGTTCTTGCTTTTATACACCAAATTCACCTACCTACAGCTTGAAACACACAAACTGTCACTGCTAAACATAACATCATCATCATCATGAGTTGTGTGGTGGCATTTCTATTACTGATAAGTTGCTTCATTTTTTGTTTGGCAATTCCCCATTCCAACTCAACTGATGAATTAGCACTCATGTCCTTGAAAAAACACATCACATTTGACCCTGGTAACATCTTGGCAGATAATTGGTCCACCGCTACGTCTTTCTGCAGTTGGATTGGAGTCACTTGCAGTGCTGGCCACCAGAGAGTCACAAGCTTAAATCTTTCTAGCATGAGGCTTGAGGGCACCCTCCCTCCTCAGGTGGGAAATCTCTCATTTCTAGTCTCCATAAACCTGAGCAACAACAGCTTCCATGGTTACCTACCCCGTGAGCTAACACACTTGCATCGCTTGAAAGACATGAATTTGGCATACAACAGCTTTGGTGGAGACATTCCTTCCAGCTGGTTTGCAATGCTACCACAACTTCAACACTTGTTTCTCACCAATAACTCTCTCGCAGGTTCCATTCCATCGTCTCTCTTTAACGTCACTGTACTGGAGACACTGAACCTGGAAGGCAATTTCATCGAAGGAAATATTTCGGAGGAAATCAGGAATCTATCTAACCTGAAGATTTTAGACCTGGGACACAACCACTTTTCTGGTGTCATTTCTCCCATACTTTTCAGCATGCCTTCTCTGCAGTTAATTAATCTCCGAGCTAACAGGTTATCTGGCATTCTTCAAGTGGACATGATCATGAGCAACATCCCTTCCACCCTGGAAGTGCTTAATCTGGGTTACAACCAGTTACATGGAAGAATTCCATCTAATCTGCATAAATGCACAGAACTTCGTGTATTAGACCTTGAAAGCAACAGATTCACAGGAAGCATTCCAAAAGAAATCTGTACTCTTACAAAGCTCAAGGAGCTATATCTTGGTAAAAATAACTTGACCGGTACGTACCATTCCACTATATTCCTTACGCGCGTTCAGTTCTTGTTAAATTACAAGTGTTTCTCTTGCTACAAGAATTCAAATACTTTGGTAGCGTTCTAGTACTGTAGTTTCCTTTTCTACACTGTATAAAATAAAGAGAGGGATGAACTTTTTCATCATCTCGCCGGTCAGATTTCCGTTATTTTGTATGTTAGTTAGGCCAGTAATTTTCCCTCAGACCGTTTTCTAATTAGATGAAGTGTCACTGATGCTAACACTGACATTGCAGGTCAAATTCCTGGTGAGATTGCGCGTCTTGTTAGCCTGGAAAAGTTGGGCTTGGAAGTCAACAGTTTAAATGGTATCTTCCACATCTTTGTTTTGACATTCTAACACTAGAGAAATCCCTGTACTAATTGATAGTGAAAGTACAGGAAACATACCGCGGGAGATTGGCAATTGCACTTATCTCATGGAAATACACATGGAAAATAACAATTTAACAGGTACCATACTATGCGTTTTTACTTGTAGCGTAAGATCCTTGTTACTCATCTTTATCTCCACGAGTGTATCTTGTTGCGGCCAGAGGCATTCTTTTCCTGCACTGCATCTTTTTTGTAGCTCTCTAAATGAATTATGTTGATGTTATAGGGGTCTGATAGGGAAGAGTTGTTCTTATGGCAGGTGTAATACCGAACGAAATGGGTAACTTGCATACACTACAAGAACTGGACTTGGGCTTTAACAATATCACTGGCTCCATTCCATCTACTTTCTTCAACTTCTCAATATTGAGAAGAGTCAACATGGCTTACAACTACCTTTCAGGCCATCTTCCATCAAACACGGGTTTCTGGCTTCCAAATCTTGAGGAGCTCTACCTAGAGCAAAATGAACTTAGTGGACCAATCCCAGATTCTATCAGCAATGCTTCAAAACTGATAGTCTTAGATTTGTCCTACAATTCATTCTCAGGCATAATTCCTGATTTGCTTGGAAATTTAAGAAATCTGCAGAAACTCAATTTGGCTGAAAACATCTTGACCAGCAAGTCTTTACATTCAGAATTAAGCTTTCTCTCGTCTTTGTCAAATTGCAGGAGTTTAGCTTATTTAAGGTTCAATGGAAATCCATTGAGGGGTAGGCTTCCGGTTTCCATTGGGAATTTATCTGCTTCTCTTGAAGAATTGTATGCTTTTGATTGCAGAATTATAGGCAACATTCCCAGAGGAATCGGCAACTTGAGCAATTTGATAGGCTTAATCCTACAACAGAATGAACTGACCGGAGCAATTCCGAGCGAGATTGGAAGACTAAAACATCTGCAAGATTTCTCTCTGGCAAGCAACAAATTGCAAGGACATATTCCCAATGAGATATGTCATTTGGAGAGATTGAGTTACTTGTATCTCTTACAAAATGGGCTTTCTGGATCACTGCCTGCATGCCTGAGTAACATTACATCTCTTAGAGAACTCTATTTAGGCTCCAATAGATTCACATCAATACCTACTACCTTTTGGAGCCTAAAGGATTTGCTACAGATAAACTTGTCTTTCAATTCTCTAGCTGGTACCCTCCCATTAGAGATTGGAAATTTGAAGGTTGTGACAGTTATCGATTTCTCAAGCAATCAACTGTCAGGTGATATCCCGACCAGCATCACGGGCCTTCAAAATCTAGCTCACTTGTCCTTATCTGATAATAGAATGCAGGGTCCTATTCCTTCATCATTTGGTGACTTGGTAAGTTTAGAATTCCTTGACCTATCAAGAAACAATCTCTCTGGAGCTATCCCCAAGTCCTTAGAGAAACTTGTACATCTTAAAACTTTCAACGTGTCGTTCAATCGATTGCAAGGAGAAATTCTTGAAGGGGGACCATTTGCAAACTTCTCCTACCGATCATTTATGGACAATGAAGCATTATGTGGTCCGATTAGAATGCAAGTCCCGCCATGCAAAAGCATCAATATTCATCGACAATCTAAGAGGGCTCGTGAATTTGGAATAAGGTACATTGTACCAGCAATTGCGTTCATAATACTGGTACTTGCCCTCGCAGTTATCATCTTCAGAAGAAGCCATAAAAGGAAAGTGAGTACTCAAGAAGATCCGTTACCTCCTGCAACATGGAGAAAAATTTCGTACCATGAGCTTTACAGAGCAACAGAAGGCTTTAACGAAACCAACTTGCTAGGCACTGGGAGTTGTGGATCAGTATACAAAGGGACTCTTTCAGATGGATTGTGCATTGCAGTAAAGGTTTTCCATTTGCAGCTTGAAGGGGAGCTCATGAGATTTGACTCTGAGTGTGAAGTGTTGCGCATGCTTCGCCATCGAAATCTTGTCAAAATCATTAGCAGCTGCTGTAATCTTGATTTTAAAGCCTTAATACTGGAGTTCATACCCCATGGGAACCTTGAGAAATGGTTGTACTCTCACAACTATTATCTTGATATCTTACAGAGGCTGAATATTATGATAGATGTGGCATCAGCATTGGAATATCTTCATCATGGCTGTGCCAGACCTGTAGTCCACTGTGACCTAAAGCCCAGTAATGTCCTGATAAATGAAGACATGGTTGCACACTTGAGTGATTTTGGAATTTCAAGACTTCTGGGAGAAGGGGATGCTGTGACACAAACATTGACTCTAGCCACTATTGGTTATATTGCACCAGGTGATCTTTCTATTTTGTTTTTCAGAACTTACCTTTTTTACATAGACAATTACATGTTCAATGATTCTATATTTTCTTTTGAACTTCAAGCATATCTTATATTTTCAAGCAATATTAAGATGGTTGAATTAATTACCCCAAATCGGAATGCAGAGTATGGATTGGAAGGGATTGTGTCTGTGAAAGGTGATGTTTACAGCTATGGTATTTTCATGATGGAAACTTTTACAAGAAAGAAGCCTACAGATGATATGTTTCAAGGAGAAATGAGCTTGAAGAATTGGGTCAAACAATCCTTACCCAATGCAATCACTGAAGTTATTGATGCCAATTTGCTGAGTGAGGAAGAACATTTTGTAGCTAAAAAGGATTGTATAACATCCATTTTGAATTTGGCCCTAGAATGTTCTGCAGATCTGCCAGGAGAGAGGATATGCATGCGAGATGTTCTTCCTGCTCTGGAGAAGATCAAGTTAAAGTACAAGAAAGATGTTGAGTGGCCCTATTCCAGCTATGTTTGATCTTTTCTTCTATCATGTTTTTAGAACATGTAATCATGCAACCCTCACAAGAAAGCATGCATTAAAGTGTCGAGGGATTTGCAAGTTTTTTGTTTCAAATAATAATGACGATTACAGCATGCTGTCTGAGTGGATTCCCGAGAGCTTCTACCATTCAGAATCAGATTTGTGAGAGGTTAACATTCATAGCATGGCAATCACTGTATGATTCAAACGAATGATATCAATGGAAAAAGTTTATGATTCCTTCTTTGCAATAACATGCACACGTCTTTTCCAGGTAAAATGCAAGTATTTGATGAAGCCTTGCAGATATACTCTGCCTTGTCGCCTTGCAGAGAAAGGTGCTGTATCAAATTTAGATACTGATGCAGTAAATATAGGATTTATAGAAAATATAGGACGGGTCAGCACTAGGACACCAACCCTACAGGCCCTTCTCTTGAGAATATCCTAGAGGTATATTCTCC
Source organism: Populus tomentosa (assembly GCA_018804465.1). NCBI lineage: Eukaryota > Viridiplantae > Streptophyta > Magnoliopsida > Malpighiales > Salicaceae > Populus > Populus tomentosa. Next base: position 5,965,709 of record CM031989.1, read on the forward strand.
TACAATAGCTTAAAACTCTAATGATACTTTTAAGAGAGATATATTTTACCTTTCAGGAAGAGGAGGGGAGGCTCTGGTATCGCTTTTTCCAATTATGTATTTATAGAAAATATCTTTGAACCATTCTAAAATTTTGCATGAGCACTCTCTTCATGTAGCATACCCTTGTTTTTTTATGTATATTATCAAAACACATTAAATCTTGTGTTTTTTTAATTTTTTTATTATAATATTCATTATTAATTATTGTAGGTTTTTCATATGAGAAAACATTATTTTTTTGAGATTTTTCTCTTATAGCAACTCCAACGCTGGAGCTAACAAAATAGTCAAAATCAAAAAACTGTACTTTTACCTATTATTTTTAGTTTTAATAACTCCAACAAGATAGCTATATGAGCAGCTAAAATGTATTTTTGTCCTTTGAAATGCTATTTTTACACTTCGCTGTATAATAGTCAAAGGCAAGGTAAAGTACATATATATGTTGGCCAACATCTCTTTTCTTTGTTTCCCTCTTTGAAAACTGAATAAAAAGAAAACAATATACCTGCAAATCTTAAAGCCTTGTGCCTCAAGTTCTTTGTAATTTAAAAAAATAAAAAGCAATTATCCTCCGATTAGTTAATAACATCAGTTATATCCTTATTAAAAATTTTGAATTTAAACCTAAAATTATATCTTTTAACTTTTATATTACTTCATTAATTTTATATTTAATTTTATAAATTACTAATATATATATATATACACACACACTTGTACATCTTTCATGGATACAAGGGCTATTTTTAAAAATCAAATCACAGCAAAGAGCTTATCAACTCAAGATTTTCTAGTTAATTACGAGAGTGTTTATCTTTATGGTAGCTATTATATTTTTTATTTTAACTCAATAATATAATGTTTAGTTATAAATAATTGTGGTTTGGCTCATGAAACCATTAAAAATAAAGTTTAACCGCGGTTTCTAGTGAAGCAATTGTTTCATGCTTCTTATCCTGCTATATTTTTGTTCAGTAAAGAATGGCTCATTATGTGAACAATGGAATGTGAGTTCAAAAATAAAAATGATAGAATTCAAACCAGGAATATTCTCTTCTATTAAGTAACTCTTTACCACTTAACTATTTTTAATGTACCAGCTCACTTGCTATTTGGTTTTACTTTGCTACTTTTATAATATTCATAACTTATTTTTTTCATAAATTTAATGAACTATTTGCTCATGCATTCCCTTTTCACTGCTGGCTTGGTATCAATTTAATGAACCCAGGCACCATACACTAGTTCTATCTAAAATTTTGGAGAATTGGTACCAATGGATATTAACAATAGTTTTTTGTTTTATATGGAACAAGATGAGACAAAAAAATATAAAAAAAAACCGTTTTTTATAGTTTTTTTAATATAAACCTCACAAAAAAAAATCTTCAAATTTTGAAAATTGCAAATTCCGTATAAAAGTTATTCTAATAAAATCCCCATGAAAATTTCTCAAAGGATAGACAGAATAAATCCTCAATTGTTTCTAGGACACAATCTTTATATAGTGTATAAAAAAAGTTAAATAAATTTGTATATTAGTATATCAAAATAATTTAAAAATATAAAAAATATATATTTAAATTTTACTCCATCTTCAATTAGAAACATAATACCAAACGAAGAAGAAGCATTGAATTTGCAGAAAAACAACTTTTGAGTTTAAATGAAACAAAACGAATGGAACAAGAAATTAATAAAGAGAACCGGTTTGTGGATTCTACACTAGTTGCCATGTAATAAACTCCTTGTTCTATAATATTTATTCCTTTTCCAAACAGATTTTGGAATGTTTATTTATTAGCAAGCTTGTGCCATCTTATTTATATAATTATACTTTCATGACTGCCCTCCCTCTTGCATCAAATCAAAACTTCAACCATCTAATAGGAATTCAGTTGTAGAAGTTTGTGATTAAAAGATTTGTTTTTTTTGTGGTCTCAAGTTCGAGTCATGTGGTTATTAATATAATAGTCATTGGAAACTTACATAGACGTTAACTTTTATATATGTGAGATTAATTGAGGTACGTACAAACTACTCGAAGATCAATATTAATCAATAAAAAAAAACTTCAACGCTGGTTATAAGCAAAACTCCATAAAAAATAATGTATCTTCTTTCCAAGTAGGTTATTATACACTAATCCCATATTTAAATAACCTCTTTCTTCTAGATTTTTATTAAATTTCCTTCTACAAATATATTTTTTTAAAGACAACCTTTCCTCTTCTTCTTTTTATAAATCTTTTTTTATGATTATCTTACAATTTATTTTACAGCTATTTTTTAATTCAGCAAAGACTCTCATAGTGATTTAACTTTTAACTTTTCCATCCTTCAGTACTTTGGAAGTAAAGTTCTATTTATGATCATTATAAAAAAAATCCAAGAAAAAATAAATATTTATAGTTATACCTCTTTCCTCGTGACCCAATAATCGTAGAGCTTGGCCGAAGCCTTGTGTCTTGGCCCAGGTCATTCATAGCATGATCAATTCAAGCTCATGTCAATTTATTTCTAATGTGATGTCGCTATATATTCTCAGCTTCTCAATTCATCATAAATTATTTGTTTTATCGGTTTTATCCTTGATATATAATACATTGGTCGATTTAATCCTTCTGTCTAAAACCCTCACAAGTTTTCAACAAAAAAAATTCAAATCATCTTCAAAATTGAAACATTTTATCCCTTGAAATAATGTACAACATATATGGATGGAGACTCCACTGAAAAAATGGAAAACATAAATGACTCGATTGGCAAATGTTGATACTTTAGGGACCCAATTGAGAAAACTCTTACTATACGAACTAATTGAAAATTGGTTGATGCTAAAATTAATTAATTGATTGATTATTTTTACATACAACTCCTCGGGGTGCACGCAACTCCTTCTTTATTGTTCATATTTAAGAAATTTTAAAGGGCATGGTCATTTTTACGTAGTTGTAGGCATAAATTATTGGAGATTGTTAGAGTAAAAGTACTATTTTCTCTATTCATTGGCAAAAAATTACCCTTGGTTTGAGGGGTGAGATTGTTATTGTTGATTTTTGTTGGTCAGAATAGGCTTTTCAAACAAAAAAATAACAATGCAAAAATTATAATATTCTTAAAAAAAAAAAAAAAGCAAAAAATAGCTTGCACTGAAGAGTTTTTGGTTATTTTATATTTGGTTACACAATATACCTGCTACCTAACCTTTATAGCCAAAATGGTTTAGGCTACCATGGAAGGGTTTTTTAATAAATTTATTTATAATATAGTATAATTATTTCAATGCCCCTTGTATCCAAAATTTTATAAGTTGTCATCTAAAGTTTGTTTGGACCTTTTATCCTGTTTTTGCGTTAAACACAATATGAATGAAGATTAGTTTAGTTCTTTTAGAGGTATAAAATGTTTTTTAAAAAATATCAAATGTTAAATGTCCTAGGCGTGTCAGGCGATGACACCACCTTCAAAGGGTGTATGAAGCGTGATACGATGGCAAAAAACACCATACCATGTCACCAACTTCAATGAGTGGCGGTGTTTTCATTGGGCTGGCATGTACATGATGATTCTTAATAGTTTGGCAGCAGTCGGTTTCTTTCCCCCCTGTTTTTCTCTCTTATGACCTCGGAATGTGCGTTGGCCAGGAAAAAATAATTGCATCCTCCAATTTTATTTTCATTTAAGTTATCGTTATCATTCTCATTTTTTTGATTAATCTTTGATTGTTTGAGATCTTGTTTTTTATTAATTTTCTTTTAAATTCCATCCATTTATATTAAGTGTTGTTAGATTTTTATATTAGATTTAGCCTTTATTCTTTTAGTTATTCTTTTCTTTTTAATTTCAGCCCTTGAAATTTAGGCCATGTTTGTTTCCCGGAAAGTAGTTTCCAGAAAACTATTTTCCAAACTTTCCTGTGTTTGTTTGTCATTAGGAAAGTTGGTCAATGAAAAATACTTTCCGGTCAACGGAAAATATTTTCTAATCAATGAAAAACATTTTCCAGTTAATTTTAGTCAAATAAAAATTTAGCTTAGTTTTCAGGAAAGTGTTTTCCCTTTATCTGTGTTTGTTTTCCGGAAAGTGGCTTCCGAGAAATCACTTTCCAAAATTTCTTGTGTTTGTTTGCCATTAAAAAAGTTGGTTAATGGAAAACACTTTCCAGTAAAAGAAAAATTTGGCTTGGTTTTTAGAAAAGTGTTTTCCTGAAAAATTTGGGGGGAAAACACTTTTCGAAAGTTGTGAAAAATTTAGAAATGTCATTATTTGCTGATTATATCAAATTTAATCCTCAAACTTTTGATTGCTATATATATTTTATTTTGAATATTTATTTTTCAATTTCATCTCTTAAAATTTTATTTTTATATTAACTTTGGTTCTTATTTTTATAATTGCTATTTGCTTTTTCCTTATCATTTTTTTATTGAAATTTTTTATCTATCAAATTTGGCTCTCATTCTTTTGATTGTTACTTATTTTATTTGAAATAATTTATGAAATGTTGATTATAATTATTTTAATTTCTTCATCTTTTATTTTTTTAATTTTTTAGATTTGATCTCTATTATTTTGATTATTATTTATTTTATTTGAGATAATTTATGAAATTATATATATATATATATATATATATATATATATATAATTTCATTCTCATTTAACTTTTTAATTTGTAAGATTTGTTCCTTATTATTTTAATTAACTTGAGAAAAATAAAATATTAATAAGTTATTTTCCAGCTTATTTTCCATGATATAACCAAACACTAGAAAGTGTTTTCCAACTTATTTTCTATTACACTACAAAACATCGGAAAATACTTTCTTGGAATTCACTTTCCCGAAATTCACTTTTTCTGGAATTCACTTTCTAAAAAAAACTATTTCTAGCAAACAAACATGACCTTAATTTGGTTTGGTTTTTATATCAAATGTGGTCCTTATTTTTTTTAATTGATATTTTTTCTTTACAATTTCATCCCCTGAGATTTTATTTAGTTTGATTTTTATATTAGATCTTGTCCTTATTTTTTTAATTCTTATTTTTTATATTTATTTCTTAATTGATTTTCATTTGCAATTTCATTCTTTATCATTTTATCCTTTTAAAAAATATATGTTTTATGATTTTTTATTTTTTTTTATTGTGGGGTTATTTTAATCTCATAATCCAACCTATTAGATGACAAGTTAACTTGGGTGGGCTTAAACTTCTTTAGGTTATAATTGTTATTTTTCTAATCCTCTACATCTTATGATTCAATACTTGATATTGATTATTTTTTTTAATTAGATTTTGTTATCTTCTTTAAAAAAAAATTAAAGTGTTTTTTTTTCAATAAACAAACAAAAAAATGCTAAAGCAACTGACATTACCAGTTCAATGCAAACTTTGCTGGCCGATTGCAATCAAAAGAAAAACTTGAAAGAACCTTACCCAATCTAGGCAAGTGGCTGAATCATGACGGTGATGTTAACCTACTGTACGAGCATCACAGTGGAGGACCTGGCAGCAGAGCCTTAAGACCGATGATCATACTAGCCGGATTTCACTTTGACCGTGATAACGACAAAGCGTCACCAAACCCTGATGCCATAACGGCAGAACCAGTAAGCCATAGCTCATTCTAGTTAGGGGTTTTTTACATTGAATTTTAAAAAATAATAATTTTTTTTTTGTATTTTTTAAAAGTTTAAGTATGTTAATGTTAAAAATAAATTTTTATAAATAAAAAATAAATTATTTTAATATATTTTTAAATAAAAATATTTTTAAAAATAACATCTAACATAATACATATGCCTTGCTAGCATTTTTTCTAGAATAAAAGGATAAATTTTAATTGTTGTTTTCATAGTATAGTATGAATAACTAATGATTTTTTTTCCTCTTGTTTTTTAACAATGTTTTCTTTTTTTTTTTCCTTAAACTTAAAGAATTAAATGTGAACAAAAAGAAAAGTTAGACCAAAACATATGATTTTCAAATCAAATAGATCAAATAGAATTTGAAGAAAAACCTCAAGGCATTCCTCCACAAAATGGTGTTGGCTAGTTCCAAGAAGTTTAATTTTTTATAATATTTTATTTCACTATATGATAATAAAAAAAGGTACGGTGCAAGAAAGTAATCAAATAATTTTAAAAAAAATCATTGTAAGATATTGTAAAAAAAACACATGCTAATATAATAATAAAGGGCTATAAACCTAGCAAAAACAAGGAGAAAATGAATGCCATTCAATAAAAAATCTCAAATAATTTTTTTATTAATCTATTTAAATGGATTTAAATGAAAATTTCAAGAAAAAAAAATTAAACAAAGAATAAAGAAGCCAAGCACGTAGCCCAACACACCTATGCCATAAAGAAAGAAGCTAAGCTTGCGTGCAATACCTCCTTTTCTTTTCGTGAGGGAGGATCCTAAAACTTAAAATACCAATTTCCAACTAATTTTTGTCCAAAAACAAATCCTTTAGGACCTTAATGAATCAATTTTCAACCCAATAGGCCTTTAAATTGATAAAAAAAAAAAACATAAAATCAAGTTAAAAAGATTTTTCTTTCTCAGACCCGATCTATATATTTTCAAATAATATAAAAGGTAAAAAACATATTAATAAAATTTATTTTGTTAAATGAAATTCATTAACATCAATAACAAGTATTTTTTGTTACATGAATGTGAAAAATCGTTGACTTTCCCTCTAATAGATTAAAATTCCACGCCATCACTCTTATTTTCCCATAACTTTCTCTAACTTATCCCACTTAAATACAAAATAAAAAATAAAGATTTGGACAAAAATGTATAATTATCTGAAGGCATATCTTGCCAAAATACACTGGACAAACAATGCTTGGGCCAAGAAAGGTTGCATTTTTCATCCATTTTTATTCCTGGTCCTCTCATCTTTTGATTTTTTTAATAATAAAATTAAATTTATTTTTACAAATAAAGCAACAACCCGCATCATATTTTTAACAAAATAATAATCAAATAGAAAGAAAATAAAAACAAATCACCAAACCAAATTCAATTTCTAGAAAATAAATCAGCAATACTGAAATCCACTATTTTTCTTAATGCATTGTACATTAAAAAACCTAGACCATGTAAGTTTTTTCTCTTAATAGTGGTAAAAACTGTAACAGTAAAAAAAATCCAAAACTAGGCTGGAGCTAGAGCCTTTTCCATGTGACAGGTGTCTTATTAAAAAGGTTTTCAAAGCTAAGCGTTGAGAACAGAAAGTGACCGAAAGCTGGGAGGTAAAAATATGGCCCAGAAATTTATTTTCTTACAAAAAAAAATAAAAAAGGGTTAAAAAGGCCCTTTTCCAGCACATCACTTTTTCATAGGGATAACCAAAAAAATCAATTAAATCAAGAAAATTAGAAAATAATAATAAAAAAAACGAACAAAAAACTGAATTAACCAATTAAAAAATCACAAAAAAATTCTGGTTCGGTTCGGTTTTAGTTTCTAAAGTTTGAAACCGATTGAACCGAACTAGTTCAACCAGCCAGCACTTAAAAAAAAATAAGTATAAATACAATATTTTCTAACCCTAAAATCATATATAACCATCAGTCGCCCCTCTGCATATCCCTCCCTCTCTTTAGCCCCCCCTTATCTGCATATCCCTCTCCCTTTTCTTGACTTTGCATATCCCTCCCCCTTCTCTTCTCTGCATATCCCTCTCATTTCCCTTCACTCTCCTTTGCTTTGATTTCTCTACAGGTTTTATGGGGTGCACGTATAATATAGGCAAGTGCTAAGTGGTGGATTTTTTTCCTTTCATTCCCCTCTTTTTTTTCCCTGTTGTGTTTCTTATTTTTTGTTGGCTTGTGTAGCTGAGGGTTTGGACAATTTGTTCATACAAGTTTCAGGCAACAAACATGACATCTTTTCTTTATTGTGTGTAGCAGAAGCTTTGGATTTGGAGGCTCTTGTTTTAATTGTGTGCGGTCGGTACACAAAGCATCAAAATGCCCAAACAAGGAAGATTTTTAGGTGCCTTCTTCGACATAGGGATTAGTGATGTTTTTGGGACCGTGAACAAGTTAGAATAATTTCGGTGTGAACCAGTTTGGAAGGGGAAAAAACCGAACCGATCCGAACTGAAATTAATCGGTTTGAACCGGTTTTCAGTTCGGTTCGGTTCAAAAAATTAAAAAAAATCGATTTAATTGTTTATTTTGCTTCAAAACCAGAATGAACCAAAAATGTTCAGCCCTACTTTTTAGAGGGATAGGGATGAACCTGTAATATGCAAGACTCTCTCATGGATTGGATTGTGAAGTGATATTTACCCTTCGCAAAAAATTCATGATTGTTTGGGAGTGTATTTATAATTATTTTTTATATTAAAATATATTAAAATAATATATTTTTATTTTTTAAAAATTATTTTTAAAATCAGCGTATCTTATATATATATATATATATATATGAATAAAATGTCAAACTTTAAAATTTGGTTAGAATTTTTTTCTAGTAATATTACAATTATTTTATAAGTAATTATATATTAAACTCAAATTAGTTATCCTTTTGTTTTTCAATATCTTCACATAAAAATAATCAAAGAGATTATTTTTGGTTTCTTGATTGAAAATTTATTTTTATTCGACGATACATAAAAATAATTTTTATTTTTATTTTTGTGCAATGATATAGAAAATCAAAAGGATAAATAATTTGAGTATCATATATAATTATTCATAATTAATTATTAATATGAATACATTTCTAGTCCTTTTAGTTTTTATCTAAAATTTTATTTATTTTATTTTCCAATTCCTCGGTTTGAGAAAGAGAGAGATCTTGGTTGAAAATCTATTTTTATGCGATGATACATAAAAATGATTTTATATTATTATTTTTGTGTGATGATATAGAAAAATAAAAGGATAAATAATTTGAGTTTCATATATAATTATTAATACAAATACATTTGTAGTCCATTTAGTTTTTGAAATTTTAGTTTTTATCTAAAACTTCTTTTATTTTATTTTTTAGTTTCTTAGAGAGAGAGAGAGAGAGAGATTACAAGAGAGTCATTGGATTCCATGGAAAAAAAAATTATTGGTTGACATAGATTTTGAAAAGTTAATATAAGTGTCAATTAGTTCCATTCAATGAAAAAAGTTCTATTTTGGTGTTCTTTGTATTTCATCCTATATGAGAGAGTAAAATTGGGCTAAGTTTTTTAAATTTGGATTGATTTTCAGTTTTTGACCAATTTTGGCTAATTTGTAATATAAATAGGTTTATTTAGGTCTTTAAGATGTTTTTTATATGTTTTTAGATATAAAAAAAATCAAAATGGTTGGAAAGGATCTTCTTTTAACCAAGAATTTTGAGACTCAATTTTTATAATCACTTTAGGTGACATGTCATAACTCAATTTTGAATTTATAAAAAAAAATAAAAAAATAAAAAAAATTAAGAATTTTGTCAAAGATAGCACAAATAGAAAGTTCGAGGACTAATAAGAATGAAATTATAAAGTTGGAAGTTAATTTGGCTAAAAATATAAAAAATTGATAAGTTTAGAGAATTAATTAAACTTTGAATTAGTTTAATTAATGCAATCAGGAGCTTAATTGAAAAAATATCAAAGTTCATGGTCAAATTGGGTCAAAATTGCAAGAAATGAAATTCTAGGGACTGAAGTGAATATGCGTTGATACTATAAGGGGTAAATTGATTTTTACCAAGGGTAATTTTAATAAAAAATTAAAAGTTTAACCAGTAAATTAAGGACTAAATTAATTAAATTTAAATCAAGGACTATTTTATAAATGACGCAGAAATTCAAGGGTACAATTGCATTGATCCGAGGGAGAAATTAAAAAAAAAATCAAAAGTAAGGACTTGATTGTAAAATATCAAAAATTCAAGGCGCAAATCGAAGATGCCCATTTCAGCAGAAGAAATAGCGTTGTTCCAAGGAGGACTGTTCATCCTCTTCCTCCTCTGGAACAGAAGAACCCAACCTAAAAAAGAAAAAAAAATGTTGGCCTATATTAGACCTATCAACATAACCAAATCCAATCCACATTGTAGACCAGGTTGTCTACCATAATTCCCATTTTTTTCCTATGATGCGTCATTAACGTTAAGGAAACTTATCACCAACAGTCTAACGATGCCAAGACTGTTGGTGTTCTTATCCCACCAAACACAGAGCAAAAAAAATAAAAAAATAATTATCAGCATACAAGATCACTATCCCAGGAAGATAAGGATCGAATTTTTCTCGAAATTTGGTCTTATAAAAGCAGAGGGAACGAATGGAGAAAGAAGACACAAAATCAGAGAGATAGAAAAGGAGGGAACCTAGAGAAAACCAGAGAAGGAAAGAACAAGAAAAGGAGAGAGGGGATCGTAGTTCCATCCACCACGATCCAACCAAAACAAACAAACACACATCTCTCACAAAAAAGCCATTGTTGATTAATATCTGCTTTTTCAAGAACTCGTGCTTTGTAGGAAGAAGCCACAGCAAGACAAAAGTCTCATAGCGTCCAGTTTATTTCTTTTATTTTTCAAAAGTATTTTTTTAAAAAAATTAAATTATTTTTATTTTTTTCTTTACCTTTTATTAAATTTAATTTTTTATATATATTTTAAATTGTTTTAATATATTAATATTAAAAAATTATTTTAAATAAAATAATATTTTTAAAAGTAATTATTATAACACACATTACATTGGTTAAAGCGAAAGGTTTGCTCCTAGTTTTTGAAATATAATTAACTTGTTTTTTTATTAGAGAAGGTGTTTGGAAGTGTAATGATAATTATTTTCTAAAGTATTTTTCATTTCAAAACATATTAAAATAATATATATATATATATATATAAAAAAAAAAAATTATTTTTACCATTAGTACATCATAATGATTTGAAAACATCAAAATTATATTTATATTTTTTAAAAAATTATATTTTTTTAAAATCAATTTTAAAATGCAATGGCAAACACTTTCTAAAATAATGCATGGTTTAAGCTTATGGGCCGGGTATCTCATTAACGGGCTGGGCTGGAATAAAAGCATGCAAGCTCGGGGCCTGCATTTGTACACTTATTTATTTATTTATTTATTACTATTACTATTATTATATTATACATTAATTCTTGCACACAAAAAATAAAAAATATATTTTTGTTTTGATCGAACAATATATATATTTTTTAAAATATACTAATAATTTTTTTGTTTACACGTGATAAAGTATTAGAAACAATCATTGTGGTATACATGGCATACAAAAAGAACTTTTGCTTTTCATGGAAAAATCTAGAAATTTATGTATGTTTTAGCATTAAAACTAGACATTTCCCTTCTAAGAACAAGATGCTAAATATATGTTTTTTCTCATTAATCTTTAAAGGTCACCGCAATATCAGGTGTGATATGATCGATGGCAAGATTAGAGACGATGCGTTGTGTTCTAATGGACACAACGTAATGTCTAATGGTTTTAAAAATTTAGACACATAACACGTTGTCTATAAAAGCAAGTCCACACATGCCTACCTCTATTTTCTGGGCTAGGAATAGGTTCATCAGGCCCAAACTTTGGCTCCTTTACAAAGGCACTTATTTTTTTTAGTATATTTTTGAATTATTTAAATAAAATAACTCAAACTATTTCTTATAAGATTGTTCTATTAAATAACATTCGACTCTATATTTGTTTTCAAATGAGATTACGGATTTTTGTTTATAGTAGTAGGCACTTTTTTTGTACATCCCTTCATGATTTGTTTTCTTCAAGTTTAATCAAAGTTAATTATAATTGAATAAATAAAATTATGTTTGAGACATTATTTCATTGGATATTAATCAATTCAATATTTATTTTTGGATGAGATTCTTATCTTTGTTTTTTTTGTCGAAAGAGTTGAAATAATGGCTTTTCTTGTAATTAAAAAATTTATTGTTACATAATAAAATAAAATAATTTGTTGAGCTCTCTTGTGCGGTTTAAATTGCATGTTTGTCTCGTTTACTAGCTTAATCTTTAGTTAGTGTCATAAATGTTTTAACATTTATTATTGCTAATAATTCTTGATTTATTTTATTAAATGCACACATTATTTTTTTAATTTACAATTAAAATTTTTTAAATAGTGTAAAACACGTTGCCAATGCCTATATTATTTTAGTACTGTTAACAATCTTTTGAACCCAACATGTGCCGGAAGTGACTAAAATCAACATGTTTTTATAAGACTATCGTGATTTTAAACAAACATCTCAACATTTGATTGATGTTTAATTTTTACAAGTTTCTATTTTTGTTATCATAACATTAAATAATTTTTTTTAAAGAAATAAAGCTTTTAAACCCTGTGGAGATCATGATCTGGGTCGCAAGTTTTGCGATTTAAGCCGCCAAATTCAGGCTAATTCATTATTTTATTGTCTCAATGCATATATAAAAAAAGATGTCATGTTGATTTTTTTAAAGTCAAACCATACTTTTATTGGTCATTCGAGTTGCCTTAGAACCTGTCACGTAAATTGAATCACCAAGAGTTAATTGTCTTATGGTTTAACTTTAAACTAGGGTTAGGCAAGAAGTCGAGTTAAAAGGTTTCAAGATTAACCCATTGGGTTGAGTTTAATAACAATGTAACAATTTTCTTTAAAAAAAAGTCCATCTTTCAGTTTATTTTTTCAATTGAATCATTTTTTGCTTGTTTATATTAATTGATTTTGAATTGGTATTCATAATTTTTTTTAAGTTTGTTTTTTATAAGTTTATCGCAATCTCAAATATAAGTCTTGACATTTGATTGGTGCTCAATCTTATAAATGTCTATTTTTATTATTATATTATTAAGTAAAAAATAGTTTTAAAAAACAAAGTTGTTAAACCTAGTGGAATTTATGATTTGGGTTCTAGGTTTGATGGATTAAGTCGTAAAGCCCGGGTAGATCTAATATGTTATTGTCTTAATATTTTTTTTTTTTAAAAAGATGCAATCTTAAATTCTTTTTTTTTTTTTTTAAGACAAGACACTTTTTTACCAATCATCTGGGTTGTCTTTAGACATGTTAAGTTAATTAAGTCATATTGATGCAACTCTCACATAATATAATTTGAAACTCGGGCTAGGTAAGGAGTTGAGTAAGGAGTTCTTATAATTGAATCGTTGGGTTGGGTTCAATAATAATACCAAAATATCCCTTGTGAAAAACATTTAATGTAACATTTAATGTAACAAAATCTAAATCGCCTTGGAAAAACATTGTTCATTGTGAGTGAAGACAACATTTAATGTAACAATGTAATGATGATTTCGCCTTTCTCATAAAAAAAATATTGAACTGACTATTTTAGTACAGTCTTTTCACAAGATTAACTAGTCATTCTCAGATTAATTGGGAACAACTTAGTTTTTTTACATTTATTGACATAGTAAAATAACTAAATTACTTTTCAAATCAAAATTTATAAATCTAGAATTCGGGGGCTTTTTTGTATTTTCCCACTAGTTTTTTTGTTATAATAAACTTGACTAGGGATTAATTTGATATTTTAATAGATATAAAATGTATTTTAAAAGTGGTTGGCATGTGTGTGGAAGTTTCTCGCGCTCTTTGGACGGTGAGTACGACACCTCCGACATACCAAAAATTCCCTTCCACCACGCTGTTGGAATCATCCCGACATCTTTTTTCTATTAAGGCAGCGCATGGTGACTTTGGTGTAGTAGTTTATTACGACCATGCTTTCTTCCCCCATCTCAAAATTCATGCTAGCCATTAAAATTTTTAGAGTTGTCTCTTATTTTTTAACATGTTAACGCCGGTTCTTTTTTTTTTTTTTTTTTAAATTTTTGTTCTTGACTCTTTTGTAAAATTTTAATTTGTTTTTAATTTAATCCTTCAATCTCAATTTGTGATATGTTGTTATTTCTAATTTGGTCCTCATTCTTATAATTGGTTTTTTTCTTTTGTTAAATTGATTATTATATTTAATTTCACCTTTTGATTAAAAAAATTAGTTGTCCTCTGATTTGTTTTTTATTTCAATTTTGACCCTCATTCTTTTAATTGCTATTTTTTTAATCATTTTGTATAATTGATTTTTTTTTCAATTGCATCATTCAATATTTGATTGGTTGAAAATGATACTTTATGGTTTTTCCAAATAAAATACTTGTAAGCTAATGATTTCAGGTCATGAGTTTGAAAAGTTAACGTGATTGATATTTTTTTTGACTTATTTTCTTTTTCGATTTCATCATAATATTTTTTTTAAATAGATTTTATGATTTTCTTTGGTCTTTTTTTTATTAGGCTATCCCAATTGTGACTTGAATCGCAGGTTTGATGAGTTAACTCGGGTTGACTTAACCGTTGTCACCCGGGTTACAAGTTTGTCATAATCCGGGTTGACTTTGGACGGGTTTTTGTTGTTCTTTTTTTTTATCCCATTTTATCATTTCGTATTTAATTAGCTGAGTATTGAGCTACAAATTTTTTTTCTAGGTTATTATGGTCATTTTTTTGGGTGTATTTATTGTTGTTGCCTAATTTTTGTCATCTAATTAAAATAAAACCAACTTATTTGACTCACTTGAGTCTATAACCTAAGCCATATATATATATTTTTATTCTTTAAAACATGTTTATAGAACCTGAACATTGTTTTTTATGCAAAAAGAAAATCTACCCCTATGGTGTAGCGCGAGTCCACTTCTAGAAGAAAATAATCATTAATAACTTACTTTACTTTAGTATTGTGATGTTAGAAGGGGTGTTTGAGAGTGTGGTAGCGATTGTTTTTCAAAGTGCCTTTCGCTTGAAAATGCATCAAATAATTTATTATTATTATTTTTTTAAAAATATTTTTAATATCAGCACATTAAAATAATCTAAAAATATAAAAAAATTAATTTTAAACAAAAAAAATTAAAAAATTTCCTAACCCTCATTTAGAACACAATACCAAACAGGGGCTAGGTATTGTTACTTTTGCTTTGTGTTCAACTAAAAAAAAAAAAAAAGCAAAATAGCTTATGTTTTGCATTTCATTCATGGAAACATGCTTTTTATTTATTTTGCCTACAAAAATTCATCTTACAATAATTTTAAACAAACACATATTTTTTAAAACCTATTTTAAAAAATAAAACACAATTAATTTTTTTTTTCTAAACCTATTTTTTTTAAAAAATTAAATCAAAATCGCAAAAGCTACCACAATACCAAATACTAATATCAAACACTAGTAAACAAATGAACTATAGAGCTAAAAACAAAAGTAAAATGTGTGTTTGGTATTGTAGTACAAGATACCTTTTATAAATATTTTTTATTTTAAAAATAAATAAAAAATAATTTGTTTGATCATATTTTTTTTAATATGAACACATCAATTAAAAAAATAACTAATTTAATATATTTTAAAACAAAATATATTTTTTAAACAGATAAAAAATAAATACTACCGCACATGATTCTGTTATTTTTCCTCTCGCAAGGTTGATGGGTGAACAACAGGAGAGGTTGGGAATTTTTCCTTTTTAACGGGCAAAAGAAAAGAACAGTAGGTCCTGTTATTTTTCCTTTCGGATCTAACGGTAACGGTAACGGGAAGGAGGAGAAGAAACAGGGGGCGGACAAATGAGGTCCAGGCAGGAGTCCAATAATTGTGACGTTTGTCAACAAAACAAAATTCAAGTCCCATCATCGTAATTCTCTCAAAACCAGAGGTTAGTTAATAAGAACAGGAAAAAAAAGGAAGGGGGGGGGGGGGCAGAGAACGGAAAGTAGATAGAGAGAGACCAAAACGAAAGAAAAAGAAGAGAGGAAAAGAATTGACAAAAAGAGAGAGAGAGAGAGATAGAGGGAGGAAGAACCTGGAATCACATGGGCTTGTTGTAGTTGTTGTCTCTCTCTCTCTCTCTCTCTCTCTCTCTCTCTCTCTAACTTGTCACTCTCTCTCTCTCCCTCTCTCCCTCTCTCCCTTGTTCTCTTTGGTTTGCTGAGTCTTTCTTTCTTTCTTTCCTTCCCTTTGCCTTATCTATTATCGCCCCAACATCAACATGATCTCTCAGCCTAATTTCTGAAACAAAAAACACACTTGATCACCTTCATCTTTCTTTTCTTTTCTCCATCCATGGCCGAAGATAAGGTATGTTCTATCTCTGTTTTTTTTTTTTTTTTACTTCTTTTTTTCTGGGAAATTATTACATTATCCCAGGAAAAAATTCAGACATTTGAGTGTTGGCTTTGTCTTATGTTTTTGTTTTTCTAATGTTGGGTTTTAGAAGGTACGAGGTGGTTCTAAGAAGCTCTGATGCTTCTTTTTTTTTGTTTAATTCTCAGCATCCAAGCAGGTTTTCTCTTGCATTATTGTATGGATTTTTTAAGATCTGGGTTTTCTTTATTTTCCTGCGTTTTCTCAGCTATCATCCTTTTTTTTTGTTTTTAACAAAAAAAATCTTTTAGCTTCTTTGATGAGTGGAAATAGTTCTGTTAGAATAGATCTAGATGGTGAGCTCATACCATATAATTTGTATTTTTCTTATCATTTCTCCTTCTTCGTCATGCTCCAGGATCACTGTTTCCTCTAGCTATGCAATTGTTTTTTTTTTTTTCTTTTATAAAGCTCAATTATAGTTTTCATATAGATCCAAGATCTCTGATTTCCATGTTTTCTTTTGTAGGAAATGAATGCCCGTGTTGCTGATGGGAACGATCCAGTCACCGGTCATATAATTTCGACAACAATTGGCGGTAAAAACGGAGAGCCAAAGCAGGTAATCATTCTTGGTGATACCTTTTTATTTACGCTTCTGTTTTTTATGGTTGTTCCATCATATACCGTGTTTATGATATGGTGTTGAAGAATGAACATATGATTAATGTTTTTGTTTGTGCAGACCATCAGTTACATGGCGGAGCGGGTTGTGGGAACAGGGTCGTTTGGTATAGTCTTCCAGGTATCCAAATGTGCTCATCTGTTGGAGGTATTGGCGATTATGTACGCTTCCACAAATTGATCTATCTCTTGTTGTAGGCAAAATGTTTGGAATCTGGGGAGACGGTGGCGATAAAAAAAGTTTTGCAAGACAGAAGATATAAGAACCGAGAATTGCAGTTAATGCGAGTGATGGATCATCCTAATGTTATTTCGTTGAAGCACTGTTTCTTTTCTACAACAGATAACAATGAGCTTTTTCTTAACTTGGTTATGGAGTATGTTCCCGAGAGCATGTATAGGGTTTTGAAGCATTACAGCAATGCAAAACAAGCAATGCCACTTATCTATGTGAAACTTTACATGTACCAGGTATTGCATCAGAAGTTGATTTGTTGCCTGTAATCCTTATGATATTAATGACTGGACCTTTTTTTGTCCAGATTTTTAGGGGACTGGCTTATATCCACACTGTTCCTAGAGTTTGCCATCGGGATTTAAAGCCCCAAAATCTCTTGGTATGCTTCTATACTGTTAAATGAATGTTAAAAGATGTTAGCTGTTATCTGAAGTCATTCGTGGCTGTCTACAGGTTGATCCTCTTACTCACCAGGTTAAGCTTTGTGATTTTGGAAGTGCAAAAGTGCTGGTATTCTAACTTTCTTCTAGTTTGCATTTCCTTATCTTTGCATTGTGTGACTGCAACTCTTAAGCTCAAGGCAGTCTGTAGTGTTTTTTTTTTTTATTATTTATTTATTTATTTATTTATTTGGGATATCAGCCTGGTTCTTAACCAAAAGAGACATCAATGCAGTCACTGCTAATTCATGTTCCTTCTGTCTCCAAGAAATTATAAAATTCTGAAAATGAAAATTACCTGCAACATTGATGGAATGCTTGATGCATCCTTGTTTAATTAGTTTGTTGGTAATCACAGTGCACAACATAATTTGGTTTGATATCTGCATTGCTTTAATGGCTGAGATGAGGAACTTAGTTGTTTTGGTGGACTAAATACCATTTTAGCTGCCCATCTAGTTCTGCAAGTACATGGTTGTAGCTGCTTATAATAATTGAGTGACTACTAAAGTTGAAGCTCTGTTTTTACTAAAAAGCTTCAGTTCTATTGTGATAAGATCTGATTATTTTGCTTATTCTTTTTCAATACATTGACAATCAAGGTTCCTGTGAATAGGTCAAAGGTGAAGCTAATATATCATACATATGTTCCCGATTTTATCGGGCTCCAGAACTTATATTTGGTGCCACAGAATACACGACATCAATTGATATATGGTCTGCTGGTTGTGTCCTTGCTGAGCTGCTTCTTGGCCAAGTAAGCAGTTTCTCCTTGCATTTTAAAATTGCTCCGTTTGACAATATTCCAAATTATAATTTTTACTTGACTGCTGGCCATTTGAATGCTTTTACAGCCACTGTTTTCAGGAGAAAATGCTGTGGACCAACTTGTAGAAATTATCAAGGTATGTTTTGCTTATGGGTGCTTTAACTAATGCAATTCATATGATCACGAGCCAACTTCTTACATACTGTTTTACAGGTTCTTGGCACTCCAACAAGAGAAGAAATTCGCTGTATGAACCCGAATTATACTGATTTTCGGTTTCCACAGATAAAGGCGCACCCATGGCACAAGGTATGCTTTCAGTTACTTTTTGTGAACAACCGAGGTGTTTTTTTTTTTGTATTTCCTTTTCTCATACAGCTAAAATATTATGTATTCTCTTTCAACGAAAAAGTTGGTGATCATTGAAGCACCATAATTTTCCTTGTATAATTTGATTTATAGCAGATTTTCATTCAATTTTTCGTTGTTTTAGGTTTTCCACAAGAGAATGCCTCCAGAAGCAATTGATCTTGCATCACGGCTGCTGCAATACTCACCAAGTCTCCGTTGTACAGCGGTGAGTTCAATTTCTTGCCCTTTCCTTGTATTTTTTTGCTCTCGACCTTTCTTCTTCCCTTGCATAGATGTGTAGGATTCATGTTGCATATGGCAACTCCATGACAAATTTATCTTGTGAATAGCCGCCTGCAGTAAATTTTTAGCCATTAGTTTTTCTTTTAAGGAATCACAAATTTTGATGGCACTTTCTTTGTTCTGCTTGAGATGTAAGTTTGTCCACTGAAATTTGACAATTTACTTTTGGATCACAGTTGGAAGCATGTGCACATCCCTTCTTTGATGAACTCCGAGAACCGAATGCTCGCCTACCAAATGGCCGCCCTTTACCAGCACTCTTCAACTTTAAACAGGAGGTATGTCTATGCTCGGATTTTTTTCCCCCTCATCTTTGCCTAATTAGAAAAGTAATATGCGAGGATTTCATATGTAAGATGGAGTATGTTGTTAGTTGTGTGATTGGTTGTTTCTCTTTTTATTTGCAATTATTGTATTTTGTCATCTAATTCTTGTCTATGCAACTAGCCGTGGTAATTCTAATTGTTCACTCAACTTTATTGTTTCTGTTACAGTTAAATGGGGCTTCTCCTGAGCTTGTTAACAAGTTGATACCGGATCATGTGAAACGACAAATGGGTTTAAATTTAATGCACCTGGCTGGGACATGAGCAGTGAAGTGGTATGGGATTTGATATCTGGCAGTTATTTCTGTGATACAAAAGGGGGGAGTGCTATTTGTGTTTTGATCATCATGAGGTCTGACCAGCAACAATTATCTCTACCAGGATACCTAAAGGATCAGGCGGCTTGATAGCTGTACTTTCTTCATGTTTTCTCCTCCCACATTGTTTCTCCCATATCCCATCCCCTTTTGTCAAATTCCTTTTTGTTAATGTACATGTTTGATAGTAAAGATAGCCTGAGTTGCACTTATCAGATAGCTACTAGCAAGAGGTAAAAGGTGAAGTGTTCATCCATATAGCTAGGAAGAAGGCCCCAAATAGGAAGAAGGCAGAAAAGCGGTGGTGGGTGCTGGATGCGGGGGATTGTTTTTTTACTTGCCTGTGTTGTTTCCAATTAGCTTTTGGTGATTTGTGGTGGCTGACTTAAATTAATCTCAGACAATTGTCATCACTCCCTGTTTGTGCAGAAGTAATGCTATTGCGTTCTCTTGTAGCAACTGTACTTGCACCAACGTTGTACTTCGACTTCAGATTTAATACTGGCATGTTTGTGTACATCACATGTTTCTGTTTGTTTGAACCAAAGTTCAGTTCTTTAGTTTTGCAAATCTGAACCTCAACATGTTTTAATCGCAGACAATTGTCATCACATGTTCTAGCTTTATGATGTTCCAGCTGCAAGAATTTATCTGAGTCGATGCAGAAAATCATCGGGGTTTGATGATTTGTGAAGAAGATTGCTTCAGGAAGGTGTAAGTTGAGCTTAGGGTTGATTGCTGGTGATGTTTGGAGAGGTGGGCTACTGATTATCAACAAACAAAACATTTCTGTAGCCTGTAATTTTTACGAAAGCATTACTCAAGCCTGGGAGCTATGCACGTATGTTAACCATCCTCCCTGTCGGCTCACTTTCCTTTCTGAAGCAGAAATGTTGTTTGTGATCAAAATATCCGCACAAAGCGACAAGGCGTGGGAGAGCGGAACTTTGGATTCTTTCACTAACGGAGGAGTTGATATGTATATATGAAAGATTGTACGCGGAGATTTTTTTTTTTTTAAGTATTTTTATATATAAAAAAACATTTGAATTGTAAATTGAAAAATTCATCGATTCATGAAATAAATCAAAAACTATATATTAATAAATAAAATAATATTAATGATAATTAAAAAAAAATAAAAAAACAAGTATATATTAAGATATTTAATTTTTAAAAACAGAATATTGTTTACTAAATTTATTTATTCAATTAAATGATATTAAAAATAGAAACATATTAAATTGATTAAATAAAATAAGTAAAAATATTATGAGATTGCATATATAAAAAAATTATCTAAAAATTTTTATTGTAAAAAATAAAGTTAAATCTTTTAGAAATTTAAACATGCACGACATCTTTAGAAAACAATCTCAATCTAAAAAAAGTTAAATAAACTAAAACAATATGCAATCTCAATTTTAAAAAAGTTAAATAAGTTAAAAAAATCACAGATAAGTGATATTAATTAAAACATAAATTTAAAAGTTATTTAAAAAAAAGATATATCAATAAAGATATCAGTAGAAAAAGCAATATTAGAAAAAAAATTAATAGCTCGGTTATTATGGCTTAACTCGTCAAACCTGTGATCCAGATCATAAACTCAACTGGATTCAATAATTTTTTTCCCTCAAATTTATATTCAACATAAAAAAGAAGAAAAAGGCAAAAAAAAAAAAACACAGACTGACGGTTTTATGGCTTAGCACATCTAGGACACTACAATTGAAGGCCTAGGATCATTGCACACATACATGCGCTTTAAAAACAAGAGAAAAGGGCCATAGAGAGCACATATTGGTGAGCCTATGGCCCAGCATGCCTTGGGCACTGCAATGAAGAGCCTAGGATCACTGGCAGACCTAGACTTATTTTTATTTTTTAAAAGAATTCTTAAAGGGACGAACCACAAGTTTTTTGGAAAAAAAAAGATGGTGACATGTCGCCTGCCAAGACAGATGACTTGTCATTTATAAGCCCAGATTCTAGTTACCATTGTAGTAATCAAAAAATCGAAGCAACTAGTTTTTTGGCAAAAAAACCCAAATTTGAAGCTATTAGAACCCAAAAACACCTTACAAACAGTCTTATAACATCCACAAACCATTCCATCAACTCCAAATACTAAAAAAAAAAAGGTCAAAAAATCTAAAATCAAATCGATTTAGTTTTGACTTTCTCAGCTCAGATTTAGTTTTTCATGCAACATCAAGGCTCTAACACAACCACCATGAATCCTCTTTATCTTATGGAACTTATGGACACTAACAAAACCTATTTTAGTGTATGGAAATGGAGTGAACGATGACTTTATTTCTTATTGTTGAAATCTGGCAACCTTCTCTCTCTCATCTCTCCAACCAGGGACTTAAATATTATACAAATGAACTTGTGTACCAAAATTGATTTTTTAAAATTTATAGGAATCTAAATTGTATAAATTGCATTATTTTAAAAGATTGAGGACCTAGATGTATTTTTCATTTAATTTCTGGCATGCCACCCATGTTTGAAACTTTTTTTATTTTGGTCCCTCTTATTTCAATTTCACTATTAACTAAGAATTCAAAAACAATTGACATTAATTAAGATTAAATTATACAAAATAAAACTTTGAGGACCGGAATGAATTATTAAAAAATAAATAGTAAGTCCACAATGTTGTGTGTGTGAATAATGATTAGTTATAGGAAAAACCTCATGCCTTTTAGTTTATAGTTAATGTGAAGGCTTGGCCTAAAAAGTATTAGAAGAATAAAAGAAGAGAAATTGAAAATGAGTTTTTATATTATTGCTTGAAAATCATGAGATTACAATTGTATATATATAATGTTATTGATTAGCTAACTAACCTTCTTGCCATTTATTCATTGTAACTAACTCCTCCTTACTATTTCTAATAGACTATTAACATATTATCCACGTGGCAATTATAATTCTAGTTATGCTTCTTTCTCTTTTTGGAATAACGACTTATTGTCTTTTTTATTTAACATGTTTTCTTTATGCTTCGTGTCAAAATTATAACAATGCTATTCCTTTTAATTGATTCTTGTCCTCGAGAATTTGTATTGAACTCAAGGATTTTGATATTAATTTCTTTAAAATGTTTTCACGTTGCATCTTTTAAAAATAGGTTTGACCATTAAATCATATCAGGTATTGCTGCTTTGTTTCATTTTTTTCATTATCTTTCTATCCAATACTATAAAATGAGAAACCTTCACTCTTCCACCTTTATCAATTACTAGTAATCTGGCAGACACTACATCTCTTTCTCATTTTTTCTCAAGTAGAGAGACATGAAATGCATGATGTATTAAGCTTCTCTCAAGCAATTTCATTTTGTAGGCTACTACTCTTACCTTTTTAACTTTTTATAAGGTTTGTAGTACTGTGGATTGAGTTTGAAGTTCTTCTTTAAAGCCACATTACCTTGCTTGTGTGGTTGTAACTTCAAAAACACCTAATCACCTTATATGAACTCTCTTTCAATCCTACCTTTATCAATCTTCTATTTTATCATGTGCTTGGTTATTGCCGACTGCTTTTTAACATTTTATCCATGTTAACTTGTCTTTTCATTAACTCTTCCACAATAGCTACTAAGGTAGATTCCTGATTAACCATTGCTTTGTTTAGAAAATAGTAACCATATAGAGTTTGGAAAGGACTCGTTCTTATGGCTGAATGACAACTACTGTTGTACCATCAATGCCTAAAAATACCATCTCTTAAGATTAAGCGTAGTCATGCACCTAAGATAGATCTCTAAGAATTGATACACCCTTTCAAATTGCTCATATGTTTAAAGGTGATACGATGCGCTCATTAATAATTGAAATCCTAGCTTTTTAAACAGTTCTTTCTAGAAATATATTGGTGAGAACTTTGTCTCTATCAGTAACAATTATTGCAAACAATCCATGAATCTTATATAAGTGATCTAAGAACAATTGAGCCACATCCTATGATTTGAAGGGATAAGTTAAAGCTATAAAATGCCTGTGCTTAGTAAACTTTCAACCTTTACCATAATAGTATTCTTTCCTTTAGACTTGGGCAATCTTTCCACAAAGCCCATGTTTATAGTTTTCCATGTACCATTGGGAATTAATAATGGTTGAAATAACCTTGGATAAGCTACTTTTAATCTTAGTTTGTTTCCACACATTATATTTTTCTACAAACTATTTCATCATCTTTTTCATAGCAGGCTAGTAAAAATTAGCCTCTAGCCTTTTATATGAATTATGAATTCTAGCATGTCCACTTGTATAGGAATCATATATGGCCTTAACTAGTTTTTCCTTTAATTCTCCCTTTTGTCCCATAACTATTATGCATTTATACCTTAAAACTTCATCTTCGTAAATGTAC
Organism: Populus tomentosa; assembly: GCA_018804465.1. NCBI lineage: Eukaryota > Viridiplantae > Streptophyta > Magnoliopsida > Malpighiales > Salicaceae > Populus > Populus tomentosa. Next base: position 5,989,744 of record CM031989.1, read on the forward strand.
TTATGCATTTATTAGCATCAGTCATTTTACTAACAATGATCCCATACAACAATGGAACACCTTTATATATTTTATAGACCTCCTCGTACCAAACTGACAAAACTTTGATTATTGCTCCAAAATTACTAACTTTTTTAATATGAAATTCATTATAGCTTCTCCTAGAAAGAGCATATGTGGCAATATTTTCCTTGCCCTTCATGTTTAAAATATAATATCTCAATCCCAACAACCTATACTTTTTATTTTTATTATAAAGTATGAAATTTTTAATCCAAAAAATACTTTAGGTTTTTATGAATTTTTCTTACTCTAGATAATTCCTTCATTTCTCAAGTACCATTAAGATTCTCAAGTATTCTTTTTCATAGATGGATATCTCTATATGTTTAGAACTCAATGCCTTATTAAAGAAGGCTAAAAGGCATACTCTTCTGGCTCAACACTACTCCCAATCTAAAATCACAAACATCAATTTTTAAGATAAAAGTCTTATTGAAATGAGTCAAAACATCGGAGCTTTATAGAATGCCTTTTTAAATTGCTCAAAAGCTTTTTGAGCCTTTTCACTCCATCTAAAATTATTTTTCATTAGCAAATTTGTTAATGGCCTTTTAATAATCCCAAATTGTTTGATAAACTTCTTATAGTAGCTAACAAGACTTAGGAATCCTCTAAGCTCTTTTTAAGGAATGTGGTATAATCCAATCCTTCACTGATTTTATATTTTTACTATTAGTTGCAACAAGTCCTTCTACTAAATCGCATGCCTCAAATACTCCATCTAATATTCACTTGCACATTTGAACTTCTTTTCATATAATTTGTTAGCACTTGAAGGTTCTAATATATGTCTCAAATGATTAACATGAAATTCATAAGTAGATCTATAAAACAATATGTCATAAAAAATACTAAGATAAACTTCCTAAAAAATGGTTCTAATATGTTATTCATCAATGCTTGAAAAGTAGCAGAAGCATTTATCATCTCAAATGGCATTACTCTGAACTTGTAATGCCTTGAAGAGTTCTGAATGCAGTCTTGTCATTATCTTCTTTATTCATTCTTACTTGATGATATATATATATATATATACACACACAAGTGTAGTCTGGAGAAGAATCTAAAACCAGACAATTCATCCAAAAGATCATTAATGAGAGGGATTAAAAACTTGTTCTTGATAGTTAAGTCATTGAGTTTCTTATAGTCCATGTAAGATCTCCATGTATTGTCTTTCTTCTTCACAAGCAACATTGGTGAAGCAAATGGATTGCTATTGTGTTGAATTATTTCATTTGTAAGCATCACTTTCACCAATTTCTCTGTCTCTTTTTTGTGTATAAAGGAAATTTTATAAGGTTTGATGTTCTTAGATTGTGATCTTGGCTTTAAAGGAATCTTATAATCAAACTTCGTAAGAGGAGGCAAAGTCCCTTGATCCTTAAATACTACTTTAAGCTCCTCTTACAATGTTTTAATATCTACAGTTTCTATTGATTTCCTTGATTATTCAATTACTTCTAAGGAAAAAGTATTGTTTAACAAATCCAAACAAGTTATCCAGTTTTTTATACCTTTCCTATTGTTTTTCATTTGCAATCCTGTTTCTTTAGTAATGCCCTTCAATTTTATTGTTTTGCCTTTCTTTTTAAAAGATAACTTCATCTTAATAAAATCAATTAGTATTGGCAAACATACTTTTAATCATTGTACTCCCAATACTATATAACATCTGCCTAGTTTGAGTATCCTTAAGTATACATTGAATTCATAACCATGCATGAACCAAGTGAATCAATGATTTTATGCATCGCATAACATGACATTTCCATTTGCCACTATGACTACCAATAAAATGGTCTTTCTAACAACAACTTCCTATCATTTAATTACATATTCACCAATGAAACTATGAGTACTTCTAACATTAATTATGATTATAAGATCTTTTTCTCTACAACGACCTCTAATACTAATTGTATCACAAGCATAACTCTTAACTATGACATTTAATGATAATCAAACTTATTAAATTAATGAATCTAAATGTTTTTATATGATTAATACTAGTTATTCAAAAAATTTAATTGAATGATATAGATTGATTTTCTGTTATGATAAATTGATGAAATTATAGTTGACTCGATAGCTGTTTCAGCAGCTGTGATAGATAAAACAAAAATTAATAAAATATTTCCTATCCTTTAATTTAATCTTGTTGTTTTTTTTATCATCATTCCCCATTTCTTCTTCAACTTCCTTAGATTCATTTTTTCCTTTTTTCATTCCTATCATTTGTAGTTTTTTTATTATCTCCACCATAAATCGTTGTCTAAAATCTTTTTCTTTGCTTATACAACTTATTATAAGGATGTTTTCAAGATTCATTCCTCAAATGATATATATATACAGGTGAGAGTGTCTTATTTTGTTTGATTTACATTTATTTTTTATTTTTTTAAATTTTTTTGGTTATTCTTAACTATTTTTTTTTGTTTATTTACATAAATAATTATCAATTTATTTAATAAGATACTTGCATAAATTTTTTAATTTATACTTTAATTTTTTTATATAAAAAAATATATTGAAACAATATGTATACCAAATATTTTTTTTTAAAAAAAATTACAAAATGCAACAGAACATGAGTCAGAGAACTAGCATATATATATTTGCCGTTGTTGATCATCCTTTGTTACGAAACGTTGGCGTTTCAAATTTGCCCCCGACATAATCCCAAGTACATGTATTTTCGCGCCAGAGCGAGGGCTCCTAGGTCACAAACTCAAAAACAAATATATATATATATATATATATATATATATATATATATATATATAAAAGGACAGCTGGTGTGGATTAAACTGAGTCGATGAAACAGGTCTCAACGGCCATGACTTATTGTATTATATATTTATTTTTATTAATAAAGAAAAATATCGAAGGACTGTTCATGTAGATTAATCAATTTAATGATTAGCTCTAGTATAAGATGGAAAGGAGGGAGACAAGGGGAGCGCCCCTGTTTTGTCCGAATCTCGAGGTTGTCCAAACCATATCGGAGCCATTCTTCTCGTCTTTCACGATCTTCCATCACGCCAATAAAAGAAATCACGTTTCTTTTTTTATTGTATTATATATTTATCATTTCCCTTCTTACCTGTAGAAATTAGAAAGATTAAATAAAATATAGAGGGGTAGTCAGCTGCTAGCAGGTAGGCGTTTGACTCCAGGACATGAAGACAGCACCCGAATCCAATTAGTCCTTTTATCGGCCCTTTCCTTTACTCCTGTCAGAAAAAGTAGGGCAGTGGTGGTTGGCTTCCTCATCGGGACAGAAAGTAACATGGCGGCCATTTTGTTCCGTGCCTTTTTAGTAATATTTTGGGTGCGTTTAACTCAAGCAACCGATGCTCTTCTTTCTCCAAAAGGTGTTAACTATGAAGGTATGACCTTCGAACTCCATTTTCAATTCAAAATGATCCAGCGTTGCACTTCCATGGAAGTTTGTTACTATTAGTTTGTGTTTCATTTCTATCTTTTTTTTTTTTTTTACTTTGTGGGTTTCTGAATTCAGTGGCAGCATTGATGGCTGTGAAGAGAGAAATGAGAGATGGGACAGGTGCAATGAATGGTTGGGATTTGAACTCTGTTGATCCTTGCACTTGGAATATGATTAGTTGCTCTATTGAAGGCTTCGTCATCTCCCTGTAAGTGAGGAGCCTTTTTTTTTTTTTGGTTTAGTAATAAAATTTTCGTATTTTTAATATTTTTATTCTGGATATTGTTGTTGCTAGTGAAATGGTTAGTGTGGGATTATCAGGAACTCTTTCGCCTGGCATTGGGAATTTGATTCACCTAAGGACAATGTGAGCTGCTACTTCTTTCTTTCTCAGAGTTCTTCACTCGATTGGTACATGGATGTTTCTGCTATTAATTGTTTGTTTCTGGGTATAAGCTAACAATTGGATGGTCTTATGGCTATTAAAAAATTGCTGTTATGACGATTACTATTAACTGGTCTGACTCAATTTGCCAGGTAGGAAATCCAAATAGGAAATTTGAAAATCTTTTCTGTTTGTAATAATTTATGAGCCTTGGTATTGTAAAACCATGCTATTCGTTTGAGTTCGTTGATAGTTTATCCAGAATGATGTTCTTTTTTGTTCCGGTTACCTGACATAAATGCAACCGATTGAAGTCTTGATATTGTCTTTTGCATTAGCTATCTAATGTTCATGATCTGTACTTGCAGGCTATTACAGAACAATCATTTATCTGGTCCCATTCCAGAAGAGATAGGAAAGCTTTCAGAGCTTCAAACGCTTGACCTCTCAGGTAACCAGTTCGGTGGTGGTATTCCGAGCTCTTTGGGCTTTCTGACCCATCTAAGTTACTTGTGAGTTTTGCTTGACCTCAACACATGGCATTTATATTCCTGTTGGTTTCCTGTCATGTTTCTTCTGGTAGTTCGTGTGTGCTATTTAACATGCAAACTTTTCCAGGCGACTCAGCAAAAACAATTTATCTGGACAGATTCCAAGGCTGGTGGCCAATCTTACTGGACTTTCATTCTTGTATGTGGTCCGCACTTGTCAACTATATTTCCTCATACAGTTTATGTAAATCTAACTTTTCTTCCAAATTCTTGGCAGGGATTTATCATTTAACAATCTTAGTGGTCCAACTCCAAAGATATTAGCTAAAGGTTACAGGTGAGATCTTGCTTAGAACTGTATTTATGAAAAAATGTTATTTTGTTGATTCTTAAATTCCTCTTTTTTTGCCTGTGATTTTTTTTAGAAGTTTTGACTGAAAATTGTGCATTTATTGCTCATTTAGGAACCTTAGGTGGTTCTGGGCTAGCATTGATCCAGTATAATGGATCTTTGCAGACTAAGATTTATTATCTGATATAGTTGAGCTTGCTAAATGCTTGCAATTGGCAAGTAAATTGTTTGAAATGCTGGTTTCATTTTCTACTGCTGTTTCCTTTTCATCACAGTGTTAGAAACTTCTCGTGGAAGGAAAAAAAATTCAATATCTGCTTGCAATGGTTGGATGGGAGTTGATAACTTTGAGTCTCAATAATGTTTACCTTCTGTTTGCAGCCATTTGATAGTGTGCATGTTTATTGCAGTATTACAGGGAATAGCTATCTTTGCACTTCCTCACATGCACAAAATTGCATGGGTATCTTGAAGCCAGTGAACAGTAATGCACTCTAACCAGTTAAATAGTTCTGTTAAAGAGATGGACTTTAAAAATGTGACTACAAATTCTTGATGTCCTGCTTGCAGAGACAGTTTCATCTGAGCAAGCCAGCAGTCATCATCGGTGGGTGCTCTCTGTTGCCATAGGTATCAGCTCCACCTTTGTGATTTCTGTAATGCTGCTTGTCTGTTGGGTGCATTGTTATAGATCTCGTCTACTCTTCACATCATATGGTACTTCCAAACTGAGATGCTTTTGTAAATTTCCTAAATGAAAATAGATCATGAAAAGCAATGTGATTAATTGTGATCATTCCATTTTGCAGTGCAGCAAGATTATGAATTTGATATTGGTCATTTGAAGAGGTTTTCGTTCCGTGAACTACAAATTGCTACAAGCAACTTTAGTCCAAAAAATATCTTAGGGCAAGGTGGATATGGAGTGGTTTACAAAGGATGTCTCCCAAATAAAACCTTCATTGCAGTTAAAAGGCTGAAGGATCCAAATTTTGCCGGAGAAGTGCAGTTTCAAACTGAAGTGGAAATGATTGGCTTGGCTCTACATCGAAACCTCTTAAATCTATATGGATTCTGTATGACACCTGATGAGAGGTTGCTTGTTTATCCTTATATGCCAAATGGGAGTGTCGCTGACCGCCTGAGAGGTTTGTTTCATTTTACTTGTTCAAACTCTACTATTAATTCATTTGGGCAAGTAAGATTTATATTATCCTCCGGTTCTAATGGAAATGAAGGTAGTTTCTCATTAAAATTTACAGCAATAAACAGTTGGAGAAAATTTAGCATTTAAGTCCATGCTCCACAATAGTTCTTTGAAGAAACTGTTTTCTTTCTTTTTTGCAGCTTAAAATGATCTTCTTATCCCTCATCCAATGTATCTCAGATTGTGATCATGACCTCAAATGCTCATGTTTTGGTTCTTCAACTAGAAAATCATGCCAAGTCTTTCGCTAGTTATATTCTTGTTAGATAATGATATAAATCATATCTTGGGACCTTGCTTAATAGTTTAAGTTTTTAGGTTGAGATGGTTCTTTGACATAGTATCAGAGCCTTAATTACCAAGTGGTTATGGGTTCGAATTTCACCATCCCTATTTATTTGATAAAAATCAAGCACATGGTAATACGAGCCTGAGCAAGTTTCAAGTTTAAAGAGCTTTCATTTAAGAGGGTGTGTTAGATAATACTATAAATCATATCTTGGAACCTCACCTAATAACTTAAGCTATTGGGTTGAAATGGTTCTTTGACAATTCTAAGCTTTTTTTAATACCATTTCTACAAGATTTTAGTAAATTTTGTGGCTGCATCTTTATATTGAATGTTGAATAGTGTTGGTGATTGGTCAATAAACAAGCTCTTATTCACTGTTGTTGTTCAAACTGTTTTTATATTTCTCTTTGTTACTTAAACCAAAATGAAACCAATTAGAGGTGGTGAATTTGGTTCTATTACTTTATTATTCGCACAATTTTCCTTTGCAGAGACTTGTCGAGAAAAACCATCTTTGGATTGGAACAGACGGATACACATTGCCCTAGGGGCTGCTCGCGGACTTCTATACTTGCATGAACAATGCAATCCAAAGATAATTCACAGGGATGTTAAAGCTGCAAACATTTTGCTTGATGAAGGTTTTGAAGCTGTAGTTGGGGATTTTGGTCTTGCTAAGTTGTTGGATCTTAGAGATTCACATGTCACTACTGCAGTGCGGGGGACTGTAGGACACATTGCACCTGAGTATCTTTCAACTGGGCAATCATCTGAGAAAACTGATGTTTTTGGATTTGGCATACTACTTTTGGAACTCATAACAGGGCAAAAGGCATTAGATGCTGGAAATGGTCACGTTCAGAAGAGAATGATTCTTGACTGGGTAAGTTATTTCTCTGCATTGTACTCTATCACTGAATTTACAATTTACAAGCATCTCGCTCTTCCATTTGTGTATTGAGGTAATGGAAGCCTGTATTCCAGTTGATCTATGATTGTGGCTGTAATTGTACCTAATCATAATATCCATAACTCAAATGTTTAATTGCTGTGATAGGTAGCATCAAACTGTAGAAGGTGTCTGAAATTGAAATCAAAGAATGATTGCCAAAAACCTGAATATTCTAAAATCAAATGTGCAAATTGTGTAGAGATATCTAGTCATGCCTCATTCTCCAGGCATTTGCTGGAAATTATACTACTCGCTTGTTTTGGGCTGCTTTGCCTTTAATTGCTAGTGTCATGTTGAGGAATGTGTCTTTTATACCCGCTTAATAAATTCTCAAGGATGGAGGATTACCTTGGCTATCAACTGATTTAGGTCACTTGTAAATTACCTGTAACATACATCGTCTAGCTATATGATTACTTTCTGGTGACTGGAAACTATAAATTATTTTCATCTTAACTGCTATTTCAAGATAACCCCAATACTGAATTATAATCCACCATATGTTCTCATAATGTGCTGCATTAAATATAATTTTGTAAATGGTGGTTGAATTATACAGGTTAGAACTTTGAATGAGGAGAAGAGGTTGGAAGTGCTAGTGGATAGGGATCTGAAGGGATGTTTTGATGCGTTGGAGCTGGAAAAAGCTGTGGAGCTGGCTCTGAAGTGTACTCAGTCACATCCTAACCTTCGGCCAAAGATGTCAGAAGTCTTGAAGGTCCTGGAAGGTCTTGTTGGGCAGTTAGCTATGGAAGAATCACAAGGAGCACCTAATATTGGTGAGGTAAGGGCATGCAGTTTCTCGAGGCATGATAGAGATGTTCAAGAGGATTCTTCTTTCATCATTGAAGCAATGGAGCTTTCAGGACCCCGGTGACCAAGTACAGTTTTCCTTTCCTGACATCAGTGCAAATTATTTTTTTCTTTTAGCATGAGTTAGTCTAATTTTCCCTTTCTGAATTCAACTGTAAATGAGTTTTGCATTTAGTAGGACGCTATTTTACATATAAAAATATGTTCTTTTATTCTCTGCATTTTGCAGTGGGGATTGGGTTGGTCAGAAGGGAGCCAAAATGTTCTTAAATTTGGTTTGTGGATATTGAGATAAACCTGGGTCGGTGATAGGTCCCTCAGTTGAAAACAATTAGCAGAACCTGTCACAAACTGAGCACTTCCTTGTAACTGGGATATGCTCATGTCCAATTCGAAAGTCTAAACATAGGTGGGTTCAACCTCGTACTTGTTTCTCTACAGAAGATGTGAAAGTCTTATGTTTATCCTATCATGGAAATACTGCACCTCGTGATTATCATAGACAGAAACTTCAAACAATACACTCCAAATTGTCTTCAGAGCCATTAATTTTCATGAAGAGCACGCCTCCAGCTTCCATGCACACACATGGCATGCAAATACAACTTCCGATTGCATGGCTAGGCTAGAAATGACAAAATTAAATGACATCCACTCTTGCTGATGATCCTCCACGCCCTGATTAATGACTAGCTGTCAATGCACATGCCATCTCTACAATTTTCTGCTAGGCCATTGGCTTGTCCTCATAATTGAAGGCTGCTACGTCTACAACCTGGCTGGCACCTATCAGTAGGCCCTACTGTCCTTTGCTTATGGTGAAGGGAATCTGGTCATCTTCGTGCACAAGCAGGGAGGGGTTCATCTGGGACTTCACATGCTGAAATGAAAATGCACTTGTGATGATGCCCTATTGCCCTGGGTCCAAACGCCACCAGTCGTCGCATTGAAAGGATACATGGTAATTATATAGATTTTGACCTCGAACGCCCCAAGTATCACTCAAGTTTTGTCCTGGTTCTGCACTCTTCTTTAATCATGTCGATGGTTAGTACCCACCTCTATCTCCATGGTTTCACCTTCGGACTTTCAAGCAATGGTTGGTCCTTCAATCGCGCAGATGGGGCAACAGAGGGTCCAGAACCTTAAATGTTCGAAGCTAATTGGGTGGAACTTCCAGAACTCAAGTATACCTACCCTAGGTGAACATTAACTCATTGATTTATTTATTTATACAGCAGTAGCAAATGAGAGAGGACTTTTGTTCTTGATTCGTTTCCAGCATCCAGTTCTTTATTAAAGTAAAAGAAAAGAACAAAAGAAAGGGTGGCACATGGCATGCACGTAAAGAATATTTCGATGCTCTCCATGGAAGAAACCTGGGAGGGAGTGTGATAGTGATACCAACTCCTGTAAGCAGGACAGCATCTATGGAAAACGATGGCAAGCTTTTCATCACCTGAGCATCCCTGGCCGCCTCAGTTTTTGGTTCTTGGATTGCTCGAGACAGCAGCTTCCCCGCTTTGCCCCTTCAAAACGTCACGTTTGGATTCATACGCTCAGAACATAACATTAATTAATTCTTTGCGTGTCTTCTGTTGTTTCCAATCTGTCATTTATTTTTGCTCAATTCAAATTACATGAAAGATTATATCATTTACGTTTCAGTGTCCTCTTTTTCCACACCTTTAGCAATTTGAGGCATTTTATTTTACGTAATTTTGTACGTCAAAGATACTTTTTAGTATTTTTATGTGAGTAACTGTTGATATAAATAAAAAAAAATTGTGGATATATATATAATGAAAATCCTACTAATTCATGTACAGTAAGGTAGATAGTTACAAAAACAGAAAACTAAATTAAATAAGTTTTTTACCGTGACCCTGGACCAAAAAAAAAAAATTGTGGATTGAAATGGTACAAATATGATTTTGTTCTTGTCAAAAGAATGATTAAGCTGGAGATATCTTACAATTGATCCGGATAAAATGGTCCACACATGTTTTTGTTAAAGTATAATGACTTTTTTTTGCCCCCAGAAGCAAAAAAAATCTTTGGGTGAGTGGCTTTTTTGTTTTTTTTTTTTTTGTTATATATATATATATATAATGAACAGTAGAATTATGGTCATGCTTTGGAAGAGAAAAAAAATATACATGCACAGTGAGGCTTTTTTTTTTTTTTTTTTTTTACAGTAAAATAAGGGAATTAACCTTTCAATTTGATAAAAAAGATTGTTTGTGAGGATGTTTTGGTTTTTTTCAACCGAATTGTTGTTATTTTAAGGTTTTGTCGAGACAACTTAATGATTTTAAGTTTTAAATATTATTTAAAAAAGTTATTGATACATGTGTTTTACATCTCAGCGTATTATGGTCTCTGCACCATTCAAGTGGCGCATGAGTGTCAATGTATATGGCAAGAATATCAACAATATATGGCAATCAAATTGTAACAGAATATCTTGTATTTATTGTATTCATTATAGACTACAAATCAGGGATTATAGACTACAAATCAGGGATTATTACATGTATTTATAGGACTGAATTCTTCCTTTCAGAATCAATGAAAATACAGAGAACTTTACATTGAAATATGATAATTGTGACATGGTATCAGAGCCGGTTATTCTCTAATCTAGATCTTTTGTTCTTTTCTTAAGTCTATAGACTGAATTCATCAGTATTTGGTGATATTTTTTTTGAGATTCCTAGGATGTCTGGAGAGGCTTTTCTTACTCGATTCAATGGCAAAAACTATGCCAGTTGGGAGTTTCAGTTTCGTATGTTTGTTAAAGGGAAGGAATTATGGGGGCATCTTGATGGATCTTCACCAGCACCAACCGAACCACAGGAGCTGGGTATATGGACTACCAAGGATGCGAAAATTGTCTCCTGGATACTGGGGTCTGTTGAACCCCATATGATCAACAATCTTCGATCGTTTGGCACAGGGAAGGAGATTTGAGACTACTTCAGACGCATTTATTCCCAGAACAATTCAGCTCAAAAATTTCAGGTCGAAATGGGTATTGCCAATTACAAACAAGGTAATCTTTCAATTGAACAATTCTATACTGGATTTCTAAACCTATGGAGTGAATATACTGGCATAATCTACTCTAAAATACCGAAGGATAGTTTAGAAGCACTATACCTTGTTTATGCCGAGAGCCAGAGGGACCAGTTCTTGATGAAGCTCCGGCCAGAATTTGAGGCTGTGAGAGCTAGCTTGATCAACCGAAGTCCAGTACCCACCTTGGATGAATGTTTGGGGGAACTGTTACGGGAAGAACAACGACTCGCCACTCAACACGAGTTGACCCAGGACACTGTCACAGAGATGAATGTGGCTTACATGGCTCAAGGAAGGGGACGACAGAGGGGTGGGAGTGTGCAGTGTTTCAATTGCAAGGAGTTAGGGCATATTGCCAGAAATTGCAGTAAGAAATTCTGCAATTATTGTAAGAAGGAGGGGCATGTAATCAGGGAGTGCCGTCTGCGCCCACAGAATCGCCAAGGGTTTACTGTGCAGTCAAAATTGGGGGCTACTTCTATGGCTGCCGCAGCCGTGTCCTCACCGTTGGCACCAGAATCTTCATCGTCGGTGAGCTCTTCGTCAGGCACGATCACTCCCGAGATGGTGCAGCAGATGATCATCTCTGCCTTCTCTGCACTTGGAATTTCTGGTAATAAACTTAACATTTCTTTGGATTCGGCATATAATAAACCGTGGTTAATGGATTCGGCAGCGTCGAATCATATGACCAGCAGTGAAAATGGTTTGTGTAATGTGCGAAAATACATGGGTAATCAACATATACAGGTTGCAAATGGTGATAATCTGCCGATTTTATCAATTGGTAATTTGGGGTCTTATTTCAACAATATTTTTGTGTCACCGAAATTATCAACAAGTTTACTCTCTGTTGGTCAAATGGTAGAAAATAACTGTGAAATTCTCTTTAATCGTCATGGTTGTTGTGTGCAGGATCAAGTGTCGGGGAAGGTGATCGCGAAGGGGCCTAAAGTGGGACGTTTATTTCCAATACAATTTTCTATTCCTAGTATTAATTCTTATGCTTATTCTACTGTCATTAATAATCCTCATTTTTGGCATAAGAAATTGGGACATCCCAATTCTAATGTATTGACTCATCTTATGAAACATGGATATTTGGGGAATAAAAATTCTTTTTCCACAGAATTTTTGGACTGTAGTTCTTGCAAATTGGGTAAAAGCAAAGCATTATCATTTCCTTCACATGGTAGTCGTGCTTCTAAATGTTTTGAAATTATTCATACTGATGTATGGGGTATAAGTCCTGTTATCTCTCATGCTCAGTATAAATATTTTGTCACGTTTATTGATGATTTCAGTCGTTTCACTTGGATATATTTTCTCCGATCTAAAGCTGATGTATTCTCAACATTTCAGACTTTCGTAGTATTTGTTGAAAATCAATTTTCTGCTCATATTAAAATACTTCGTTCTGACTCCGGGGGGGAATATGTGTCCAAAGAATTTCAGGAATATCTAAAAAACAAAGGGATTCTCTCTCAAAGATCTTGTCCTTACACTCCTCAACAAAATGGACTTGCTGAGCGTAAGAATCGTCATCTTTTAGATGTTGTTCGCACTTTATTAATTGATTCTTCAGTACCTACTCGATTTTGGGTAGAAGCTCTATCCACAGCCGTTCATCTAATCAATCGTTTGCCTTCTCAAGTTCTAAACTTTGCATCTCCATACTCTATTTTATTTGGTGTTCTTCCTGAGTATGATTCTCTCCATGTTTTTGGGTGTGTTTGTTTTGTTCACTTACCATTTACTGAACGTAATAAACTCTCAGCCCAAGCTGCTCGTTGTGCTTTTCTAGGATATAGTAATTCTCATAAAGGGTTTGTATGTTATGATGCAAATGCGCATAAAATTCGTATCTCTCGAAATGTGATTTTCTTTGAAAATCAGAATTTTTTCCCGTCGTGTCCTTCTACAGAATCCACTTCTATCCAGTTTCCTACATTTGATGATGATAGTCCATCTTATATCTTTGAACGCTTTAAGCCAGGAATTGTATATCAAAGACGTCATCCACCATCCACTTTGCCCCTTCCGGACACGGAACCGACATCTGATCATTCCACTCAACTAAGACGATCAACTAGAGTTTCACGTGCCCCAAACAGGTATGGATACTCAGCAACCACTATTGATAGTACTTTTGTGCCTAAGACTTATGCGCAGGCTTGTACCCAAGAATGTTGGCAACAAGCCATGACAGAGGAACTTCAGGCTCTTCAGGATAATCACACATGGGATATTGTTTCTTGTCCTACCGGTATTAAACCTATTGGCTGCAAATGGGTATACACTATTAAATTCCAACCTGATGGATCTGTGGAACGATATAAAGCACGGTTGGTGGCTCTTGGAAATTGTCAGGCATATGGTATTAATTATGAGGAGACTTTTGCACCTGTGGCTAAAATGACTACCATACGCACCATTATGGCAATTGCTGCTTCCAAGAGATGGCCACTTCGTCAAATGGATGTAAAAAATGCATTTTTACATGGAGATCTGAAAGAGAATATTTATATGACTCCTCCTCCTGGTATGTTTACTCACCCATCTGATAAAGTCTGCTGGTTGAAACGGTCCCTGTATGGTCTAAAACAGGCACCCCGGGCATGGTTTGAAAAATTTCGCACTACTCTTCTGAAACTTAAATTTATTCAGAGCCAATATGATTCCTCTCTGTTTCTTCAGCAAACTACTACTGGTATTGTTGCTCTTCTGGTATATGTGGATGATATTATCATTACAGGATCTGACATTCCACTCATTGAGGATTTACAGCGTTCTCTTAATAGTGAGTTTCATATGAAGGATCTGGGACATCTTCACTATTTCCTTGGTCTCCAGGTGCACTCTATGTCTAATGGGATTTCTCTACATCAGCACAAATACACCCAAGAAATTCTTCTCTTGGGCGGTCTTGAATCAGGGAATAGCGTTCTTACACCTCTTGAGCTTAATTTAAAGCTTTGTCAGAATGATGGTGACCTGTTACCTGATCCCTCCATATATAGGCAATTGGTGGGCAGTTTGAATTATCTAACCATTACTCGGCCAGATATTTCTTTTGCAGTACAACAAGTCAGTCAGTTTCTACAGGCTCCTCGTCAACCTCATTTAGCTGCTGTTCGAAGAATTCTTCGCTATCTTAAAGGCACATCTGGGCGAGGATTATTTTTTCCTGCTGATAATTCATTACAATTAACAGGTTATAGTGATGCAGATTGGGCAGGGTGCATGGATACACGTCGGTCTGTTACTGGGTGGTGTATGTTTCTTGGAAATGCTTTAATTTCATGGAAAAGCAAAAAGCAAGACCGAATCTCAAAATCTTCCACAGAATCTGAGTATCGAGCTATGTCCTCCGCATGTTCTGAAATTGTGTGGCTCCAGGGTTTGCTACGTGAACTTGGTTTTCCTCAGCACACTCCTACACCTCTTCATGCTGATAACACAAGTGCTATTCAGATTGCTACTAATCCTGTGTTTCATGAACGCGCCAAACATATTGAAGTCGATTGTCACTATATTCGTGAAGCTCTTGATCATAATATTCTTACACTACCTCATATTTCCACCGAGCATCAAACCGCTGATGTCTTTACGAAGGCCTTGTCTCGGCCTCGACATCAACTCATGATTGACAAATTGATGCTTCTTGATCGACCAGCATCAATATGAGGGGGGATGTCAATGTATATGGCAAGAATATCAACAATATATGGCAACCAAATTGTAACAGAATATCTTGTATTTATTGTATTTATTATAGACTACAAATCAGGGATTATAGACTACAAATTAGGGATTATTACATGTATTTATAGGACTGAATTCTTCCTTTCAGAATCAATGAAAATACAGAGAACTTTACATTGAAATCTGATAATTGTGACAATGAGGGACCGTGTGGTGGCCAAAGTCTTGCTTTTGTCACAGCGTTGAGAGTGACGTGTCATTCTCTTTCTGGCGGTGTGTCATGTCCTCAAGGTGAAGGTCCGGTTGAGTTGCGGTGGATGTTTTTTCTTTATTCTCTATTTTGGCTTTTGATACTTTTTGAAGTTTGGATTTTTTCAATTTCATTCCTAGACATTTTATTCAATTTAATTTTTTTTATCCGATGTGATCCACCTACTTTTAATTACTCTATTTTTGTGCTTTATAATTTCGTGATTATGTTTTTTTTTTTTTTTTGTAATTTCTTCCCTTTTGATTTTATTGCATTTGTTTTATTAATTTATTTTTTGTTATCATACTTTTTATTGCTATGTTCTTATCTCTTTTTTTATTTATTTTTTTATCAATTTTTTCCCTCAACATGCAATTTCATTTGGTTTTTATCCCGTTTGGATCTTCATTCTTTCAATAACTTTTTTTTTTTTTATCCTTTTCTTAGTTTTTTTTTTCAATTTATCCCCTAATTATTTTGTTTCATTTTTTATACCATGTTTGGTTTGCACGATTTGGATTTTAAATTATTTTACGGTTGGATATTTTACATCGTTATTTTTTGTTGTTGCCTTCTAACTTGGCGGTTCTTTATTGAAAATTGATTTTTTTTTTCAAATTCATCATTTAACATTTAGTTGTTATGCCCTTAGCTTTATTGTTTTTTGTGCTTTCCTTTTTTATTGAGTTATAACGGTCACATATCCTAGATAATAGGTTAGTCAAGTTAACCATGGTTGCCTCAGGTTTTTTTCACTAGGTTTTTATTTATGAAATTGATTTTTTTTTAACAATCTCATACTTTGACATTAAATTATTGACCCTTGAGCTATATGATTTATTTTTTTATTTTTTTGTTAGGTTATCTCGAGTGTGAGTTAATCAAGTTAGCTTGTATTTTCTTACTCAATATCTTTTTATTTAACTTCGGTCCTTTTTGCTAGGTCTTTCTTTTGAAAGTCTATTTTTTTATCCCGATCTTAAGTTGCAAGTGGCGGGTCAATTGAGTTAACTTGGGTTGATTTGGATTTTTTTCCGCATTTTTTATGTCATTGTTTTTTTAATTTCATCATTTTGCTTAAATCATTTGCCTATGAGCTTTGTCGTTTTTTTGCTTCTCCTTTTGTTTTATTATTTTGAGAGCGAGTTGGTCAGGTTAACCCAGGTCAGATTGCATTTTCATTCAAAATGTTTTTTTTAATTAACTTGGGCTTTTTTTTTTGTTAGGCCCTTCTTTTGGAGGTCTAATTTTCTTTTTATCCCGATCTCATGTCGTGTGTGGCGAGTAAGTCGACTTCACCCGGTTTGACTCAGATTTTTTCCCTTGATTTTTTATGATATTTTCTTCTTAATTTTATTATTTTGCATTAAATTATTTTGCCTTGAGCTTTGCTATTCCCCCCCCCCCCACTTTTCTTATTGTATGGTTATTCCGAGAGTGGGTTAGTAAAAGTAACTCGTATTAGCTCGAGATTTTTTGATGTTTTTTTTTTATTATTATTGAACTTTGGTTCTTTTACTAGTTTATCTTTTTTAATTTTTTTTATTCCGATCTCATATTGCAGGTTGTTGGTTTGTCAAGTTATCCCAAGCTGACTGGGGTTTTCTTCTTTGATATTATATTTTTTGAAGTTTGTTTTTTTTGTTTTCATCTTTAAGATTAGATTATTAAACCTTGATCTTTACAATTTCCTTTTGTTTTTATTTTTACGGGTTCTTTTGGTCTCATTTCTCAGGCTATATTTCAGTTAATTTAACCTGGGTTGTGTCAGATTATCATCACTTGAATATCATTTTTAGCGTTGGAAAAAATTGATCCATCCCACGACGCAATATAGACCACCTATTTAGTTAACTATTTACCCCTATTCACAAAACTATATTTATTAGAACAATGATTTGCTTTTTTTTTTTCTTTACTTCTTTGGGTTTTTTTTTTTACAATAAATGTTTTTTTTTCTAATTTTATCTTTTAATATATTTGTTTTTTTATTGAATTATCACACTTTCATGGCACAAATAATAAGTTTGATGAGTTAACCCGTTTGACTCAGGGCTTTTTTAAAGTTATTTCTTTTTCAATCTCTTTTTTTAATATTGAGTTGATTAAAAGATAGACTTTATGATTTGTTTTGTTTACTTTCTATTATGTTAGTTCGGCCTCATAACACTGAAATAGTACTTAACAAGTTAACCGGAGTTAATTTAATTTTTTTTTCAATTTCATCATTCAATATTGGATTAGTTGAAAATTGAATTTCATGATTTATTTTGATTTGCTTTATATGAGGATATCTTGATCTTATGATCAAGTTCACGAGTTTTAGTATATTTAATCCTAGTTAAATCATGTCATTATTTTATTGTATTTTTAAGATATTATCTTGATCTCATAACTCATATCACAAGTCATTTAATATTGGATTTTCTTTTCATTTGGTTATCCCCGTCTCATGATCTATGTTGCGGGTTTGACTGAGTAACCTAATTGATTTAGTTATTTTTTTTAATTGACTTTTTTGTTTTACCAATTCCATCATGTAATAGTGTGTTTGATTGAAAATTAGACTTCATGATTTGTTTTGATTTGCTTTTTATTAGGTTATCTCGGCCTTATAACTCGAGAATAATGCTTAACGAGTTAATCTAGGTTGACATGGCTCATTTTTTATGTCATTTTTTTTATTAAAATTTTACAAATTTTATCATTCAACGTTAGATCTGACATGAATGATTAAGAATCGAGCTTTATAATTTGATTTGATTTGCTTTTTATAAGGTTATCTTAGTTTAATGATCAAAGTCATGGATTTGGCAGGTTAACCCAAGTTAAATTATGTTATTATTATTTTTTATACGAGGTTATCTCGGTTTGATGACCTAATTCTTAGAATTGACTCATGTTGTTTTTTTATATATACATTTTAAATTGATTTATTTTTAAATTTCATCTTTTAATATTGAATTAACTGAGAATTGAAATTTCTAATTTTTTTCAATTTGATTTCCATAAGATTATTTTGATCTTATGACCAAGGTTGTATGATTTACATGTTAACACAACTTTTCTTTTTAGGTCATTTCTTAATATATATATATTATTCTTCAATACTAAATTAATTGAGAATGAGGCTTCATAGTTTATTTTGATTTATTTTCTATGAGGTTATCATGATCTCATAATTCGAGTTGCAGATTTGACATGTTAACCGGAATTGATTTAAATCAATCTAATATGTTGTTATATTAATATTAAAAAATATTATTTTGAAAAAAATATTTAATCAAATTATGTTTTAACGAGTTTTTTAAGTATTTTTGGACCCTCATAGTTAATCGGGTAACATTAGATCCATACTCACACAATTTAAATTTCTTTCCACTAAAAAAACTATTAAAAACTTCTGAATAATTTTTTTATGTTAAAAATAAAATTGATTTGACTCGCATTATAGTGGATATTAATGATCTAGTTTAAAACTATTTAGGCATTGAACAAGAGCCCAACTCAAATATATATGATGACAAACTCAAATAAAGATTTAATTAAAAGTAGATTGGACAAAGTTTTATCAATCTTCAAATGAAAAGCTAATATAGTTTTGCAATTAAGATAAAATAATAAATGCTTTCTTTATAAGTTAATCCATAAGATGGTGGGAGCTTGTTTAGTAGTATTGTGATAATTATTGATTTTTAAAGTGTTTTTTTTTGTTTAGAAATATATTTAAATAATTTTTTTTTATTTTTAGAATTTATTTTTGACATCAACATATCAAAATAATCTAGAAACATAAAAAAATAATTTGAAGTAAAGAAAAAAATATTTTTTTTCAAAAATACTTTTAAAATACAAAAAAAAAAGGACTCATAATCAAATCATAGAATTTCCTTATCATACAATTTAAATCCAAAACAAAGTCTCAAAATAGCTAAAAATTTATTAAAAAGTATATAATTATTTACTTTTATATAAATAAAAAGATAAATTAAAAACAATAAAATAATCTAGAAAACACTCATTTAATTACTTTAATAAAATTGAATGAACCAAATATTTTAGAAATCTTTATTTGTACCTTATTAGATAGAAAATTAGGGTGCCATATCTTGAGTGGCAAGTGTATTTAGTTTCTACATTCATTTATTAATTGCGAAACATATCTCTACATCATTTAATTTTTTATTTAATTTTATCTTTATTTGTTTTGGCTTATTAGTTGGTAAGATGTTGTGCCATGGATTAATTGCGAAACATTTTTCATTAGATAGAAAGTTAAATTTCTACATTCCTCATCATTCATTTATTAATTGGGAAACATTTTTCTACATCATTTCTCTATTTTAATGAAGTTATTTGAGTTTCATTAAATAAAACACATGTTACATCAAACAAGATTAATTATAAAACATCATTTATTAATTAGAAATCTAGTTAGTAAAACCTCATATCTCTATCTACATGATTTCCTTTTTTTAAAAAAGAAAAAAAGAAAAAAGATTTTTAAAATCATGTAACATGTGATTTCTTTGATGAAACTCAAAGAACATCATTAAAATAGAGAAATGATATAGAGAAATGTTTCGCAATTAATAAATGAATGTAGAGAAATGTTCTTTGAATGAACCGAAAAAATGTAAAAAATCAGCTGACATACAAGAGATGAATAAAATAAAATAAAATAAAAATCAGTCAAAAATCAGCTTTAACAGAGAGAGAGAGAGAGAGAGGATCTCATCCCTCATTGAGTAATTACCACTTAATTATTATACTTTAACAATACATAACGTCTTCCATGCACTTTTCTTTTCCCATCAAAACTCTTTTACCTCCCACAACAAAAACACTCCCACTCCTACAGACACACAATCTGCTGTCTATACGGACAGCATTAGGCGTAAGTTGAATTTGTGAGACAACATTGTTGTTATAAAGATAGATACATAGATAGATCTCTCCTTTGTAGTAGTTTAATTATAGTTGAACTTGGAAAGTAAACGTTTTTTTTTGGTTGACACAAGACGGCAGGTTTTATCAGGGTTGAAGTTGTTAAATGGGGTAGGTAACTATCCGTGGCTTCAGTTTTCTTTACAAAGTTATCATCTTTCAGTTATATTTAGCTTGTTCAGTTCTTTGGTTGTTTTTATTTTTTTCCTGAAGATCTGTTGGTTTCTTTGGAGGTTTTGGTTTTCTTTTGTTCATCGTCTGCTACCAATAGAGATGATGTTGAATTTGTGTTGATGCCTGAGTTTGTCTATTTATAATTGCTGGTTTTTTTCGTTGGAAATCTCTTGGAGAGGTGGAGATTGTTTTGTTATGAGTAATGGATCAAGAAACACATGGAAACAAAGGATTTACTAGGAATTTGGGCCAAGTTTATCAAGGAAGGATAGAGAATGTCGGTGATTTGAGTGGAAATATGAGCAATTCGGATAGTGGGGTTGGGTCAGAGGCTATAACTGTTGTAAATTTAGGAGAGAAAGTATCTGCTGTGGTGGAAACTGAGGTTTTGAATGCGAATATCGAGGGATTGGGATTAATTGAGAGAGTGGCCAATCAGGGAGCTAGTGATGGGAAAAGAATTGGGGAGTCATCGGATGAAGGAACCTTGTCTAATTCAAGTAATAGGGTTAATGAAACTGTACTTGAGACTGCGATTGGGATGAATTCAGGGGTGACTTCAAGTGTCAATGGAGAAAATAAGGATTTGAGATCACAAAATGAGGAGTTGGGGCTCAGAAGTGGGGTAATAAATCAGGAAATACGTCATGTGCTACGAGATGGTGAGGTATTGAATCGAGATGGGAAAGGAAGCAGTCGGTATTCGAGTAACCCAGTTAGCGAGGCTGTGCTAGAGACTGTGATTGTGATAGATTCTGAAGAGAATGTGGGTATTAATGGAGGAAACCAAAGATTGGAAGCCAAGGAAAATGAGCTGAGGTCCAGTAAGGAAACAGTGGATGAGTCCGAGGCAGAGGTGCACCTAGGAGAGAAGTCGTCATGCGTGGTTGATATGAAGTGTGGTGATGGTGATGGAACTGGAGGAGGAGGCTTTAAGGATAACTGTGATGGAGAAAAAGTTTGTAGGATTTGTCACTTGACTTCTGAGGGGTTACTTGAAGCTACTGACACAACTATTACTACCTCAGCCACCTCCATGGATCTAATTCAGCTTGGTTGTGGATGTAAAGATGATCTTGGCTTTGCACATGTGAATTGTGCCGAGGCTTGGTTTAAACTTAAAGGAAATAGGTATATGTTCTTTTGCTTGGAAGTCAGTTTTTCTACGTCTTTTCTGCTTATATGCATACATGTACATCGAGGTCAGCATGCTCCTTCATTGCAATCAATTGTTTTTCCAGAGATTGTGTGCAACTGGAAAATAATCAAACTTTGTTAATTGTAGATCCTCGATCTTTTCTCATTCTTCTATTATTATTATTATTATTTTTTTGCACCCTGGTTGTTTCAACAAACAAATTCTTTTTTCAAGATTAGCTGCGAGAAAGTCGTGTAGAACATATTAGTAATATTCAAGTATCATGAATTGGGGAGGACCAATTTTAATCCTATTCGAGTCAGTCTAATGTTGGTGTGGAATTATTGATATCCATCTCATGGACGTTTGGTGTCGGTGTCATGAGTCCTGGATGGGGAATCCTTGTCTTCTTTGAATTAGTCTCATGTTGGTGTAGCATTATTAGTTTTCTTTGGTATACTAATGAGAACATCTTGATTTTCTAACTCTATCAAAACATTTCTCTATCCTAGACCACCAGCTTTCTATTTTCCTCAATTTCTGTTTCTGCTAAATCACGCTTGCTGTTTCCTTTTCCATTATTTCCCTACACTAATCTCTTAGAGTATCTCATTATAAGACACTTACGTTTGAAATTTCTAGGATCATTTGTAGCAGATCTTGGTTTATGAACTAATCTTAGAATTTAAAGTTGCCAATTTGGGAATTGCCTTGAATCAACTTGCCCGGAATTCATCACTCACAGATGTCTTTCTTATTTTCTTTATGCAGAATCTGTGAAATATGTGGAGTGACAGCAGTGAATATTACAGGTATTGGGGATGACCGGTTTCTGGAGAGGAGGTTTATTAGTAGTGGTGGTCATTCATCTGAGAGAAATGGAGGATGTTTGCGGGGACAAACCTTCTGTAACTTCCTAATGGCATGCCTGGTAATAGCTTTTGTGCTCCCATGGTTTCTTAGGGTGGATATGCTATAGAATTTCTTCCATGGTCATTCTTAGGCCCACTCCTAGAAGTTGCACCTTGTGGATGATAGTTCGATTCCTTAACCATTCTTGTGGAGACTTCATAGGTCTTCAAGTTTGGTCTGAACATTCCAGGCTTCGGATTTCCCTGGTTGCCACCTAGACAACAAAGTCTGTATCGTGGAGGTTGTTGCTGCTTTGCTCCCATTTGTACAGTTACCATACAAGGCTTCAGTCAGATGGGTGACATTGCTAGACTTTTTTTTTTTCTATTTTTTTTTTTAATTCTGTCGATTTCTTTCTATCCTTCTCACCTTAAAGCTATTTTACACAAACAGATGGTTATTAGTTAGGTCTCTGCATACACAGATGTTGCATTCATATACAAATTTGTTTATTAATGAAAAGTCAGTTTGCTTGTTCCTTCTCAGAACCTCTGCCTTGAACATTGCTTCACAACATGAAGTTATGATCATTAGCTTGGTAGGCTGTCGCTTTATGTCCCTAGCCTACTTTTGTGCCAAGCCACAGCGATTCCCTTAAATTTTAACCAGGAGCTTCGGTCTGGCGGATCTTTTGCATGGTTGTGGAAACTCTTGATCCTTCGAATGTGCATGGATAGTTGGGGATTCTTATATCAAGTGCTCCAGTCACTGGGGTAAACTCTGGAGGTTTTTCCAGCCATAAACTGTTCAAAAGCTTCGAAAATTGCCTCTAATATTGCCGTTGCATCCCCTGCAAGCTTCCATTCTCCGATGATCGCTTCAAACGGAGCTCCGGCAGGGAGCTTGTACTAGAATTCAACTAGTTTTCAATTCTCTGTTAAAGTGCCAGCAATCCCTCTTTACCAGCATGGCGTGGACCTGTCACAAAATGAACTCTCTGGCCTGCATCTGCATTTATCAGTAGAGTTAATCAAAAGGTAATTAGTATGTAATAAAAGAAATAATAATGAATCAGCCCACTTATTTATAAAGCTTGCAAGAATCCGAAACGCATATATTGAACCTGCACTCGTAAATGAAAAAATAAAATAAAAAAGCCCATCAAACACACCATATCGACCCAGGCAGCCATCTGCAGCACTAACTGAAACAACAACACATGAGACAAGATTCTTGCCCAGACCTCAAAAATAATTTCCAGGCTCTCCATAGTCATACAATGAACATAACAAATAGAACAACACTACTGACACGGCGCAGCACTGCAAGTTATATCAACATTTATTAAATTTTAAAAAAATATTAGTCTGTAAGGAATTTTTTAACATTGTCAATATCTTACTTAGTCTAAATTTCAAATTAAATCTTTTAGGAATTAATTTGACATGGCTCAATCAACTTGATAGATTTAAAAGTTATTCGAATGACCAGTAAAAAAAATAGTTTGACTTTAAAAAAAATATTAAAAGATGATATTTTTTTAATATTAAAATGACAATATTTTAAATTGACCTGGACTTCATAGCTTAACACATCAAACCTATATCCAGACTGTGGACTCCATTTTGTTTAACAACTTTTTTTAATTATTTTTACTTAATGATATGATAACAACAATAAACATTTGCAGGGTTAAGTACCAATAAAAAGTTGAGATGTTTGTTTAAAACTGCAATAACCCTATAAAAAACAAACCAAAATAAATTATGAATACCAATTCAAAATCAACCAAAAATTAACGAATACAATTGATAAAAAAAAAAAAGCAAAAAACGATTCATTGAAAGAAAAAAAATTGAAAGATGGAATTAAAAAAACAAAGGAAACTCTTTGTCATTGCTATTAAACCTAACCTAGCAAGTCAACTTTGAAATCTTTTGACCTGATTCATTGTGTAACTCGAGATTAAGATTAACTTGCATAAAAGTTGACTCTAGGTGACCTTGTTGACTTGACAGATTCAAAGGAAACCCAAATAACTAGTAAAAGCATGGTTTGATTTTAAAAAGTTTAATTTATTTTTTTTAATATTGAAATGACATATTGCGTCAACTTGGGCTTCGTGGCTTACTCACAAAACCTGCAACCCTAATTATAGACTCCATTGGGCTTAAAAAATTTTGTTTTAAAAACTATTTTTTATATAATGATATGATAACAAAGATAAACACTTGTAAAAATCGAATAATAGCTAAATATCAAGACGTTTATTTAAGACTGCAATAATCTCATTTAAAATAAACCAAAATAAATTAAAGAATCTGGAAGGTAGAATTTAAAAAAAAAAAAAAATCTGAAAAAAAGGGAAAATTCTGCTAAGCATCCCGTGGTTTGGTTTTTTCTCACTTTGCAACCAATTTTTTTAATATTACACTTTTCATCTTGGGTCAAAGCTAATTTTCAAAACAAACAAAATGATATTAATGCCCCCATATATTGTTAGCAGAATTGATGGCTTGATATATCTTACCTTATTTAGTATGTGTGTGTGTAAGTTTTACTCTTACCTAATATAATACTATATATGGCTGATTTTCAACCTTGTAAAGGGCTATAATTCAATAAATAAAGAAGATAATTCTCACAAGGAGAGGCATTCAATCCAAAACCCTTATTGACATAGTATCAAAGCCCTAAATTCTCTTCATAATATTTTTTTGACTTGGCTAAATCTTTTTCGTTTCTTGTTTATTTTTTCCGGTAGTTTTTTATGGGTAGCATTAGAAAGCAGGTCTTTAGTATTCTTTTAAGTATTGGCAAAAGCAGTGATCTAGTTTGGAGGTTCAGTTTATAATTATAGAGTTCTTGACTAGATCTTGGTTTCTAAGTGGTGTGGTGATTTTTTCTATTCTATCAGTTTTTTTTTATTATTATATCAAAAGAAAATTCTATTGTAAGCCTTACTAGTAAAAATTATACCTATTAGGAATTTCATTTTTGAATGTTCATGAAAGATGAGCAATGATGTCATTTGGATGGGTTTTCTATGGTTCCTACTGATACTAAGAAACTTTGTTCATGGGGAGGCAACAAAATTATTTCTTGGCTTTGTAGCTCTGTTAAACCTCATATGATCAATAATATTTATGGGTTCACTACTACTAAGAGGATATGGAATTACCTTCAGTGAATTTATTATCAGATAATTCTGCTTAAAAATTTCTATTAGAATTAGACATCAGAAACTATTATAAAGGAAACCTCTTTATTGAGAAATTTTATTTTAGTTTTATTAATTTATGGAATGATTATTATGAGTTGGTGCATTCTCATGCTCTAAAAGAAGCTTTAGCAACAATACAAGTGGTTCATGATAAGAGCCAACATGATCAGTTCTTAATAAAGCTACGATCTAAATTTAAAAGTCACAAGCTAAGCTAACCAATCATCAATCTGTTCTATTTTTTAAGGTCTGCTTGGGTGAAATCTTGCCTTATAGTTTGGCCTTGCTTAAGATACTGGTGGTTCTGAGTGATTAATATAGCCTACACTGCTCAAAGCAGAGGACGATCTAAATCTTCGTCATGGTGTTTTAGTTGCAAGGAAATAAGAGCATATTGTAAAATAGTGTGGTAGGAAATTCAGCAATTATTGCAAGAAAAAAATTCATATTATTATATATTTTCATATCCGCCTTTTTAATCCATTTACTTCTATTATTCATATTGGCCTTCAATCCATTTTTGTGCCTGCATTTTTTGTATAACTTATTGTTATTAGTTCTTCTTCCAATATTACTCATAACAAGGTTCAATATATGATTATTTCTACCTTTTCTACTATTAGTTTCTAGAGTAAGAAGCATCTTCTTATTTCTTATTGGTTAATTGCTTTAGTGACTTCTAATCATATGACTAATAGTTTGATTGATTTATATGATGTCGTAAATATTATGGTAAGTAATATATTTAGATCATTGATGGTAGTACTCTTCATATTACAACAATTGGTAGTTAAGGTCTTTCTTTACTAATATTTATAAGTCTCCTAATTTAATTTTCAATCTCATTTTGGCTAGGTAAATCATTCTTTTTATTTTGATCATTTTGGTTGTTATGTGCAGGATCAAGTGTTGAAACAGGAGATATTGAGGGGGTTTAAAGTGAGATTTCTTTTTCCTCTCCTTTTCTTTCCTCATTCAATTTTTTTTTTTTGGTTCTTTTGCTATTGCTAATAATAATAGACAATTTTGGCCTAAGAAACTAGGTCATCCCAACTCTGTAATTTTGACATAACTTATAAAACATGGTTATTTGAATAATACTAATGAGTTTCCTTCATTCTCATTTGATTGTGCTTTTTAGAAACTTGGTAAAAAAAAATCTTTACCTTTTTATTTGTAAGGAAATTATGCTTTTACATGTTTTGAAATTATTCATTATGATGTTTAGGGTATGAGTCATGTTTTTTTCTCATGCTCCAGACATTTTATGATATTTATTGATAATTATAGTCATTTTACATAGGTTTATTTTCTTTGTTTTAAAGCTGATATTTTCTCAACATTTTAACTTTTGTTGCTTCTATGGAAACCTATTTTTTTATATATGTATTAAAATCTTACGCTCAGATTCTGAGAGAGAATACATGTCTCATTCTTTTCAATCTTTTCTCTAACAAAAGAGAATTCTTTCTCAACGTTCATGTCCTTACACTACTCAATAGAATGATGTTGTTGAGTGTAAGATTTGTTATTTTTTAGATGTTGTTTGCACATTGATACTTGAATCTTATGTTCTTTATATATTTTAGGTAGATGTTTTATCTATGACTAAATATTTGTTTAATTGTTTACGTTCTCCTACTTTGTATTTTGAATCTTTATATTCTTGTTTGTTTGATGTTCCTCTTAATTATAATTCCATGCGTGTTTTTTGTTGTGTTTTTTTTTGTTCATTTACCTCTCATTGAACATTACAAGCTTGTTATTCAATCTATTCAGTATATTTTTCTTGGTTATTGTAACTAGCATAAAAGATTTGTATGTTATGATACAAATGCTATCGAGCTTTGTATTTCTCGGAATGTGATTTTTTAAAATGAATATTTCTTTAAGTCTTGTCCTAATTATGTCTTTCCTCTATTTCACTTCCTCTTTTTGATGATGTGTTCAATACTTCTTCCCTTTTTAAAACAAGTATTGTGTATCAACGACATCACCTATTATCTCTTCCTTCTTCTAAAATATAGCCTTATCCTGTCGTGCTAACACCTTAGCGATATACTAGATTTTCCCGACCCCTGAATTGGTATGGTTTTTTTCTTCCATTTTCTAGGCTACTCTTGATAATACTTATTTGCCTAAATTTTATTCTCAGGATTATACTAAAGAGTGTGGGCATCAAGCCATGCAGGATAAACTCCAGGCTCTTCAGGACAATCATACTTAGGACATCATCACTTGTCATACTGGAGTTAATCTTATTGGGTATAAATGAGTATACATCATCAAGCAATATGTTGATGGCTCTATCGAACGATGTAAAGTTTTTTTAATGACGCTTATGAGCTAATACGAATATAGGCTTGATTATGATGAAACATTCACTTCCGTGACAAAAATAATTGTTATATATATATGAAAGTAATGCAATTAACCATAACCACACATCACATTCTCTCTCCTCGTGTTCATCTTCTTCCCCCCTTCTCTTTCCCAATCTCTCTTTGAAAAACAAAATAAAATAGATAAACCTAAACACAGATCAATCTTTAAAGAAAATTTCGCCTTCTTTATCTCTCTCTCCTCTTCTACATTCTTTTTTTGTTGCTGGTATTGATTTCTTCAAAGAACTCAGCAACAAAAGGTGTGTTTGAGTGGTTTTTAATAAATAAGATTTTAAAAGAATTTACTCCCTTGTAAAGCATCAAATTTTAAATTTATGTTAATGAATGTCTTCAACTCGAAACATTGTTAAAAAAAAAAAATTAAATGATTTTTTAAAAATATTTAAACATACAGTATCCACATATTTATGTCCATAAAAGTATAATTCACTCCACTCTCACCATCTAATTTTTCATGTAGGAAATTTGCACATACACCACCACTTTTAATTTAAGTTATTGTGTCTACTAGAGTATATTGCATATTGTTCGAAGGATGTCAACCAATCCGTTGTAGTCTAGTTGGTTAGGATACTCGGCTCTCACCCGAGAGACCCGGGTTCAAGTCCCGGCAACGGAACTATTTTTTTCTATTTTGTCCCCTTCTTGGAAGGGTAATATGGTCACTTGAGTGAGCACCCTAAACCAGGAAGGCAAGTAGATCATAGCACAAAACCCTAGTGGGTGCCCGTCACTTCTATTTAATCTTCTTGTAGAAACAACTTCCACAGCCTTTCCTCCTCCTCCTCTGCCTCCATCGAACCAGCCAAGCTCACACACCATCACGATGGTATTGTTATTATAATTCTTTGCTCTATCAAATCTCTTTCTACAGATGTTGTTAATGAATCTATCTAACTATTTCTTTTTTCTAAAAAAAATAAAAAAAAGCAGGCTTCAGAGAGGAAGCTATCAAACCCAATGAGAGAAATCAAGGTCCAGAAGCTGGTCCTCAACATCTCCGTCGGTGAAAGCGGAGACAGGCTCACTCGTGCCGCCAAGGTGCTCGAACAACTCAGTGGCCAAACCCCGGTGTTCTCGAAAGGTGCGTGTCATTCTATAACTCTTTTTTTTTTTTCCTTAAAAGTGCTTTTGTCATAGTTGTTGATTTGTTTTTTACTGTTTTTTAATGAGCAGCTAGGTATACTGTGAGATCTTTTGGGATTAGGCGTAATGAGAAGATTGCTTGCTATGTGACTGTGAGGGGAGACAAGGCTATGCAGTTGCTTGAGAGTGGGTTGAAGGTGAAGGAGTATGAGCTTTTGAGGAGGAACTTCAGTGACACTGGGTGCTTTGGTTTCGGCATCCAGGAACACATTGATCTTGGAATCAAGTGAGTCTTTTCCCCTTATACTTATGGTTACTTGGTGTAAAGATTTGCATAATGGATGCCTTTAATCTCTCCCTTATGTTGAATTATATCAGTATTACTTGTGACCCAGTTGACTATGAGGCTTGAACTTTATGCCAATTTTGAAGGTTTAGGCTAGAATACCTGCGGTTTAGATGGTGCCACTAGTTTGCGGAAGTGGGGTTTATGTAATGTTGCAACCATGGTGCATGAAACATGGTTAGCTTTGTTTGTGGATTAACATTTTTTTAAACCTTCCATGCTGTAAATACCAGTGGTATAAACCTTGTGATTCTACTAGGTGGTCACATTATCCGGACAGGGTGTCTTTTCTCAATAACTTGACCTGGTTCTGTATTGTATATGCCCAACATAATGTTTTATCATCCCT
Source organism: Populus tomentosa (assembly GCA_018804465.1). NCBI lineage: Eukaryota > Viridiplantae > Streptophyta > Magnoliopsida > Malpighiales > Salicaceae > Populus > Populus tomentosa. The sequence goes on from CM031989.1 coordinate 6,019,303, forward strand.
TCTCAGGTATGACCCTTCCACTGGTATTTACGGCATGGACTTCTATGTCGTTTTGGAACGACCTGGGTACCGTGTTGGTCGTCGTCGCAGGTGCAAGTCACGAGTTGGCATTCATCAGAGAGTTACAAAGGATGACGCAATGAAATGGTTCCAGGTCAAATATGAAGGAGTCATCCTTAACAAATCCCAAAATATTGGATCTTAGATCTTTTCCTGACTTCTTCAAGTTTAAATTTTGGCAATTCGTTGACCCTTGGCAGGGATTTATGTACCTGGAGTTGTAATCTGAAGCTCTATGTATTTTTGTGTTCTTGTTTCACTGCTTGTGCTTTTATCAATATAATGCTGTTCGATTATGCTGATATCATGCATCCAGTATTCCCAATCAAAATCAGTGTGGTTTGTTTTGCCATAATCAAAATCAGTGTGGCATGACATGGACAGTAATCGAACAATAACAGGGCTTCGCCTCTGTGCAGGCACCCAACAAAGCAGGGGACATGGTTTCCCGTAACTACACCATTGAGGCTTTGAGCTTCAACTACAAGCAGTGTAGCAAAACATCACCATAACATCAAATCCAAATAACAGATGCATGTGGAACCAATAAGTTATGTTCGTGCAGTTGGGCAAGGCTTTTTTTGTAGATGAGTTCTTAAAGTTCACATGGACTGACTATGACCTCTGCGGCCTTAGCTTTTCTGGGAACCGTTTTACATGGAGTAATAATTAGAGAGGGGGCGCCGTTGTATTTTCTCTGTTTTCACTTGGATTGGAATGGTGCATATTTTTTAATATTTTATCTTGATTCTCAAATATTTTCTGGTTTAAAAGAATGGTTATGGTTGTTTTTTAAAGTATATTTTACTTGGAAAAATATAAAAAAAATATTTTTTATTTTTTTAAAATTAATTATCCATCACCGGACTCGGTGGACATCCATCACCGGACTCTGTTCCACCGATCGGGAAGATCGAAAGAACCCATCCATTTCAAAGGAACATTCTATGGTCTTAATAAGAGGAGGTAGAGTAAAAGATTCTCTTCGAGGAGTCAAGGATTTGCTAAGAATTCCGGATCAAAGAAGAGGAAGATTTAAATATGGTGTGGAAAAACCCAAATCGATATGAATGGAAAAGGGGTAAGCTATCGTATAGAAAAAGAATGCCATAGATTGAATCGACAGATTGGCGCAGTCTAGCTCAAAATGCCTAATGCTTATTATCTAGTTCTAGAAGCTAACCACCAGAAGCTCACCCTTCGGGCTTCCAGCGCAGGAGACCAAGCATTCTGCCAGACGTCCCGGCCTAGGGTTTGCCTTTGATACTTCAGTAGATCTTAAAAAAAGAAAGACTTCAGCCCCTTTTAATTTCTAATGCGTTTCGAAGATCAAAATTTTTTTATGGATCCATTTTAACCCAAAATAATATGAAAATATTAAAAAAATATTATTTTAAAGCAAAAATAAAATAAAATAAAAAATATTTTTTTTCAAAAATGCTGTTGAATGCAAAAATAAAAGAAGAATTAAAAATAAAAAAGACAGGTAAATTAGATGTAATCTTAGAATTTTATAAGAAATGATCAATTTGCTCCCTCTACTTCTTAACTAATAAATCACCTGTTTATTTAGTTGTTAGAAATATAATTTTATTTCTAACAATTTTATTTACCGTATTATTTAGTTTTTTTTAGAGAGAGAGTCTTTGAATTTTGGCATAGAAAGAGAGTTGTCATTGATGCTGACTCCAACACAAATCATTAACGCTACTCTGACTTAAAAAATAATCGATCTTGGTGTTAATGAATTTCATTTTAATCTATTTTTCACGAGAGTAATTAGAAAGTCATCGGATTACAACGTATAGAAAGAATTGTTATTAACATCAATTTCACATATAAAAAATGATTGATCTTGGTGTCAATGAGTTTCACTTGATAGGAAGTTTCACCTAGGTGTTATTTTTCCTCAATGCTTGAGAAGGTAGATCTTCCTGTAATAAAATTTTCAGGTTCAAGTTGATTTAGGGTTTTTAAGTTGTTTTTTGGATTGTTTGAGATCATGAATAGGTTTATTAAAGTGTTTAAGGTGTTTTTTTAGGTGTTTTTGGTTAAAAAAAAAAAGAGCTAAAAAACATGTTTTTGACCAAAAAAACCGAAGCCCTAGTTTTTTAGGGACTTTTGGGTAGTTGGATTTTGCAAACAGTAGACGACACGTTATCTGTTTATTTAATTTTTTTTTTTTAAAAAGAGATGGATGATATGTTGTCTGCCCCTTGAATAAATAAATAAAATATAAAACCAAGTCTAGTCGTGCGGGGTCGGCTAGAAAGCCCACGTGCCTGGGTTCTTTTTTTAAAAGACCTAAGCATGCTAGGCCAACAGTTCCACATGTCTAGGCCACTAGACTAATGTGTCTGGGCTTTTTTTTAATTTTTTTTAATTAAAATTATGGGTAAAAATAAATTTAATAAAAAATAATTAATTCTAGTTGAGCCATGACGCGGTCACAAGTTTAATGAGTTAATCCAAAATGTAATGTTGATCCAACATTTTGTTGTTTGAATATATTTTTTAAAATACATTAGGTTGAATTTTCTTAACCATTTGGTTTATTTGTTTCCCTACGTGATTAATTATCTCAAATTTGATCTTTGATATGATTGTTATAGTCTCATGATCTGGGTTACGAATATAGCAAGTTGATATGACTTGACTCAGGCCATTTCGGTATATCTCCATTTTAATATTTTTTAATAAAAAAGTCATTTTGTAGATTTTTTGTTCTTTTAATTTGTGTTCTTCCAGTTTCATCCTTTAGTTTTTTTTTTTTAATAAAAAAATTTTATCCTATAATTATGTAAAAAATAAATTTTAAAAAATAAATAGTTAAACTCATTAGATTCCATGACCTAAATCACGGGTTTGACAAGTTAAGTCGTGAAGCTCGGGATGGTCAAATATATTTCCGTCTTAATTTGTTTTTTAAAAGATGTGCCAGTGAAATCTTTTTAAGCATTTGGTTTATTTAGAATTGGTTTTCATGATATGTTTCATTTTGGTTTATATAGGATTAATTGGCTTTGGCTTGTTTTTTATACAGATTTTTTTATCATCTTGATTTTTTTAAATTTAGATCTCATTATTATCGATAGTTTAGTTTTCAGGTTTAATAACACAATAAAAAATAATTTCTACAATGTTAACATTTTTTATGTTTTTTTTTTAAATAATCTAACCTATAACAAATCGCAAACCAATATTCCAAAATACTACTAAAGAAGCTAAACTCTCAACCAAACTTGGTACTCTGGCTTTAGGTTTTGCTCTAAATAACAATGGATTCTTAAAGTGTGTTTGGGAGAGTGGTGACTTTTGTGATTGCAGTTGGTAAAAAATAGTTTTTTAAAAATCACATTTTCTTGTGGTTTTGTATAATAAAATATGTGTTTGGTTAAAACTATGGTTAAAATTATTGTTGTCTAAAAAGCAATTTATATGTGTTTAGTTAAGTTGCTTTTGTAAGTACTTCTAGTAATAAAATTACCAATCAAAACGTGTAAATTTTCAAGTTGTGAGTAGTATTTGTGAGCATTTGTTTTTTGTAATACATAAAAAAAATCAAGAATATTACATTATTATTATCCTTCAATCATCTCATTAAACTATTTGTTATTCTATTATGGATATAATTCATTCTAGAAGGCCTCTAAGTTGCCTTGGCTTTGAGAACGTGGAATAACATCGACTAAAAAATCATCAGGAATAAGATTAGGATTGCGATCATATTCTGTAAATGTAACATCTTCTTGTGACTTCCTCCTAATATAGTTATGTAGTGCCATTGATCCCACTACAATTTACACTTGTGATTTGTATTGATATGTTGGTATGTTCTATAAAATTCTTCATCTTTATTTTCATACTCCAAATACATGTTCAATGACATTGCAAAGTGACGAGTGTGCACGATTGAATTGCTCTTCTCAGCTTTATGGTTGCCTTCGATGTCGAAAATCTTAGAAGTGATATCTCCCACTTTTATATTAACAAAGATATTCATACTCATTTGGATACCTAGCATTTACCAAATAATATTTCTCTATAATGACAAGTAAGAAAATTATAAAAAATTTAATAAAAATAATATAGAATAAATATATTTTAAATTTAAATAACACTTAGTTATTGTCATATATTTACCTTCAAAAGGTTTTGGAATTTTTATAGTTGGATTCTCAATACCCTCAAGAAAAATATGAGTATCATGAGTGCAACCTTCCTATCCTGCCCCAATAAACATGAATTGCATATCAAAACTACATGCGACCATTACGTACTATGTTGGCACACCTTTTCTATTGATAAATGATATTTAATTTTCTTGAGAAACAGAAGCACGAACATGTGTATCATCCATCGCACCATTACAATTTTACAAACAAAACAATAACCAACATTTCATAAATAATGACTAGCAAAATCTAAAACTATATTTTTTTTGTCATTAATTGCTATAAACACCATATGTCTGACCTTAAAATGAGGCATAAATCTCAGATTCATCGTAATTTCTCGAGGAGTATTTAAAATTTCAGAGTCCTTTAATTTAATTATATTTACTGCAAGCAAACAAATTGTCTTGAACACTTCATTAAAATATCGACTTACGATTTTACCAGAATGTTGAAATCTTTCTTAAACTTGCCTATTCGTTGCACCTAATGCAATGATGTACAAAAACATTGTCATCTTCTCAATAACACTCATTCTTTTCGATGGTTTTAACCCATACCATGTTTCAAAGTCATAACAAAGGTTTTGTAACGTCGTTGCATCCATCCTAAACATGTTAACACACTGTTTCTGGTGTCTTTATATCATTTCATTCAACCATCTCATCCTTGTGTTATATGAAACCATACAAGGTTCTTTATGCACATAAGTAGCATAATATATGTGTATAGCACTAGCGTTGCATAACATTAGTTTTTTAAGATCAAACTCTCGTAGCCAAAACAATTCATCATCATCATTCGTACAATTTTCATCTTTATTTTCATCACTATATTATTCACTGTCATCATCATCATTAGTTCTACTAGAATCATCCCTATCATTGTCACCAATATTAACTCCTCCATTATCATCATCATTATTATTATCATCATCATCACCAGCAGCTCCACCAGTACCACCGGTACCATTATAATTAATATGATCAATTACATGATTCATTATAATATCATAATTGCCATCATAGTTAACACCAAACATAGCATGAACCCATTCATCTGCAATAACTACATACACAAATTCAATTAAAAACATTTGTGTTCATTACAATTCATATCATAAAAAAATCCATCACTTTTTATATATCAATTGACAAAACTATTTATCACTTTGAAAGATATGAAAAAAAATATATCATGTTATAGATTAATAACATCAATTTTATTTAGAACATATATAGAAAAAGAAAAAAAAAATAAACTTCATGCTTTTTATGGGTTTGGAAATGGCAAGCAAGGGATGACAAAGAAAAATACGCAGTAGATTATATATATGCATGATTTTTCATGTGAAATAAAAATTCAATCAACTATCTTTGACTTAAATATTTGTGTCAACTGGAAACTTCATTCGATGTTGCATATCATTGAAATGCATGTATGCAAAAAACCATTATAAAAGCATAGTTTGAGGATAAACTCTAGTAAAGAATTGCATATAATTCATTCAAGATTGATAAAAATATACAACTGGGCTTGTATTGAAATACTATTGAACTTCATTAGCATTGAATTTTAAAACAAATAAGCTTTTATTGTACATTAAAAGTTATGGAAAAATTGATTGAAATAAAAGTAACTTACAACTACAATGAGCTCCTAAAACTTAAAGTTTTCTTGTTATAGTGTATTGAAACATCATGAAAGTTATTTCTTATATTGAAGTTACAACATGCATTACATAAGAATATGCAAGTATTATAAGATAAATAAATTACAAAAATACTTTCACAAGTTTCAGTAAATTATTATAACCAAACAAATAACATATAAATTATAAGTTGCATTAATGTACTATGAAATTTTTTTTACAAATTGACAGAATGCCTATACCATATACTAGCCCTAATTACGAATATACCTTACATATATTCTCTTATATATAATTTTTGTCAACTTTTCATGCATTATATCCATTGCTCCATTGTCATTATTCCTATTTCATATAGGTACGGTCAATTTCTTTTGATGCTTTGATGAGATCATAAGTAAATAATTACTAAACTTTGGTTTGTTTTTCAGTTGTATGTACTCCAATTTCTTTTTAACTTGCAGCCTTATATATAATTACTGTCAAGAACAAATTGTTGGAATAGTTTTATTTCACATGACTTATGTCACAAAAGTCAAGCATTAATCATATTATTTTGTCTAAAGCTGGACATGATGAAAAATATAGAATTGTTATGTTGCGAACCACAAATCTATTAATTATTGATGTTATAGAAAGAAAAGTCAATTTAATTTAGTTGTTATGATTTCATGTTTTGGTTTTTAGTTCTTTCTCCTAGTGCCTCACTATTTTTTTTTAATCTTATTATGATTTGGAACAACGTAAACATACATAAAATTTTCAATTTTATTGGTGATGTGTGATTTCACCTTCAGGTTTCATAAAGGCTGATACTAGGAATTTAAGATATAATTGGATTCATATTGTTATTGTTATCAATAATATTGCAATAATAAAACTAGTTAGGATTTGAAAATTTTCTCTAGCACTTAGATAAGAACAATAGTCAACCTTAGGATAATAATATTTATGATAATTCACCATCAACATAATAGCAAACAACATAACAAGTTTACAAATATAGCTGTAAATTTAAAACATGTTAGATTAACAATCCATAAACTTAATTAAGAACATTCATAATAATTCTCCCTTGACATAATAATATAGAACATATCAAGTTTACCAATATTCCATAAATTTAAAACGTGTTAGATTAGCAATCCATAAACATAATTAAAAAAGTTGGTTCTATACTAAAATAAGCATTACTTTTCATGCTTCAATCCATAAGCTTTAGGAGTCTTTATCCCATCATTCCAAACGTGTACATCATTTGGTACCACAACAAAACTCACATAACATTTAGTTGTTAAAGCAATTGATAATAAAATATTTGAATTAATCACGGCATAATTGTTTAGGACAGAACAAAAACCGAAAGCATCATTAAAGCAATACTAACCTTGATTTAGTGCTTTTGACTTCTCTGATATATTTTTTGAAGTCATTGATACTTCCTATCAATATCCTCAATTGATGCCCATATCTCTTTTTTATTCCTCTTAGAAAAGTACTCAGTAGCAAAACAATATAAATCATCACCGAAAATAATTTCGAGTATGAAATGGACCTCTGTCATCACCTCACTAATACTACACCCTATCTTATCATTGCTATCATTCATGGTCGAAACAATTGAGCTCCAAATCCATAAGGTTTTTTGTTTTTCTTTTTACTTTGCCCACCGCATTGTTCTCTTGCTTTTGTTTTTCCACTACTATTTGTGGTTTTGTTATTTCCCATTTTAACTTCAACAACTAAATTACAAACATCATTTATCTAATTGGGAATGACATCCTCTTCTGAATCACCACTTTCTTCCTCCAGATTTTCTTTCTCATTAACATTAACATCTTGAGTGTTTTGATTCATAACATCATCATCAAATAAAGTTCTAGAAGACAGAGTCCAAGCATAATGTTCAGTCACCACAACATTACCGAACATTCTATCAAAATTACTGCAAAGTGATGGTTCAATTCCAACATGTCTAAACTTTTTAGACCATTTGATTTTCTATGTAAAAGAAATATAAAACATCAAATGCATAAATCATATAAAACATGCTAAATAGTTTAAGAAACAAGACAACACAAAGACAAATCTAGACAAAAAAGATATCAATAACTAACCTAAGTTTTTTCTTCCACCACTCGTCACTAGCATTAATAGTTCCACATTAACTATTTCATCCTACTTCTATTTCAGAAATTAATTTTTTCCAAATCCTCCAATCCTTTTTTGCACCATCCCATTTGTTTTTAAGTTGAATCTTATTAAAAGCATGACTAGTTTTCTCTTTAAAGACAACCATAATAAATTTCTATCTGGCCTTATCAAAATAAGTGCTTGACCCCATTCCTCTATCAATAGTAACAATAAAAATATTACAGAATGTATGCAACATCTCTTTAATCTAATAAGATGTTTTATCCAAGCTTTCATCACCTTCTATTGATCATTTTTTTCTAGTATAATTCATTAACCACAAAAAGAGCACATTAGCATTTATGCAATAAATATATACTAATGATAATGATTAACATGGTAGATAGATTAACTTGAAGTCAGAATCCTCAAAACTCCATAGCTAAAAAGAAATAATGATAGAACCATAATAAGAATAATAATAATAGCTAAGCTTTCTCTGCTAACTTTTGCTTTTTAAGTTCGGACAATTAAGCTCCCTTCAGCATCATGAAGAACCAATTACACAACCCATAACCACATATTCAAATTCCTAATTATTGTAATCAATAAAATGCAATTCGTGAATCAATAACAATAAAAACATAACCTTTCAAGATGTACCATACAATGACATTCTAACAAAAACATTCTACACAATGAAATATTTTCATTTCAAATCTAAGTAAAAGCTGCATGACTGTATGAAAAAATAAACAATAATTTTATTGTAAAAAAATAGTTGAGCCAATTAAATTAATACATAAAACCACTTTCATTTTAACCAGACATGTCAACCTAAGTTGTAATCTATATAACTCCCAATCCTTTACACAATAGGTAATACCTAACTAGTGAAAAGCTTGCTTTATATTCTTATATTTATGAAGCCATATTGTTTTGTGATAATTAAAGTTTTTTTTTTCTCATATTAATTAAAGCCATATTGCTTCTTTTTTTTTTTTTTTGTATCATCTGTAGAACAAAAGAACTATAGATGATAGGAACTCCAATTCTAATTTAACAAGTCCATAGCCATGAAATATATATTATTTGGGTACCAGACTTTAACAATCCAAATACAAAACAAGGAAAGGAAAAAAACATGAGATATCTAAAACATACAGTCTATTACTCATATCCACATAAATAAAGCATGGAAACCATGTTAATGGCAAAGTATTTAAAAACCAAAAACTAATGAAAGAAAGAGCCATTGTGGAAGGTCAATTTCAAACAAGAATCATTGAATATTATGAAGGATGCAATGAGGAAATGAAATCTTAGAATCAAAGGTAAAAGGTAAGCAATTCTTCGAGAACTTCAAAAAACTACTTTTGAAAATCCAGAGATGCATAATTATCATCCATGATTTTATTCAAATTTCAAAAGCAAGTGGAATTATAAGTTCACAGATTATTTTTTCACAACAAAATATCACCTAATACAATGCTAAGCCACCTCAAAATAATATTTGATATAAATTCCAACAGAGTTGATCGTTCAAACAAGGTCCATTTAGGAACACCAAACTCTTATCATTTTCAAACTCTCCAACATCTATAGATCCAGATATTTCATATCATAAAACAAAAAAAAATTACAAACAACTGAAGGTAATTTAATGAGAAGATTGATAAAAAGGAATTTTCTTGATTTTTGTGACGTGTGTTTACACCTTTAACTTTATGTTTACCTACTAGTGAGAAAACCATCATGAAGTAGCCTTTAAAAATATTTTGATAAACAAAACATGCCACAAACTTTCATTAGCTTGTCTGTATAAAAACATTACAAACTTACCAAGTAATATATGAAGTTTAGAACATGATGATCCAACACATCAGTCTGTAACTTTATCAAATACATTGAAGCATATTTGGAGCATAAGAAAAAAATAGTATGAGCTAAAATTAAAGGAACTTCAGATCTAGATATTATGGAACAAATAAAGTTTCAGGTCTTAGCAAAACGAATGTAACTTTCAAGGGTAACCACTTTACAAGAAACATAAAGTAATAAAGACTTCATTCCTCATTTAATAATATACAACTAACCAATTTAAAAGAACATTGTCATTTATGATAGTTAAACAAAAATATAGACTCCAATTCTCATGCAAGCACTTAGTTGATCATTTTAAAACTTCTATCCAATATAAAGTTAAGGGCAAAAAAGAGAATTTGTAGAACCATAAATATAAACTCAACATAATGCATCTAACGGCGAAGCATAAGAAACATATTGTGGTCACATAGCTAACCTATTAAAAAACCAAACAGAAGTAAAGAAAAAAACTTGATAAATGAAAAAACCGAACAAGAAATGAATGAATCAAAATAGGATTACCAGATTTGTAGTGAAACTCAGGGTAGGTATGGGACGATGATCGCAACCGGATTGAGCAAGCATTTGCTACAAATAATAGTTAGGTTTGTAAATCTGCAAAGAAAAAAACAGATCTCTAAAGAGAGTGATGACTTGGAGATCTAGAGGCTATAGTGAAGGAAAAAAACAAGCTCTAGAGAAATGGATTACAATGTTGCGTTTTTTTATAGAGAGGATAGTTTTGTTCAATATTTGCAACAATATTAAGCACCTATAATTTCATTGTTTAGATACTTTCTCTTGACCAACTTTTCACATGAAAAGCTAGCAAAATATACTTTTCATTACCTGCAGTCATACCTTAATTTTAATATGGGGTCCGCAAGTTAAATATCAATTTGATTTCATTGCTAAACATTATCAAATTATGTCTGGAATAAACCAAAAAAACCATTACTCTCGCAAACATACACTTAATTTATTTTTTCTTGGCATTGATATTGCAAGGAAGAATGTCCCCTTGATATTTGTGAAAAATGAGTTGAGTTTAAAAACATACACTAATTCCATCTCTCACTCTTTATCTTTTCACTTTTATCATCAAGTCAAACATCATCTTATCATCATAAACCTGTGGGGTGCTTGAATATTGAATATTAGCTCATTCTTTTCTCCCCACTCCCTTTATCTTTATTCCATCATTTGAATTACTTATATGAAACACCATGAATTTGTTTGGTAATAAATATGATTTTTCATTTTTTTTCTTTTTTAATAAAAAATTGAAAAATATGTTCATTTATCAAAAAATATTAAATGTTTCTTCATTGAATTTTTTTTAAAAACCCGATATCATAACTATTATAAATAATCTAAACCAAAATTTATAATAGTTTTGTATTTATCATAATGTAACTATAAAACATTGCTTTTATTTTACATATTAAAGATCATCATAAAAAGTTCTACTTAGTATCTCTAACAAATAAAGGAATAGCATTTTATAATAAACTTATAATAAAAAATAAATTTATTACATTGATAAAAAATCAATAAATAAATAAAAAGATAATTTTAGGGTTTTATGTTGTTAAAAATGCTTGTATGTTCACGCACCACAGATAATACATATTGTCTCTCTTCTCTCTTAAAAAGTGTTAAATTTTTAATTTGTATTAACAAATATTTTCTCCTCTAATCATCATTACAAACATAATTCAAAAAAGGCTTTTTATGAAAATTTATTTTTTAATTTAAAATTATTTTTTAAAGTTTTTGAACTATTTTGATATATTGACGTAAAAAATAATTTGTAAGAAATTAAAAATATATATATATATATATAATTTTAAAGTATTTCCAAGCAAAAATTATTTTAAAAAATAATTGTTATCACACTCTCAAATATTTTCTTAAAAAAGAAAAGTAAAATGATTTTTTGTAAATATTTACATGGATGACTATATTCATAAAAGTATAATTCACTGCACTTTCACCATCTAAGAAAATTTTCACATACGCCACCACTTTTAATTTAAGTTATTGTGTCTACTAAACTATATTTCTTATTGTTCGAAGGATGTCAACCAATCCGTTGTAGTCTAGTTGGTTAGGATACTCGGCTCTCACCCGAGAGACCCGGGTTCAAGTCCCGGCAACGGAACTTTTATTTTCTATTTTGTCCCCTTCTTGGAAGGGTAATATGGTCACTTGAGTGAGCACCCTAAACCAGGCAGGCAAGTAGTCATAGCACAAAACCCTAGTGGGTGCCCGTCACTTATATTTAATCTTCTTGTAGAAACAAGTTCCACAGCCTTTCCTCCTCCTCCTCTGCCTCCATCGAACCAGCCAAGCTCACACACCATCACGATGGTATTGTTATTATAATTCTTTACTCTATCAAATCTCTTTCTACAGATGTTGTTAATGAATCTATCTAACTATTTCTTTTTTCTAAAAAAAAAAAAAAGCAGGCTTCAGAGAAGAAGCTATCAAACCCAATGAGAGAAATCAAGGTCCAGAAGCTGGTCCTCAACATCTCCGTCGGTGAAAGCGGAGACAGGCTCACTCGTGCCGCCAAGGTGCTCGAACAACTCAGTGGCCAAACCCCGGTGTTCTCGAAAGGTGCGTGTCATTCTATATCCCTCTTTTTTTCCTTAAAAGTGCTTTTGTCATAGTTGTTGATTTGTTTCTTACTGTTTTTTAATGAGCAGCTAGGTATACTGTGAGATCTTTTGGGATTAGGCGTAATGAGAAGATTGCTTGCTATGTGACTGTGAGGGGAGACAAGGCTATGCAGTTGCTTGAGAGTGGGTTGAAGGTGAAGGAGTATGAGCTTTTGAGGAGGAACTTCAGTGACACTGGGTGCTTTGGTTTCGGCATCCAGGAACACATTGATCTTGGAATCAAGTGAGTCTTTTCCCCTTATACTTTTGGTTACTTGGTGTAAAGATTTGCATAATTGATGCCTTATATCTTTCCCTTATGTTGAATTATATCAGTATTACTTGTGACCCGGTTGAATATGAGGCTTGAACATTATGCCAATTTTGAAGGTTTAGGCTAGAATACCTGCGGTTTAGATGGTGCCACTAGTTTGTGGAAGTGGGGTTTATGTAATGTTGCAACCATGGCGCATGAAACATGGTTAGCTTTGTTTGTGGATAAACTTTTTTTAAAATGTGTACATAGTTCTAGGTTATGTTTCTGAATATTTTTTTTTGTAACTCGTATTTAAATATGATTTGGCAATTCTAGATGTAAATGGATTTTCGAGAGGTCTTGTTGTTTATATACACTGAAGGAAAAATTGTGCTTATCCTGATGCTTGGGTCATCATTTGGAATATTTTGATGTTGGAATGAATATAGACGATGTTGTAGATGGAATGTTGATCTTGAAGATAACATTCATTTAAGTTGCAGCAGCACTCAAGGCTCAAGCTATGCCATATTGTTAGTGCTAGTTTGTTTTGGATTTATTTTTTTCCTGTCCATGGAGGCATCCATGAAGGATAATTTGGTGATACCTAACTACCTGTCCTGCAACACAGTTATGCCCGGCTCCTTTTATCTAGCAGTGGTATAAACCTTGTGATTCTACTAGGTGGTCACATTATCTGGACAGGGTGTCTTTTCTCAATAACTTGACCTGGTTCTGTATTGTATATGCTCAACATAATGTTTTATCATCCCTTCTCAGGTATGACCCTTCCACTGGTATTTACGGCATGGACTTCTATGTTGTTTTGGAACGTCCTGGGTACCGTGTTGGTCGTCGTCGCAGGTGTAAGTCACGTGTTGGCATTCATCAGAGAGTTACAAAGGATGACGCCATGAGATGGTTCCAGGTCAAATATGAAGGAGTCATCCTTAACAAATCCCAAAATATTGGATCTTAGATCTTTTCCTGACTTTTTTAAGTTTAAAGCGTGGGAAGTCGTCAACCTTTGGCTGGTTTTTATGTACCTGGAGTTATAATTTTCATCTAGAATTTCTTGAAGTGGTAGAGAATCTGAAGCTCTATGTTTTTGTGTTCTTGTGCTCTTGTGTCGCAGCTTGTGTTTTTATCAATATAATTCTGTTCGATTATGCAGACGGATATCAAGCATCCAGCATTCCCAATCAAAATCAATGTTGTTTGTTTGTCTATAATAATTGTGAACTGAGCAATTGTAGATGCCTTGTAGGTCTTCTAGGTCAGTGGAAAATGATGGCTTTGATTTGGAAATGCAATCGAGTTGAATTGGGTATGCAAATGTTTATGGTTTTGGTCTTACCTTGGAAGAATTTCATTGATAATGATATTGAAATCTTGTCTTCTGGATTGGGAAATCGTCGTAGTTGAAATCAATTTATGGGCCTCAATCCATTAATCTGGGATTTCGCCCATTTTTATATTATGTATTGTTTCTTTTATTTTTTTATGTTAGATTAGGAATTAAATCCAAGACCTTCCTCTTCTCCACTGGGGAATAATCTGTCTCCTCCTCACACTCAACTGGTTATCAAATCCTGTAATGTATGGATTCTTAGAGCTAACAAGGGCTTGTTATGGCTTGTTATATGTTTTTGTCTGGTTTTTTAGAGCGTACGAGGATTGTTATTGTTGTGATAGTTTTATACTTGTGTATACACTAGAAACAAGGGCTGCTGGAACAACTCTACTCTATGGATTAATGGGCAGTTACAGACAGCCTGTGAAAGTTTGGGCTGTCATAGGAATTTAGGATTGTTATGACAGCCTAACATGAAGTAAAAAAAGAAATGTTATGACAGCTCTATTATATGGGAAAATGGACTGTTAAGGCAGCCTATATTCGTGCTGTCATGATAGCCCAAATGCAAGAGATTCAGAGCTGATACAACGGTTTTGTTTATTTTCAACTCGGTCATGGTAGTAGGCTCCTGTGACTTGTTGTCCTAACAAGTGGAAATGAGGGGCTGCCATGGTAGTCCCAATGTGCAAGCAAGGTCTCACAAAAACCTAAAAATACATGAACGTACGCTCCTGTGACTGACTATTAGTAACTGCGAGCAGTCACGAACTAATCTTGTGCATTTTTAAATGCCTGAAACAAATTAAGTTTTATATATATGAAAATTCTATTTTTTTTTATTAACATGGTGTTCGGGTCAGCTTGCATGCACCTTAACTAATCTCATATATTCTGAAATTAATGATTATATAAGTTTTCAGTGGTTAATATATTAATGACCATAGAGCTTAAATATGAGACAACGAAATAATAAATCAAAAATTATATATTTGAGTACTGGGTTAAATTAAGAAATGATACGTGAGTCTAGCCAATGATATGTATTATAAAAATTTGCAATATTTGCCAATGAAAATATTGATTGTTGGATCTGACTTGCTAGGAGCACGCTTCATGAGTGTATAGATGAAGTATCTTGTGAATATACATACGTGAGGTGTAAATTAGCCAGCCGCAATGACAGACTAATGGTGGGAGTTATATTCGTAAATGATATATATTACAAAAACATGTAATATTTGCAACAAAAAAAAAATACAATATGAAAATGTGTAATAGTTGTAAATGATATGTATTATAAAAATTTGTAATATTTATGAATGAAATGTATTACAAAAATGCATAATATTTGCAAGCGCTAAATGCACTCACAACCATATAATATGTGATTTAGGAAATGTTTTGTTATTTGTTTGTATATAAATTCAAGATAATGCATGAAAAGATGATATTATATAAATGTATGTTTTTAAAATAGGATTATATAAATGTTATATCTTTGGATCAAGATTATAAAATATTATGCCTTCAAAATAGAAAAATAATATCATGTAAATTATATCTTATAGGCGGGAAAATAATGGTAGAAAAAAAAATATACTTTGAGGATGAAAAAATGATATCATGTGAATTATATCTTTGAGGTGGGAAAATAATAGTTGAAAAAAAAATTATACTTTTCGAATAGAAAAATGATATCATGTAAATTATACTTACAAGAAAAAAAAATGATGTAAATTATGCCTTTGGAGTAGTAGATTGATATTATATAAATTATGTGTTTGAGGTAGAGTAATGATATTAAGTAAAAATACAAACTCATGAGATGAGAAAAAATGATATGAAAATAAATATGTTTTTTTTTTTTGGAGGAAATGTTAAATTGATTGCAATGACAAAGTTTAATATGTGAAAATGAAATTTACCATAATAGAATTACGGGTATTTAAAAAGAATTAGTGATTACAAATAGCGTAGAATGCAAGCTATAACTATTGGAATGAAATAAAAAAAGTATAATGAAAATGAATCACGAGATAATTTATAAAAATAAGTAAATGAATATGATTGATGTAAATTTCAAGAAATGAAAAAGAACAACATATGTATAGTTGGCATAATGTATGAGCTATAAATACCTAAATAAAGTGATGAATATAATGGATATAGAGTAGTGGTTTCAAGTACGAAAATAAATTAAATGAATCTAAAAGATTAATTAAAGCATTTACTAAGTAATGAGCTAGTGAATAACAGGGCTAACCAAATCTATGAAATAGATCAAAGTACTGAGCTGAGCTAAGTATAAGGATGGAATTAACAAATTCATATAGACAAGTAAAACACGAGTCATGAATATTAATTTGATTCGATGAATTCAATCATAAATTTATGTTGGATGGGGAAGATTGGGCAAAAAGGTGAATGCTATGATTTCCAACTTTTTTAGGAGGCCACTTCTCTTTTCCAATTCCAAATATAATGTGTAAAAAAAATTTAGATGAACTTTTATATTAAGTTAAAAGATATGTACAAAATTTTAATTTTAATGTAAATGAGCAACTTCAAAACACCATGTGGGCTATTTGTTAAAAAAAAAATTATCTTATAATAGATTTTATCAAAAAACTATTAAATTATTATCTAAGTTTTCATGATATAATTTATATTATTTTCTAACACATTTTTTCAAGTAAAATTTTTTTTATTTGATAAATGAGAGTAGTAAAATTCGAACTTATAATCACTTGATTATTAAAGTTTTGATATCATATCAAAAAATCATCTCAATTTGATAACTTAAACTATTAAGTGAAATTTTAAAATATAATTTATATTATTTTTTAATAATTTTTAAATTGATACTAATTTCCATTTTTAAATTGATACGAAATTTCCAGATGTTAAAAGTGTTTCAAAGTTTTGAGAAATTTGGAAAGTCAGCTTATTAATCCGAAAGGTATAGTGGGATCTTGGAAGCACGCTTTTCACAAAGGAAGTAAGCAGAATGTTACCCAGATTTGTCTGATTTCAATTAAAAGCCTATTTGTTTTTATAATTGAAAAACGTTTTTTAAAAAATATTTTTTTTCTTTACATTCTGATATAAAACATAATTTTTTTTAAAAATATATTATTTTTATATATTTCTAAAAATAATAATTAAAAAACAACAGCAATAACAAATACACAGCAACAAATGAGCTCTAGATATGTTTATGAAGAAAACGTAAAACAAAAATAAAAAATCTGTGGCTAAAATAACATAGGAACTGCATTTAGAAAACAATCAGTTCTTGGAATTTAAGTTTTATGCTGCCGTGTTCGTTGGTTTCCAGCAGCTAGTTTGCTCGTCTTCTGGCCCAAGAACTTTCCATTTTTCAGGACCTCAGCAACTCCAGAAGCTCACCCTTCTTCAACTTTGAGTAACCTTTGATTCCCCTGGACTTTGCTAGTTCCTTCAGTTCAGTCAGTTTCATTTTCTCTACTCTAGGCAGCTCTAACTTGTGGTTGCTGGCTTTGCCCTCTGATGCTTCACTGTTCAGCTCGATAGTGTTCTCTCTTGAGGTTGATGGAGATGGTATTGGGGACTTCTTTGTGAAATTAGACGGTGGTCTGGTTAACTTAACATCTTCCAAGGCATGTTCTGCTTGCGTCTTCTGGTCCTTGGACGCACTTCGTTTTTGTGTCAGGACCTTATTCCCTTCCCTGACTGTACTTGGGCCTGTCAAAATTATGAAACTCCAAATCAGACATTTAAGTGAGTAAACAAAGCACACGCATGGTGGTAGGAATGCTGCGAGCAAGTTTGATAATGATGCTAATCATTCAGGGGAATAAGAGATTAAGGAAAGAATCATGAAATTTTCTCGTGGAACTGTGTGATGTCTAAAAGGGTTTCAAACATAAACAACAGAGAAACGTGTTAAGGGTACTGGTTTTCTTTTTAGATGATAGTATTCTCGTGAAGAAAAACACCAGGAACTTAAAAGATCATTTCTCCTTGAAACTGCACGTTAAATGGTTATATCTACTAACAAACACTGTTCTGGAGTTGAAAGAAGCATATCCATCTAGATTACCTTTTGCGTCCTTCGTTGAATGGCGAAGAACTTCCAAAATGGAATTGGTTGGGGAATTCTCATCTGACCTGCTAGCTTTTTTCTTCTTGGTGGCTGTAGACTCTCCCTTTGAGATTGAAGACTGTATCCGTCTGAACAAGGCCATTATCTCCGCCTGGTTAGATGACATGGGTTGTTTTCTGTCGGAAGATTGGGACTTTGAATCCTCATCCTCCTTTTCTGTTCTTCCTGGTGCAGAACTTTTCCGGGGAGGTCTGCCTTTGCTACTTCCATCAGACTTTATGCTCGAAACACTAAATTGAAGCACACCATTATGTGATGATGCAAAAGCTAAGGAACCATCTGCAATCTCAGGCAAATTTAACAAGCTGCATCAAAAGATGAGCTCTCAGTTTGAAGTTCAAAAAATTAATTGGCCCAATACTAACACACAAAGCGTTGACAGCTAACATTCATGACAAGTCAATGAAATTATGAGGAATGAAGTCTAGGGAAAAAAAGGAGCAAATAAATATGTAAAAGCAAACATGCTAAACGTCTCGCAATGATCTGTTTCTGAATTGCAATCAGTTTAAAATATTAAAGCAGTTTGTACTGTTGGGAGTTTCATCACCAAGGGGACTAGAGGATTCTCCACCAGTCTAAGCAAAACGAGAAAAACCACTGAAACCAGCATAGGAGTACCGAAATCTCAAGGGTTGGGAAATGCAATATTCTTGTCTAGATCGCATTCAGCGATGAGTACTGTAATTATCACAGAAGCTGTACTGTAATTACCACCGGACATTCTAATGCCAGACACTTTCATGGGCCATCAAATTTCACGAGTGAAACTCAGGCTTAATGCAAGCTCACCAACACTAAATGAATTCATCCAAGTCCATACAAAACCCAATCGCATACTAGTATTTTCCAGGACACAAGAAATGAAACAGAGAGACATTTTGCAGCCTTTACCATAAATCTCAAAAACTCAAATCACATACTGCCTCATGTTGAGGGAGTCCCAACATTTTCAATTCATGACATGGTGGACACCCATCAAGCACAAAGATGTATGTAAGAAAGAAACAGAAGAGAAAACAAAGGAAAGACTGAAAAAAAGCAATTTAACATGCAGCAGATCTATCCAGATGTAGTTTTGTCACACAACAACTCGAATGATGATGTGCCCATTCATTCAAAACAAAAGGTCAAACTTGCAAATATAAATTAATGGAAAGTGAGTGCCAAGGAGATGATACCTATAAGAGAGTAAAAGGGGCACCACAACTTGAGCTGCTTGCTGAAAGAAACACAAGAGGGTTTGTTGAAGAAAGTGTTTTGAGGATAGAAAACAAGAGCTGAAGCCATCCTTCCCAGGAAAACTTTGAGAATCTGAGAATGCAAGTGGATTAGATCCACAGGTTCTATTATATAAGACCACCACCTGTGGGAGTAGAGCAGTTGATTTCTATGGTGGCTAAAACTAGCTAGGCCACCTCCCACTTTAGCGCGTGGGATTCACATGCCATTTTAGATACCCCAGTTGACATCAAAGAAAAAGCTGTGCCTTTTCTATTTTTGTGTTAAAAACTTCAATTTTTTTGCCCCAGTTATTTCTCGTTAGAACTTTCCCGCCTTCATCCACTTCCAATGTTGATTTTAATGGCCAAAATGGCTACACCAAAGTTCTCCCTCCAAATAGCAAAAACAGCAGAGGAAAACACTCTTTTCTGTTTAAAGATGTGTTCTTTACTTCTTTTTCAGTAAGCCACATCCAAAGTTCACTCTTTTATCATCAAATTTACACTTTTCTCATGCAACAGTACCCATCCCACCCTCATCAAACCAAGCCAAATATAACAAAATCACTGACTGGAACAAAATTAAATAAATCTATGCATTTTGTGAAATGTGCAATCTTGATAAGGTAATAGAACCGCTTTACATGTCTCCAAAAAGTGAAATCGAGTTAAGGACCTGTTCTTCTATATTGCAACTTTGTGCGGAGCTTGAGTTTTTAATTTTTGTAGATTTAAAATTGTAATTCATTATATTAATTAGATTATAGTCCATAATTTTTAAAATTTATTTATAATCAAGTTACACTTGATTAGTTATTCCAGTTTAAAATCTAACTAATGATTTTTATATTTGTCACCCATTAGATTCCCTAATAAATTGGCCCAAATATAAATCATAATTATAAATAAAATAGGATTAAATAAATTAATTTATTATCAATTCATCAATTTATATTTGAAGATCAAGTACAATGTTTTACAATCTCTCATGTTCCCCTAAATATTAAGAAAGTCACAAGTATTTAACTTAACATTTTAGTGATTAGTTTTTTAGTGTAATTATTATCCATTTATCGATAATATTTTGATTTTGACATTATAACATGAATTGTGTTTACTCTGTTAAATTATGTTTGTTCTCAACATTATAGTTATTGATTATTTTGATAAGATTTGAAACTCTTTTAAAATTTTATTTCACATTGCACAAGGATATACAATCAAAATATTATTTGAAAACATATGAAATATTCCCTTAATTCAACCAGGATGATAAATCTTCTATTGATTACTTAAATACTTTCATATAGTTCATATATACTCAATTTTTGCTTGTTTTTTACATCTGATTAAGACAACATGTAGCAGGATTAAAACATAATATTTTTTATATAATATAACTTAGTGATCTTAAGTCCAAGGATGACTTATACAACCGTCAGGTGAGTCTTTTCATAGAAACAACTGATCTCTTCATATGAAATTCTTATACGGGTTAGTTTAGTGTTCATGTCATCTAACAAGCACCTACATATTAAATGTTGGTATCCCTTATATCTCAATTTTTAAAAACAATTGCTTCTTTTTATAAAGAAAAGAATATAATATGTGCTAGTCTCAAGAATTCTAATTAATATCAAGTCTTAATAAAGCATTAACTAGAAACATTTAAGAACAATGATTTGATATAATATGAATCCTATAATTATAATAAATTTATAATTTTCTTTGTAAAATATTTTTTTTCTAAGACTTTATCTTTACTATAGTTTAATTAATCAAATATTTGATAAATATTAAAGATAAATAAGCCTTTATTAATAGTTAAATATGTTTACATGAACAAAGTTAATGTCACATGCAACCAATCAAATAGCTACAAGACATATATATTAATAATCTCTTACTTGCACTAAAGCCAATTACTCATATATCAAATATGATATTTCTCTACTTTAAATGGTGAAGTCGAGAGATTAATGTAATAGGCAAAAGAATAGAGAGATCATTAAAGCAATTAGTCTCATGCAGTCTTATGATTGTTGAAGTTGCAGGTGATTTCACAAGCTTTCTTATAGCCCCCGCCACCAAAGTGTATTGGACAATCGTTTGAGTCATTTTGGGTTAGATTGAGGTTAATACACTCAAATATTTTCTCAAGGTGATGTAAGTAGTCTTAAGATAATATTTAGTAAGTGTCTTAAGTTAAAAATAACAAAAACATGTTTGATAAAAAAGATAAAAAAACAAAAACATAAGATATTTTTTTTATGAAAATTTTAGAGTGAATTTATATATTTCAAAACATTAATTACAAAATAACATGTTTCTTTTGTCTTCATTGTCTTTGTCTTTTTAGTCATAAAACAATAACTAACACACTTCATAAAACAGGTTGGCATATAAAAAGTCATATTTATTTATTTATTTTTAACCCTTATTGTTTATTTTCTTTCATTAAATAATAAATAAGATCTAATGTTATATTGTTTTTTCATTTATGCTTTTTATTTTTTCCCTTTATTCTTCATGAAAAATTATATTTGAAACCAATATGTGACACATATTATTGAAGAAGTGACCACCTTAAATAAATGAGCGAAGGAATTAGATATATATATAAAAAAAGTAGCAAGACTCTAATTGTTTAGGAAAAGGATTTAGTTTGGATCATAATTTCTAAAAGGATTTAGAAATTCTTGGCCCGTGTTACACTAAGAGTCAGATTATTCTCTTATACATAAAATAAAAAACTATGAAGATGTTGCGAACATGTTTTATAGCAAAACAATTCTATCATAAACTCAAAACATGATGTATAAATGGATGACATATATTTAAAATATTGAGATAGTGACATACTAAATGACATATTATAAAAAGATATCTTGTCAATATTCTGAAAAAAAATCTCTATAAACTTACTTAATAGCAAAGTAAAAACTTAATGAAATTTAATAAATAATAATATCCAAAATACATTTTAATTCATTTAAGAATTAAAAAAGGAGACCAATTAACAAAATATTGGAGGGAAAAACTAGAAGAAAAACATTTATTTTAAAAAAAGAGCAAAAAACAACCCGACTTAACCTAGGTTAAAACGCTACACACACGAGCTGTGACATAAGAACAATATAACCTTACAGAAAAATTTTTTTAAAAATATGAAGCTCAATTCTCGATTAACTCAATGTTGAAAGATAACATTAAAAAAAATCAATTCACAAATCAACTCGATATTGAATAACAAAACTAAAAAAAAATCAATTTAAAACAAAAAAAAAACTAAAAAAAATAAATCAACCTGAGTTAACTAATTAAACTTGCGAACTAGATCATAAGACCAGAAAAATCCTATAGAAATGAAAGTAAAAACAAATCACAAAGCTCAATTCCAAACCAACCTAATATTAAAAGATAAAATTGAAAAAAAATAATTTAAAGAAAAAACATAAAAAATCAACCGAATTTAACCCGGGACATGAGATCAAGATTACTTGTAGAAGGAAAAATGGAAAAAAATAAGAAGATATAAAACTCAATTCTCAATAAACTCAAAGTTGAATGATGAAATTGAAAAACAAAATCAATTAAAAAAAGATCTAAAACAAAAATAAATAGCAATAAAAAAATAAAAATTAAGTTGACATAAAAATAAAATGATATGACACCTGTAATTTTAGATAGAGCAGTGTGAAATCCAAAATCCAAAGAGACAAGAGAAACAAGGAGCGTGGGGGGGAGGGGGGAGGCCATCAAAGCCTTACCATCACTTGTCAACACACACCACCTCCCCTAAAAGCCTTCATCGAGTCGTTTCCAACATAACCAAAGATGGCGATGGTGTTCTAGCACCGAATAAAGCCACACACATCACTAGAGGGTGGTGCCTTCCCTCACATGTTGGTGTATGAATTGCATGCGCCAACCAAGTTGTTCCTATCCGTCTCCCATAAAAGTCCATATGTTTTTTTTATTCTAAATTTGATCCCTTGAGCCTTAATTGTTTTATTTCAACATAATTTTATTTTATTTTTTCAAATCAAGATTTAATTGAGAGCCATAATTTTTCTATGATATTGCAAGATTTTCATATCTAGATAACCAAAACAAATTATTAAATTAAATCTCAAATAAAAACAATTTAAAAAAAATCAAATTTTAAAAAAAAAAAACAAGTGACACAAAAATAAGACTTGAACTTTTCACCTACCCTTGCAATTTAATTCTTGATACTATAAAGAAAAAAGAGCTTAATATTTGTTTAATATTCAAATTCAGAACCCAAAGCTTTTATTGTTTTAAATTAATAAAAGTTCATTTAACTTCGACAAAACAAGTATCAACCATGCGATGAATTTTTTTCGGCGATCCTCTAATTTAAACAACTAAAACAAATCATTAATTCTAATCCCAAATAAATTCAAGGTCAAAGGAACACATTGAAAAAAAAAAAAAAAACCTCGTTGAACATTGGCAGAGAACTTGGTGAACAAAACTTTTGGCACACCTCCTAGTTTTTTTCTTAATAATAACTGATAACACAGAAAAACGATGCGATTTTCACTCCTTTATGTAATCTCAAATAAATCCAAGATCAAAGGAACAAACTTGATAAAAAAAAAAAAACGCTGTGGAACATTAGCAGAAAACTTGGTGAACAAAACTTTTGGTTAGTTTTTTTCTTAATAATAACTGATACAACAGAAAAACGATGTGATTTTCACTCCTTTATGTAATCTCATAACTATGGAAATTAACAGAATAGTGACTGCAGAATGGAAGAACATCATCCCGTTAATAGAAATTCTACGGAAACAACGTTGGCATCAAAGAATGCATGCGATGACATTAAACAATCTGTCAGCCGCAAAGGAAATAGACATTTCAAGGCTGCAGATTGAGATGAAAGGAGAAACAAACGAAGGCCAACGTAACAGCAGCAAGAACTCCATGCCAATCAACCATTTGCAATCTTCTTCAAGTTTTAATGTGGACGGCTATAGCAAGGGGCTATGTCTGTGAAATCAACAGCCTTTGTTTTCCATTTGACCTTAAGAAATCAACATTCTTCTAGTCGCATTCGTTTCCAGTCTCTTGTGACTTGTGATTCGGTGGGAACATTTTTCCTAATCACTTTTAACACACAAAGAGAGTGAATAACTTGCGGGTTACAACTTTGGCTTTATTATTATCTTACAGCTAAGAGAACCTCTGTGTGGGGCTCTATCAATGCAATAAACAATCAAAATCATTGAGGATGAACAGAAAGGCCAAAATTTCAAAATTAAATGGAAACTGGCAGGATCAAACATGCGCCAAATTAACGAAAGTGGGGGGAAAAAAAATTCTTGGGTTCATGATACAACATTAGAATCGACCACTTTTTCCCCTCTACAGAATGGAAATAATTCATCCACAAGGCTAAATTCAGAGTAAATAAAAAATAGAAATCACTGCTCTTTTCTCCATCCAATGATCAAAGCAGCGAAGAATAACCCACCCAAATAATGATTTCACCCTCTCCTTTTCATTTTTTTCGCCTTTACAGCTACTCTTCTTCATGCTCAAGCGTATAACCAATTAAACAATCGAAATGATTTCTAGTAATGAGCTTTTCTCTACTCTAAATTCTAAACAAACAACATTACCTTCTAATTAACCACACCTTTTGAGAAGAATAAGGAATACTATAAGGAAAACTATGGATGATAGCCCAATTGCCACACCAAGAACAACCTTATTAGGTCCATGGTGACCCTCTTTCTTGCTGCTGGAATCATCACTTTCATCATCATAATCTGATGAATCACTCCCACTATCATCTCCTGATGAATCATCCTTTGCAGGAGGTGGTGACAATGGCAATCCATGCTTATCACAAGGAGCAATTCCAAGCTTCAATTTTGATGACAAAATCGTATGATTGTAACACAAATTGCTATTTCCACCAACCTTGAACACAGCCAATCTCTTCATAAAAGTAAGATTGAAAGGCAAAACACCATGAAACTCATTGTTCCCAAGATTCAAGTACCTCAAATTCTTCATTTCTGCAAAAAACTTTGGTATTGTCCCATTCAACTGATTTGAACTCAGATCAACATGAGCTAAATCAGGTATTGCTGATATTGAATCCGGGATCGCCCCAGATAAGGAATTGGACCCTAAAGATACATTCTTTAGTGAAATCAAGTCACCAAAATTACTGGGGATTCCCCCAGTAAGTGCATTAGAGGAAAGATTGAGACTTTCAAGATTTTCAAGAAGTGTAATGGAACTGGGTATCCTTCCTTTAAGCCCATTACCTGAAAAATCAATGTGAGTAAGATTGAAAAGCAGATGTTTTGGTATGTAGCCAGTGACATTAGCATTGGAGATAGTAACAGACCTAAGCTTATGCATATTACCAAGGACCACATAAAGACCACTAGTATTGACTGGCACATTACTTACAGTGAGATCAGTGAGATTGACAAAGTGAGAGAGCCCAACACCAGTGAGGTGTTTAAGAGAGTGAATGCAAGTGAAAGAACGGAGAGAAAGAGCAAGATCTAGAGGGAATCTAACAGGAGTAACAGGACAATTGGTGAAAGAGAGAGATTGTAGAGTAGAGAGGGATTTGAGGGCAGTGTAAGAGAGAGAGAGGTCAGAGGAGCAGTTGGAGAGGTGAAGAGAGACTAGGTGGCGGAATGGGGATGAAGAGTCACAAATGGTGGCGTTGTGAGGAGAGGGTTGGGAGCAAGGGTCTTTAGCTGTTGGGATGTCTAAAGATTGGAGGGCTCTAAGTTGTTTGGGGTCCAAAGTGGAGTGAATGGAAGGAGAGGGAGTTTTGGTGGTGGGTGGAGTCGGGGAGGCCGTGGGGGAGGGAGAGGGTGGTAGAGTGGCATTGGCGGTGACAGTGGCAGCTTCACCTGCGGTGGTGAGGAGGAGGAGGAGGAGGAGGAGAGGAGGGAAGAGGGTTGGCTTTGGTGGTGGTGAGGTGAGATAGAGAGAGAGTGACATTGTGGAGAGAGAGGGAGAGAGAGACAGAGGGAAAGGGGCCTCGGAGAGAGTGAGCTATGTAAGAAAGCGTGTACAGATACTTGTTTGTAAGTGAAACGTGAGAGCTTGGGAAGTGAGGGACAGTTGGGATTTTACCTTCTTTGATCGCCCTGGAGTTGTCACTTATTTGCAGAAATGCAGTCAAAATTCATCTGTCTGATCTGAGCATGCTTTTTCATGGGCTCTGAGGCTGTGATTATGGCTGTGAAACAGTTATTTTCATATATTATTTCCAGAATCTATATATAATGATAATCATACAAATCTTCACGGAGGGAGAACAAGAGCGCATTTACTTTTGTATTAAAAAAAAATTCAATTTTTTTATATTTTTAAATAATTTATATGTTGATAATAAAAATAATTTAAAAATATTAAAAAAATATTTTAATATATTTTTGAATAAAAAAAATTATTTAAAATATAATCACCGTCGTAATCCCATCAACCTTTAAATCCATATCGTTAATACAGTAGGAAAAACAAAAGCACGAACATGGCCGTGGTAATAAATTAAGATTAAATACTAATATTAGATTTGGGCCTTTAATAAAAAGGAAGGTCATTTGGGTAACTAAACACTAAACGGGACATCCACCAGTTCCTTTCTTTTCCCATTAATATAATATAATAATTTCTCTTTCCTTGTTGATTTCCTTCCTTTCTTTATTATCTTTTTTTAAGGAAACTAGCATTCATGTGCCGTTCAGGTAGATTTCCTTCAGAAAAATATAGAGACTATCTATTTGATACGTGTCGTGCGTTGGATTTTTTTAATATGTGTTTTTTATATAAAAAAATTCTAAATATAAATTGAAAAGCTTGTACATCTATTTAACTATATAAATTAAAAATTATTTGTGTAAAAAAATAAAAAAATATTAATGGTAACTAAAAAATATTAAAAAAAATAAGAGATAAATATAAATCAAGATATTTGATCTCATAACACAAGGTATTTATCTATTTATATTCAATATATTTATTTATCAAAATCTATTTTTTTATATTAAATAAAATCATAGTAGAAAGAGACGCACATAAAATTGAGTGAATAAAAAAATAAAATAGAAGTGGGAAAAAAACCTAAGGACTAAGAGCACTGAACATGGAAAAACCACAAAACCTAATCTCTAGCAAATCAAATAATGAAAGATGAAATAAAAAAAAAATTAATTACATAAAAAGATCTAAAAAAATAATAATTAAAAGAGTGAAAATGAAAATTAAAATAAAAAAATAAATTAAAGAGAACCTACAAACTTCTTATTAGAGGTTTAAATTAAAAAAAAAACTTTAATAAAAGAAAATGAAAATCAAAAGAATAAGGATCAAACTGGAAAAAATAATACACCATAAACTTAGATTGAATGATGAAATTAAAGATCAATAAAACCTTTATAAAATGGCCAAGAAAAAAATAGAAATAAAAAGAATAAGGACTAAATTGAAAGAAAAAAATATGTTGCAAATTGGAATAGAAGGTATAAATTAAAAATAAATAAAACTCTTATAGAAGGACCAAGAAAAAATAATTAAATATCAAAATAATAAGGATTGAAGTTGAAATATCAATAACAAAGATGATCTACCTATAATTTTTAAGAGATGAGAGAGAAAAGAAGAAGAAGAAGAAAGGCTCACCGAAAACAAAATAACAAATTACCATTAACATACGCTATACTAAAAGAAAGAAAATGCAATGATGCTTCTAATAATACTGTAAAATATCAGTTTTGACCATAAAAAAAATCACATGACCTGCTCAAAGAACATGAACAACTCCTATGCATTAGCGCTTTGACAATAACCAAAAACATTTTGAATTTAGAATTAATTAGCCTTCCTAAAATGATCAAATTATATATATATATATATATATATATATATATATATATATAAAGGATTAAAAAGTCCTTAAACTAATGACTTAACACTGTGAAATATTAGTTTTGACAATAAAAAAGCATTGCATAACCTGCTTAAAAAAACACAAACAACTCATATGCGCTAGCGCATCGACAACACTAACCAAAAACATTTTGAATTTTTTTTTTTATTTTAAAAATAAAAAAAATTTTGAATTTAGAATTAATTAGCCTTCCTAAAATGATCAAATTGTCTTTATATGTATATAAAGGATTGAAAATTCCTTAAACTGATCACATATTTTTTCTTGATTTTAAGAATAAATATTTTTACTATATTTTTTTTAATATTTAATACCCTTATTAAAAAAAATATTAAATATTTTATACATAAAATTAATTAATCATCCTAAAATAAAAATTTGATTTTCCAGAGATACTAATGGTCAGTTTAGTCAAGAAAATGGAACTCATAATTATTCAGACCAAGGTATGAATATGGATAAACAATTTCTATTTAATTTAATTATTGTAAGCGTGATAAAGATTAAAAAAGTAATATAATGAGAGGGTTATTAAAATTATAATTACAAAATATAGGCCACGTAAATCATTAAAACAATTCATAGCAATCCATAAAGTTTTTTTTTATTCATTCTTAAACCTTTTTTATTTCAATTATAATGCCTAAATTAATGAACTTCTTGAAAAAATTTTGAGAAGGTAAAAAATTCAACAAAAAAAGAATCAAAGTATAAAACAATGAGAATTTTCATGATTACTTCGTCCACCTATTCTTCTTTTTATTTCTATATAGTTTTTTTTTTAGCTTTTATAATTTTAATTTTAGCTCAAAAAATTATTTTCTTAATATTTCAACAAATCATTAAGGCTAAAAAAAAATCATCTAAAAACAACAAAAAAAATTATTAAATCACCACAATCCGAAAACAAACAAGGGGAAATCTTGGTATCAATAGACTCCATTCAACGAGGGGATCCCATTGAGGTGTTTATAGGCTTTTATTGTGCTAAAAAAATATATCAGGGTTGAGAGAGGTTTTTTTCTTTTTTGTTTTCTTGATTTGATTTTGTTTTGGGACCATTTTTTAAGTTTTCTAGGTTGAATAATTGATTTTTTAAAAAAAAATTTAAGAATGTTTATTATGTTTTATTAAGAAAAAATGAGTTAAAAAATAGATTTTTTTGGTAAAAAAAAAAAAATCCTTATGGTGACTGGATTATAAACAAGCACATGATGTATTGTCTATACTTTTCTTTTTTCTTTCATTTTTTTTTGAAGATGGGGAGAAAGACAACATCACCCCTTAATAAATAAAATAAAATAAACAAAGACCCGAGCTTGCAGGTCTGTCTAGGTTTGGGTGCCTGACTTTTTTTTAAAGGTTCAGACACATTAGGCCACCTAGGCTTGCACTCCATGCCTTTTTTTTTAGTTATTTTTAATTTTATTATTTAATATTGAGTTTTTATTTTATTTTTCAATTCTATCTTTTAACATATGGTTGATTTTGAATTAGGTTTTATAATTTGTTTTTGTTTGTCTTTTATAAGTTTATCACAATCTCAAACAATTATCTTAATATTTTGTTGGCGCTCGATATTGTAAGCATATGTTTTTGTTGTTGTATAATTAAATAAAAATATTTTTAAAACAATAAAATTATTAAACTCAGTAAAGTTCATGGCATGGATTGCGGATTAACTTGGTTGATTAAGAATTAAACTTCATATTTTATTTCAGTTTGTTTTTTATGAAACTCTCGAGTTCTCAAACAAATATCCCGATATTGAATTGGTACTCAATTATACCAGCGTCTATTTTTGTTATTACATAATTAAGTAATATACATATTAAACATAATAGAATCCATGATCAAAGTTACATATTTAACGGGTTAAGCTTCAAAGCCCATCACGATCTCAATTTCTTTTTAAATATTATCTTGATTTTTTTAAAAAATTAAACTATATTATTACCAGTTATTTTTTAACCCATCAAGTCTATCATATCAAAATAACTCTTACTTAATTTAATTTAAAATCTTAATTTGATCTACTATGTTCAGTTAAATAATAATACTAAAAAGTTAGTGCAGACATTTCTTTTTATGTTTTTTTTTTTTTTTTTTTTAGCTTCAATCACAAGCGTAATGCGGGCCGGTTAAACATGACCAATTTTTTAAAAAGTAGTCCCTAAATTCAATAGCTCTGCTTTAGGCTGGACTTATGGTTTCCAGCTCTTGCTTCCTTCTCTACTTTTGTGTTTACTTCTTTTGGGCCAATCCATATTGCTTTCTATTCCTGGAAAATCTTGATTTATACATAAAACTTCTTTCCTAAACATTGCAAGTTTTTTCTTGACAGAAGCTTTGTAGATTATATTGTTTGAAGAAATTCTGCAATGTCATTATTGCAATAAATGCATTGCAGAATTGAAGGTAGAGGCTTTACAATAATAAAATTGATTTCATAAAAATAAAATTCATATAGTTTCTCTTTCTAATTGAAAAACATCTCTTTTCATCTCTTTTCATATCTAAAATTATGTTTAGTTAACTTTTGAAGATTGTAGTTTAACTGATTAAATTTTAAATTTACTTTTAAGAGATTACCAGTTTGAGTTTCACAAATCTCAGGACCACTAGAAACTTACATGATTATTAACTTCAAGATTAAAAAGATTTATCGAGATACGCGTAAATTGACCCGAAAACCTACGTTAATCTAAAAAAATTATGCTAAGAGAAATTGCTGCATTCCATTCTCAAAACTCCAATACAAATATCTTGCAAGAAAATCACATATAAAAATGTGATGTTATTACAGCAAACAAGAACTGGATTTTGAAATTTTTGCAGCTAACTACATGATTAGTTCCAAAGCTTTCATCATCATGTACATCACATAAATATTGTGCTTTGATAGCAAGCATCCGCTTTTCCACCCTCATTATACTAGTAGGTGGTGAGCAAAAGGAAGTTCTTTGGGATTTTGGTTTCCTGGCTCCTAAGTTTCCCAGCATTTTATTGCCGCAAAGGAAAAGAAAAAGGGTATCAGAAGAATATCTTTTCATTGCAAGCAGGACATAATCCTCAACTCATGTGAAGCCTAAAGTAATGCTACAATATGCTGGCACTCTAGAAAAGGTTGGACCAAAAAATAATTCAATTCGTGGTTTAACAGTGTTTTAATTCAGAGATAATGTTTATATTATAGTAGATATTACTTTTTAAAATATTTTTTATTTTGGAAAACATTGGAGACATGTGACATCCCTCATTTCTCACCGATCCTCGATATAAAAAAGTAATTTCTCGCAAATTTTAATAGACTTGTCGACCCAAAGAGCATCATTGTCGACAACAGGACCACGTCGTAAACCACAAGATTTCAGGATAAATGGTCCTGTGGATAAGTCTTGACTTGTGGACCTAGGTGTTGGCTGCACAACACTTTCAAGAATGGTTCTTTGGTTCTTGTCAGATCCAACGAGGCTGTGAGATGTAACCAACAGTTTTCAAGGTATGAAATCAATGCAGAGGTGATGGCACATCAAGCATGATAAATGAACAATATTATGTCTATTCATCTTTTCTGCTTTTCTCAATTCAAGAAAAGTCAAATCATCACCTATATATCTTTACATAATATTGCTCACGGAAGTGCGTTGACCTTAAACTCAGCAAAGAGAGCAACACAAGCTGTTCAAAACTTCATAGAAAATCATCTCGCAGTTCATGTAACTCAACTACTAACTGCTATATTTACTTTCTTATGAGAAAGTAGGAATCTGGATCGAATCCAACTTCCGAAGGTTTAGCCCCAGAATACTGGGAAACTTGTTGGTGGAAGCTCAGCAATCTATAGAAATGCAGGTTTCACCAGCCAAGGTGTTGTCAACTTTGTTAACGAATGGATTAATCTTGACCCAGACAAGAGAGAAGACAGAGGCCAACAGCACTGACCACAGAACAACAATGGTTGGTGTTCGGTTTTGGCGACCCATCAGACCTTTAAGGAATGGATAGAGATGAAGAATCACCCAGAAGGCAAAGAACACCTTGCCAAAGAGAGGTCCCCATGCTTCATATCCTTTGTTGAGTGCATCAGAGAATCCCGCAACAACACCAACAATGTTGATAATGAGAAGTGTTGTTGGAGGAATCAGAAGTGTTGTCCACTTGACCATATAGAGCTCCCCGAATTCTGTATCATCGGCTGCTTTTGCTGTGACAGTAAAGTTCGTATCAATGCCAGCCAACATTTTCAAGAATCCCTGGAAGACGGCAAAGAGATGGGCTGAAACACCTCCGATCACCCAGAACTGTTCATTACGCCACAAATCTTCAATGCTGACACCACTCCATCTTAGCTCAAGCACTGCAGTTACAATGATAGAGATAAAGAGGCCAAGAAACAGCATGCTTGCCAGGTTTGAGAGCTGGATCAATGACAAGGTATGATACAAAGTCAATCCCTTTATCGACATGATAACCGGAACCAAAACCGGAAATGATGAATTTGGAAAATTCTGATTTCTAATATTAAATAGAAAAATGTTGACTATCCTAGTAATACAGAGTTCAATTGCTTGAGAAGCACTGTCTACCAAGCAAAAGTTGTTAAATTTTTCCTCATAATAATTGATAAGTAAAAGCCATGACGTTGCAATCATTTTTCATGTTAGGATGTGAAAAGGAAGACAATAGAAGTTACCGTTGGTATGATGAATTTTCCAGTCAGCAGACAAACTGCAGGAATTGTGCAGTAAGCAATGAGAGGGAGGGATGTAAATGGATAAACAATGGTGTTTATATATGCAAGCCTTTGGAGCCATTTAAGACGGCCTCCTCCATACCCGTACCAGAAAGGACAATGTCTGCTAAAGAAAATTTCCACGGATCCAAGAGCCCATCGGAGAACCTGGTGCAATCTATCAGACAGATTGATGGGTGCAGATCCTTTGAATGCTGGCCTTACGGGCATGCAGTATATTGATCTCCATCCTCGGCAGTGCATCTTGAATCCACTTAAGATATCCTCAGTGACCGACCCATATATCCAACCAATCTGAGAGGACACATAAAAAGGTTTAATATTGACAATCTAAATATGTCAAATAGGTTCAAACTGATCAATTTTAATTTCAACAGAGCATAGTTCATACTCAAATGCTAATGAAATAGAAAAGGTCAGAGAAAGTTCCAACCATGCAACCGAGAATGTATGGTTGAAATGACAAACTAGAGTAGAAAATGTCATGAAAGCCCACATTGGCTCTGGCTTGCTAGTGAAGTAACAAAAGATAATTCAGAAATGATGAGAGTGGAATCTGATTAACCATACTAGGTATTCGATGAAGAGAATATAATTTCTGTTGAAAGAAATTGTCTTTTCTTGTTAAAAAATAGCTCTGAACTATCGGTTTGGAGTAAGGGATGGAAGCTTAACCTCTTTTCCCCATTCAGTCTTCTCTTCAAAGCCACAGCCGATGACATGAATAGCTTCCTTGATGAGTGTTGATGAATTGGCAGACTCAGGTACTCCTCCATTCTCCATTAGTGTAGACTCAATGAAGACAGAAGATAAGCCAAAAGTTTTCTCAAAGCTCAACTGGGAGATCAGCATTGACCTCTCATACTCATCATAATCTGCAAGAGAAAAAACCCCAACATGGCGATTCCAAATTCTGTTAGCCAATCATCTAACCCAACTATCTTACAAAATTTAAACTTACTATCAATCTCTGTAAGATTGAATATGGCAGCGTTGAGATCCTCTCGTTTTGCATCTCTGTAAACCTCAGCTGGATCCTGAGCAGGCTTCTTCTTTGTGGGGCAGCAACATGAGAAGCAGGATGAAGACTCCTTGCCCTTGCGTAAGCGGGGCATAGAAGGAGGCCCATATCCGTAAAGTGCTTGCCTATTGAAAACACAACCAGTTCCCACATACATTGGTCCTTGAATGCCATCCAATCCTTTCATGTTAACCTGAAAATAGAATGGAAAGAATTGTCAAAATTCAAAAAGCTCTTATTTATCCATAAACTACAGAAGCAAAGATATTATGGCAATGTTATATTATTTCTACAGTCAGTAAATTATTGCCTAATTTTTCACTTTTCTGCACTGAGAAAAATATGTAATACATATCTGTATGTTGATAGGAATTGGGAGTGCCAAAGAACAATGATCAAGAGGATTTGATGAGCCATTCATCTAGCTGAACTTCATTTTGGATTAAATTCAGATGAGTTTGAACATCATTAATTTTGTCATTTAGAAAGTAGAAATAATTTCGGAACTTGCATATTTGCATGGCCTGAAAAGACCAACTTCCCATCAATTAACCAAGCTATTTAAAAACTTTCTTAATAAAAAATTAAAATGAAATGAAATAAAATGTTTCTGTTACTCTAGCTTTATTTTCCTCTTAAGCATTATAATCTAGATCTCCCTACCACTGTATGCTCGACACTAGAATTAAGATTATGATAAGATTAAGTTAGATTTAGACTTACATCAAAGAAAACTATGTTACGATTGGCGTAGCGATCACTCCTATCTATGCCATCAAACCTCTGAGGGAACTGCACATAGCATACATCTCGACCTACTTGTGGATCCATCAGGATGCACATTGCCTCTCGAACAGCCTTGCTATTGTTTACATAGTGATCACAATCAAGATTGAGGATGTATGGAGAATTTGTGAGAACTGCAGACACTCTCACCTGTATAAAGCCATTCATGAAATTATTAGTCCAACATGAAGTTCTTATGATAATGCCAAGCCTTACCATTCTTAAATTATTTATACACACCAGAGCATTTTCAGCACCAGCTTTCTTGTGGTGTTGGTAGCCAGGTCTCTTCTCCCTGGAAACATATACCAGTCGAGGTAGTTCATTTCCCTCTATGTCACGAGCTCCGGTGTTTCCAAGGAATACCTGTCAAGAAAATGGCCTCATATGGTTATTGAATCTTCAGACAATATGGAGCGTTTTTTATGGAAAAATTCTATAGATGTGTCGAATAGACCAGAGTCTCAGGATCACATGAAAGATCAATATCTACTTCAAAAAAGAAATTCAAAATGATGCCAAAGGCTTTTTATTGAAAACCCAAGACCTTAATGTTCTTGAACATTCTGAAATTTTAAGGGTAATTCTAAAACATACTTCAATTATTTCATAAATTCCAAACAAACCACTATCCTCTTAGATTACTAAATGCTTCAGGAATTTTCTATGTTAATTGAAGCTTTACGCCACAGAGTTCTTATATCTTAGCTGTATCTCGAGATGAACTTTGAAAAATTAGGGTAAATCCTCTATCTCTGTGGATGGATGTTTCTAGAGAAGCTAGGGATATATTAAAGATTTCGTCTTTATCTCGTTATCTTTTAAAGGTTAAATAGCTTTGTTGCACCACCGAGAAATGGAATTTCTACCAATTACTAGCATAAATCTTTGCAAGAAACAAGAACCGACGAAAATTTCAACCTGAATCATGCCAGGGTGATCACGTGTGTTGTTTCCTGGCCAAGGTGTTCCGTCTTGCATAGTCCATCCCTCGTCAGGTGTTTTCTGTGCCTTTGCTACCAGGGCATTAACTCGGACTTTGTACTCTTCATAGTCCCTCTAAAAGAAAATAAAAGGAAATGATAAATGACTTTTAAACAAAACCAAATACATTATGGCTTTATCAGAAAGGACTAGTATTTAAGAGTGGTGTAATAAGAGCCCAGAACTTACTTTCATCGCTCTGCGTTCTTTCACGAAAGAAGGCTGAACCTTATCTTTCAAGTAATCAATTTTCTGTGAGAAGTAAAACTCTGGTGCTCTTGGTTCAATTGAGAATTTTTTGCAGAATGGAACCCACTTCCTTGCAAACTCAGCTGTTTCTACAAGAGATTCAAATGTAAGCATAGCAGCACCATCATCAGACACATAGCAGGAAACTTTATCCACGGGATAGTCCACAGCAAGGATGGAAAGGACTGTATTGGCAGTGATCAATGGAGGCTCTTTCAGTGGATCAACAGTACTCACGAAAAAATCCACAGCAGCAAGCTGAGAAGGCTCACCCTCTCTTTCATACCTGGCATGGAATTGAGTAAGTCATACCATTTATTTGTTGTTATTGAAAGACACAGCAAACTCATCCTACTAACCTTGAAATGAGGAAATGAAAAAACAGTAAGCATAAAGGTAAAACCTAACAGTTTTATTTGTTGTAAAGACTTAGACAGAAGGGAAGGTTGTATGCTTCATACAGCTAATGTTTGTAAGCCAGGTTCAGTGTTAAATCTTCAACTAGAAAAGGGAATGGTGAATCATGCAGATGATAGTGATTATAATGCAGCATGGTGAATATCCAGATCATTGTGAGTCTGCATCAAATCATAATCTTCAGTTTTAAAGGCTTCACTAACATGAAAATCTTTGAGTCCCAGACACCGTACCTTGCAGATAGCCTTTCGATAAATGTTTCTCTGTTGACAGGATTCCACTTGGGAAATTGATCCAACACCCAAGAAAACGCAAACCAGATCTCACATATGACAGAAGTAAGCCACAGGCCGAAGGCACTATCAACAGGATTTGTTATTCTGTAGTGGAAGAAAAGGCCCAGAATGATCAGTCGCATAATGATCACAGCTCTGTATGGTGTGAGTTTGTTGCGTGGAATTGGATAAACAATTGAAAGTGGCTCCGAAGCCTCAGCAGACCTGCAAATTGAAAAGGAACCATCAAATGGAAGGACCTTCATCAAGGAAGGACTTTAATATTTATTCCTTGATGTCTACCTTCATCAAGGAAGAGCTGTCGGATCAAACAGTCAACCTCCAACAGTTTATAAAAGCTTCAAGTGACTTACAAGACCTTACAACATGATTAATTTGGAAAGGCTAATCTTTTATTCTTTTCAGTTTAAATACTTCAATCTTATTCTTCTTCTTATGCAGTGTTTCAAAATCATATAAGCCTTACTGTTGTACTTACGGCTTATCTTCCATCTGCTGTTCCGGCGGAACTTGAGCTGGTTCAGTTTCAGGCTTAGTATTAGACTTTTTCTTCTTGTTCTTTTTATCCTTCCAACTCTCCACCCGATTCTTCCAAATTGGATTCCCATATTCATCATTCATTTCTTCACAAAAACATAGAGAGAGAAGATTATATAAAAAAAATATTTAAGAAGAGAATTAAAATAAATATGATCTTCAGAAAAATCAAGGTCACTAACCACTATCCACTGTGGAAACGCTAATGATATGTCTAGCATGAATTCCTACATCCTGTACAAACCAAGGTTAATGGAAGAATGATGTCAGAATCCCAGCATTTGAAACATTACATGTAGGCAAGCTTAGAAACTCATCGTTCCAGAAAAAAATTGCTAGTTCTTCTTGAATTTATTTAGATCTAGATATCACGAGCCCTCTTATACATCATTAAATCATTAACATTTTAAAAAGTATAGTCATACCTGAGAATTGTTGAGGTGAGATGCCATTGTGGATTGATTGCCAGACCCCTTCTTTTCTACATCGTCCAGCAAGTTCTCTGGAGATTGCAAGCATAAATCAGCATATAAAATTAAATAAAAAAGTTAGTAACATAGTAATAAAAGGGTTTTCAACCATTTGAACCATACGTGATGAAAATTTTCAACCGTTGAAAAACTTAATTACACCAGATAATATGAGAGAAAATCTTTCTGACACACATCGATTTACCAGACCAAAAATCTGCAAAAGGGAACTTCAAGATAGGGCAGTACCATCATATGGTGAGCCACATCGCAAGCAAACTTTCCGCCCCTCCTTGATCTCATACTCGAAACAAGACTTGCAAATGTGATAGTTACACTCATGGCAAGCCACAAACAGGTCTCCATTTGCATCATGTCCCACCTGTTCACCACAGGTATGGCATAAAGGAGCCCCTGATTCCTTCATTTTGCTGATTACCACTTCACCGGCTCTTTACTCCCCCAATTCCTCAGTTCTTTCAAGAGTGCTTCCCTCTTCTTCTCAATCTTTTGTTTTGGCCTGGTTTTTATATCAAAGACCCTAACCAAAGCTAGGGTGTCTTGGTTGTCTCTCAGAGGGTGGTGCTGGCATTTTTTAATGCAGAAGAGAGGGTTGAGGGTGGTGGGGCATGGCGGTTGAGGAGTTGGTGGCATGTGTTTACAGAGAGAGAGAGATGAGAAGCAACGTCTAATTTTTGGGGTGAAAGAGAAAAGTTTTAAAATTTTTGCGGGAAGTTCAAGGAAGGTGTCTGTTAGGCAGAGCACATCTTTAACAAACTTACTTTCAATGCAAGTCCCCTCTCTTGAATATAAACACAAGATCCGGGGCTGGGCCGCCATGGAGACCGAAAACTGGCAGCATCCAAACAGTGTACCGGCGTCTCCCATCGGCTTGCTTCAGATAATCATCATATCGATGTATCAGGGTAAGTCTCTCAAGGAAATGAAAAAAAAGTAAAATAAATCACATCTCTTTTTATGTCGCTGAGACCATATATCTGGTTGGTCCAGTAATGGTAGCGAGTGACCATTTATTCTTTGCAACTTCACATCAGTGTTATCCCCAAGAACAGATGATGGGCATCCATTTTCGTAGATCTTACATCCTTGCTTTTGATGAAGATGCAAGTGACTAAAGAGTCCATTTTCCTGTTAAATCTACATGGGAAATTGCAACACCAGATGCTAACAGAGCCATTCAACGAACCATAAAAAAGACATCAAAAAAATGGTTTTAAAAAGAAAGGCATTTCATGAAAGAATTGAGTGACTTGTTCTTTTTGGTGCCTGACTGAATTTATTCGATGAAAATCAAAATTGGACGATAAAAACAGAAGCATTGCTTATTCAGCCATCTTCGTATTATCTGGGGATGGGGGAAGTGAAGTTCGGTCATGAATATTAAATTCATAAATTCCCCTTGATACATACTCCTTCTAATTTGATAAATCACAAGCCAATTCACATCATGCAAATTTTGCTCCGACTCAAAGAAACCAGCAAAACTGTAAAGAGACTTGTTGCAGAAATTTAGCTAACGATATCCATTCAGTTCGATAATCATTCTGGGAAATATAACAGCGAAGAACTTCCTATGAACGATAATAATTCCATTTTGTACAGCAGTTCATCAACCTGTGACCAGAATGGAGCAGTCAATCTCAACTTATACAAGCTTAAAACTCTAAAAATCATGGGGTTTGCCCGTGTGCCTTGAAAGGGATGGCTGGTGTATCATGCACTTTACCTCGGTCAAAATGAGGAAACTGTAAAAGGCAGCCCTTGGATAACTAAGCAATTGACGCGACACTGAGACAAACAGGAAACAATCTTCTCCTGCAACAGAATTAAGGCATGCTCTCCAGGAGTCTTTGATGTTGTAGCTGTAAACTAAGCAACAGAATAGACCTTTACTACTTTTGTTGTGTCACAAACAACAAGGTTTTCTGAGTCAGTCGGAGTGGTACAGAGCCAATTGACCTGCCAAAATGGAAAGTATGAGATGAAAAGATTCCAACACGAGTGATACAAAAGAACAAGAAGCTGAAAACCAAGATATTGTGCAAAAAGACAATGAAAACTGACCTTTTTGCTCAAATTAATGTTAAGACGAAGAACATCACTGTTGCCACCAGTCTGCACTGCATCATCATATTTGGAGCAATCCCAGACTTTCACAGACTTGTCATTCCCACCTGATATTATCAACTTCCCCTTCTCCCCAAACAGTGAAAATGTGACACAGGATACAGCAGCAGCATGGCCGCCCACAGAGTAGTCCAAATGTAACCTTTTTCTTGCATTTTCATCAAGAGTTCCTGTACCTACAGCTGGAACACCATCTTTAGATGTTGATGAAGATCCTTTCCGTGCTTTTGCGGAAGTTTTTGATCTAATAACTGCAAGCTCTGATTCAATATTTATTACATCAACAATACCATCACCCCTAGCCACAACACATATTTTATCAGACTTATCCAACATATCAACATCTGGAACTGCTATTGCATGAACAAATGCAGGATTCAAACATTGTGCCCCATTGCTACCGTTCTTTATGTCAGGCAAACCTGTATTCAAGAAAAGGTTCTACTGGTAAATCTTACAGGTCAGCAGAATAATACAAGCTTAAGGACCATATTTAGACTATAATTTCTATGAGATCATAAAAGCACCAAAACAAAATATCAGTGATGTCGAATGCTGGAGATGGTGAATCAGTTTATGGTATGTTGTTAGGATAACACACGAATGAATTGGAGGGCTTATGATCTAAAAGTTAACTTTCCTACAGCCCATCAATGGAAGATAACAAATTTTATACCAGTAAAACCTGTTAAGACATACGAGATAAGAGATATACATACCAAAATCCACAATTTTGACTGGGCGCCCTTTGGAGAAGTCCCACATGACAAGCTTTGAGTCAAGACCTCCAGTAATGACTGTCAAAATTCGTGTTAATGATAAATATAGTTTGAAAGTTGAAACATAGAAGCTCAATATAAAAGCTATAATTACATCATTCTTCCCAAAATTCACAAGGCAGTCAAATGCCAAATGAAAGTGAGAGCTAATGGTACTTTCTTTCACATTATAGCTAATTACACTTCCAACTGTCTAGAAAATAATGAATACCAACTCTAAAAACCTTCAGAAAATTTAATGAATATTTCCCTTCAGAAACACCACTCTCCTAAGCCTATCAGCATCCATTCACTGACTGGTACTTCACTCAATAATATCACAAACCAACTCAGCAGATAAGCAGCCCCTTTACATGTTTCTAGAGGCTTCAGATGGAAGGACAAGGTATGGAAGTAACTGTTAGATTACCAACATATGAATGTACATCAAATTTTCTACTTGCTAAAGCACCTAATATCAGATCCCATCATCCATGCAGTCATCAACATTCACAAAAGTGCATGTGCTGTGGGTGAGTGTCAGAGAGAGAGAAAGAGAGGTTTCAAAACAAAAGAAACAATACCTTCCCAAGATCTCCATGGAATGAATTGTACACTGCTGCAAATCTATAATACAGTCAAAGGATGAGAAAAAGTTTAAGACTTAAATGGAAATTTGGAAAAAGCTTGGACACCTTCAGCCTTGACTGTTGACAAGCCTGCAACCATTACAT
Organism: Populus tomentosa; assembly: GCA_018804465.1. Taxonomy (NCBI): domain Eukaryota; kingdom Viridiplantae; phylum Streptophyta; class Magnoliopsida; order Malpighiales; family Salicaceae; genus Populus; species Populus tomentosa. The sequence goes on from CM031989.1 coordinate 6,060,949, forward strand.
GAGACGACTTGCCACAAACTAATGGGAAAATTACTCAGATATCAATTAACAGAAAAGATTAAATATTCAAAAGTAAATTCATGTCAAACAAATGCACACAGCTAAACTTTGTTGACAACCATGTATATTTCACACTTGAAAAGACACTCGAAGCTAATGAAAAGGTAAATTCCAAATAACAAGGAAGGATACACTTGAATGGCCAGATCTCAGAGTTTTATAAAGGCAATGCTGGCGAATGTCAATAATCTGCCAGAAATATATCATTATTAGCATTTAAACCTTCAAAACTGCAGACAACAGGGAAAAAAAAGATCTTAAATGAGTGTGGGTGGAGGCAAGGAGAGAGATGAGGGCAGATTCTTGAAGCACTGCAAATAGATAGTTCAGCTAATTTAATTTAAGTAAATGCAAGAGGGTTGACTATCTAAAATTCTAAAAAGATGCATGGCACTCAATAATATAGGCCACGACAACTAGAATAAAAATAATTTTAGAAATAATAACAAAAATTTGAAATCATATAATCTTCAGTTCAATAACTAGTCAAAGGATGCCCAGAAACAGAAACCATCTTGCTCTTTTTTTCTGTGAGCTACCTGTCACAAGATTATCTCTAAAAAGAGAAAAGAAAGCATCCACTATCAACCAAGGCAAGTACCATATCTCTCTTCAGTTCTTCAATGCATTTATTGATTCATCTACAAATTCTCATTGAAGGGAGAAAATCAAACAAGACATTTTGGCATAACCATAATAAATGGAACTAGACAAATATTCCACTCCTTGCTCAGAAAAAGACACTCAATTGTAGCAGTAAGGCACAACAGTTGGCAAGATGGCGTGAACCAACTAATGTGAAGCTTTCCTCTCCATAAAGTTTGGCCATTATTATTTCATTATAAACCACCATGGAGGCTTATCCAGACATAATAGGTAAAAAAGAATGTGTTCCTGGACTCTGCATTTGTACTTGCTCTCTAGTCAAGACTATGAAGATTCTTCTCCAACAACAACTACAATATTAATTACATGCCCAGGAGACAGGATATATGTTTATGAACATGCCAAGATCTGACTTAATCTCTAAGAAGTAAGACAGAACAGTTACAAATGCATGTTCCATGAACAGAAATTAAGAAACATACAAGACCTTAACATCACCACCATCATCCGTAGAAGCAAGAAAATTTGCCTTGGAGTTGCATGAAATCTGCATTGATTAGATACAAGCTCATTGTTAAACAGCTTCACAGCCATCAATTGCGAAAAGATCTAATATATCTAGCAGGATATTAAAAGCACAACACTAAATTCTCAGTCTTTTAAGGAACTTGAAGATTCTCTAGCAAAACAATTAACATTGCATAATGAAGCATGAGCTTCAGTTCAAATATCAACTATTTTGCAGTAGCTTGAGATTATCCATTCTGGTTTCTACAACTATTTGTTTTAGAGAATGGGTAAATAGTACATGGAATAATTAACATTAACCTCATCATTTAAGGTACACTGACTTTTGTTTTTAAATGTTCTAGGTTACTAATGTTAGCAGAAGTCTCTATTTCTTTCCCACATAAAAAAACAGATGATCATGGGTCCAAACTATAGAGATATCAACAATGATGCTTTCGAGGTAACTCGATAAAGGTTGATAATTTTCGCATAAAATGTTAACTTCAGCACAGAACAAAAGGACTAGCTTCATCATCATTCCATGAAACAAAATGACGCATTAAATCATAAGATGATTAACTTTACAATAATAGTTCACCTGATTTATTTCCTCCTTGTTATAGGTATAACTCTTGAATGGCGTCCACGGGCTAGCCTTCAAATACAAAAAAGAAACAAAAAAAAATATATATATTAATCTCCAAAACTCATCATCAACATAAAGAGGAAAAGAATTAACAATGAAGCTGCTTACCATATTATGCAAATCAAAACACTTTACTGCATTTCCACAGGAAACATACATGATATCTTCATTCCCTGACTCATCATCATACCACCATCATTCAATTTTCAACTTTATTTTTCACCAAAGATAACTCTACATAGCATTGGGAGTTTACCAGGCTTGAAAGACAAGGAAGAAATAGGTTCCTGTGCAACTTCAGCTATATGCTGCGCGTCTTTGCATCGCATATCAAACAAGCAGATGCAACCATCCTCCCCGGCGGTGGCGACGACACCAGAACGGTCACGTGAGGCGATGCAGCACGTGGCTGTGGCTTTGTGACCTCTCAATCTTCTTGGCTCTGTCATGAATCTCTCTCTCTATCTCTCTTACCTCTTCTCCTTTCTTTTTTGCCGCTAAGGGTCATTTATGTGCTGTGCTGCTTTGCTTTAGCACCGCCTGGTTACAACTGAATCCGGGTCAGAAGATGTTTACCGAATAATTTACCAACAATGAACCGGGTTTTCGATCTGTCCTCGAATTCAGACTTAAGGGCCGGAAATGTGGGCTTATTGTGAGACCCAGTCTGGCCCTATAAGGGATTCGGACTTGCGGCTTGTTTTCGCTTAATTGCGTGCTTATATACCTTTTGGTCAAACTGTGGTTTATTATTATTATTATTATTATATCAATTATTATCCAAATTAATTTATCTTTAATATAGGCGACCAGAAAATGATGCAGAGAAAACTGTAAATGACTTGTCGTTTATTTTTTTAAAAAATAAATGATATTATTTAAAAAAAAATAAACACATCCACAAACCCAGACTTCTAAAACTATTTGGATTCATAGATAAGCATAAATGACTTGTCATTTATTTTTTAAAAAAACAGATTATATTATTTTAAAAAAAAAAAACACAGCCTCGGACCTAGCCTTCTAGAACTATTTGGACCATAAATAAGTCTGATAGCGTCTTATCTCTTTTTATTAGTCTTCTATTAAATTTTATTTAATACAATGTTTCTCATTTATTTATTTATTTATTTTACTTTACATTATTTTTTATTTATATTTTAATTCATACCCTCTTTTATTTTATTTTATTTTGAATTTTTTAGTTAAATGTTTTTAAATAGTATTGTGATTTGTCTTTAATTTTTCTCCTTTTATATTTTATATAAATAAATTGTATTTACATAAAGTATTTATAAAAATAAAATTATTTGTTCTTAGCAACCAAAATTAACCTCTAAGAAAAAATAAATATATATGTAAAATAAAAAGACAATCGGGGATAAATATTTGTATATACAACTACCTTTTAATTTTATTAAAAAGATTGTCTTTCTATTTTAATATTTACTCCTAAGAAAATATAAATAAAATAAATAATTGAGATTAAATATTTATATATACATTTATCTTTTATTTTTATGAGAAAGATTATCTTTCTGTTTTAGTATTTAATTAGTATTAATATTTTTTTATTAATTTATTTATATTTATATTTATATTTATATTTTATTAGATGTAATCAATATATTTTTATTATTCAATTAAAAAAATCATATACCAACATGGACAACTTCTTCTCTTACGATCAAGATTAATACAAAGTCCTTACACGATTGACAAGACCAGTACTTGTTAGAAGATCACAATTCAACATGGATAACTTCTTTTCTTAAGTGGAAGAGGCGATTAGTTTAAATTATTGAAGATTTATATAGTTATTAATTATAAAATTTATAAAATTAATTGAATGTATATAAACTAGTCTGAATATTTATATTAATAATAATAATATAAAAAAAAAGATGATAGATACTAGAACATTATTTAAGAGGTAAACTAAATTTAGTATCTAATGTATATGTTGCATAACCATTCTAAAATAATTAAGGTTATTTATGCTGCTTTGTTGTTTATATACATTTTCAAAAAGAATTGCAATTTTTTTTATGCTTTATTGTTTATTTAAACAATGAAACATTTTATAATATTTTTTAATTGTTTTATAATAAATTTATATCATAGATAAGTTAATTAACGCGTATGAAAACCTAAAAAACACAAAGTATTGAGATGCATATTTGTTTTTTAAAATGTGATAAACTACAAGTTATCTGTCATATTTTGTTTTTTGTTTTTTTAAATAAAGGGCAGAATAAATGTTGTCCACCCCCTTAATAATAATAAAAAATAGGGTCACGCGCCTAGCCTGCTATGTTGGGCTGGGGGTGAGCGTGGCTTGATACTGAGTTTTTCTTCTTTTTCTTTTTTGTTTTTTTATATTCTAAATTTTAATAATTTTTTAAATTATTATATATCTGATTTGAAAATAATAATACTAATAATAAATTGTTTATGAATTTTGTATAGAATTTTTTTTTACTTAAATGTTTAAATAGATTTTAAACATGATTTTATTATATTTATGATATTTTTAGCTTTCAATTACATAAAACATAGACATATTATTTTGATATTTTATGTAAACTTCATTTAACAATTATACAATACTTTATATATATATATATATATATATATATATATATATATATATATATATATTGTGTTGGAGATAAACAAGAGATGCATTAGAAGGAAAATTTATCTTTATGAAAAGAAAAAAAGTTCAAAAAATTTTTATTTTCAAGTTTAATAACAATACAAAATAAATTTCTAAGGCCTTGAATCTTTTTTATGTTTAAAACAAATTTGAATCCTCCCACGGTATAACGCGAACATACAAACTAGTTCATTTTAAATGTTTTGTAAATTTTATCATTTTGATCTCAAATGTTTTTAAAAAACTTCTCAATCTATCTTCTTCTTCTTTTATTATTAAAGTTGACCAATGTTTTCTTTAAATTTGTATCAAAATGACATCATTTTAATATATAAAATAGGTATATTGGACTGAAAATATTAATGTTGATTAATTTCTTTGTCAAAAGTTTTCAAATCAAATTCTTTTTATTGTATGAAATGCATATATTAAACTTAAAATATTAAAAAAGAAATGAAGGGCTATTATTTACAAGATGTTGGAAACATTCAAAATATAACTAATAAAATTTATAGATTTTGTTATGAATCAAAAATTGTGATAGAGAGAAACACAACAAAACTGGGAGAATGACTTAATGTATTGAATAAGATCTTTGGCTAGTATATAGCCTTACAAGAATTAACAGAATGTAGAAATTACAGCCCACGATTAACAGAGACGTGGTAACATGCAAAAAGAAAATAGTTAAACAGAAGAACAAGTCATCCTATTTAATAGGGGTTTATTTAAAACAAAAAAAAAAAACAAATATAATCAACAGGGGAATAAACCTTAGTACTTGTCATTCCCTTCCTTAAACTAATGCAAATATCAATTAGTTTACAACAGAAATTTCTCGAACACCAAGTAGTTCCCTCATCTTTAGGAAAGATTCAAGCTTCAATGGCTTAGTCATCACATTTGCAGTTTGATCCCGTGTTCTATAATAAATCAGCTCCACAGTTCCCTCCTTAATAAGATCACGCAGAAAATAAAACCACACATCTATGTGATTGCTACGTCCATGCATCACTGAATTCTTTGACAATTTAATTGTAGAACTATTATCACATAAAATTGTAGTACTTTTACAATGTGTACAGTTCCCTTCTTAGTAAGATCACTTAAAAAATGAAACCACACATTTATGTGCTTGCTTCGTTTATGCATCACTGAATTCTTTGACAATTTAATTATAGAACTATTATCACAAAAAATTATAGTACTTTTACAGTGTGTATGACCAAGTTTCTCTAAAATTCTTCTCATTCATACAACTTGGCATGCATAGGATGCAGCGGCTATAAACTTAGCTTTAGTCGTTAAGAGTGTGACAACATGTTGTTTTTAGAACACCACAACATTGCACCAGAACTCAACATGAAAACATATCCTGAAGTGTTTTTTCTATCCTCCAAATCACCAGTATAATCACTGTCAGTAAATGCAATTAGTTCATCACTCCCTCCTTTTTTGTAGAATATCTTAAGATTTATTGTGCCTTTTAACTACCTCAACACTCGTTTTGCAGCTTGCAGATGAAGTTCTGTTAGTTGTCTTGCATATTTATTAACTAAACTAACCATAAACATCAAGTCGAGTCTCATTGTTGTGAGATACATGAGAATCCCTACCACTTGCTTAAAGAATGTTGTATCAACCTTCACACCATCTTTTATCTTTGAAAAATTGAACACTAGGAACTATCGGGTTTTTAACAAAATTGCTCTCCTTCATCCCGAACCTTTTTAACCCAAGGAATATTTCTTTTGACTAATATAGATTCCATTAGACATTTGCAAAACTTCAATTCCAAGAAAGTACCTCATTTTTTCCAAATCTATCATATGAAACTCATGTACCATTAAACTCTTGAACTCATTAAACATTGCATAATCATTTCCGGTAAAAATTAGATCATCAACACACAAGCTAATAATTAGAATTTTACATTCTTTGTTTGTTTTAACAAACAATGTATGCTCATTGTGACACTTCTCAAACCCTTCGGTTAAAAAATAAGCTTTTATACGATTGAACCAAGCTCGTGGAGCTTGTTTGAGTCTGTATAGAGCTTTTTTCAACTTGTAGACTTTGTGTGGATTTCGTGCAGCTCATAACTTCTTGGTTGCTCAACGTATACCTCCTCGCTTAGTTCTCCATGTAGAAAAGCTGATTTTACGTCAAGCTGATAAACTATCTAGCCCTTTATAAATGCAAATGCAACAATCAACTGAATTTTGTCCAACCTTGTTATAGGAGCAAAAAATTCTATGTAATCAATCTCATGTTGTTGCACGTACCCTTTAACTACAAACAAGCCTTGTATTTATCAATTTCACCATGCTCATTAAGCTTTGTTTTTTAAACCCATTTTACTCCTATCGTCTTTGCACCTGCAGGTAAATTTATTAGCACCCATGTTTTATTCTTTTCAATGGTTTTTATCTCAGAATCCATCGCATCTCTTTATTTTGAACTTTTCACAGCCTCTTTAAAATAAAAATGAGCATTAAAAGTAAACAAAGCCATATTAGCTTCATTTTCTTCTCCGAACAGTCCTTCTCTAGTATCATAATTAGTCATCCAAACATATTGCCTTCAAAGCCTTCCTTCATCCACTGTATCTGGAGAAACATTCTCAACCTCTTCTGCAATTCCTTCATCCACTGTATCTGAAGAAACATTCTCAACCTCTTCTGCAATATCATTATCTTCACTTTCAATTTCATCACTTATAGTAGCTTCTTCATCATTGTCTCCCCACTCCAATACAGCCACCACATGTTCCTGTCCCAATCCCAAGTTTTGTTTTCTTTAAAAACTACATCTCTGTTGGTAATGATTTTCTTAGCTATTGGATTATAAAGCTTATATGCTTTAGACTCCTCACTGACCCTTAGCAACACACAAGCAATACTTTTATCCTCCAACTTGGTTCTCTTGGCATCAGGTACATGGACATGTTCAAGGCAACCAAACACTCGAAAATGTTCAACCGAAGGTTTTATCCCACTCCAAGCCTCCTTTAGAGTTATATTTTTTATTGCCAAAGTGGGACTTTGGTTCAGAATATATACTGTTCAATTCACGACTTCTAGCCAAAATGTTTGTGGTATCTTCTTTTTTGAGAGCATGCTTCGTACCAAGTTCATAATGGTCTGATTCTGTCTTTCTACAACTCCTTTCTATTGTGGAGTATAGGTTGATGTCAACTGTCTTTTGATTCCATTTTCTTTGAAAAAATCATTGAAATCTTGTGAGGTAAATTCACCTCCATGATCAATACGTAAGCATTTAATATAAGCATCCATCTTTTTCTTAATAGATTTTTTAAAGTACTTGAAAGTAACTAAAAAAAAATACACTCATGACTTTCTACTAAAATCATCAATGAAGCAGATTGGATACCTTTTTTTGCTTTTTGACGTAAGCGAGATAGGACCACATATGTCAGCATGGATTAGTTGAAGCTTTTGTGATGCTCTCTAAGTACTTCTCTTTGGGATTGGATCTCGGTGTTATTTTCCAATCATGCAATCAGTACAGATAGTTGTTGAAGCTTTTAATTATGGTAGTTCATACACCATTTTCTTAAATTGAAGAGTTCCCAAGCCTTTGTGGCTCAAGTGCCCATGTCTGCAGAACCAGAGGTGTGACAAGTCTTATGTAGCTGTGTAAAAACAAGTTGGTTTATGCAGTTATGATGCATCCAACAGGATAAACATGTTGTTGGCAGACATCGCAGTTTGAATGAATAAACCTTTCATAGGATGATAAATTTTACATAAGTCATGCTTAATAAGAATTACTAAGCCTTTTCCTGCAATTACCCGATGCTCAACAAATTATTCTTTAAATCAGGAACAAAAAACACTTCAATCACCACATGAGTTAATCCATTCACTTTTAGTCTTGCATTACCCTTCCCCATTACTGTCATCCTTGAGTTATTCCCTAGCTTCACCATCTATCTGAAATTCTTATTTAGTTCACAGAAAGAATTTTTATCTCCATACATATGATTACTGCATCTTGAATCCAAGAACCACACGTTTTCTCTTTTTGCTTCATTCACCTCTATATATGACATTAACAACATCTCATCTTCTTCTCCAAGCTTGGTATAATTTGCCTCTTTATCCCAACTCGAACATTCATATTGGAAGTATCCTAGTTTATAACACTTGTAGCACTCAGCAAGAGCTTTATTGAAAGATTAACGTCCTCTGCCTTTGCCTCTTCCTCGAAAGAATCCACGACCATGGCCACGACCTCTGCCTTCTGCTTTATCTTTAAAAGTCACTTTCAGTGCTTGCTCTTCTCTATTATATTAATGAAACTTTTGCTCATTAACAACCAAAGAACTTTGTAGTTCATCAATTATTAGAAGATCAATATCCTTTGATTCCTCAATAGAGTAAACAATGTAATTGAATTTATCGTTCAGAAATCGAAATATCGTCTCTACTATTGTAACATCTCTCATCTGTTCACTATAGATCCTCATTTTATTGGCAACATGCATCACTCTTGAGAAGTAGTCAGAGACACCTTCTCCAGATTTCATCTCAAGAGTTTCAAACTCTTTGCGAAGAGCTTGAAGGATTGATTGTTTCACCTTTTCATTGCCCTCATACTTCCTTCTCATAGAGTCCTAAATTTTCTTAGAAATGTCTTTCTAAAGGATAGTTTCCAGAATGGTTCGATATATAGCTTGATACACATAATTTTTCACCTTCAAATCTTTCAGCTTTTCTTCTTCAAATTTCTTCTGTTGGGCATCTGTCAATGATGCATCATCTTCTGGTTCAACATAACCAGTCTTAACTAAACTCTAGTACTCAGACCTCAAGAAATTTTCCATCAACATGCTCCAATGATCGTAGTGACCATTGAAGCGAGGAATGGTTGGCTAAATGAAATTCCCTTTACTCGTCATCTCTTTGCTGCTGCAAATTACAAAGATTGCTACTTTGTTTTCTTCAAGCCCAGTGTAGGCTCTGATACCAGAATGTTATGAATCAAAAACTATAATAGAGAGAAACACAACAAAACTGGGAGAATGACTTAATTTATTGAATAAGAACTTTGGCTAATATTTAGCCTTACAAAAATTAACAAAATATAGAAATTACAGCCCACAATTAACAGAGGCGTGGTAACATGCAAAAAGAAAATAATTAAACAGAAGAACAAGTCATCCTATTTAATAGAGTTTATTTGAAACATAAAAAAAAAAAACATAATTAGCAGGGGAATAAACGCTGGTACTTGTCAAATTTAAGATGTAATTGAGAATTAATATATAGACTTTGTATTTAGTTGAGACTAGTTTTGTTGTCCATGTTCATAGATATAGACTCGAGATGTTAGTAATATTTATATGAGCATATTTATTTTAACAATATATTTAAATTTATAATATACTAAGTTATCCGGTGAAAACTTCACCAAACTAAAATCTTTTAAGACAATGTTGTAGATTGTTTATTTTATCTTTTAAAAGAAATTAAAAGATGATGTTTTTTAACATTAAAAAAAAAGAATATGAAAGTGGAGGGAACTCTTTAAAACCTCTTACCTAATCTTTTATTTAAACCAAACGTTAAATTAAATAAATAAAAGATATCTTGACATAACCTGGTTAATTGATATATTAAAAAATAATCTAGGTGACAAGTAAAAATATAATTTATTTTAAAAATATTATTATTATTTTTAAATATGAAGGTAGTAATATATTTAATAAACTCTAGCTAATTCAGGTTAACTCATTAAATTGATTATAAACATTATCACTATATTTTTTAATACTAATAAATCATTGATTTATTAGTATACACGACGTAAAAGTGTGAATGGATGCACTGTAAAAGAAACAATGGATTACCTCGCTTTTTTTACTCTTTTTTTTTTGGTTAATTTAATTTCCCATTATTATTATTATTTGTCATTAAGTGAAACTTTTGCATGTGACCTAAATTTGGCTAGACTTGAAAAAAAAAAAAAAAAAGCCTAAATGCTTCCTTTTGAATGTGGTACCTTGTGATTTGATTTAACCGAAAAAAAGGTGTTATCTCTTTTGACTTTTCGAATCATGTTTCCATATCCAAGAAAGATCACAGTTGAATTAGAGAGGCCGTGCGTAATCATGTCTTAACGAGTAACGGTAACTCCATCTAAGTTAAAGTTAGAGAGTGATTGATATTTACTATAATAGTTGTTTTTTAAAAATATTTTTATTAAAAATATATATTTTTTTAATTTTTAAAATTTATTTTTAATATTAGTACATTAAAATAATTTTAAAAATTAATTTAAAATAAAAAAATCAAATTTTAATAAAAAAATTAGGTTAAAACTTCTAAAAATTCTTTAATAACATATAAAAGGTTAAAACTTCTAAATAGTTGTTTATAACATATAGATGCCATTTGCTTTGGCAAATGAAAAAATTCAAGTATGGTAAAATTACAGTTGTTTTTTAAAATTTTTTTATTTAAAAAAATATTAAAAAAATTATTTTTTTATATTTTTTAAAAAATATTTTAATATCAACACATTAAAATATCACAAAACACTATAAAAATATTAATTTAAAGTAAAAAAATAAAAAATTTTAATTTTTTTTAGAAATTATTTTTAAAACATAAAAGCAATCATCCTAAGTGTTTTTCTTGATTCTGATTAGAATGAAAAGAGATTTGTGGAGATGAGAATTTTGGTCATAGCAGGAAGTTTCGGAGATGGTTCGACAAGCATGTCACGGGACAAGTGAAAACAACATTTGAAACTTCACGAAGATTCACACGAAATTTCATAGCCCTAGGCATGCATGCATCAACTTGTCTTCTTGTCCTTCTCATATTAATTAGCTAAAAAAAAAAGATTATTAGATCATATAATTCAAAATGCGAGTCACCGTTAATTATTTTTTATTAAAAATTATAAAATAATTTTTTCAACTTAATCCAATTGAGTTTAGAGGGGTTTGGTTTGGTTAATTAAATTACTAAAAATCCAGCTATATTAATTAAGTTTTATTAAATTTTATTTTAAATCATGAATTTTTCAAATTAAAATGGCAAGTTAGATGAGCTGGATTTAATAAGTATAATTGTTAGTAGTGCATTGATTAATTATTTTTTTATGAAAAATATTATCCTAGCTTGTTTTTATATTTTGTTTTTAATTTTTCAAAAATTATAATTTACATCATTGAGTTGAAATAATTTTTAAATTTTAATGAAAAAACAAATCTACCTTTATATATGAGATGAAAATTTTTATCTTGAGACACAATATTTCTCTTTTCTCGTGATGAACACAACTTAGATCGAGAGCCACTTGAGCAATGCTGTAAGGTCCTTATTTAACAAAAAAAAAAACTCTATATATAAATAAATAAAATATATTTATTAATTATATTTTATGAAATAAAAATTGTCTCCCCTTAACAAAGAGTTTCAAGTACAAAATAAACAATGTTCAAAATCACTATTATAGACGTACATAAAAAATAAAAATAAAATATTTTTTAAATATTTTAAAAGATCCTATTTATAATTTTGTCTTCCACCCAGTTCATCTTGAACCGGATATACTGGAGTTGGATCAAAAATTAATATAGTGTTATTCCAAACCTCCTCTCTAAACATTAACAATCAATAATTAATAATTAATGTTGAAAAAACAAGATAAAAGAAAACCCGAAAGAATATTTGCTATAGATCTGCATTCTAGTGGGGAGAGCGCGCGTAAAAGGAGACTCCTTTTTCTTCAATTTCTCTTTTCCTAAATTAAATAATTCCTATTCTCATTAACTTTTCTCCCCTTTATTTTTTTTTAAAGTTGAATCGATGATTTTTCAATCTTTTTTCCTTTAAATAATTTGATCTGGCATAAAGCGGTGTCGTTATTGTGATGATTAGCAGTGACTCTTGCTGGTTGTGTAATCTAAAAACCCTTGAATTAGTTGAATTTCATCTTCATTAGTCCATAATCGTTGAAATAATCGAAATTGCGGTTTCTTCGGGTCAAATCCTCGTTCTAAGAAGAACACATTGTCGTGTTAATGCATCCTGTGTGGAATTAAATATTGTTTAGAAATGCGGTTAAAATAGAGATATATAAAAATTTTAATTTTTTATATTTTTAAATCGTTTAACATGTTAATATGAAAAAATAAATTTTAAAATATAATAAAAAATATTATTTTGATATAGTTTTAAATAAAAAATACTTAGAAAATAAATGTAACCACACACTAAAATATAAATTTAGTAGCCGATGGTGGTTATGGTAACAGGAATGACAATAATATTGGAAAGATTGATCGATAAAATAAAGACGGGTGGCTAGAAATTTATTTTAAAATAAAAAAAAAAATTTCCCTAGTAAATAATTTAATGATAAATTCGTTATTTTAGCAAAATGAAGAATTGTAGGCATTATTTAAAATATAATAAATATTTTATAAATATTTTGAGCTATTTCGTTAATTTTTTAGGATGTAAATTATATTTTTTTAAATAAAAATATATATTAAACAACCAAATTATAAGAAGGTTATGATAGTTTTCTAAGTTTTTATTTCAAAAAAGAAACTAGCACCTTTTAAAAAAAAAATTTAGAAAAGTTGCATGTAACTAATTATTTTTGAAAAATAGCATAATTAAAAAAAAAAAGGTTGTGTGGAAAGAGTGTTTCCTCAAAAGCGGTGTGCTTTTCCCAACAATATTTTCTTTTGAAATACTTTTATTTTTTAATTATAAAAAAAAACATAATTTTTAAATAGATTTTCTAAAAAATTTGAAAATCTATTTTTTTATTGTAGAAAAGAAGAAATTGGTTTTAAAATATATTTTGTATTTAACCAAACCTTTTTTTAAAAAAAAAATTTATTTAAAAAATCATTCAAATCCTTCTTAATAAGAAACACTTTTAATTAAGAATCCCATTCTTGCTAAATTGTCCCCTTGATTTTTTCTTTAATTTTACAAAAGAATGAATAAATTTTTTAATTCAAAAAATGATTAAGTTTTTTTTTCCTTGTAAAATTTGTATACAAATAGGAAAGACATATATACATTCAATCCACACATGCATATTTTTACATGTAATTTGAGCAACCATATAATCAAGGGTTGAGCAAGAATTTGTTTTTCCTAGGCTATTAAATAAATATATAATTTTTTTAAGATTAATTATTACCTTACATACATGAATTTTTAAAATTAACAGTAAAGTTTTAATTCAAATACACTATCCAAAATATTAAAAAATAAATTTAAAAGTACATAAAATTGAAGTGAAAGTAGTTCCAATATTAAAGTTATATCATTTGATGTTTTGTGAAATATAATTCATCTATAATTGAATCTGAATCGATATTGTAACAACCCCTCAACCGAGATAAAATAACATCTCATGTCAACTAGAAAATAAAGTAATTAATTTTTTTCTCTATCTCAGTTTCTCCTTCCTTCACTTGATTCTTCATTAAATTAGTGTTTTATAAGTTGGACTTTGTAAATTTACAAGATTATTCTCTTACTTTTTTTTTTCTTGGATTTTTTTTTATGTTTTTCCCTTCTCTCTCGCCTTTTCTTTTCTTTCTTTTCCTATTTTGCTTCTGCCCAGTTGACAACATATAAAAGTAAGAAAGAACTAATTTATTTTATTTTTTAATGGCAAATAATCATTTTACCTTTAATGAGTCGCTTTGCTTTTATTTGACGGTTTTTTTTGTTAGCACTACCAAACTCCGTTCATCCTAAAATTTTAACCAGATTATATTTAATATATTTTAAGATCCTTTGTAAAATTTCAATTTAATCTGATAGTCGGATTGAAAATTACGTCCAATAACATAAATTGATTAAATTATAATTTTTCATCAAATTTCTAAATTTCTCTAAAAATTTTAAAATTTTAACCCAAGCTAAAGCATCATATTAAAAGACTCTAAACAAATTTTCAGAATTTTTTAATAATTCAATCAAGAATTGTAAATTTATTTTACATAAATCTAACAAAAACATATTAACAAAATCATGACTTTAGCTACAACTCACTCTAGCCTTTAAGTGCCTCCACCATTGCATATAATTCTAAAACGCCAAAGTAATTTTTTTCTTTAAACACACACAAAAAAAAAAAACGTTTTGTATGTATTAGGTTTAAAGCAAAAAAGAAAGAATCCTAAAGTCTAGAATCTAATATCTATCTTTGTGCAAGTAACGTCTATCCTTAAATTTGTTTATAAATCACATTTATATTTGGTTGGATTTGAAAAAAAAAAAAACCTCACGAATTAATACCTTTGGATTAATAACTAAGAAAACCTTTTATTACTTCAGCGTGTTTGAATTCTACGGTTGCTCAAATGCTTGAACTATGTCTTGTCATCCATCAATCCAAATTCACAGATTTAAGAGGCAAAAATCATGATTCCTCGACCATTAATCTTCTCAAGCTCTTTCCGCCATTACCATTTTCAAAACCAAGAAAATTAAAAGGGCAAGGAAAGGGAAGATTTTGAACATCAACAACTCAAAGCCTGCAAGAGCCAAACGGATCATACACAGACGACGGACTTCCCATGACCACCACACTTACCTAGCAACTTCCCCATTAAAATTTACATGGAAAAAGAAGCCGATAAAATTAGAGACATTGCTACGACGAGTTAGCTAGATCAAAGACCCCACCTCGAGGCAATTCTTTCATCTGACAGTGCAGGCAACAGCATAAGCCCAAGACTTGAGATGCTCTTTCATGGCCATACCATCATTTAATGGTGGCATCTTCACCTGATGTTGTAGCTGTCTTCCAAACATCCCATTCCGCCATGTTTCCCTGTCATCAAACACCCCAAACCCATTATCAAATCTGTAACAATGGCGACTCCTGTCAAAGCCCAAGTCAAGCTCTCCCAGTATCTTTCTCTTGCTTCTCTTCCTCCTTGGCCTTCTCTTTCTCTTCTCTTCTCTCTTTGTTGGCTTCGGGATTTCCACCTCTTCAGTCGTGACAATTGGCTTAATATCCCCATCATGCTCTTCAATTTCAGCTGCAAAGTCACCACATTTGGCGCATTTTGGGGTCAAAAACTCATGTTTCGGTGAGTGCTCATCGTGATTTTGTAGGCTAGTTTGGAGAATTGAGCTCGTAGGTTGTGTTGATTCTTCTTTGATCCCGTTTCCAGCATGTGGAGTTCTTGATGAGACCACACTGGTGAAGAACCATAGAGATTCTAAGCTCTGTATAAGCCGAGAACAGTCCATGGTCATGAGAAACAAAACCAAAGAGCAAAGACCAAACCCACTTTCACAACACAAAACAAAGGGAATGTATTTATTTATTAAAGCGAATAGAAGATAAGAGCTTTGCCAAAAAAATTTCATTTTATTTTTTATTTATGGTTTGGTCGGATTTAAAGATTTTATTTGTTTTTTAAAATATTTTTTATTTAAAAATATATTAAAATATATTTTTTATTTTTTAAAAATTAAAAATATTAAAAAAATTAATTAAAAAATAAAATTCTAATAATAAACCAAATCAAAACTCAATAACAAATACTCCTTTTAATTAAAAAAACTAGATATTTTATATGTGTTTCGATTGGATATATTTTTTCTCTAATTTATAAGAGATATTAAGATAAAATTTTTAAAAATAGATAAATAAAATATATATTATGTTTTTTAAAATAGATAAATGAAATTTATGAAAGAACACAGCTGTTCTTAACTTAGAAATAAAAAATACTTAAAATTAATATAAAAATATTTATTATCTAAATATAAATATAAATATAAATATAAATAAGATTAAAATTAATTTTAAAAAATAAAAACAATTTTTTTTAAAAAAAAGTCTGTTTATAGTAAAACTTGTAAGGTTAACCCAGACTATAAATTTAATAAAATTTAATATTTTTTCCTTTTATATTTATATATTTATAGCAAACCTGAAAAAGAGAGTAAATATTGTCATCCATGGTAGATATGAGAAGGTGATTAATTCGGCTGTATAATGTTTACATCATATATATTTTTTTAAAATTTATATAAAACAAATAGATAATATATACACACTAAAATATGAGACATGAATACAGCTGCGTAGTATTCACTCGCTTTACATTATAAATAATAAGCAATATATATAATAATATATAATATAAGGGGAAAATAGGAAAAACACTGTGGAATTAGATAGTGTTTTTCACACTGTTTAGATAATGTGACAGCGACGTTATCATTTTGTAATTTAGAATGAGCAGTGGAGAGTCGACGTTATTTAATTTAATGTATACGAGAGGAGGGGTGATTTGGTACATTGGTATAAAAGCAGCAACTCAAAAGCCAGTGGGCGGTATGGGCATGTGCGAGGGCACTGGTGAGATGGGAAAAAAAAAAAAAAAAGTTTCACCCAACGGTCTTAAACAACGTGCATGGAAGCTGCCAGTCAGTGCTCTGTAGCTACAGAAATGGGTTTTTAGCCGCGGTGGTTGTTGCTTTTAGATGTTTTTAGAGATTATTTGGTAGTAGAGTTTTAATTGCTTTTTAAATAATTTTTTAAGTTAAAATATATATTAATAATATTTTTTTATTATTTAAAAATTATTTTTATATCAATACATTAAATACTAAAAATATATTCATTTAAAGAATATAAAAAATAAAAAAATTTAAATTTTTTTAAAAGTATTTTTGAAATGCAAAAATAAAAGTTATTGTTTTTAAAAATTATAAATTGTAATTCTTGAAAATATATAGAAGAGGCTGCTGAATTAGTTTTTAAAATATTATCAAATACTTCAAAAATTATAGTCATAGCTGAGCTAAAAATCACAAACACATTTAAATTGATAATTCCAAATAATATATATATATATATATATATATATATATATATAAAGGATGAATAAAAAAAACAACTTAAATCCATTGAGACGATATAGGCATCTCCTAGAAGAAGTGAACTCTGGCCCTGTCTTGAACAATTCCTTTGAAAATAATGAAGGTAATCCTATTAGCTTGCCCTTCCTTATGTCTCATGTGGTGACATTAATAATTAATTATTTTAAAATTATTATTTGATATTAATATGCAGTTGCTTCTATTAATCCTTTTAAAACAACTTGATGATTTGTTCAGAGATATTAATTTTATAGATTATTATATCGAGACAGATAATAAGTTATTTT
Source organism: Populus tomentosa (assembly GCA_018804465.1). NCBI lineage: Eukaryota > Viridiplantae > Streptophyta > Magnoliopsida > Malpighiales > Salicaceae > Populus > Populus tomentosa. The sequence goes on from CM031989.1 coordinate 6,078,631, forward strand.
TTCCTTGAATTTGATAAAATTTTTTTTCAAGATATATATAACAGTCGGTTGAAGCATATATATAGCGATGATCCTTCGATCCATCCATATATCGATTTGAATTTATAGTTGGAGGAAGAATTGTCCGATCAACCTAATAAAAATTGGTTGTACGAACTCTCTAATACGACAACCAAGAACTTGTAGACAACTCATAGTGCTTCGACTATTAGATGGTTGTAATCAATTCCAAGCATTCAAACTTCAAAGTTTGTGACAATGTTAGACCAACGGGTACAAAATTAGATGACCCATCTTAATAATAAATATGAATGATTCACTGCTGATTATGAAGAATTATGTTGATTGGTAATAGAGATAAGATCACAAATGAGTGGCTCATGTGCATCCCTTAATTGGCCACATGGTCCCGGCGATGACCAGCCTCTTCCTCCTCTAGCGCCGCCTCTATTTTATATTTATTGTATTTGAATGTACAAATGTTGAATTTTGTAATAAATATTTGATTTTTATACTAATTTATTTTATTTTAATTATTTTTCTACTTTCATTCAATATTTTTTTTTACAAAAATATTTTTAAAATATTACTGACGAGGTTATCGACATCATAACTCCATCGATATATTCCAGAGATTTAAAAAAAGAATTATTAAAAATATCGCTATTATTGATAGGGTTATCGACATAACTAGATCATTGTTATATTCCAGAGAGTTTAAAAAGAATTACTAAAAATGTCACTATTACTATTAACACATCGATTAAATTACAGATAATATTATATCGCTGATATGTTATATTTGCTGATGGATATATCAACAAAATAAAAAGGGTAAAAAAATTTTAGCTCACTTTGTCTATCTGTAAATTCTTCGGTATATTTATTATTGACAAACTCACAAACAGTCCATAAATTACCAACAAGAGTTTTTCTGACAGACTATTTTTGTCTGTAAGTTCGTCGATAACATACGTATCAACGGATTTCTAGTGTAAATACTGACAAAAATTTCCGTCGGTAAAATTGTTAAATTTGATAATTTATTTGGTTGAGTAAAACATATATCTTGATTAATGGATGAGTTTTATTTGTTTTCAAAGTATATGGGCTTAACATTGGTTAGGTTCTAAAGATCATAATACTTTGTAATTCTCCTAATTTGTTTTTATGTGTGATTTTATGACTACTTATAATTAAGTATCAAGAGCTAATTAATTGAGAAACACACTTAAACCAACAATGACAATTTGACATGAGGAATACAAATTTTACATTTTGACTTGTTAGTAATCATGATAATTGATTGGCTTAGTTTATATAGAAATTTATATTAGGATGATAGTTACTTATAGCCAAGGCAAACTCTAAGCAAAGCCTAATTTAAGTTTCGGGAATCTCTTTTCTTGTATAATTAAATTGCCACATATTACAACTGATCGAGTGGATATATAGTGGCCATTTCAAGTGTATTTGGCCACGTATCATGAGCGACTAAATTGATCAATATAAAATGAAACGGAAAATAAAAAGATTAAATTTATTGAAAGAAAAAACATGGTTATTTTTGGTAAAGAATTCTCATTAAAGAAGGAAAAGAATATGTTCTTTTATAAATAGTGTTGGGATTTTGTTAAATAGTAGGAAGGTGTATTCAAAACTTATTTTGTTTTTTAATCTTTTTACTTTATTAAGATTAATTAGTTTGGTGATAAAAAATGAGATATATATATACATACGATACTTTAGAAATAAGAATAAAGTTTAGTTTGAGGATTCTACTTTGAGTATCACAAATCTTAATGGTCATAGACTTTGTCATATATTGGCAATTTGGATAAGTGTAGTTGCATCATTTATGATTTGCATAAGACTTATGTCGAAATAAATGCCAAAATATATCAGTTTGAATAAAAAAATATTATGAATACAGAATAAATCATCATATAAGATTTAAATCAGTACAGTTAAATGTGTAACTGCTAGTCCTTAATATAAATTTATCACATATCAAAGCATTTTTATCTCTTAAGTTTTCATAAATTTAGAAAAGACTGCCAATGCTACAAATTAATAATCTAATTTGATGACTAAAAACATGCCTCTAGTCTGCATGAGCTTCACTCACTTCACACCTAACAATCTCATGCAATGTGATTTACGAATGGCCCAAACTTTTGCATTTATAAGAAGAATAATATGTGATTAAAATATAACATTTCTATTTATAATGAGTAATTACAATCACTACTAGCTATAAATCACATGAAATATTCAATGTTAAACTCGTGATCATATGGTTACTTAACCTATAATTAAGATGATAACTTATTTAAAAAAGCTAAATAATTAGGTTTAGATGAACCTTGATTCAGAGTTAACCTATAACTAAAAACTAGAGGTATTGAGTGACTGTGAATGATGTTACAAGATCAATTATACTTTGATAAGTTGGATTTATTCTTTATCCCAACAACAAAAAAAATTTTGCTTAAACAATACTGAATTTTATTGATGTCTAAAGGTTGCCCAAACTTCCAACAAAACAAAACATAATATAGTCATAAGATAATAACCCTAATGGTCTTATATTGAGACTAAAAACCAATGGGCCTTAACTAAAACTCAGCTAAGCACAAAGTTAATGCCTGAAACAAGCTTGAACATTGATTTTGGGCCAAAACAAATTCAATATAAATAAAAATTCTAAAAATAAAATATTATTATCCTAAATATTAATTAAAACAATAAATAAACTTTAAGAAATATTTAGGTTAATACAAGTTATCAAAACAACCCCCAAAACCGTATCTCTTTGCATTGGAACCAATCTGAAACTTGTAAAAGAAAAAATATCCTTTTGTTTTGTCCATTAATCCTTTTTCCTTGCTTGAAAGATGTTGTCTTGAATGCTAAAGTTTTTTTTTTTCTTATTTAGTCGAAAGTATGCCCTACAAAATAGAAAGAAGAGTGGTTGAAATATCTTCTTGAATAACCTCTTATAATCTCTTTTTTGAATAAGAAAATCCTGCAAAATAAAAAAAAAACAAAAACAAAAAAACCCTAAGCCTCCTTGCTAACCACATCCATTCCATAATGGATATGAAAATTTTGCAAACTATGGATAAAAATTATTGCCATGAATGTTTCATTGTTCGACATGAAATCCTTGTAGAATATGTAAGCCAATAGGTGCCACCCATGTCCAAAAACATTAAGGAATTCTTGTATTGACTATAATTCATAAAATATAAGGGAATAATGTTTCTTTAATTTTCGCACATTCCTAGTAGATTTAAGTTCTGACTTTAAACATGTTAATCTCTCTTTTCTATTTGAATTAGTAGGCTTATCATATATTGTTGAAAAAATATGAATGCCTATCTTCTAACCCTATTGGGATCTTAGCATAATTCCTTCAATAGTTCTAAATATATTCTAAACAGTAGATAAAGGTCTAAATAGATAAATTTGACAAGATTCATCTAGTAACTTTGATCCTTTAAAATAATCACTTTCTAAACTCTAATTGAGTTTAAATTTTTATCCAATGTAAAATAATATGTCTAAAACTTGTAAAAATATTAGCTTGATCTAATGTCCGAGTTAAAAGTTATGTTAGATAATATAAAAATAGATAATAAAAACTTTTACACTAAAATCCGATGATAACTTTACTCATATTATTCCTTGTATATATAAATATTAGTTTCTCAATTGTTACGTTTGCTTACAAAACAAAATTTTGTCTAACTCACATGAACTTGCATAAGATCCTTGATGGTAACTTCTTTTAAGTTTAGAAATTTCAATATGTTGATTTCTGGTGAGCAAGAAATGTAAAGTTTGGTATTTTATCACATAATTTCATCTTGTTTTCCTAACCACCATTCATGGATGATTTCAGAGATCTTTCTCATAATAACCTAGGATAATATTAGATAAATTAGTCTGTTCAAGTTCATCTTTATTTACAAATGAAGATAATTATAATTATAATTATCTAATATTATAATAATAAAAAAAATATAATGCAGCACATTTTGTATATATATATATATATATATATATATATATATATATATATGAACCCGTTTATCTGAAAATTTGCATTATATAGCAGCAGAAGCAACGATATGAGCCCCCCATCTAAGATTATCTTTCATCTGAAAATTTGCATTATATAGCAGCAGAAGCAACGGTATGAGCCCACCATCTAAGATTATCTTTCATGTCAATCTCATTGCTCAAGGCAGGAATTGCCCAATTCATCAATGGCTCCTCTTTCATTCTCTGTTCCTGAACTTCCCATGCTTCAGATAAATAAGGCCTAGAAACTGTAGGCTCATCAAGAACCGTTTCATCCTCATGTTGCTTACCAAGTCTTTGCAATCCTGGAATTATTGAAGCCAACTTTGAATCTTTATCTTCTTCTGAGAAGACAAACCCCAAATCCGTAAACCCTTTTAGCTCTTCATATTCCAATTCTGACAGGCTCTTGCTTGTAACTTTCTTTCCTCTTCTCCTCGTAACTTTCTTTTTATGTGATTCCAGGACATACACGTTCTCCGTTGGTGTTGAATACTCTTCTTTTGTGAAGTCTTCGCCTGAAAAGATGGTGTGGAGCTTTGGTGCGTGGAGGACTGAATCTGAAGAGAGAGCAAAGCCAAAACTGAAGGTTGTATTGGAGCATAAATCTTCACTCATAGACCTTGTAATGGTCGCTGGGAGTCTTGAAATCTCTGGTTTAAGAGCCTTTTCTTGATTTTCATGATCTAGGTTTGCTTCTAAACTTGATGATTTAGGTAAAATCGGTTGTTTCTTGAATATTTCCATCTCAAACCAGTATGAATCAAAGAGCTCGAGTGCTTCTGTTGCTTCCATTGATGGCGGCTATAGATGAGAACAAGAGATGAAAAATCTAGAATTTGTGTATTGGATGCTCCTCTATTTGCTCAATATAGATAGATAGATAGATAGATAGATAGATATAAACCCTTTTTGTTACCAAACTGCCCTCATGTATTCAAATATTATTCAAGAAAATAATTTGTAGTTAGAATAATTGAAAGTTTTCAACTGGGCCCTTGTTAAAGTATTGTAATTGTTTCTTTTATATTTTCCGAGTGCATCCGCTTTTCTTGGAAAGAGAAGTGACTGGGATTTGAGAAGGCTTCACCACGAAGCAATTAAGTGTGGTGCACCATGCACGTGCCTGGCATCCATGGGCTCAGACGTGGTTCTTGCGCCTCGGCGACTGCCGCACACCTGGTACTTGTGGGCTCAAGCCCCCAGCCCGACCCCAGGGGTCACAAACGTTTTTGTCACCCATGAACTTTGACACCGGGCCTAGGCCCAAACACTTGACACCTTTCTAATACAGGCCATGCACTAGGACCCATACATATTCTAGTGCATAGGCCCACAAAGCAAGGACCTTGAGATCGTTTTATCTATACTTACTTCTAAGTGTATATAGAAGCTTTTCATCTTATTAATACATGTATAAAAAATATTTATTTTATATTAATGTTTATAATATATATATATATATATATATTTTATTAATACATGTTTAATATATATTTATCTTTATTAATGTTATAAGAGTAGAATGACTTATCAACTATTTTTTTAAGTAAGAAAACAAGATTTACGAGATATAAATATCTCATGAGTTATTTAGGTAAAGCGTTTGAAATTTTCATTCTTAGCATATACACATTGTTATCTTACAGTACCTATTCCATAAAAAACAAGAATAAATAAATTTTATTTAAAATTTTATGTTTTTTCCTATAAAAATACTCACTTTAATATCTAAAGTTCTCAAATCCATAAAAAAGTATCTTAGAATTTTTACATGTTATGAAAAATAGATCTCATTACATAGACACTTGATTAAGCCTAGCCTCCAAAAAAAAAAAAAACCCTATATTTATAAACATATTTTGAAACATCACCCGTTATTATATCCATCTAGGATGCAATTTCAGTGATAGATTGATGATCGGAACTTAGATTGACACTTGGATTATTTGCTGTTGGATAGATATTATCTGTTTCAAGTCGTTTAAATGGAAGGATATATTGAACATGTGAAAACGATGTACGTTTTATAGGTTTTAATAAACCATACTCGTTAGGATTTTTGTCTGAACTTGTGAAGGTACGTAAGCTTCATTATATTGGATTTTGTCCAATTATTATATAATGGGTCTTGTAAACTTCTTAATGCAATACATATTTTTTTAGTTCAAATAATTTTTTTTCTTGGAACTCGTAGACACAAGACTTGAATTATCAATTTAATGTAATATATAGATAAAATCTCATAAATTATGGAAAAAAAAATGAATTATGAGAGACTACACTGTTTATTTTTATATTTTAAAAGTGTTTTTGAAAAAAATTAAAAATATTTTATTTTATTTTTTATTTTAAATTAATATTTTTTTTAATTTCTTCATATCATTTTGATGTATTGATATTAAAAATAATTTTTAAAAAATATATAAAAAATATTATTTTGATGCTAAGCTTTTTTCCTAACAAAATAAATAATTAAGCTTGTAAAGTCATTTAACCTTCTACCGTGTTATATAATGATTGGATAAAAGTGAGTAAATAAATAAAGAAAAGCTCCAATAAATCTTTGTAGGGGACTATACGATAATGCAAGTGTGCTTAAACAAATTATTATTATTATTATTATTTAAGTTGCATTCGATAATTATGTTCAATAATTTTAAAGTTAGGTAAACGATAGATATGTGGCCTCTAAAGTCTCTTTATGTAGGAGTGTGAAGACAGAAGAGGAAATGATTAATTAAAGTACTAATGAACAAGAAGTAAAATACAATGAGATAGTTACTTGTGCTATGCGCGCGGTGAATCCGATCAAATTTTTATTGAATGTAGAAAAAATATTTAAATTAGGTAAATGATAATTATTTTTGTTATTGAATCTTGATTATGGACTATGTGATCATGGTGAGATTTGAATAAAAAAATTTAAATATTTATCCAATTTTTAAATTCACTCCCTAAACTTTAAATGTTTTAAATTAATAAAATCTCATTTAATTCTGATAAAGTAAGCATTGACAGAGAATGTCTCTTTGACATTGTGTAGTTCCCTATCCTAAGTAGATAAAATAAACTATCAAGTCTAATAAAAAGAAAAAAAACATTAATATAATAAATTGAAAACAAATAAAAATTAATCGATCAAAATAAAAAAAACCAAAGAAAAAAGAGAGAGGAGAAAACGTGGTGTAACACAATTACAATCCATGAAGTTTTCTCGTTATATGCACAATATTTCTCTACAAGCTTTATTTATTTATTTGTAATTGCATTACGTGTCACAGATAAGTACTTAAGGAGTTCAAAGCCGAGTTATGTTCTTAGGTCAAAAGTGATTATGCTGCGAATATATATATATATATATATATATATATATATATATATATATATATATAATTATGTTTAATTATTTATTTTATAAATATGAAGGGCATTATTGTGATTGAATGCAAACTGGGTTAACGAATATTCTCTTTGGTAAGAGGGAATGTTTTTTGAGAGTCAACTGTTGATACGGTGAAATGACAAATCCCAGTTTCCGCGTGCGACTCAGGGCACGTGCACGAGGGCCGTGGGCGGGTAAAAACATTTCACACCTACTGTTTGACTTCACGTCACGCTCCAATATTTAATTTTTTTGAAGGAGTTTAAAGCCCTATTTATTTTACGCGCAGGAAACATTATCTTAAAATAAAATAAAATTGGAGAACACCCTTTAGGCAGCTCACACCCTTTAGGCAGCTCACACTCCATATTTCACACCTCTGATCATCATAAACTGAACTGAAGTTTTAAATATGGGAGCCAAAGTGCTCTTATTTAGGACAATTATACCTAATCTAAGTAAATCAATATAGTATCCCGATTACAGAATGTAATTAAAAATACAAGTAAAAGTAGTGATATGCAAAGATAAAGGAAGAATGCAGAAAATATACCCAGAAATAATTGAAATGTAAAAATACTGTATCATCACTTAATTTGTCTACTCCATAATACTATTTGGATTTTTATACATATCATTTCTAATATACGAGAAATCTGTATTCATAGGGTTCAACCATAAAAACAAATAATAAAGAATAAGCTTAAATAATGTATTCCAAACTTACATGACATCCTCAAAAATAGTAGAATTGATTATGTCATTATATTGTTGGCATCATCAGAACACATACAAGAGTTAGGTGTTCCACATACATGAATTTGATATAAGCCCAGTCTTAAATCTATTAGATTTATCAAAAAATTATGTCATGATGTGCACGATATCAAATGACAGAGCTACTTTCTATATTGATGGATGTTATGGGTTTAATAATAAAGTTATGATTAAAGGGAGTCGCTACCTATTATCATGGTCACTAGAAAACCTATGGTATACGAGAGTCTAGGTAAGAGAACTAATTATGCAAGGAAAAAATACATCACCCCTAGTGCACTTTACCTAAGATAAATTGCATTGTTGATTGATTATTAATGGATAATCATAAATTAGTTACGATATCCATTTTTATTTTTAAAACATAATAAAAATACAACTTTGTTTTTAAAAAAAAACATGCATGAAAAACCGTTAGAATATGATCGTATGCACTAAAACAAAAACATTCTTTTTTGTGTTTTTGAAATAAGGATTTTTTTGCATTTTTTTTAGATTTTTTCTTTGAAATTTTGAAGAAAAAAAAGTATTTTTAATACCGAGTTCTTATTTTATAGTGTAAGTCCACAACCCAATATTAAATGAAATTCTTGAAAGAAAAAACATATTCTTGTATTTTATGAAATAAAGGATTTTTTTTCGAACTTTTTAATTTTTTTAAAAAAATCAAGTATTTTTAATATCAGGTTCATATCTTCTAGTATAAGTCTATAACTTGATTTTATAGAATAACCACTCTTTTTTTTAACTAATGCCTTAAACTTCTTAAAAAATTAAATACATTAGACTTTTCTTTTAAGAAGTGTGCCCATGTTTTTCTACTATAATCAGCAATAAAAAATAAATTATATAATTTTTTTCTTCCAAATGAGCATGGTTGAATAGGACCACACATCTGCATATATCTCTTATAAAGGTTGACTTGCTCTAGATATAAACTTTTTTAGAAAGCTTTTGCGAAATTGTTTGCCCATTAAACATCTTTCACATAATTGATTTGAATGTATAATGGATCGTAGACCCTTTAGCATCTTCTTTTGTGCCATCATTTTCAATCTATCAAAACTTACATGCCCAAGTCTCACATGTCAAAACTAAGTCTCATCCTTCACACATGCCTTTAAACATTTAGGCATATCCGTGTCTATGTCTAGCAAAACCATTTTGTTCTTTATCATGGTTACCTTTGCAATCATAGCTTCATGAGTATCAAGTAATGTTAAAGTACAATCTCTCATCTTAATCTTACAACCTTTCTCCAACATTTATCCTAAACTCAATATATTGCTTTTTTAAAGTAAGGATATAATAGACATTACTAATAAATTGATGACTTTTATTTTTTAATTTTATGAGAATCATACATTTTCATTAGATGGAAACCTTTGAATGATATGTGAAGGTGACATTACCTTTAATTGATTCATGAAGCTCAATAAACTTGTCTCTATCTTCACACATGTGATTGTTGACAGCATTGTCTAGATACCACATGTTTTTTTTAGCTTGCATTCATTCATCATGGACCAATAATAAAATGACTTCCTTCTTATTTTCTACAACAAGATTGATATTTTCTTTAATCCTTCTAGTTGAATTCTAGTAATCCCTAGCATAATAACCCGTCTTTTTACAATTGTAACATTTAAATTTTGTTTTGTCAAACTAAGCTTTTGGATTGTCACTATCAGATGAACTAGTCGACTAGTTTGCATCATTTGGTTGACATATTGAGGCTACCTCAACCTCCTCTTCTACATCTGCCTCTTCCTTTACCTTAATCATATCTTTTACCTCTTTAGGTATATTTAGAACCATCTTACTTCTCTTTTGAATGGTGTTTTGGAAAAAAGTACTTGTGCTCCCACGTCTTATTGAATGTCATTAACTCTTTTTTAATAGGCTTGTAGTTTTTATATAAGTCTTTGAATAGTAAAAAAGTCCATATTTTGTGATTTTTCTATCGTGATCACCACATAATAAAACTTTTTTTACAACGAGCATAAAATCTTTTCTAGCACACATGTTTCCTTTATTTTCTCTTCATATCTTTTCATTTAATTATATATGACCAATATTCTAGCAAAGTAATATGAAATATTACCTGATTCAAACATATGTAACTTTTATAGGTGTATATTTTTTACATTATTAACTCTTTGATTTTATTTTTTCAAAACTTGCCATACAGTTGGTGGTGGTTGCACTAGCCACTTTCTCAAAAGTGGCATCATCCAAACACTGATGAATGATTATGAGTGTTTGTTGATCCTTCCTTCACATCTTTTGCATGACCTCTCTTTAGGTTGAAGTCAACGTTACTTTTTCTAAAAACTCCTCAAAGTTTTTTTCAATTGTTTCCCATATATCTTGGAAATCTAGCCAAATTTTTACACGAATACATCAAATTTCATGATTGTTCTTTGTCAAACAAGGATATTGAAGTGGGAGTTTGTATTGGCCATGTCAAACAATAAAAAACAAACTTTGATACCACTTGTTGGAAGAAAAATAAATGTGTTAGGTGTTTATGGACATCAAAACAATAAGCAAAACTAAACAACAAGAAGAAGATTTATGCATTTTTTTCTACGTATATATTGAGTTATACTTATGATTACAAGTTTATTTATAAGCCTCAGGTCCTAAAAAAATAAGGAATTAAACTACTCAAAAGAAATTCTAATCTAAACAGTAAATGTATTTTACTGATTTAATTGGTTGGTAATTTCTAAACCCCTTGGTCGAATCATTTAATCCGATCAGTCGACTGGTACTGAACCATAAGAGCAGACTAAAAAGACTTCGAGCTACAACAGAAACCTTAGTTCATCATATAAGAGAGAGAATAGCTGCAGCAAAACAGGACCACCTCAACAATCCTTATAGCAGACCATGAAAACTGCCATTAAACTCAGCGACGTCCAGGAGCTTTGATGGACGACTAATGCAACAATAAACCCACAAACTCAATCACCTTCTTGAAACACCATGGTTGGCGAAAACATCCACAACACTATTACCTTCTCTTAAAACACGAATAAAGTTTAAGGCGAATAAGATCATCAATGATTCGAAATCCATGCGAGGATTTTCATGGTTTTATTTCCCTCTTGGCAAGCCAGCTACCGACATTCAGCGAATCTGACTACTTCCAAGCAACTTCCAAGCTTAGAGTCATTACTTGCTGAAATTTCCCTTAGTGCATTCTATATAAACAAAATTTATAGGATTTAGCTGCACAAACATATTAGTTTTATTTTCTTAGCTGATAGAAAGAAGCGCTCATCACCTAAACATTTATGAACAATGCCAATACTAGCAAGCAATTGAAGCCAGTATTTCATCTCCATGTAGCCAAACTGCAGAAGAATTGCCGGGAAAATCTCCTTTGGCATTGTGCACACTGATGAATTGCTTTATATTGCGTCTCATAGTAGCTGCATGCCAATGGAGGTTTTGCCCTGTAATACAACCGTACCCAAATGAAGCTGGTGAGTGATGGCCCGGATCGTCCAACTATTTATGCCCTCCAGAGCAAAGCATATATTTACTGTTGAAAAATGCCTTCGTTGTCTAGCCAAGGGCTTTTTCTACAAGCTTCACCTCCCTTTATTCCTTAAATTGAATCCACATCCTTGAATAGAACCTGTTGCGGAAAAAAGATAATACTTGATGAAGATTTGACTGTCTTTATGGCTCACTTCATCGAGAGAAGAATCGATATATATAACATAGAGCTGTGTTTATGATTTTCACAGAAAGAAACTGCCGAAAACTTAGCTGTCTATGAGTAAGAAAAGTATGATGAAACTATTGATGTAAAAGGGGAAAGACAAGCTGTAAAAGATGCTTTGAATGGAAGATACGGTAGCATGTTCTCAGTACCTTATCTTCTACATGTATGTCCCTCTTCATGCTTCCAAGAGCCGCCATATAATGAAGGAAAAAATAGAGTTCTTTTACGCAGAAACTTGAAGCAGCATCGATTTTTGTTTTCGACCATAAGGAAAGGAACATAAAGGGGATGAAAATATAGCTCATATTCTTCTCTTCCTTAGACCCACCATCACATGTACGGATTAAGGATTGAAGCAATAATACGCCATTTTGTCAACCATAGTATCCCAAGGTTGTTTTCTTATGGGGTCTGTGGGCATTGCAGAAGCACTCATGCTTTTGTTTAATACTAGATTGGTAACTAGCGCTGTACAGTTAGCCAAACTAACTAAATTTTTTTCAACGTAAAAACATGATTAGATTTTGGTAGTGTTTTTTTTTTTTTTTTTTAAAGGTGAGTCATTGATTTTATTGGCTTTAATAATTTTGATTAATTTAATAATATAATAAAAAAATTAGGTATCAACAACAAATAAATCTAACAAAACAAAATTCATCCAAGTTAATCTAAATTAACCCATAAAACCTGTGACTTGACACATGAAATCGAGATAATCTCATAAAAGAATTGAATAAAAAAATCAATTGAAAAAAAGATCTAAATTAATGTGGGCTAAACTTTCAAATCCATGAATTGAGTCTCGAGACTAAAATTATCCAATAGAAGACAAACTCAAAAAAGTTACAAAAATAAATTTTCAATTAACAAAATTTCAATTAATAAAGTGCCAAAAAATGAAATTAAAAACGAAAATCACAAAAAAATAATCTAAAACAAAAAAAATATATAATTAAAAAATAATGACTAACTTTGACTTAAAAATAAAATAAAATAAAATATTAAGAAACGCTATTGAAGAACAAATTCAATTAAGAAAATAATTAAAAACAAAAAATAACAATAAAAAAAATGAGGAATAAATTTGACAAATAAAAAAATCAGATGAAATTGAAAAGAAAATTCTAATTTTATAAATTTTCAAAATTAAACAAATAGTAATAAAATAAACATTGATGAAATCTAAAAGAAAAATAAATTAAAAGGTTGTTTTGAAAACATTACAAGATAGGCATGAAAATCAACAAGGAGAAAGAAAAAAAGAAAAAAAAAGTTGTTAAACACCAAATAGAAGATTTATTAGTTACACATGTTTAAAGATAACGGTTCCACTTTGATAATTTAAACACTATCGATTGAAGAGAATAGACAATGCACGTCTGTGTAAATAGCATGCATCATTTACTTTGAATATTAAATAATATTTTATATATGTTAAAATATCAAATTACTTCTAATCCAACTCAGTAATAATAATAACAAAAAAATTACGAGGAAAAGACCAAAAAAACATTGAACACAAGTTATAGATAATTTGAATTTAAGAATAAATTAGTCATTTTACTTGGGAAAGTTGGGCTTTATTTAAGGGTATTTTACTGTGCAAAAACAACAAAAAAAACCTTACTACATCTGCTACTCAGGCTGTGTTTTTTTTTTTTTTTTTTTTGTGTTAAAAAAAGCAAAATTATAATTTTATCATCTAAATTAATAGTAACAATAGGTCTAAAGCTACAGTAAAAACCTCCCCCCTGCACCATTAGAGCACCAAACAAATTCCAAGGTACTGAATTTAATTATTTCTGGCCACCTGAAAAATCACCAAAGTAAATTAAATATTTATGATTCTAATTTGCACTTTTTAATTAGTAGCGGTCTTACCCTTTCAATAGATACTGAAAAAGATAAGGATTAATTTTCACGATCTTCACAATATGTGGTTCGATTTTTACATTGATAATGTTGGTTGAAAGAAACAAATAAGTGAAATTCGATGTCCAAATGAAATCACGAGCATATTCTGTGTCTGTTTCTAAGAGGATATTAAATTAAAAATAAATAATAATAATAATTATTATTATTAAAAGCAAATTGGGGAGGGAAAAATATTATTCACCATAAAAGGATTCTTTGTTTATTAAAACAAAGTAATGATTCTTTTAACCTTAAAAAAATAATGAATTGGCCGATAAGAGTAATACTATCTTTCCAAATGATTTATTAGTTATTATTAAATTAATAGAGGACAAGTAAGGTTTTTTGTATTTTAAGAGTATAGAGAAATGCCTAAATTACCCTTGAAAACATATTTTTATTTAATTGGCATCCACAAATTCTTATTCTAGTTTTTATAGTTATAATCAAAATGATTAAGGTTCAATTTAATATTTTAATAAATATAAAATATAATTAAAAAAAAATTAGATGCACTACACACACTAGTGTGTTGAAGGCACCTTTAGTCTTCGAACGGCGAGAATGGTGCCTTTTAATGGCCAAAATATAGCTTCTGAGGCGGCATTGAAAACCTCTCACTATGCTCTTTCCAATGGTATGGGTTAATTAGTGACGATGTCTGGCGAGCTTTTTTATTCTTCTTCTACTTTCATTTATCCTGTCATTAGAAATCGCGCCGCTATGCCAAAATTAGGAATTGTCCAGTTATTTTTTTGTATAAAACTTGATTATTTTTCTTTAATTTCTATCTATTTTGTTTAAGATACTTTTCTTGATTGATTTTTTTTATTTAATCTTATTCCTTAATATTAGATTTCGTTTATATGTTTTTAATCAGATTTAGTTCTTATTATTTTTATTGCTTTTTCAATTTTATCCCTAATCATTTTGTTTCATTTTATTTATATGTTAGATTTAGTTTTCATTATTTTTATTCTATTTTTTTTTATTACTGTTTATTTTATTTTTTATCATTTATTTATTCAATTTATTCCATCAATATTTTTTAGGTTTCAAAATATTTTTGGGTTTGCTTTTTATAGGGCTGGTCATGGCCTCATGGGTTTTGAATATTAGCTCGGGTTGACTTCGATTTATGAAATGACTTTGATCTTTTAGATAAGTTTGTTTTTTTAAATTGATTTTTTTTTATTTTTTTCTTTGATATTGGATTAGTTGGGGGCTAGGCTTCATGATTCTTTTCACTTTTATTTTTATAGGGTTATCTCAGACTTATGTTGTGGGTTATAATTTTAATGAATTAACTTAGGTTGATTAAGGTAATTTTTCTTACTATTTTTTTGGATATTGTTTTTTTTTTTTTTTAATTTTGCTATTCAACCTTATGTTGTTTGATATTAGAGCTTTATTTTTTTTTTTTTGAATTTGATTTTTACAGGGTTATTTCAGTCTCTTTACTAGGTCACATGTTTAGAACGTTGGCTCTAGTAGATTTCAGTCAGTTTTTTGTCCTGTTTTATTTTATTTTTTATTTCAATCATGTCCTTTAACTTTTGATTTGCTAAGAATTAAGCTTTAAATTTTTTTTTTGGGTTATCATGTTCTAATTTAATAAGTTAATAATTCATTGCTTCATTATTAAATATTAAAAGGATATTTTTTTTATGATATTGACAAGCATTTATTTTATAAGTTGATTATTGTATATATATTTTTAGTTCAATGTATTATATTATTTTTTATTTTTTTATTATATTATTAAATTAATTAATTTTAATAAACCAAGTCAAGTCATAACCCCCAATTCTCGAATTTTTTTTCTTCTCGAAAGACACGCCTCAATATTTGTTCTTTTAACACTAGAAAAAATTTGACCTAGGTGTACGTGCCACCTATCTAGTGGCGAATAAATAATTTCAAGGAAAAGCCATGGTTAGATAAACAATTCGAACTTCATGTGCATGTAAAATGCCTAGTTTTAATATATCTAAAAGAATTCTTTAATGAGACTGTTATTCGATCATCATCAACCATAGCTCCCCCTTCTTAATATAATTATGTAAGTTATTAAAAAATACATTAAACCAAATTCTAGATAGTTTAAACATGATATCGTAAGCCCTCGTGCATGACGCATCAATTTGTTTTCGGCTTCAAAACTCTAACTCTACTGTAGTGCTATCGAAACATGAAAAAGTTAGCTTTACTTCCTAAAGTTTTTGTTTCTTATAACCTGATCCTGAATTTTTATGGATTTATGTCTCCGTCCTGAAATTTTATTTTTGTCACTTTTTAGTCCTTGGATTGGTCATATTCTAGCCATAAAATAATCCAATCTTAGTGCCAATAAATATATGTTAGAGAGGAGAGTTCAATGGTAGCGGTTGCCAATAAATATATGTTAGAGAGGAGAGTTCAATGGTAGCGGTTTTGTCTATTAACTATGCTAGAAAATATAGATCAGGGCTTGTAAATATTTTTCAGATTTAATTTTGTTTTTGTGTTAAAAATAATTTTAGAGTATTTTGAGTTTTGAAATGAGGCAATTTAAAGGAGTTTTTATAGTGAAAATGGGCTTAAAATTGAGCTTCAGGGATAAAAAAAATCTCAAGCTTGATTTTTTGATCATAGAACCGGCTGAAAAAAATTATTATATTAGATGATTTCTTTTTTATATAATTAGATGATGTAATCTGTTCAATATAAACCGGGTCTAAGCCCAAGCGTGCCTGCCCTTTTCTGTTTTGAGACTAAGTTTGTGGGCTCGACCTCCTACACCTTTAAAATCTTTTTTTAAAAAAGTTTAAAATAACTTTTTATTTAAATTAATCATTGCAATTTTATTAAATAAATCATCCAATTATATCATACTTTTTAAATGAGGTTAGATCTTTTATGCTTATATTTACAATTACTTTTTTAACAATTATATATGAGCCAATAAATTGAAAAACAAATACACATTAATATTCAATGGGAATTAAACTGTCCTTTATTGTTAATTTTTGCATGATTTTCATGATTTTCATGATTTAAGTACTTTTTAATTTTTTTAATATAGAGACAAAAAAAAAAATTCAAAGACAATTTTTTAATAAAGTTTTGTTTGAAACTTGCTTTTTATATTATAATGAGTTTTTTTTCCTTAAAAACAATATGCTACTAATAAAAAAAAATTATTTTCATAAAAAACGTTAATGAGAAAATGAGAGTTTTGTCTCCAAATAAATATTTTTGCTTATTTATTTATATTCTTGTGAATATTTATTTTTAATTATTTTAATTTTTTATTAAAAAATAATATTGTTAATAAAAAAAGATAGTACTATATGATGAATTGGGATTCTATAATAATACCATCTATTTTTGTGGAGTAGATCACAATAGACACTGGTTGATGGAATTTCTAATGGGACTTAATTATTCTTACAATGTCATTCAAGGCCAGGTTCTGATGATGAACACATTTCCTAACATTGTTAAGGTCTGTATATCTATTGTATAGGAAAATAAGCAGCAAAGCCTGGGTAGTATCCGTGAAGTAGCAGATAATTATGTTATGGCTGTGTGCAAGACAAAGTCGGTGGCCTTGGCTGCTAGACATGGACAAGGTGCTCCTTCTCATTTCATCTCTACTAACTGTAAACACTTGCATTGATCCTATCGTGATCATAATCATCATGTGTAAAAAACTTATTGGAAATGGAATTGCTATCCACTAGAACATCCTAAACATCCATGCAACAACATGCATCACTCTTATTTTGCCCCATGCAATGCTTAATCCAAACGCAATAATGGCCTTTAATTTTTTTTCCAACAATGTTAAAGAGAGTGAGCTAATACACAAGGCATCTTATGTTGAAGTAGCTCGTAATTCCCATTGGCAAGAGGGAATGCAATCTGAATTGGATGCTTTGAAGGGCAATAACACTTGGTCCCTCACCTCTCTTCCACCTGGTAAGCAACCAATTAGTTGTCCTTGGGTCTACAAGATAAAGTGACACTATGATGGCACCATTAAGCATTACAAAGCTCGTTTGCTAGCAAAAGGCTACATTCAATTGGAAGGTATTAATTACCATGGCACTTTTTCTCCCACCACTAAAATGATTACTATTTGTTGTTTACTAGCTTTAATAACTGCCCAAGATTGGTCCCTTCATTAACTTGACATTCACAATACTTTTTTTCATGGTCATCTCCACGAGAAAATTTATACGTCCCCACCTCGTAATCTTCAATGACAAGGGGAGACTTTAATGTGTCGCCTTTACAAATCATTGTATGGTTTGAAGCATGCCTCACGATAATGGTTTGCCAAATGCTCTACAACTATTCAACCAATTGGT
This sequence comes from Populus tomentosa, assembly GCA_018804465.1. Classification (NCBI taxonomy): domain Eukaryota; kingdom Viridiplantae; phylum Streptophyta; class Magnoliopsida; order Malpighiales; family Salicaceae; genus Populus; species Populus tomentosa. The sequence goes on from CM031989.1 coordinate 6,096,890, forward strand.
TTCGTTCAATCTAAGGTAGAGTACTCATTATTCATATGTTGCAAGGCCAAAACTTTTACATCATTATTAATATACATTGATGATATCCTTATTACTAGGAACAATATTGTTGTGATACTAGCTTTCAAGAAATTTTTGAATACTCATTTTTTGATCAAAGACTTGGACAATTTGAAGTACTTAAAAAATTTCACAACAGGTATTGCCATTTCACAATGAAAGTATACTTCAAAAATTTTAAAGGATGTGGTTTTCTAAGTGTCAAACCTGTAAATTTTTCAATAGAGCAAAACCTGAAGCTATCAAAATCAAGTGATATGCTAAAAGATCCTTATTGTAATAGATAATTGGTTGGTCGTCTAATTTACTTGACTATTACCTGCCCATACATTACCTATACAATTCATGTATTAAGCAGATTCATGTATGCACAACGCAAACCACACATGCAAGCTATTTTGTGTGTGATGTGTTACTTGAAAAATAGTCCAGGATAAGGTTTATTTTTTTCTTACACAGAATAATTTGTCTTTAAGAGCTTTTTCCAGACTTAGATTGGGGTGGATGTCCAACATCACGAGGATTTAGTATATGATATTGTATCTTTCTAGATTATGTTCTTATTTTTCAGCGAACAAAAAGGTAAAAAATTGTGTCTCTATCTTCTGCAGAAGCCAAATACAGAGCCATGATAGGTATATACTGTGAATTATCTTGGCTATACTCATTTCTATTAGACTTGCGAATATTGCATTCGAAGCCAATATTGTTGTATTGTGATAACATAACACCTTTACATATAACATGATTCTTTATTCATGATAACATAGCTGTTAATTTTATTTTTCATGAAAGAACTAGATACATAGAAGAGGACTTTCACTTTATTCATGATAAGATATAAGATGGTTCAGTTAAAACATAATATGATTCTTTACTAAACCTTGGAAAAGGAAACATTCTTAACCATGATATGCAAGTTGGGCGCTCTTGATAACCATTCTCCAACTTAAAAGGAGGTGTTAAGAAATATATGGCCATTCAACGAGAATATATTTCATTTAAGAAATAATAATAATAATAATAATTAAAAATAATTAGGATAATTGATGGCAATTAAAAAAACAATTTTAAAAGAGAACATATAATAAAAATAATCTTTCATAAGAAATGATACTATAAAAATGATATTATTCTTCCCTTAAATATAATTGACCCCTTGAATATCTAGAATCAATTTTAATTTTTAGGATCCATAATTTCCTCTAATTCCTAATTTTCTCCTTACATATATATTGGCTCCTGCCGCGATGTAAACTGAGATGCCACAAAAAATGTACTAAACATTATGAAGTGTCCTTACTCTCAATCTTCGAGGATGCTTCATCACCTTATCGACCATTTTGAGGATGGCACTTCGATCCATTGTTAAGCCAAAATGCAGAAGAATTGCCGAGCAAATCTCCTTTGGCAGAGGGCACACTTAAAAGAAGGCATAAATCAAATGCATGCTTTAGTGGCTGCCTGCCAATGGAGGTCTTGCCCTGTAATGCAACTGCACCGGAAGTCGATGAGAATGGTGGTCTGCAGGAAGCTACTATTTATTCAATACCAGAGGAAGCATATACGTTGGGACAATCCCTTTGCTGTGTGTTTCAAGGCTTTCTGACACTTTATTCCCTTTATCAAAGCCACCTCCTCTCGCAGCAAAGTTCAGCTTTAGCCAAAAGGGAATTTGAACTTCATTTATAACATTCTCGTGACAACATTCATGAAAAAAATGAAAAAAAAAAAACAAGAAAAATCAAGGAATATGAACTATGTTGAAAGCTAAGAATTTTGAATGAAGATAAATTATGTTAATAACATGTATGCTGCTTTCTCGTAGTATTTACTTATGCAACATGTTAGTATTTGGAATAAAATCCAAATGCTAATGGACAATGTTGTTTTTTGGGGATATGAAAAAAAAAAGGAGGGTGGATTAGAAATAGGTTGAAAAATTTGGGTAGTCAAAATTAGAATAAGCTTTCCAATATTTTTCTCTTCTTCCATGCTGGTATAGCTTTATTAGAAAAGAATAGCTCTTAATTTACACTAAGCCTAATTATTCCTGGTCACAGTGAGGTTTTAGAGAAAACTAGCTTTAGTGTCCGTACTTCACCGTAGAGTTGGATTATTTTTATTTTATAAAAAAATAATGTTGAAGTGCTGGAGTAAAAAAGAACGTATAGAAAATTAATATTTATTAACCTGAATTAATATGATAAATTTATAATAACAGTAATTAAGACCAAGCCAATTTAGATGTGACCCAATATTAGAATAACTTAATAAAAAATAGAGGATTATAAAACCTTTTTTTTTTTCAAAAAGCATATTAAATTTTTAAATCCAATCAAATATTAAATGATAAAATTAAAAAAATAATTTTAATTATACAAAAGCATTAAAAAAATAGCAATTAAAAAAACAAAGATCAATATTGAAAAACTAAATAAATTTTATATTATATTGAAGGGTGAAATTGAAAATAAAAATAAAATTAGTAAAAGGACAAAAAAATTTAAAATAATAAGGATCAAATTGATATAAAAATAAAAACAATGTATTAATTAAAGGATGACATTGAAAAAGATAATAACTTTCACATAAGGACCAAGAAAAGAAATTAGAAATCAAAACAATAAGTACCAAATTACAAATTATAATACCTTTAATTTAAATTGAAGGATGAAAGTGAAAACTAATAAAACTTCTATAAAAAAGCTAGGATCAAAAATTAAAAATCAAAAAAATAAAAACTGAAGTTGAAATATTAACAAACCAAGTAAGTCAAGTTATAATTTTTGAAGAAGGAGAGAGAAAATAAAAACTTATCGGTGATAAAATGGATCACTACCGAAGATATATATTATACTAAAAACAACAACAAAAAAACACATGAAAATGCTCCTAACAATATAATAAAATGGTATTTTTTTTATAGCGCTGCACGTATCTCTAAGCTAGTTTTTTTTTTTTATATATATAAAAAAGTAAAATAAAAACCTTGGTTTTAATTGTTAATGTCAGAAAAACCTTTGAAAAAATAAAAAAAAATCCTCTTCCAAATTTTTAATGAAATACCAAATTGGAGATCCGGAGCATGTTCTCCATTATGTATCATTATGTCAACATTGAAGTGCCAGCATCCCTTGGTGGCTGCCAAAAGCCATCAAATGCAATCTCTTTCGATTTTGTGTCAGCAGAAACTGATTCTCTCTCTCAATATCGTTTAGTATATTCCAAAAAATCACTAGATCATGTAATTAATAAAATATAGCTTATTAATAATTAATAAAATATCAATTAAAATAATTAATTAAATTATATATAAAGTTTTGTATATATAGTTTTTTTTGGAGGAGGGAGGACACCAAATATCAATTAAATTATAAATAATTAATAAAATGTTTTATGTAATTCCGTGCAGTTGCGACATATATATCATATTTGATTGAAAATAATGAATCATGTAGTATATTAAGTAGTTTGCTGTACTAGATCATGTAATGTATTGGTAAGTTACATACCTATGTTTTGTATAATTTTTAAAATCATAATGTTAATAGATATCAAAATTGTAACAAATTATATTATAAGCACTAAAAAAAAAATCCAAACAAGGACCAATTTTAATAAAAATAAAATATAAGGACTACAATAAATATTTTTAATTGAAATTATATAGATTTTAATGACATTTTATGAAAACCTCAATTACATCACTAAACAAAATTGCAATCAAATAAAGTAAACTAATTAACCATCCAATTTTATTCCATTATATATCATTTTATATTATATAATTTATTAACATAAAAATACATCTCTTTTTGCAAACCTTACCATAAAAGGAATTTTGCTCCTTTTTTTTTCAATTCATTATCACTACTATATTTTTATATAAATATTTTTTTTTCATTTTTCATATGATTTCCATGTATAAATGTGTATTAAACTAACAAGTTGCCATTGATGATAAATCAAGGATTGATCATAAGGACATTCTTAGAAACTCATTTGTTGAATATAATTACTAAACTTCATATGTCAAACCTAAGGTGACTATTTTAATCCATGAAGAGATTTATAAAGGTAACAAACATAATAAGGATGAGAGACATTCTCAAAACTAGGTAATTAAGATAATTAAGTAGATATACTCTTTTAAATCACCATAAAGGAAAGTATTGCTTAAATCAATTTTTTTAATGGATCATTCTTGAAACAAACTAGGCGTGAGAATCAATCAGATAGTACAAGGTTTAATTATTAGACTAAATATTTCATCATAGTCCAAGTTAGGAAGTTGTGTGAAACCACAAACCACCAGTCAAGTTTTAAGTTGTTCAATTGAGTCATCCGATCATGTTTTAATTTTAAATATTCATTTGTTGTTGTAGTTCATATTAGGTTTTCTAGGCACAAAGTCCATGTTTGGTTGGTATAAAAAGCATCAATTTCTTTTTACATGGTTTGTTGCCACTTTAGATTAATAATATCTTGCTTATATATTCTATATTCTTGTGATTGGTTTGCAAGATCAATAACAAAGTAAATAGGTACTAGGTGCCATGAAGAGAGAAAGACCTTGGTTTTTAGTATGCCCATTTGAGTTCATATGATCATGTGGTGAGTTCAATAAAGGATAAATGGTGAGATAGGTATAATTATTGAAAAACATAATTTTGATGCATCTTGAATTATAGTAGGTGCTATAATAGCATGAAGATCTTGGCATGGTTGGGACTGAGCCATATTAGAAATAGGAGTAAGATCAATAGGATTAGAGTTTTGGACAATTACAAGTGAATGATGTAAATGGCCAATGAAAGAAAGATTTGCAGGTACAATTAGGGAATTTAAAGAATGGGATTATAAAGCAACAATTTAAAAAGGCTAAAGAAGTGCAAAAACTTTGACGGAATGAAAATCATAGTTAATAGATCCTTATAAACACATATATAGAAATGTGAGTTCATCAAATTGTAAATGTCGAAAGATATAGGTGTAACCCATTTTTATATCAAAACATTGATACCCATTGAGATGAATAAAGTATCTCAAAAACACATAATGTATGGATTTTTTCTCTAGCTTTGACATGTCAAAAGGTATACAGCATGAATAATATGCATACCTAAAAACCTATAGAAGAGTATAAGATGGAGAGGGCTTAAAAACAAGCTTAAAAAGTGGCTTATGTTCAAGAATGGAAGTACATAATTGATTTATAAGAAAAACTATCATGCTATATGTTGTTGTCAAAAATTTGGTATGAATGGAGGCATATGCCATTAATGCTAAATCAATTTCCATAACGTGTCAGTGTCGACGTCAGTGTTCTACCAATCTGTTTTACTCTAATATAATTGGACATGATAATTCTTGAATAATTTAATCAGTTTACTTACATTGTAAAAAGGCAAGGCCATATATTTGGATTTGTGTAGATAATCCTCCAAAGAGCAAGTATCTTTGTTGAGCAACTACAACTCACCTTTATTTGATAAATATGATGTTGGGTTTCTAAAACATATAGATGCAGTGAAAATGATAATTTTAAAATGTTTTGAGAGTCTCAAAGATCCCGTTAGACAAATCTAGAGTTGTTTTAGTGTTTTATGCAAATATTACCAAAATATCAAATGTTAATATTTGCTTCAAAGGTTGAGTTTTCGCAAACTACAGTCATCCAATTATATGGTCTCTAGCGGTAATTTACACGAGTTACAAGTGAGAAATCTCCTAAATCCTTTTAGAAAAGAGGGATTGTTATACCTTAGAGTGCTAACTTTTTTCTTTTGTAATTTAGATAGTTCAGTATTGTACTCTACTCACCTTTTTTTTTTATCATCAATCGGAAATAAAAGGCATAGCTTTCTGTTTATAGGGAAACATGAAAACCCTATAAATGATAAAATATCAATTTGACCCTTAAATAATATCATATATATTATTTTAGGCTAATTTTAGAAATTTATTCAATCAAGTCCCTACTTGATTTTTCTAGGTCTAGAATTGTAATTCCTTGTATAAATTAGACTCCAATTCTCAATTTCTATAATTTATTTATAATCAAGTTACATTTTATTATTCATCCAATTTTATTTTATGACTAATGGTTCTTGTGTGTGTGACCCATTAAGTTCCCTAATAAGCTGACCTAAATATAAATCACAATCTTAAATAAAATTGAATTAAAAAATTAAATTATTATTAATTTAACAATTGGTTGATTTATATTTGAAGGTGAAGTACAATTTCTAACAACTTGTCATGATTCCTCAAATATTAGGAAAGTCATAAGTAATTTGACTTAATATTTCATTGACTAGTTTCTCAGTGTAATTAATATCCCTTCATCAACTATGTTTCAATTTATATATTATAGGATGAAGTATGTATACTATGACAAATCATGTTTGTTCTTAACACCATAATCACTGATTCTTTGAATAAGATTTGAAATTTTTTCATATCTCATTCCACCTTTGGTAAGGATTTACTTAAATATCATCTCTTTTCATATAGTTCATGTTATATTCAATACTTACTTATTTGTTACCCTTGATTAAGACAATGTGTAGCCTAATTAAAATATTACACTCTATATATAAGATAACTTAGTGATCTCAGTCTAAGGATCACTTACACAGCCATCACATAAGCCTTTCCATAGACATGAGTAATCTCTCCATATGAAATTCTCATGTGAATCAATTCAGTATACAAGTCATCTAACAAGCACCTATATATTAGTTCTAAGTATCTCTTGTACTTCAATTTATGAGAACAATTGTTTTATTTCTCATGCAGGTCAGCTCAATGTACATGTCATCTGACAAACACTTACATATTAGTTCTAGGTATTCTTCATACCTTCATTTATGAGAACAACTCAATCTCAACAGCTCTAATTAATGTTCAACATAATAGAGCATTGATAAAGAATATTTATAAATAATACTTTGATGCAATACAAATCTCATAATTATATGAACTTTATAATTTTCTTTGCAAAATTTTTTTATTCTAAAGACTTCATCTTTATTACAGATTCATTAATCAAATATTTAATGAATATTAAATATACATAATTTTTTTATTAATAAATTAAATATATATACATATACAAAATCAATATAACGTGTAACTAACTAATTAATTATATAAAATATACACTAATATTAATTATAACAGCCAAAAAGATTTTCCAAAACACTCCAAGAATCATAAGAGGATTCATTGTTGATTACTTGGGACAAGGGATCATTAAACAGGTGATTATAGAACCTAACTTGGCACATAACCAAGAAGACCATCACCACGCAGAATCAGAATGACTTGTGCTTTGCATAAAAGATGATTATTGGAGGCTATCTTAATAGAGATATCAGGTGAATGGGCATTAGAAAGTGAAAACTCGATAGAATGAGAAGTGGACACTCATGTGGGATCGAAGAACTCGATAGAAAGGATTTGAATTCGTAATTTCCTTGCAAATACAATAAACTCACTAGTTCTTGTATATATAATAGAGCTATGTTGGTATTATGTAAGATATACTGGATCAAAAATACAATTATGAGCCTTTTCCTCCGAACACTAGTTCTTATTCGCTTCGGTTTGGTATTAGAGTAAAAAGTGGCAGCACCTTCTATGAAGATTTTCGTTGTATATTCTATCGGTAATTATTAGACAAAATAGCCTTAATTTGGTGTGTGCGTTAATTGGAGGGATAGTTATAAATTTTCCAAGTCATAGGGATGGCACTGAAATTCTGCGTAAAACATAAGAGCCACAGTGAACTTAGACAGAGAACTAATTATTAAGACACGGGGCTGTAATGAATAATCATAGATTGTCGCATGCAATCCTTTCCTTGGCTCTATGCGCTCATGTGATCAATCCGGATTCCACAAACGAGAAGATAAAAAGGGAACAGCTTAAGCAAGCAGCAGACAAGAATTTGACAGAATATATTGCTTCAGTTCCCAAATTGAGAGGGAGATGTCAAGCAGAAATGGACAAAGAAAACCGAATGCCAGGATGGACTTGTAAAATTGAAATATCAGAAAACAAAGAGACAGTGAAGGGATCCCTATGACCCTCGGAGAAGGAGCGTAGCCCTAGCTAGCATGCATTTCGAACAAGACAACCATGAGTGATTTCAGGAAAGGCAGAGCTACTGGCATCCAATATCCATGCGCCTTCTAGACCTTTGTGCAGCCTATGAATAGTTTATACAAGTTTATGCATGCCTTTATGTGAAGAATAAGAATTTGTTAAACGGGCAGGGCTTGTCATAATGGAGGCACCAGACAGCAGGCACCTTGTGTTTGGCTTGTTCTAACCAAAGAGAATGAACCTTAACATTATACAATCCACTTTTCTTATCCAACAGTTATGCCGGTGGCCTCACTCTTGAAATTATAAACAATTTACCTCTTTTGTTACAAAATCAATTAAAATATTATAGATCTTGCTAAGAATAAAAGCATCACATCACTCGAAACAAGAAATCACGAGCTAGCTATGTTATACAGAGAAGGGGCTGGCTCACCGAGTCACCACACCCAATCCATGCTTTCAAAAGCTTTCAAAAGCTTGATCAAGACCTGCTCTTGCAACACACCCAATTTCCCAGCTGTGGCTCATACGAAAGCTGCAGAAAATTAAAATCTTGGTAGCACAATTTCACCTCGACTAAAAGAGGAAGAATTGTCCAGGCAGCTGGTTTTGTTTTAAGCGGAAAGGCTGTTAATGGTATCAAGCTTGGTGACCCGAGAAGGACGAAAGAAAGATAAAAGAATATAAAACACCAGCTGGTACACAGTGTCAGAGCATGTGACCTACGGGCACTAGCAAGATGGGAAACAAAGCGAAGCCGAACGAGAGGCCCGTGAACACTGCATATATGCATTGACTGAATCTGACTAGCAACTGAACAAAATTCCCATATCCATTCCATGCAAGAATTTGGATTCAGTAATGGATACGCACTTTTCACCTATCTTGATAATTTTGTTTATTTAAGAGCTTTTTTTTTTATTTAATTTTCTTCTTTATTGGAGCCCACGCCTCTCCACTAATATATTCCCAATGCAGATATTTTGTCCCGAAATTGGTGTCTTGAAGTTCTTTGTCAATCCCAATCCTATATATTCTCCCTTTTATTTTAGTAATCTTGGACATGCAGTTTCGAAAAATAATGAGAATTAGAGGTAAGAAAAGAAAAATAATGAGAATTAGAGGTAAGAAAAGAAAAAACCAACGTCAAATTTTGGCTCACGTTCTTAAGACTATGAACAATCATCTCAAAAAATAATATTTTTTCTTTAATAATGAGAACTGGGATGGCAATATTTAGCCCTTGTAATTGGCGTTTTATTTCTTTTACCTACTCACTTATTGATTCGTTTCCCAAATTCATGTGAGAGAAGAACATAAATAGCATAGCTAGCTTGACAATCCGAGATCCTAAACACATCCCCTCAACCTCTCCATTCCTGCTATAAAAGTCAAGCTGCTGTGTGTTACTGGAAATATAATAAACACAGAGAGAGAGAGAGAGAGAGAGATGGTGGTTAGGCTGCAAAGGAGAACAGCAATGCACAATATGCGTCCTTATCTACGAACCCTCTCCCGCTCCAAATCTGTAATAAGCAAAACCAGTTTTCTCTTCTTTCTACTGCATTGTCAAGAAAAAGAAAAAGAAAAAGAAAAACTCATAGACTTGCTTTTCTTTAGCGTTAAAAACAACTGTCTAAGAATACCAATTCATTGCTTTGCCACAAAGCTCCCTGACTCCATATATGTTTCTTATGAAGGTGAAAAGGAAGTATGTCATCATGGATGCTCTTCTATGCATTTACAAGCTCAAGCTCAAATTGGAGGCTATCAAAAGGGAACTCGCAAACTTAATTGCAGTAAAAAGAGAATACTTGAGCCTAATGAAGGAACTCCAGTTGCCTAAGGTCAACTCTCCTCCCTCCCTCCCTCTGGTTATTTCATTTTTTTACCTTCCTTTTTCTTTTTGGAAAAAAAATGAAACATTCTACTTCTTATGACACTGTCCATTTATTTTCAGAAGGAAGTGGAGGTGGAGAAGGGCGAGAAAGGATTTATAGTGAGGGTGATATGCGAGAAGGGAGGAGATAAACTAGTTTCAATCTTAGAGGTCTTCGAAGAAATGGGCCTTACTGTATCGCATGCTAGGGTCTCATGCAACTTGTACTTATCCATGGAAGCCATTGTTGTAGCTGAAGAAGAACGTGCTCTTCATGCGAAAAGTATTGTTCAAGCTGTTACTAAGGCCATTGAAAGACAATAGGTGAAGCTTGTGCGTTGATTTCCCTGTTTTTATTTAATGATTCCAAGTAATCTCATTGTCGGAGTTAATATTGTCTTGCAGATCTATCGGTATTGCTTGGCACTTTCTTTCTTTTCTTTTCTTTTCTTTTTTTTAACTAACACACATGCTCCCATTTCCCAAAGATTTTAGATTTGAACCTGAAAATAAATTTAAAAGAAAAAAAAAGAAAAAGGATAAAAGATTACCTTTAAAATGCACTAAAAATGGCTAAATCTTTGCCCAAAAAGCAAAAACATTGGACAAGGATAGGAAACATTTTCTGGACTCCGCTCTACGAGTCTCATTTAGAAGCCCTCTCCCTCCATTGGCCCATAACGTTTTTAATTTAGGCTCGGAAACTATGAGCATTTATAGAAACTCAGGCAAACTTGTATTTTTAAAAAAATTAATTTTTTATGTATATTTTGAATTGTTTTAATATACTAATTTAAAAAATAATTTTTAAAAAATAAAAAAAATATATTATTTTAATATATTCTAATATAAAAAATATTTTAAAAAAATAATCATAACCATACTTCTAAGCATACTTTAAAACTGAACAAGGAAGAAGTGCTTTCCAAAAGTCCATTGGAGAACACACTGATGGAATTATATTTGATTTCTATATTACTGATAATTAATTTTTTAAATATAATTGTTCCATTCTCTTTTTTATTTAATTGGTCTCTGTCGAATTATTCTAGAAAGTCTTTTAATGTGGTCCCTTTGTTCATCCTGCTCTAAATTTTTCTTTAATTCTTGACAACGTTGTATAAAAACTGGACATTTCCATATGTCAAGTCACAAGTAAAGAATTATGGTGATTGGACAGAAATTGAATGGAAAGATCATATTAAAGAAAGTTTTTTTAAATTAAGAAACTAACTAGGTAAAAAAATAAAATTATGCCATATTAAAAAATATCAATAATTTACAAATTATATTGATGCTGGCGAAAATAATATAAGAAAAAAAAAATAAAAATAACATAAAATTTAACTGAATAAAATTACCACATAAAAAAACTAATTAAAAACTTTATTATTAAATACTTTTTTTCAAGTAATCCATCTTTTTAAAGGGGTTACAACTCCATCACTAAATCTAAAAACAAATCTAAATAAATTAAGAAACTCAAAATTAAAATAAAAAATTAATAAAAATCCTAATTAAATTTAATTTTTTTAAAAATAAAATATATAAAATTAATCTGAATAACATCATTTAACTCTAATTCAGAGGTTTTTTTTATCAAAACAATCACATTATGCAACCTAAACCTTTTATTAAGTGATGTATTATTTCATTGGTACATTAATAACCCTGCAAAATTGTCCATATGGCTTAATTAAGTGAAAGATTTACAGCTGATTGATTAATACCAGTTACATCTGATGTATTTCTTCCTTTGATGTGGAGTGGAAATCTAGCGGGTTTTTTATTTCAAACTCAATAAAATGTATTTAAAAAAATTAATTCATCGAACATTGAGAAGACAACATCAGTAAATAAATAGAAAAAAATTAGGAGAAATTAATAGTCATATGTCACACAATTTTGACTAGAATGCCTTGTTCTGATTAAAAAATAATTTTTGAAAAATTATATATAAAAAAATTATTTTCAAAATAGAAAAGTATTTTCAAAAATAAAATCCCCCATGAATTTTATTCATTTTAATTTTTTTTTTAATAATTGTTTTTAATTAGGGCAGTGTATTTCAATCAAAATTGTGTCATTTGACTAATATATTTTCAATATCAGCAAGTCATTTGATGTTTGTTAAGAATTAAGAATATCTGGAGTGAATGGTCTGCATCTAATGAATATAGAATCGAAATAGTCAAGTTGCTTGTGCATGGTTTAATTTGCATATTTATAAAACAAACAAGATGTTTGAAATGGGATTATTTTTTTCAAATAAGTTAATAGTACCAAATGCCTTACACCAAAAATGGTTAAACTCAATTCCATTTTATTTTGATTATACTAGTTATTTCTTTTAGGCTTCATTAGGGGTTGGATAATTTTTCTTGGTAAAAAAATAAATATACAAGCTTTTAAAATATTTTTTTAATTCTAATTATAAATTAAAAAAAACCTTATACATGCATTTAATTAAATACATCAGAATTATATGTGTTAATAAATACAAAAATCAAAGTATTAACGCGTCAATTCAACTTGTCTTACTGCAAGTCCAATACTTTTTTTTCTTACACAAAATAATTAATGTATAGATTTTATTAGCGTGTTTTTTAACATCGAATAAAAAATATAATTATGAATCAAAATGTTAATGCTTACATATAATAAACTTAGTAAAGATCATATGTGTTAATAAAAGCATGTAAGATCTCAATCTAATTTCTAATGAAGTAGAAGAATAGAACAATGTTTCAATTGCTACATATTATTTTTCTTAGGGAGTGTTTAGAAGTGTGGCGAGAGTTTCTTTTCAAAGTGTTTTTTGCTCTGAAACAAGTTAAAAAAATATTTTTTTAAAAAAATATTTTTGACATCAACACTTAAAAATGATATGAAAATATAAAACAAATTAATTTTAAGCTCAAAAAAATTGAATTTTGATAAATCTATGTTTGGGCCACAATCTCAAACAGAAATTCTTTTAAAAAAGAAACATGTAAAGAAAAACAAATTATAAAAGAATAAAGACAAGAACAAAACAAATAGTATAAATAGATCAAGTGTAAAGTAATAAATATTCAAAGTGTAAAAAATATAATATAATATTTTTTTTCAAAAAAATTAAAGAATAAAAAAGAAAACAATATTACAAAAAAAAAATAAGAAAACAAATGGTAATAAATAAGTCAAGTGTAAAATGATAAAAACATTCAAGTATAAAGATAAAAACAATATTAGAAAAATATGTTTTCTAAAAAAAACAATGAAAATCACAATTTTGCTACAACTATAAAAAACATCATTTTCTTTTAATATGTATAATTACAATTACATTACATTAAAAATAAAATAAAGAATGATAATAATAAAAAAAAACTATAATATGTGGTGGTTCAACGTGGTGTTGTGTTATGGCTTCTCTCACAATTTATTATGAATTTCAATAATTTATTTATTTATTTATTTTCATTTTGGTCACCAAATATTTATTTCTATATAAAAAAACTAAATTGTGTAGTGGTTTAGCATAGATTTGTTTATTATGGCTTCTCTCATAATTCATAGTGAATTTATTTTTGGTCACCAAACTTTTTTTTTTCAATAATGAATTTCAACGTGGTGAATTTTTGTTCTTTGAGTTGATAATATTCTTGAGAATTTAAGGTTTGTTTCAAGTTTCTGAACTTGATTATATGCAAATTTAATTAGATATAATTTTAATTTGTGGCATAAGAAATATTCAATTTAATGAAAAAGGGCAAAAATGACAATCATAAAAACATGCATAGCCAATCTCAAATTCATGTGAAAAAAGACGTTTCAATCCACATATTTTCTAATGACTTCTTTTATGGTCCTTTTATTTTTTAAATTTTAATTTTTTAATCTAAAAATTTATCTCATTCATGTTTAAATTCCTGAATTTAAGAGAGGCTAGAGAATTCATCAAAAAATGATAGAGATGAGGGAAAATAATCAGTTGACCACTTTCTAGTAATAAAGAAGACAATCTTGATGTCAAAGAATATTATTTGATAAGAGGAGTTCCATTTAGATATTTTTTTTGTCATTAATCTTTATGGAAATATATAGATTAAGGTTCAAAAATGTTTTTTATTCAAGTTAATTTTTCATTTTTTGACTACTTAAGATCTATAAGATGTTTCTTGAGTGAAACAAAATGGCTAAAATGAATTTTTGGGTTAAATAATTCAGAACTCAACTTTCTAGACACTAAAAAATGTGGCTAGAATCTATACAAAATGACTATATGTCGTCTGCCCAACGAGTGATGTATCATCTAATTTATGTTATTTTACCTATAAAAACAAAGAATGTTAGGCGAGCAAGCCTAACTTGTAGGCCTTTATATGCCTGACCTTTTTATTGGCAAGGCGCGTTTGTTCACCAAGATTTAAACACTTAGGTTTTTTTAAAATAGCCATTTATTATTTTATTATTTTCTTAAATTTTGAATAAAATTAATTATAATAAAATAATTGAGGTTTTATACCTTAGGATTTTATTTCATTAAATACTATTCAATTTTAACTTAACTTGTTCCATTTTTTTCCCCTTGAAGTTTCGTCAAAATTCATTATAAACAAATAACTAAAATTATATTTGGAACTTGTTTCAATTAGATGTCATTCAATCTCATATTTATTTTCATATAATATTACAACATTGTTTTTATAATAATTACATCATTTCATTGATTATTATATATTAACCTACAATGCAAAAAAAAAAAAAAAAAAGTTTGTGTTCATGAATATTGAATGAAAATAAAGTTTATACTTTTATTATAAAAGTTTTAAATAATTTTCTCAGAGTTATCATTCCTTTTTTTTTTCTTTGATTGCATACAAAATAGTGAGATATAATTATTTCTTTTATATATAAATTTTTTTTTCATATCAGTATTTCATTTAAAAAACAACACTTTTATACAAAAAAAATATTTTTTAATTTCATTATTTATGATATCATGTTTTTTTTTAACATTTCTTTTAATTTTCATTATCTATCATGTTATGAGTTTTGAGAAGTGTTCGATGATGAATTGGTTTTAGATTTTGGAAAATCAAAGTTTAATATGTGTTGAAAATAAAAATTTTAAAAATAAAAATCAAATTTAATAAAGAATAACAAAAATACCTTATTTAGATTGGGTATGAAAAACTTCAGTTTGATCTTTATAATTTTATTTTTTTATATTTTAGTCCTTATTGCTTTGGAAATTCACAACTTATATATTAAACCTCATTTCATTTACATTTAAACCTCACAATATTGATAAAGAAGAGAGAAAGTTATTAAAAAAAATTTAAAGAAAAAAAAATCTTGGCCAAAAAAAATCCATGTATCAATGAGTTCATCTTGTTTAGAGTAGTTTCCCTGTAACCATGCCACAAAAAAAAAAAAAGAGTAAATTATAGTACATTTAGTTTTTTTATTCGTTTGATTTTTCATATTTTGAAGGGATTACAAGGTATTTTAGGATTGAGAATTAGTTTATTAAAATTTCTATAGGCTTTTTTTAGACATTAAAAAAAAAAAAACACCTTGATTTTTCAATCGTGAATGAAAATCTATCGAGTTGGTTGTGCTCCATTATAAATAAAAAAAACTTGGAGCAGATGATGTGGAGCATGTGTGCTCCTGAGAAAAAAATATGTATATATATTAAGGGTGGACCTAAGCTTCATGGCACAAAGACACCTATACTTTTTTATTAGAGGCCAGACGTGTGGGCTAGTTATGTTACGCCCATCAACACGTGGCCCTTTTTTATATTTTTTTCTTTGCATTATTTTTTTTATTTAAATATTAATCAATATTTTTTCCCTTATTTTTAAAATTCATGGGTTTAGCTTTATTTTTAAACGGTGATTCATCCTTTTATATTTTTCTTAGTTTAAAATGCTTCAAAGAGATTAATTTAATTTATCTTTTTTATATATATAAATTAGTTGTATTTGAATGATGTATTTATTAGAACAAAAAAATAATTGTTATTACCCATGGTAATTTGCCTTTAATAAAAATATAAAAATGTTAAGAAGTAAATAATTTAATGCATAATGCCTGAAAACACTTTTAAAACACTTAAATAGTGATATAATGGACAACATATTTTAAAAATAAATAAATAAAGACAATGAAATATTGGACTAAACTCATGTCAACCATGATTAACTTGTGAAATCCATGATTTGGAATATGAGATTATTATAAAATCATAAAAACTATATCAAAATAAATCAAGAAGTCCAATTATAATGAACCAAATAATGAAGGTAGTACATGGAAAATATAAATCTTTTTTTTTTAAAAAAAAAAGATGACTTAAGTAAACCAATATTAGTAATCGGCATAACTCTATGGGCCATTTTTGAATATCATTATATTCGTCTCAGTATCCTCTTCCTCTTTAGATGGCACGAGCGGTCCACAGATGTCCGATTCGAGGCTAAAAGCCTTTTTTTGTCCCTTTTCTATTATTATTTGTTTTATCTTAATTAATTTCTGAAATTGGGTTTTTTTTAATTTCATCCTCAAAATTTTTATTATATCATATTTGAATCTTATTCATTTGATTGTTGTTTTTTTATTTATTCAGTATGGCTTTTTCATTTGATTTTTTTTAATTTCACTCTCCATTTATTTTCTTTCAGATTTGGTGCTCATTATTTTTATTGCTATTTTTTGTTTTGGTAAAATTTTTAAATTGAGATTTTTTTTTTATTTTATTCTTAAAAATTAAATTAATTAAAAATTAAGATTCTTAATTGAATTTAGGTTTATGATTTTACAGGTTGTGAATTTAAAAAATTAATTTATGTTTAGAAGATTCTTCCAGATTGATTATTGTGGATTAATTAGTAGATTTACCATTTTATCCTTCAAAATATTTCACACTTATCCTCCTTCAATTATCATAGATTAGAAATTTTTTAATTAATCAAGGTTACTATTATCTTTTGAGTAATTTTTTACCCTTAAAATCAAAACAACATTTAACTTGAGACCGAGTTTTTTTTTTTTTTTTTGAAATTTCACTCTTCAAAGCACATTGTAATTACTCAATTGCCCTTAAAATTAAAATTTTTAAAGCTTGATTTCAAGAGTTTATTCATAACCTCATATCGGTTTTTTGTTATAATTATTTGGTCTTAGGGATAATTTGATCTTTTAATTAATCCTAATAATAATTAAAAATTTTATTGACATGCTAGAGTGCAACCACCATAATAAATCGCATATGCGGTAAAGCAAAGCAGCTGTTTTATGCAATGTAGGCATCAACAATCTTTTTTATTTTTTTTATTTATAAAAACACCATATTTCCCCTATGACTAAATATTTATTATGAAAAAATCATTGTGGAAATATTAATAAAACCAATGTAGTCAAGTTTTGAGAATTTTGATTTTAAAATCAATAGAGTTATTATACTGTGCTTGAAAAAATAAAATATTAAAAAAGTTCTTAGACCATAGATAAGTGTTTTTTTTTTATATTAAGGATAATCAAGTAATTTTTTTGTGCAAAAAACTTTTTGAAAAGAACAAGATGCCTTTATAACAATTCAAGAATTACAAATGAACCATTTTACCCCTGAAGACTAGTTCTTTGTGTTTTTTAAAAGGCAAAACTATGAATTCACTTTTGCAATCCACACTGATTCATAACTTGTGTACAATGGTTTTTTCATGTGAAATAGGTTTTTGTCAATAAAAGTTAACAACTTTGTTTTATTTTCACGTTCATATATATTTTTTAATTTATTTTATAATAATAAAAAAACACATTTTCATTTCTTAATTAAAAAATATATATAATACATTAAACATATTTATAATACAATTGTTTCTTTATTTATTTCTTTCTTTAAAGTTAGAAATTAACTTGAAGTCCTAGCACGAGAGGGTGGAGAACTAGCCCTATTTAAAATTCAAGTTTATGCTTTATGGTCCATGACCACCCCCAATGGAGCCACATGCAATATATTAATAGCACTTCTCTTGTTAAGAAGAACTTATTGGCATCGACAATTTCTTTTTTTGTTGAAATATGGTTAGCTAATTATTATTTTACCCTATATTTTCTAGCAACTCTTTCTCTAACTTCTGAAAACATAGGGACTAAAATTAAAGGGATAAGGATCTAAGCATAAAACTCTAAGACTAAGATGAACAAAGAAGTATAAATGAAGACTTTTGGGATGAAAAAGAGGTTTTTCCTACAAAAAAAGAAATGAAAAAGCATAGTTAGTTTTTTTATTTTATTTGGATTCGTATTTTTTAAATTATTTTTTATACTATAAATTGAAATCTTATTTAACTAAAGTGGTCTCCAATCCAACTTTGAAATATGCAAAAACACCTTAAATTTCTAAGAATGTGTAAAGAAAATAAAATCTTACACAAAATTAGAAATAAGAAATAAGAAAGGACAATGAACAGATCCAGTCATAGAAAATTACAAGAGTAGGCATAATAATGTACAGGGAAAGGCCTTTTTAATTTTAATTTTTATTTTCTTAGGGTGTTACTGTAATAATTAACCTGGTCTGTTTAACATTTTGTTTTTCTATCGCAGTCAATGGAGTCTAGCACCTTAATTAATTCTATGCAATCAGTCTATTAAGCACGATGAGGCATCTTTCTGATGAAACGGTGCCACTTTAAAAAAAGTCTATATGATTGAAATGGAGGTTCCACTTAAAGCGGCAACGTTGGGATTGATTTTAATTATTTTTTTCCGTCTCAGAGAGAGTCTTTAACGCCATATAATTATTATAGAAATCTCATCCTTTTCAATGAAAATGTGACAGCTATAAAATATCTTTAATGCGCTAGACCAAAAAATATTTATAACCATATAATATAAAGTTAATTTACTCTTATTATAACACGTGGAAACTAGCCTCTTAAGTCATTGGAATTGTCAAAGCAAACTGTACTCACCATGATTGGCCGACAGATTTCTTAGTATTCTTGCCGTCTTGTAACAAATAGCAAATGCCTGAATTTTTAAGAATAAAAAAAAAAACTAATGAAGTGTGTTTAATTTGAAAATATAAATAAATTTAAATTCTTGTTTTGGATGATTTTGTAAAATGCTAAAAGATAATATCGCAAACCTCCACCATAGATAGATACAATATGGAGAATAGCATCAAAATTAAGCTCGGCAAACCCTAGATTACATAGTATTATTTTTTTTAGGGAAAAATAAAGAAGATTAGAGAGAAAGAGGAGGGTGAAGTTTTACTTAGTAATAAGATTGTCAATTCAATTCTATTTAAGTTAAAATAAATGACATTTCTTGTATTATTTTAAAATACAAAATAAAATTGAACAAATTTCATATTCAAGTTAAGATGTTTCAAGTTTATTTCATCCATTCCATTCCGGTTTCCTACGATTAAATAAAGAAGCACCAACTTTAAACCTTATTCCATTATTTTTACAAGATCTTTGGTATGAACCGCCACAAGAAATGAAATTGCTGTGAAGGCAGAGAAATATAGTAATCTTCATTGCTTAATATAAGCGCTAGTTATCATAACATTGTGCTATTTTGTTAATATATTTACAAGGCAGCTCATTTGGACTATTTGTTATAATGAATTCAAAATTTTGGAATTTTAATCATTTGAATTATCAAATTATTATGAAAATTTATGCTTACCAACATTACTAATGTTTTAAATCAAATTGCACATATGCATAACAATTTAATAAAAGTTCTAATCACTACCAGATTTAATAATTTTACCGACAAAATTTTTTGTCGGTATTTATACTAGTAGTTCGTTGGTACGCATGTTATCGACAGACTCACGGACAAAAGTAGTCTATCGGAAAAATCTCGTCGGTAATTTATGGATTGTTGGTGAGTCTATTGATAATAAATATATTGATGGATTTATAGGCGGACAAAGCACGCCAAGAAAAAGTATCATCTTTATCTTGTCGGTATATCCATCGGTAAAAATAACATATCGCCGATAGAATACCACCTGTAATTTTATTGGTGCGTTAATAGTAGTGGTGAAATTTGTAGTAATTCTTTTTCAATTTTCTAGAATATACCAATGGAGTTGTCTCATAGGTAACCTCGTTAATAATATTTTAAATTATTAAAAAAAACATATTGAACAGAAGTAGAAAATAATTAAAATAAATTTATTTTATTATTTTAAAATAAGTCAGTATAAAAATAAAATAATTATCACAAATTTAAACATTTGGATGTTCAAATACAATAAATTTAAAATAGAGGCGAGACTAAAGGAGGAAGAGGTTGGTCTTCACTGGAACCGTTGAACCAATTAGAGGATGCATATGAACCACTCATCTATGATCTCATTTTCATTATCAATCGACGGAGTTATTCATAATAATTAGCAGTGAGTTGTTCATATTTATCATTAAAATGAGTCGCTCGAGTATCCGTTGGTCTAATATCATTGCGAACTTTAGAGTTTGAACGTTCGGAATTGATTGCGAGCATCTAACAGTTAAAGCACTACTTTTCGTTTACAAGTTCTCAATTGTAGTATTAGAGAATTCATATACCTTATTTCTATCGGGCCTATTGGACAATCCTGCCTCCAACTACAAATCTAGATTAATATCCGGATAGATCAATAGTTTATCCCCGTAATATATATCCTAAAAAGAAAAATAAATTTATCAAATTGAAAGAAATAATATCTTAAAAAAAAGAACAATAAATATGTGAAAAAAGAACAAAAACATGAGGGAAAAAAAACTTTGCAAGCTGCTAAAAAATCAAATAATAAGGTGACGCTGCATGTATCCAAGCATCAACATGTTTCGTGGCAGGTGGACTAGGTGGCACGCATCGATGTCTAAAAAAAACTGGACTGACGCGTTTGTGGGTGAACTAATCTTGTCTACTTATTGATGAAGGCCATTATATTCATCGTTAACCAATGACAGAGATTTATATATGTTTTTCCTCGTGTTAGTTTGCTTATTTTCTCTCCTTATAGCTATTATTAGCTTGAGTAATGGCGGCTATTGGGATGTTTATGGGAGGGTTGTTTCTTAGATTGTTATCTGGAGTTTCTGGTATGGAGATGGCATGATCTGAGTGGTGTTTCAGGGTTTTTTGTTACTCGCGTTTGGGTTGGAGCATGAGTGGTTTTGCTGGTGGTGTTTGCTAAGTTGTGTGGCCAAATTTTGGCTTCTCATGGGGAGGTTTTATGGATGGCATTTTGGGTGGTGATGGCGCGTTCGGTGGTAGCATTAAGGGTTCAGGTGGCTGTTGTGGCTAATATCGGTGGTGGTTAAGGGGCCAGAGCTAATAGTTCAGGTGAGTTTCAGGAGGGCTAGTGGTGGTGGTTTTGGATAGGGAGATGGAAGGTCGTTTTAATGATGTGCTGTGGGGTGGATTGGGAGTGGTTTTGGAGATGGATAACTTATATATTATCTTATTTGACTACTAGCTAGTCATTAATGAAACCGTTGAATCATTACTATTAAAATAAAAATATATTTTGCTAGACATGATCAAACATAAATAAAATAATTTATTAAAATAGCAAGTGGATAATTTTAAGAGACAGAGGTATCGATTTGATTTGATTTTTAATTTTTTTACCAGTCAGATCAATATTTGCACCACTAGTCTCACCAATCGGGTTTCAAAGTGTTCGATGGGGATTTTAACGAGGCCTTACAAGATTAGACGTTTAAATCAACCTCGACTAGTTAAGACTAGATTATTCATAGGTGATGGGCAAAGTTAAAATTTTCTTCAATGTTAAAAAAATATTTAAATATTATTAATATTTAAATAATTATATAGGATTCATCAAAGAGACTCGAAGGAAAAAAATTTCAAGGTAAAATCTTTTTTTTTAATATTAAAATAATAATATATCAAATTAATTTAAATCAATCCAAGTGTTAATATTATATTTATGATCCAATATTAAATAATAACATTGAAAAAAATACAATTAAAAAAAAATATAAAAAACAATCTAAGTTAATTCAAGTTAATCTGTTAAGTATTATTCTCGGGTTATAAGGTCAAAATAATTCAATAGAAAATAAACGAAATAAATTATAAAATTTAATTTTTAATTAATCTAATATTAAAGGATAAAATTAAAAAAAATTAAATTAAATAAATTAATCTGTCAAACTCATAATTTGTATTATAAAAATGAAATAGCTCAATAAAAAACAAATTTATTACTAAATATTTTATTGAATTGTATAATAATAATAATTAAATCACTAAATTGTGTATTGGGTCCTCCAGTCCAATCCCAATTAATCCCACACTACTTCAGCGTGAAAATTGTGCCTTGTTTATATATATATATATATATATATATATATATATATATATATATAGCTTTGATCCCATATTGCACGAATCGGGAACCGTCTGCATATACATTCCATTGGATATTCATTCAACACCTCAATGCTGCAAGCAATTTAACTGTTAAGTACACAAATGTCGAGAGAGCATGCATGTGCTCGCCGTTAGCTGGGGAGGAGGGAGTTTGGAGAGATGGAATTTTAAAAGTGATGAGGAAGTTTCCGTTTGTCGCGAGGAGAGAAAGCAACCAGCACAAATGAATAAGCAAATAAAATCAGAAGCAAGAACGTCGCCGTGGTTAATGGAAGTCAGGGCCGGGAACAGTGCATTTACATGATCCAAAGTCACCCGCAACCACCTCGTCGTAATAGAATATTAAGAAAAAACCAGCACGGTGAAGAAATAACGTCGCTGTCAATCTGCTCATCGCATCAATTTACTCTTAGCTAGCACGTTGAATTTTGGTGTTCTTGATGTAACGATTAGCCAATGGGCTCTCTCCATGCCTCTGCTGCGCGATAGAGACTGGTACACCTAACAACAGATGACCTGGTCAACAATGGCGAGGATTCCGGATAATGTATATATAAAGTATCCAGAGCCAGGCCAAACTAGTTTTGAAACCTGCGTTGATAGAACCCAGCAAGATTTATTTCTTTTAGGAAAAAAGAAAAGGGAAACTCTTCAAACAAGATGTTTTCTACAAATATTGCATATAATAATAAAGATGGCATATATTCCGTCTGGTCTCATTTTTCTCTCTTTTATATATATATATATATATATATATATATATATATATATATATATATATATATATATATATATTATCAAAGAGATGTCCTTCTCGAGGAACAGATCAAGCGCAATTATTTCTTTCATCACAAGTTTTTTGAGCTACGGATGAGAAATCGGAGAGTTCTTAGAAATTAACGATAAATTTATTTTTAAAAAATAATATAAATTATCTGAGAAGTCGTGCCGCTCACAACACAGTTGCACCAATCCTAGGTGTGCAGCAATTGTTTTTTAAGAAAAAGATTGTATTAAAGGGAGAGGTTATTGACGCAACCTTTCAAGAAATATTTTTTTTTTTAATTTTTTATTTATTGGTTGACGATTCATATGTTTTTATTCTAATTTACAATGATTCACCACACGTAATAAAGATTTAATTTAGGAAGAGAGATTCTACCTGGAACTTGATAAGAGGTTTTTTATTAATATAAAACCTTGAATAACTTTTCGACCATGAGTAAATTATTTTTTATTGTGAGTAGAAAGTCAAATAAGCCTTTTCAATATATATATAAAAATATTTCTTTATTAAGTTCTTAGTTAGAATCTCTTTTCAAATCAAATTCGTATTCCATGTGGGGTGGTACGAAGCAGGGTAAATTATTGAATATTAGCATACAATATAAAAATTATTTTTTTGAAAGATTGCACCTCTCTGAATGACACAAACGTTTTTACAAAATTTTTAATAAAATAATTAAAAAATATATGTTACATCATTGGAAGTGACACTACCTTTAAGCATATGCTATATTTTCATTTTGTTTTGGCAATATGATACTTTTTTAAGCATTAAGCATTTGTTAGTTTTTGTGCTTTAAAGATATTTTAAAAAAATTAAATTTTTTTAAAATTAATATTTTTGTAGTGTTTTTAAATTATTTTGATACATTTCTAAGTAAAAAACACTTTAAAAAGCAATCACAACCACACTCTCAAACAGGATTTTAAATAAATTTGCTAACATTGCTATTTTTTAAAAATATATATATAAAATCGATTGAAGTGCCATGGCATTCTTGCTTTGGCCCCGTTTGTTTGCTGGAAAGTAGTATTTTTTTGGAAAGTGAATTCCAAAAAAATAAATTATTTTATGATGTTTGGTAGTGTTATGAAAAATAAGTTGGAAAATATTTTCTAGTGTTTGGTTATGTCATGGAAAATGAATTGAAAAATAACTTATTAATGTTTTATTTTTCTCAAGTTTATTAAAATAATGAGAAACAAATCTTATAAGTTAAAAAGTTGAATGAGAATGAAATTGAAAAAAAATATAATTTCATAAATTATCTCAAATAAAATAAATAATAATCAAAATAATAGAGATCAAATCTAAAAAATAAAAAAAATGAAAGATGAAGAAATTAAAATATAATTAACATTTCATAAATTATTTCAAATAAATTAAGTAACAATAAAAAGAATAAAGATCAAATTTGATAGATAAAAATTTTTTAAAAAAAATGATAAGAAAAAAGTAAATAAAAATTATAAAAATGAGAACCAAAATAAATATAAAAATTAAATTTTAAGAGATGAAATTGAAAATTAAATATTTAAAACAAAATATATATATATATATATATATAGCAATCAAAAATTTGAGGATCAAATTTGATATAATCAGCAAATAATATGACATTTCTAAATTTTTTACAACTTCTTTAAAGTGTTTTGCACCCAAATTTTCTAGAAAAACACTTTCTTGAAAATCAAGTCAAATTTTTCTTTGACTGGAAATTATTTTTTATTGATTATTTTTTTGCTGACAAACAAATATAAAAAAGTGAAAAATTTTAAAAGTAATTTCTTGAAAATTACTTTTCAAAAAAACAAGTCTAAATTAAAAAAAAATATTGTAAGTAAGGGCTTTTAAATTCTAACCGGTACAGAAAATAAACCGAGTCATTTATAAGAAGGACCTAGTTATTCATGGATATCTCTATCTTCTAGAAGAAACTTGTTAGTCATTAATTAATCGATAAATTAACAAGGGTATCAGGATAATTTGACCTTCACACAGTTAATGAAATTGAATGAAGGTCATATGGAGTAATTAAAGATTAAAGAATTGGTCTTGATTAAAGGAGGAGTAGGGTGGGGAGGTAAGAGTTAAGACTACTGACTAGTGATATTTAATGAAAGTAATATCAAATTACTCATTCAAATTTGATGACATCATGGACATAAAAATATGAAATCTTAGTTAATTATTTTTTTTGTTTTAGTAACATAAATAAATAAAAATCAATAAGTTGTAATTAAGTTTTTAATCAGGTTGTCGGGTCAACCGGATTATATCAGATTTTTTTAAAAAAAATTGTTTTTAATTTTTTATTTTTCTTATAGCTGACCAACACTAGTTTTTCTTTCCATATTTTTTTGTTTTTTTTTTAATTTATTTTTCTATTTCATTTATATATTATTCTAGCTATGGATTTTATGGTTTTTTTTATATAATTTCGAGGATTATTCAAAAAAAAAAAACTACATCTAACATAAGAAATAAGGATATATATACTCTATATATATAATTTAAAATAAGGAATGGATAACCTCGTTATATCTCTCTTTTCCTTCAATGAAGCAAAAAAAAGATCAAGTACGCTCCAAAATAAAAACTTTCCCTTGATTGTAGAGAGAGCACATTTATTTTCTATGGCCGTGTACAATGTGAACTTGAACTTGGGAGTAGTAAATGATCAATTCTTTAATCGTTCTTAATTCATTAACTGTTCTGGAGCCCAAGATTTCAAAAACAATTTCTGTCTCAATCCATGTACTTAATCATATATTAATTTTTTGTCTGAAGCCTCACAAAAAAAAAAAAAAAAAACTATGTACTCCTATAAAATATGTTTAGGTGGTTGTTGGGAAAAAAATAAAAAAGGCTAAACAAAAAACAAGAGGAGAAATGGTATAATATACTAGGGCAAAAAATGAAGCGTGTTGATTGGTGGAGCTCCAATCAAGACATGGGTTTGGAATAATCAAAGTTCTAGGAAGGAAGGGTCGTCATCAAATTGCAATAGAAAAATAAGTTTTGGATTATATTCACATGAGCTTGCACAGCCTCAATAATGTAAATATCAGAAGCGCATCTGTCAACATGGCGGCCAATTTTTAAAAGGGCCATCACCTCTCTTTCTCCACCCTCTCCCCCATTTCTTTTTTCTCTTCACATCACCATCTAAACCCCTTCTTAGTTATCCTCTCTCTCTCTCTCTCTCTCTCTCTCTCCTTGTCCTCCTCTGCGGTCATCATCTTTGCCGGCATCTGAATATCCTCCGTGATTAAGGGCATCCAGTAAGTACATAAATCAGCTCTCTTGCGGCGGCTGCAAATTAAGAGCATCAATGGACAGAAGGTTCAACATCAACCCTCTGATCACTGAGCAAGAAGAAAATGACAATAGTGCTCAGGAAAGCGGTCCAGAGTCACCTCCTTCTAACGATATGAAGATGCCTTCTACTTCCTCTCCCAAACGAAGGTACTTAATTAATCTTTACATATCCCATTCATTAGAATTATTCAGAAGAATTTCGCAGAGTTAGGGATCATGGTGTATGTGTGCTTGGTTGGAGAGAGAAAGAGAGGAAGAAATGGCATGTCCATGGTTGTTTTATAAGCATGCACGTTCCATAAACGAAGTATTTGACCTAATGGTGTTTGTATCAGTAAGAAGGCCATGCAAAAAAGAGTTGTGACAGTGCCAATCAAGGACTTAGAAGGCTCAAGGCTGAAGGGCGAAAATGCTTCACCGCCGTCTGATTCTTGGGCTTGGAGAAAGTATGGCCAAAAGCCAATCAAAGGCTCACCTTACCCCAGGTAACCCTTCCCTCTTCTTCCAAATCCGATCGCACACATCTTTCCCTTTTCTTTTATTGAAGTGTATCTTGTTTAAATGCATTTGGACTGATTCTTTCTGTTCCAGAAGAAAGAATGAATGAAAACTCCTCGTAAAAAACTTATGGCCACGGAAATTATGCTTCCAGAGCATTTCTTTACTGTAAATATATGTGATTAGTTGCAGAATTATGCAAATAAATTTGATCAATATCTTTCAAATATAAAAATTGAACTCTCTACAAATCCGTTCTCTGGCGGCAGTTTCTTCGTTGCCATAGATAATAAGTGGCGAGTTTTTCCATCGCCACAGATCATGCAAGCACGGTCATGTAAATCAAGACATTGTCCAGACTGCTTTCTGATCATGAGTTTTTTTTTAATGCGTTTAATTATATATCAAATGCATATGCATATATATATATATATATATATATATATATATATAAAAGATGATTATAACAACATGTAATCTTCTCTTCTTTCTTCTTTCTTAATTTTTTTTTTTCAAGAACATGATAGATAAAAAATGTTGATCGAGAATTTCAAGATATTGAGAAGGTACTTCTTGTTTTATGTTTTGTTGTCTACAGAGGCTACTATAGGTGTAGTAGTTCAAAGGGCTGTCCAGCTAGAAAACAAGTAGAGAGGAGTAAAGTGGACCCAACAATGCTAGTTATCACCTACTCCTGTGAACACAACCACCCTTGGCCACCTCCTGCTAGATCCAACAACCACCATAAGAACCACCATAACTCCTCCTCTCCAAAACACAACACTACCACCAAACCCGAAGGCTCCACAAACCAACCTGATAACCCAGAGCCCGAGTATGAAGAAAAGTTCACGGATCTTGGAAACGACGGGTCACTCATATCTACTACTACAACTTCAGATGAATTTTCATGGTTTGGTGAAATCGAGACAACCTCTTCAACTATACTAGAGACACCTTTCTTTGCAGAGGGAGAGGCAGATGCTGACATGGCATCAATGTTTTTTCCGATGGGAGATGAGGATGAGTCGTTGTTTGCCGATCTTGGAGAGTTGCCGGAGTGCTCGTCGGTGTTCAGGCATCAGCGTAGTGGTGTAGGACCACAGGTTCAGATCTGCTGACGACACGTCGTTTATTAACGTGTTATAAAATTGAAAGGTGTGTGTTTGATAGCACCACGAGATAACAAAGAAACAATCTTTTTTTTCTTTTTCTTTTTAATATTCTTCTTTGCCTTGGATTTCAGTGTGGTAAGTGAATAAAACTCCAATTCTGAAATCCGTCACGATCCTCTTGTAATTAACTAAGCATAATATGCCTTCTCAGAATGGATTTTCATTAATTTACCCAAAAAAACAAATGCTGTCCCATTTAAGAGTTTCGTTGATAACTAGGTAACCATGCATTCTTTATCATTCGGAATTTTATTTTTTTTTTGTTTTTCCTACTGTCTTTCTCTTGCATTATCATAAATTATTGGACAATGTTTTTACTAAAATTAATAAGTTTATCACATTACAATAATTCTTTATTTCTTTTTCAAATCTTGTCATCAAACCCTTTTTTTTATTATTATTACAGTATTTTATGAAAAAATTCATGATCAATTTCTTAAAAATTCCTAAGGAAAGAAAAATTCAAACAAAAGAGAACCAAAGTATAAAATAACAAGAAAGTACATGGACAATCTCAAACTCACTAAAAAAACAATACTTTTTATTCACATATTTTTCTTTTTCTAATTTTTTAGTTCCTATAGTTTTTGAAATTTTATTTTTGGTCTACAAATTTATTTTATTTATTTTTCATTTCTTGAATACGAGAGGGGATCAAGAGAGAAAGTCACTAGATTATAAAAAATAACAAGTCTAATACTATAAGATACCTTTAATTTATGGTAAATGTTCATCTTAAATGCAGGCCTATCATATAAATCAAAGGATTGATTGATGAGTTTAACTACTGAAATTGAGAAGACAAAAAGAAGGCCAAGCTTAGAAAAGATATGCTGGTTCAATCCAAACTGCAATACAATTCGGTTATTGGATCATAACTGGAGCTGTAGAACTTGGATTTAGATTTGCTATATATGGATAGAAAGCTAAGACATAGGCCTAAAACTTTCATGAGGAGTCCAAGATTCAAAAAGGCCGTTTTCAAGTTCAAATTATAACAACAACGAAGAAGTCAGAATCTGTCCTGCAGCCCAGACACTGTTCAGTGTTCAACACATATCTCAAGTTCTAAAAGTCTAAATGCATCGATTCTTTTTTTGTTGGAAAGCTAAGTCAATTTCCTAGAACTTTCATGACATAAATCTGTTCAAATTCTGATATTAGCAATGATGTTTTGTTCAGATAAGAAGATAAGGATTGTCACCAAGTCAAGATGTGATCACGCACTCGACAATTAGTCATCAAATCAATAGTTTCAAATTTTGACCTATAAAAGAAGGCATTTGCCATGTATTTAGGCATCTTGATTTTCAGATCAAGATCATGCTCTTTATTTTTTTATATATATTTTTATAATATTTAAGTTTTATTTCATGTTATATTTTTCTTGTCATTTGTTTACGCTTTTCATTTCCTTTACTATACTTATGTTCTTATGTTGTTTATTTATGTTTATCTTCCTCATTATATTTAGCTAAGCTTATTATGTCAAGGTAAAAATATTTCACTAATAGTGTTAGAATAAGTATAATATAAACTCAACATGGACTTCAATGTTTATATCCAAGAAAGTTTGTTATTAACATGTCTTATCTTTTTATCTTACTCATTCTTAATACCTTGCTTGTTAAATAGTTAATCTAGATTTATGTTATATAACACTTGATACAACAAATTCTTGGCACTTTCATAGCCAACCATATGGTATAACCTACACCTGTGCTATAAAAAAACTTGATTTGTTGTTAACATAAGTTATCATCATGAATTCCTGATAATATTTAAAAGTTTGGTGTTACTTAAATAAGATAATTAATATGATCATGTTAACAATTTATAATGATCTATTTATAAGATATTTGAGATTGTTAAGTTTATAAATTGATTTTTTTTTTATGTACTAAAGGAGTTTAGTAGGTGAAAATAGATTGAAAATAGATTTATAGGACAAACAAGCCTCTTGATTTTCCAGCCGTCACTATGATAACTGAAATCTGATTAAGTAGACAAAGTGTTATCTATCACAACAGAAAACACGTTGTTTGCTTTATTCTTTAATAAAAAAAATTTAAAAAGGTTCAGGAATGCGTGCAAGCCCATTCATCTAAGTTTGTTTAAAGGCCTAGACTCATTGGGCCACCCAGGCTCATGCGCAAGGTTGTTTTTTTAGTTTTTTTTATTGTATTTTTATTTTTTAATTTTATTATTTAACATTTGATTGATTTTGATTTAGTCTTATAATTTATTTCAGTTTGTTTTTTTATGGGGTTATTATGGTTTGAAATAAATATCATGATTATTGGTTGATGCTCAATCTTACAAGCATTTATTCTTTTTTCTTATAATTAAATAAAAAAAAAGTTCTATAAAAAATTGTTAAACCTTATAGAGTCTATGACCTAGTTCATGAATTTGGTTGGTTAAGCTGCAAAACTTGTCGATCCAATATGTTGTCGTCACTATATATTAAGAAAAAAAAATATGTCATCTTGATTTTTTTAATGGTCAAACTATGTTTTTACATGTCTTTCAAGTTACCTTTGGATTTGTCAAGTTGACTATATCACGTCAGGACAACTCCTACATAGTTGAATTTAAAGTTCATGCTAGGTAAGGAGTATGGTTAAGACGTTACAAGGTTAACCCTATTGGGTTGAGTGTAATGACATTACCAAAGAGTTATGAATGGCTTAGATACTTTTTGACGTTCATAATAATTTTAATCTAACTTGTAGCATAGTGTGGATTGGTCATCTAGTTTCTCCTATTCCATTAAAGACAAGTTGTGCCTGATTTAAATAGAAGATTCTTAAAACTT
The DNA here is from genome assembly GCA_018804465.1 of Populus tomentosa. Taxonomy (NCBI): domain Eukaryota; kingdom Viridiplantae; phylum Streptophyta; class Magnoliopsida; order Malpighiales; family Salicaceae; genus Populus; species Populus tomentosa. Next base: position 6,127,954 of record CM031989.1, read on the forward strand.
ATATCTCTTATGACCTATAACAATGTGTAGCAGCAAGTAAAAGAATATAATTTACTTGATTAAGTTTAATTCATTTTTTTTCCAATTACATCCCTTTATGCCCAAATTAAAGATTGATTTATTCAAATTTGTTAAGGAAAGCAAGAATTCAACAAAAGAAGACTAAAATATAAAATAAGAAGAAATTTCATAGCTAATCTCAAAAAAGGACCAAAGTAGTCCACCTAATTTTTCTTTTCTTGCTCTTCAATCCCTTCAGTTTACGCAATTTTAATTTTTATCTATCAATTCATTTTAATAACATTATAGTCTTTGAGTTTGAGAGAGAAGAGAGAAAGTTGCTTGGAAACAACAAGGAGAAAGTTAATGAATGATCATTTTCAGTGAGGAAACTCATCAGTTTTTCTGTCAACAAGCTATATTCAACGAAGAGAGTTTAATGGTAGTGTTTTTTTTTTAATAAATATGCTTGAAAAAACTAGATTGAGTCCCTTTTAGATTTTTTAGATTCATTTGATTTGTTTTTTTAATTTTTTTTTAGATGTTTTGGGGTAAGTAAGTGATTTATGGTGGTCTATATAGTGTTTATTAAGTTTTTTGGTTTAAAATATATTAAACGAAGAGATTTACCCCCTCCCTCCACCATGATTTACTGACCACCACAATTGTTGCTAGATTGTGGACAGGAAGCCCGAGCATCACGTCACTTCCCACTACACATAACTTGTCATTTGTTTAATAAAAAGAATTAAGAGCGGACAACATTTACTCTTGAGGTAGAGTTAAAAAAAAAAATAGTCACGGCCTAGACTTTTAGGTTGAGGCTAGGGATCAAGCTTGCAACTTGAAAGCACATGGTTTTTTTTTTTGTTATTTTATTTTTTTCCATCAATCATTTCTATTGAATTAGCTTTGATTTTAAATAATTATTGATTATATATATGTGGGGGGGGGGGGGTTTCCTATTATTTTTTTAAATAATAAATAATATTTTTGTTGGTCATGTCAAATGCAGAGTTGCAGCCACATTTATCTAAGTAAAATACTATAAAAAAAGAGTAACATATAGCAAATAATTATTGACTGAGAGGCTTATTCCTAGATTGGTCATGTTCCAGCATGCCAGTTCGTACTCACAAGTTGCAGGAGGAGAGAGATTGTTTGGGATGCTGTTCAAATGATTGCCGGCCATAACCAAAATGTCAAAAAACTACCAAAAAGATTTGACTTTTTCGTTAGGGATATCGCTAAGCTGAATGATCTTCACCCAGCAGCCACCTTCTGTGCTTCGTACTCATCGTCCCTGCAACTTTATTCTATCAAACATAATTTAGCTCATTTACTAGTTAGATGACAGTGCCATACCGCGAATTATTTTTTAAAATTAAAAAATTAAAAAAATAAAAGTTTTAAAATTTTAAATTTTTTATAAAGCTATACTCAAGAATTTTAGATTTGGCTGCAATACCTGATTTAAAAATAATATTTATAATATTAATAATAACATTAAACTTGCATAACCCAAGTTTAAATGAGCCTGACTGCAACACCGGATCCAAAAATATTGGATGTGGATCTAGTTATAAGATCGTGTCATAAAAGTGTGATAATTAAATTGATTAATTAAAAAAATAACAGGAAGGAAAAAACTAATGAAGAAAAAGAAAAAAATTGAATTAATTGGGTTAACCCTTTAAACCAGGTTATCCCGTAAAACCTGAAATTCGCGTTATGAAAGTTTGATAACTAAATAGAAAAAAAATAACGGGTTTACCCAGAATTAACTGGGTTAACCCATCAAACGAAGTTAACCCGTCAAACCAAGTTAACCCATCAAGCCCAGGATAAGTGTCATGAAAGTATAAAAGTCTGATAATTAAATAAAAAAAAATTAACTTTAACAAACTAAACTAAATGAAAAAAATAACTCATCAAATCAGGTTAACCCATCAAACCCGAGATCCGTATCATGAAAATCTAATAACTAAATAAAAAAAAATTAACATTAACAAACTAAATCAAACAAAAAAAATTCATTAAAAAAAATTAAAAAGAAAAAATTAGTTATATAATATAATATAATGTAATATAATAATTATAATTATAATAATATAATATATTAATAAATAAATATATTAGTAAAAGGCATGACATGCCCGCGCGATAAGGCGTGACATGCCCGCGCAATGCCGCGGGCTTGTGGCATGCTTGTGCATTATTGTGGATTTGTGAAAAAAATCATATAAAAAAAAATTGTTACCATCCACAATATTTTAAAGGAAAAAACTACAAAGCTATATTCTCAACCAGCTCAATATTAAAAAAAACAAAATCAACAAAAACAATTAAGAAAAAAAACACAAAAAAAATGAAAAAAAGAAGATGACAATTTTGGAAGAAGAAAAAGCAAAAAACAAATAATAAAAAAATAGGAAAACAAACATGTGCGGAAAGTTAAAGCTAAATTTTCAACCAGCTCAATATTAAAATCATTTAAGAAAACATTGTAGCAATCTATAGTGTTTTGTGAGGAAATATACAATTATAATTTTCAACCAGCTCAATATAAAAAAAAATCAACAAAGATAATTTTGACAAATATAAAAAAAAAACGAAAGGAAAAAAAAACATGTAGGGAAACACTATAACAATCTATAGTGTTTCATGAGCAAATTTATAGTTGTAATTTTTAACCAGCTCAATATTAAAAACAATAAAAACAACAAATATAATTAAAAAAAACACATAACAAAAAAAATCATATGAAAAAACACTGTAACAATCAACGATGTTTTAAGAAAAAAAAAGCTAAATTGTCAACCGGCTCAGAATGAAAAAAATAAATTTGACAAAAACATATTTGGAAAAAAAACATCGATAAAAAAAACATGTGGGGAAACACTGTAGCAAGGCAAAAATCATGTGGGAAAATACTATTGCAATCTACAGTGTTTTAAATAACTATAAAGTTAAATTTTCAACCAGCTTAATATGAAAAAAATAAAATTGATAAAGATAATTTTGAAAAAAAAATATTTAATAAAAAACCATATAGACAAACACTATAGCAATCTTGTGTTTTAAAGAAAAAAATTAAAAAACTAAATTCTTAATCAGCTCAATAGTAAAAAACTAAAATCAACAAAAATAATTATGAAAAAAAAAAGAAAATATAAAGAAGAAAGACAATTTTGGGAAAAAGTAAAAAAAACAAAAAAAAACGTGGGAAAAGCTAAAGCTAAAGCTAAATTCTCAACCAACTCAATATTGAAAAAATAAATTCGACAAAGATAATTTAAAAAAAAACATGTGAGGGAAACACTATAGCAATCCATAGTGCTTTTTTTGTTTTTTTTTAAAACAAAGAGCCACAAAGCTAAGTTCTTAACCAGCTCAATATATAAAAAAACCGACAAAGAATATTTTCAAAAAAAGAAGAAGTCAATTTTGGGTAAAAAAATTTTAAAAAAGAAACATGTAAAAAAAAGGAAACAAAAACGAAAAAAAAAACATGTGAGGAAAGCTACAGTGTTTTAAAGAAAAAAACTAAAAAACTAAATTTTCAACCAGTTCAATAGTAAAAAAATAAAATCAACAAAAACAATTCTAAAAAAACAAAACAAAAAAAAAACAAAATATGTAAAAAATGATAATTTTGGAAAAAAATAAAAAAACATGTGGGGGAAGCTAAAACTAGATTACCAGCCAACTCAATATTGAAAAAATAAATTCGATAAAGATAATTTTTTAAAAAAATATGTGGGGAAACACTGTAGCCAAATAAAAACTATGTAAGGAAAACATTGTAGCAATCCATATTGTTTTTGTTTTAAAAAAAAACTACAAAACTAAATTCTCAACCAACTTAATATAAAAAAAAATAAAATCTACAAAGATCATTTTGAAAAAAAAAAATCATAAAAAAAAGAAAAAAAAAACAATGTATGAGAATACTATAGCAATCCATAATGTTTTAAAGAAAAAAGCTATATAGCTAAATTTTCAACTAGTTCAATATTTTAAAAAATTAGAAAAGATAATTTTGAAAAAAAATTAAAAAAAAAAGAAGAAGAAGTCAATTTGGGGTTAAAAAAAGGAAAAAAAAAACATATAAAAAAAAGAATCAAAAACGGAAAAAAAAAACCTGCTATAATAAAAATCCTATGCGTTTTAGAGTTTTTATTAATACTTTAGAGGCTCTAGGATAACTAAAATTAAAAGTTATATATAAATAAAATTAAAAGAATTATAAAAAACAGTAAAACTAACATAATTATAAAAAATAAAATAAAATTAAAGGTGATAAAATTAAAATTTCTATGTAAATAAAATTAAAATAATTATAAATAAATAAAAATATAATTTTGGAATGATATTTGTAAATGATTAATTAAAATAACAAAAAAAGATAGAAAGGTGACTAAATAATATAACACAACTCAAAAAGTATTTGGGAAACAAAAGAGTTTAGAGGTAAATATTTACAGAGGTAATTTTAAAATTTAAATTTTAAAAATAATTCAAACTTTATTCTTATACAAACTCTATAAGTTAAAAAAGAGTTATGTTTGATATAAGATATGATTAAAACTGTTTTGAAATTAAAGAAAAAAAATTACAGCAATTTAGTTAAAATAAAATCATGTTCATTTACCTTTTTAATAAAAAATTATTTATTAAAAATAAATAAAATACTTTTTTATATTTAAAACTTGTAAAGTTTTACAAAAAAACAAAAGGGTAAAATAAAATAAAATAAACAATTCATTTTGTGGGCACACTTATATTTTTTTTATTTATATTTTAGTTTATTAATTAATTTTTTAAAAAACTTAACAACATATTATTATTTGTTTTGGAAAAAAAGGAAAAAAAACCTACGTGACTTGAGCATCGCTATAAATGGCAATTATGATGAAAGTGATGGGAGCAAGAGTTGTTGTATTTATAATAATGATGGTAGTTAATCAATTTTGGCGCTCGCAAAAAATAATAATAATAATTAATTAATTAAAAAAGAAGAAGAAACAAAAAATAACACCCAGACGAGTTTGGACAGCCCTAGCACGTGCTCCTTGGGCCATATGTCAAGTAGAGGTTAGAAAAAGAGAAGGCATGTTCTGTGTGGGCTGGTTGTCCAAACCATTTTTTTTTTAAAAATGAAATTCCTAGAATACCAGCCTTCCCATCAAACACACACCAGCCTTTATTTATGTGCTTTGTCGGAATTATTTTTTTTATAATTAATAATATTCGAGTTCTGAAATGAGATAAAAAAATATAAAAATTATATATGCCTGATTCATTATGTCTTTTGGTCCTCTTTTTTTTTTTTTTTTTTCTTTTGCTACATTTCTTTGATTTTTTCTTTTTTATTGTTTTGGTAGGATATCTTTATTTTATTTGAACTTCTTTTTTTTATTTTTTTGACTTAAACATACTCCCCAACATTTGGATTTTATTAGGTTCCTTTGCTTTTGGATTTCTAATGGCTTTTCTCAATTTTTAATCTTTCATTTACCCTCTCATATTTTTAATCTTTTAATTTTAGTAATATCCAACTTTATATACCAATTTAGACCAGTACCATATAGACTATCTTAAAAGAAAATGATAAATATTTTTTTATTGTGGACCACTTTTATCATTTTGTTGTATTATGTCTTAAGATAAACTATTGAGCATTGTGTGTAAGTATACTTAACAAACTTCAATTTTTAAAATTTTTTTGGGGTTAGACATATTTTTGCAGCTTTTGCAGGATTTTACTTGCCTTTTCAATTTTCTCTCATCATTTCTTTGAGAGCATTTAGTTTATCAGCATCATATTTTTCTACCACATTTGCATTATAGGTTTCATCAACAATTAAGTTTATATTTATTGACATTTATGTTGAGAGAATAGGTTGAGTGATAAAGAGTATGGGCAGAAAACTCAGATTCATATGAAAAGCCATCTAAACCTAAATTCTATGGAATTAAAATGAAGATAGTTATTGGTATAGGTGCAGGTAGAGTTGTAATTACAAGTTGAGTATATGTTCCTTCTCCAAGTTTGGACCTCGATACTTATTCAAGTAAACTAGTAAGCTTAGGAATATCACCTTTCATGCTTCCCATCTCTCTTTATTGGCCTTCTACCCAAGCTTTTTCTTGGTTCTTTATAAGCTAAGTGTTTATGGATTTTAAGGGTTTGGCTTATAGGGGTGGGCATATATTTCTTTTAAAAATAAAAATAAGCAAGTTTGTAAAGAAAATAAATATAAGATGTTCTGAGCAAAAAGAAAAATGTATATAGATTTTACCTTTATAAGTGACACATGATAGTTATTCTTACATGATTAATAAGAATTTTTATTTCATTTTAACTCATATTCTTGCCAAACTTTACATCATAAACTTTCAAAAAATAGCTATTATGTAACCTACAAATCCTGAACTCAAGATGCTACATGTCAAGCTTGCCTTAATGCAAATATACAGGGTACATCATAAGATGTAGGTTATAACCATTAATTAAATGAGGTAGGCTACTACCTAATCATAAAGGGGTCTCTCGCTACCAAATGATTGTCAATATGAGGCTTATAAGAGTGTGAAGACACTTGTGTCCACTATCTAGTTAAACAATTAGATGAGAGTTGAATGGTTTCACGAGTCTTACCTTCACTAAAAATTTATAATGGGGTCATTACTTCCCCATATATCTTAGAGTTCAAGGTGTGTGCTTTTAAATAGTGAAGCATAAAGACATTAATCAATATTCAATATACATTATTGAACATGTATGAATGCATACTAAAGTAGTAAATAAACACAATCAAATATATATAAACACAATATTCACACAATAAACATCAAACAAGAAAGCAAAGCTTAAGTCTTAAAAATCATAGTGGAGTCATCATTTTCTCGCTACCTGACATCGTATTGACCTGTTTTTTTTCCTAGAACCTAGAGAAAATGAGTCTTTTCTATATGTTGAGAAGGGGGGAATATCTACATTTTACAAAGGAGTTGTCATCTAGTTATATAATTACTAGTAACTCTAATTGATCTTTAGTGTGAGCTTCAAATTCAATTAAGACCTTTTATGTGTGGCTCTTTTTTCAAAGTAGCATTTGGTTTTTAATTTGTTTAATTTAATTTCTAATTAAGTCTTAAACTTTGATTTTATCCAATCTAGTCCCTGGAAAAGTTCAGTACAACCCCCAATATTGAGCGCATTTTGCAGAAAGATCCTTGGTCTTGAATTTCTTCAATTTAGCACTTAATTAACCCCTAAACTTTGATTTTCTTACAATTTCACTCTTCATTCCATCCAATGAAGTTTGTAAATAATAAATCTTGTCCTCTAAAATTTTAATTTTCTCAAGTAAACTTAAATTAGGCTTCGAAACTTTTTTTTTTTTGTCAATTAAGTCCTTAATAAAATTCATTTAACCCATTAAAAGTCTAATTAAGTCCTTTCACTTAATTAATTCTTTTGATTTTGGCCTAAATTAATTTATAAACTAAATTAAAAAGTTTAATTAGGCATATGATTAAATCAAATTAGCTAATTAAAAATCTAATTAAATCCTTAGATTTGATTTTTATACTAATTCGTTCAACATTCACTTAAGTTAACCTTGAATTTGTATAGCATTTCACATTTAGATCCTTAAAGGGTGTAATTGAATTTCTAATATTGTTGAAGATTCAGTTCAGTCCCTCCATCTCTTATTTATGCAATTAGATCACTCTTCAATTAATTCTTGCCAACCAAGTTGCTTGTCTTCCTATATATATATTTTTTTAAAATAAAAAAGATAATTTTAAAAAACCTAAAATTAAGTTATGAAAATAGACATGGATAATAAGACCTCCCTTGCCTATCTACAATCTTGCAAGGCATGCAATATATGTTCTTGATAAAAAGCACGGTGACAAGTCACCATGACTACAATGTCGTTTGGTATTGTGGCTGCAGGTGAGGTTCACTCGCAGCCACAAGTATTGTTGTTTGGTATTGCAACAAACACATTTTTTTACTTGTAGGGCCTACTATCAATTGTGGTTGAGCCTAAGGTTTACCAAAATCACAAGAAGCAACTCTTTGCTGCTTCTTGTGCGGAGAAAACACATGAACAGTGAAGCATGACTCTACTGTTCACGTGAACACTAGAGACATTCTCTACTGTTTTGGTCGGACCGGGTTTGATTCAAAGCTAAAAATGCATTGAACCGGTCCGACCCAGTAAAATAAAAAATATATTTTTTTTTATTTTTAATTGTGTTTTATTTAAAAATTTAGTGTTAAACATTATTCAATGATATTACATAAATTAGACAGAGATCGCTTGATGACGTAGCATTTGCAGAATTTGATCGCAATCCTAATTTTGTTCCTGATTATATTTTACCTAATATTGTTGCGCTCTTAGAAAATTTGTAAAAACTATAGTCCTTGTCAGATATATTTCATACGTGATGGAATTATAGATAGTTTAATAGAACAATAAAAAATATTTTATATAAAGTATTATTTGTTTCATGATGTAATAGTAATAGTTAAATCTACAATATTTAAATTAAAAACCATTAATATTAATATATTTTAAAAAAATTATTTTATAATCTCAATTTCAAAAGCATTCTTAACCAAACACATTAAACTACTTTTTGTTCAACCTCAATTTTAACAACAATTTTAACCAAATATATATTTTTCCAAACCAACCTCAACTAAAAATTTTTTTTGTGAAACAACTTCTATTAAACCATATCCACAATGACTACCACAATACCAAATAACCACACAAACATAGACATATGAAGCCATTTTAGCCATTCCGAGCCACTAGAGCATACACAATCATACAAGCCTCCTTACACAACTATACACAAATACACAATTTGTAACATTAACTTTATTTTTATCTTCCTATACATTATTCTCTCTTCAAATATTTATTAACTTTAAATATTAGAGTATCTTATTTTCCACATGAAACTAGTTTTTTTCAGGAATAACCCAACCTAAAACACAACCAACCAAGAAAAGCTCATTTTCTATATGAATTCTTTTCACGACCTCATTACATTATATTCTTAACAACCCAACCTAAAACATAACCAGCCAAAAACAGCTCACTTTCTATATGAAGTCTTTTCATGACTTGATAACGTTGTATCCTTAACAAACCTGCAACATCTGGTAGAAGCAGACAAGGATAGAATAAAATCATCTGCAAATAATGAATGAGAAATTGCTATGCCTCCATGGGAAACAGGGAGAGCTCTCCAACGGATGTAATATTTTTACCGATGGTTATCGTGCCTCACATTATATTTTTTCACAGAGGAACGCTCAAGTTCGGATAAGAACTAGGAATTAAAAGCAGCTATAGAACATTGAGTCCCTGCAATCAGCGCAAGCACTCTCTTTTTCCTGCAGAAGATATTTCCAAAGACATCAGTATTAAACTCAAGAGTAGCGGACTTGATTTGAGAAGGGATATCAAACATAGGACCTGTGGTAATTACTCAAACGTCCTACAAAACCTTGTGAAATCCTGATGCATGATCCATACGCTGCCTGAAACCGAAAGGGTCCATCAGACATGGGAGGGGAATACCTATGATATCTGAGAAGAAAAGCATTAAGATCAGAGTGTATCTGCAGCAAGTGATGGATATAAGCTTCAGGAAACAACATTCTGAATTACACAATGCTCTATCCAGTCTCACTAATACAGAAATACAACTGAACTGTTTTTTTTTTTTTATATATATATATATATATATATATATATAAACCCGAGTCAAGTAAATCACACTTGTCTATAGAGGCCCTAAACTTCCTTGCTCTAGTCAAATAGAATTTCCCAACAAAATTTTCTGATTGAGAGGAATAATCATAATCACCAATCAGGACCCAAAGAAGAGAAATAAACCCATGCAGTTTCACCATTGCATCATAGAACACCTCCCTTCCATGAGCACTCGAGGGACCTTGCATAACAGAGAGATATAAAAAACCTAGGAGCGAGGCTTATGGTAAATGGACAAGTCTTTGTACAAGAGAAGGTACGGTACAAAAGATATCACAAATGAAAAAAAGAAAAGAAAAGAAAAGACAGCTCTTTCTAAATAAAAAAAAATATGAAAAATGATCAAGGAGTCATGGTTAAAAAAGAAAAGAAAAGGAGCAACATTATAAAGAGTAATTAATGAAAATAAAATAGTCACTTTAAAAGTCAAATCTTAAAAAATAAATGTTTAAGAAATATGATGGTAGCTATAAAAGAAAAAAATAGCTAAGGTTAAGTCATGTTCAAGCAAAATACAATTACTTATAAAAAAAGATTAAAGACATGACAATTAGCTACCCTTAATAAAAAGAGTAGCTAAGACAAAAATATATAAAATATCCTCATAACAATGTGGTTGTCCAACAAGCTATAATGAGACAATGGCTATAACATGTTTGTGCCAAGAGAATGTAACAAGAACAAGAAAGCTTGGGAAATTTTGGAATAAAGTTTGAAGATTACATTCAAAATGTATTTTAAATTCTTGTTGTGTATTAATGATATGGTTATCCCTTACAGCCCGTTTAAATTCTTATAGGGACTTTTAGAAAAAAGAAAAAGGTATTTTTGAAATATTATTTTTTTATTTAAAATTACTGTAGCAAATTAAAGGTTATTTTATTTATTTATTTTTACGTATTTTTTATGATTTGAAACCCATTTAAAATTCAGTTCCATGAGTTAAATCAATTTTTTTAGCTTCAAACCCTTGCCTTCAAATTATCATTAAAAATAACAATTCAAAAATACCTTTAACAACAAAAATCTTACTTTTTACAAAACACCCCTGCCGTCTCTTTCCTTCTCTTTTTCTAACCCCCGCCGCCTGATCTTTCACCTTCTTGCAGATTAGAAAAGACTATTTCCTTGGAGTAGCAATTTGTAGTAATCATTGTCCAATATAGTCGTTGAAGAGTCCATTGTAGCACCTCCATTTTTTCCCTTATTCTGTGCAGGACAGACATTTCTTATACTGGTTCCAAAAGATGGGTTCAACGTTGGATACACGTCAAGAGTAGCATTAAAGTTGAGGATTCAGTTCTGGAACGATGAACAGTGAGCTGTGGAACGATGAACAATGAGAGGATCCAAGAGCGTGACCCTAGCTGATCATACGCATGCATATTTTCATACATAGATCCTTCAAAGAATTACCTCTTTTGGAGAAGCTTTGCTGTAACTGGGAAATGTTGAAGGTGGGAGCTGGTAATTGCCATGGAAATTCTTCCATCTTTTCTTCCTTTTGGCATGCACATCCCAAGCATGGGAACTCCAGACCAAGAAAAACACACATAATTAGATGCAAGCAGGTGAATTATATGAGATATCATCAATACTCTTTTGGAACAGTTGCAATAACGTAACTAAAATTATCTATGCCAAGGATGAAGATTCTAAGTTAATAGACAATTACAATATCACAGCTGATATTGTAATTGTTGTTATTAAGTTTTTGTATTGTTGGTGGAACAGTTTACCAAAAAAAATATGATTTAAGAGCATAACAGTAAGGATTGCTAATTTAATTAATTTTTATAAGTATTAAAAAATATATAATTAAATTTAATTATGTGGTTTGATATTTTATTCTAAATATAAAAATTATAATAAATTATTAATTACATATATTAAAAGTACTATAATCTAAATTCACAATAAAAAAATTTGCATGTTGTCTTGAGTGTACTTATGTTAGGTATTTTTTTTTTAATTTTTTTTAATTTTATTTTTACTTTAATTTTATCTTTCAATATTTTATTTATTGAAATTAAAATTTTTATTTTTTTTTATTTTACTTTCTATGGTGTTATTGTATTCTCATTGATTTTTTTTCTTGGTTATCTGATGAGATCTTTCAATATTTAATTTTTTTAAAATTAATTTTTTATTTTAATTTTATCATTCAACATTTAATTAATTGAAAATTAATTTTCATGTTTTTTTAAAAAAATTTTATTAAATTATTCTAATATTATGTTTATAATCATAGTATTAGCTGGTTAACCTATTTTGACTTGTTTATTTTTGTTTCTCTATAAAAAAAATTCTTTTCTTAATTTTTTCTTTATAAAAATTATTTAGATTTCATAATAATAACATATCATCATCTTATATGGCATCAACAATATTAAGATAAAATCATGGAAACTTAAAAAAAAAATACAAAACTCGAGAATATGGATATACAAAAGATTATAAACAAGTCTTGAATTACAATTACAGCCACGCTAGGAAGTGGACAACGTTGATAAATAATTCTATCTTTTGCGCTTCTTTCCTAACAACGCCACCATTTGAAAAATGCATTAAGGTCTGAGATTGGTCTAATTTTCCATACACCAGCCATGATTTAGCTAAATTAATTAATTTAATTTGGATTAATATGTGACATTTTTTATTTTAAATGGTTATACAAGAGTTAATTATTACTTAATTCTCTTTGTTACTCGGATCTTGTGATTTTAAAAACTATTATTTTATGCTGACACTTTTATAAAATCTATTTTAAAATGCTATATTTGTTTTCCGGAAAGTGAGAAAATCATTTTCTAAATTTTCCTGTACTTATCTGTTATTAGAAAAGTTGGTCAACGAAAAACATTTTCCAGTCAAAGACAAATTTAGCTTGGTTTTTAAAAAAGTATTTTCCTGAAAAATTTGGGCAGAAAACACTTTCTAGAAATTGTGAAAAATTTAAAAATATCATATTATTTGCTGATTATATCAAATTTGATCCTCAAACTTTTGATTGTTATATATATTTTGTTTTGAATATTTATTTTTCAATTTCATCTCTTAAAATTTAATTTTTATATTAACTTTGGTCCTTATTTTTATAATTGTTATTTACTTTTCCCTTATTATTTTTTTATTGAAATTTTTTATCTATCAAATTTGATCCTCATTCTTTTGATTGTTACTTATTTTATTTGAAATAATTTATGAAATGTTAATTATTATTATTTTAATTTTTTCATCTTTTATTTTTATTTATTTTTTAGATTTGATATCTATTATTTTGATTCTTATTTATTTTATTGGAAATAATTTATGAAATTATATATTTTTTAATTTTATTCTTATTCAACTTTTTAATTTGTAAGATTTGTTCCTCATTATTTTAATAAACTTGAGAAAAAAAAACATTAATAAGTTATTTTCTAGCTCATTTTCCATGACATAACCAAACACTAGAAAATGTTTTCAACTTATTTTCCATTACACTATCACACATCAGAAAATAATTCACTTTCCTAGAATTCACTTTCCAAAAAAAACCTACCTTCCAGCAAACAAACGGGGTCTTTAGTCCCCTTTATTTTCAAAAGAAGAAAAAGAAAAGAGAAGAACATAAAATTGGAAATTTTGTTTGGATAAGGATGGAAAATAAAACTACTAAATTAAGTGTGATCAATGTTGATCAAACAACCATTCTTTTATTGTAGAAAAAACTAAAAGGCATTAGAAAAACACAATGTTCCAAGACGTAGTGAACTTTGAATTGGCAGTGTTTTATTTTATTTTATTATCTTTTTAATGTCATCTTTCCACACTCAATTTATTTAGAATTGGGTCAAATAATTTATTTTGGATAATTTCATTAAGATTTCTAGCAATGTTAAAAAATGTTTTCACATTAAATTAATACTTGATTTGATAAAATTAAAATTTGATTTGCTTGATTAAACATAATTAAAAAATCGATGATGAAAAAAAATCCCAACCTCTTTTTCTTTTTTTCAACTATAGTGGAGTGTTTTTAACTTTTTTAGTCCCCATAGTTTTATATTTTTTTATTTTTAATCCATGTTTGTTTTACGAGGTTCTTACATTTTGGCTCATAATTTCATTTTCTTTATATTGTTTTCATTGAGTTAGAGGAAAGAGAGGGGAGTCACTAAAAAATGAAAAAGAAGAAAGAAAGTCATTAGTTGGCCATGCTCTAATAATATAAAAATTATTTTAAATGTTAATGAATTTTATTTCACAAGAAAAGTTATATTTAAATTTTTTTTTTTTTGCCTATCTTGCCAGAAACATTAGATTAGGGTAAAGCGAAAAACAATTTGCTTGATTTTATGTTTTTTTTATATAATCATTCGGGTTGAGAAATATATTTAATGAAATTCTAAGAATGTTTTGAGGTTCACACACACACACATACACACACACACACACACACACACACACACACACACATATATATATATATATATATATATATATTATTGAAATAAACATTACTCAATTGGTCAATATAGTGTTTATCTTTTTAAAATTCAAAAAGTTGGGTTCGGTGTATGAACTTGGCTTCTTTTTTTATGGGCCAAATGTGCTTGCCCACCCAGACCCACACACTTAATTTATTTTGAATTTATTTTTTTATATTTTTTCTTGGAATTTCAATTTCTATCCATTAAATATATTAATTAAAAACTTATTTGAGTTTTTTTTTATATTGAATATCATTCAATTTTTACCTCTTTTTTACTAAGATCATAGCCTTTTTTTTCTTTTATATTAGCAAGTAATCTTTTGTAGAACCCTTCATAATGTTTTTTTGTTTTTCTTCAAATATTTAATCAATTTATAGTGTATATCAATTTTTATTATCATATAATTAATTAAAAAAATTTCACATAATAAAGTTGTAGACCTAATAAAATCATATGTTTAACGGATTAACTGAACAATCTAAGACGTCATCATTTTAATATTTAAAAAACAATGTTAAAACATCATCACCTTAGCAATGTTTTAAGTCAAATCCTGTTTTTTCTAAGTTGTTCATTGCTTGCTTTAACTTCCTTGATCAACCATGTCATATAAAGATTAACTTCAATCCAATTTAGTTTAAAACTCATGTTAAAATATTTTTTATTTTAACAATGTTTACTTTTTGTTTGCGTAATTTCATTCAAGCATGTAAGTTTGTTATAATTAAACTAAACAACTATCTAATTTGAATTGTGTTGGAAACTTGAAATATTTTTAAAAGGAAATCAAAGTTATTTTAATTTTTGTCTAAAGTAGTTTCTATGACTTCAAAAAAAGTTTTAAAATTGATTTTGGTTTTCGTCTAACATAACATTCGAAATTTCAAATGGCATCATTATTATTTTTTTCATTTTTCATGAAAACGAAGGAACAATTTTGAGTGATGCTCTTAGATGCAGCTGAGATAAATATAATTTGCTCCGAAAGCATAAACCTTTTCATTTCGTTACCACTAGATTGGATAAAAGAATATTTAAATATAAAAAAATATTTAGATTGTAAAGAGCTATTTCATGGTGTTTTTATATCAAGCTTAACGGATCAATCTTAAAATTTTTTGATCTGATACCTTACATAATCCAAGTTTAAAATTAAACTATATAAAAAATTTCATAACGTAACACGGTTAAAGTTGACCGGTCCAAAATTCACTCAGACAACAAGTAAAAAGTGTGGCTTTGTTTTTTTAAAAAACTTAAGATAATATTTTTAAAAAAATAATTAGGACGACAACATATGTGATCAACATAAACTTTATTATTTAATCTGTCAAACTTATAACTCTAATCATGGACTCTAATGAGTTTGATAATTTTGTTTTTTAAAACTACATTTTATTTAATTATAAAATAATAAAAATAAATGACGCAAAATTAATCACAAACTAAATATCAAGGCATTTATTTTAAGATTGTAATAATCTTATGAAAAATAAATTAAAATCAATTATAAAAATTAATTCAAAACCAACTAAATAATCAAGTATAAAGTTGTAAAAAAACCCAATACAAACCTAATATAAAAAAATAAAATATAATGAAAAAAGAATTAAACAGTGAAGTAGGTGGTTAAAACCTCAACTTATTGAGTGTACAGTATAATACTTTTGTTTAATTTTATGGTGAAGTGGAATTGGCAGACTAACATTCTTTTTTTTCTTTTTTTTTAGCACACCATGATTATGTTGATACCAATTAAAAAAAATAATTTTTTGTACCTTTAGTTTTTGAAAATTTATTTGAAAGTGTGATTGTAGTTATTTTATTTATAAATATATTAAAATAATTTTTTTAATTTTTTAAAATTATTTTTAATATCAGCACATTAAAATGATTTAAAAATATTAAAAAAATTAATTTTAAATAAAAAGATAAAATTTTTTAATTTTTTTAAAAATATTTTTAAAATATAAAAACAGAAACATATTTCCTTTCTGCGAGGTAAATCGTTTCATGTTGACATACAAGGATTAAAATTGAGTCTATTATCTTAAATATTGCCCTCTTTTCTTTATACAATATCACCTTAATTCTTAAGGACCATCCACAGTTAAGGAAACCAATTATTCAAAACTACTGGACTAAAAAAATCCTCACTTAAAGGCCTTTTACAGAAGGTAATTATTATAGTCATTAAGTGACACCATCTCAAGAAACCGTTGAGTTAATTATAATTAGTTTATCAAAAATAAAATATTAGTCCCCATTTTATTAAAATAATTAAATCATCTTTTGACTAAAGTTATCTATTATAATTTCACTTCACTGTAACAATTCACATCAATTATTATTATTTTTTTAAAAAAATTATCCTCATACATTTTTTTCCCTTCAGTTTTAGTTTTCTATAACCAATTTAATGACCAATATATTGAAACTTGTTCAAGAAGGACACAATTCAACAAAAGAGGATTAAAGTGTAAAGCAAAGATAAATCCCATGGTCAGTTTTAAATTCATGCAAAAATACTACTTTTTCGTCCACCTATTTTTCATTGTTTTCCTTTTTCAATCTTTATATTTTTTTGAATTTTTATTTTGATATAAAAATTTATTTTTTATATTTCAGTCTTTTTACAAGGAATAGTAAAGAAAACCATTTTTTTTTTTCACATTCTAACAATAAAGAAAGATATTCTTAGTGTTAATTGATTTCATTTGACAAGAGAAATTTTATAGAGATATTTTTAGACCTTCAACCGGCTTGCAAAACTAGATTTGCATCAAGAAAGATTTATTTTTCGATTTGATTTTATAGTTTTGGAGCAATTTAAAGATATTTTGAGTTAAAAGATTGATTTTGTGTAAGTGCTAATGATGTTTATTTGGTGTTTTTTGATCATAATAGGTGAAAAATTGATTTTTCAAATAAAAAAACCCCAACCTTGATTTTTTAGCTATTTTCCTTATATTTGAAATCTAGGTAAGCAGATAACGTGTTGTTTAATTCTTTTTTTTCAAATAATTAAGGGGTGGATGATATGTCTAGACTTTGTTATACATCCTCAAGTGTAGTGGGCCATCTAGGTCGACATGTCTTTATTATTATTTTTAAATTAAAATTATTTTTTTAATTTTATTTTTCAACATTAAATTAATTTGAATTAGACTTCATAATTTATTTCGGTTTATTTTTTATATAGTTATTATAATTAAATAAATATCTTAACATTGAATTGATATTTAATTTTTAAAGTGTCTATTTTTTTATAATGTAATTAAATAAAATTAGTTTAAAAATAAAATTATTAAATTCAGTTGAGTCTGTGACCTTGGTTTAGTAGGTTAGACCATAAAATTCAAATCAATCCATTATATTATCATTTTAATATAAAAAAATATTATCTTAATTTTTTTTTAAAATCAAATAGATTTTTATTATTGTTTAAGCTAGTTTTAAACCTTTCAAATCAGTTGAATTACAGAGGAATAATTTTGTTTATAATTTAACTTGAAATTAAAGTTAGACTGGAATTCAGATTGAGAAGTTACAATGATAACCCTCTGGGCTGAGTTAAAAGTTTTCTGCAGTCTAAATATTTTTTTTATGTTCAGTAACATTTTGGTCCGACTTGCAGCTTGTGACACCAAACTTCTAGTTTTACGTAATTATATTTCCTCTTTTCTATTTCTAATAAATAAATAAAAATTAAAGAAATGAATAAGTTATAAACGTAGGAATTAAATTAGACCATCGTTTCCCAAAACCATAAATACTAATTAATTAATTGTGTTAAATTATAGGCATTCTCTCCAACTTTCACTTGGAGTCCAGCCCAGCAAAAGCACAGGAGACAGAGAGACAGCAGTCTCCCCCATTTCCAACTCACAACAATACCAATAGATTCATAGAAAAGCAAAAGAAAACACCACCATTTCTCTCTCTCTCTCTCCCTCTATCTCTCCTAGCTTCCTTTCTTTGAAGCAAAGCAAGAAGAGTAAAGGTAGCGTGTGACAACTAGTAATGGCTGGATACAGAGCTGAAGATGACTATGATTACCTGTTTAAGGTAGTTCTTATTGGTGACTCAGGTGTGGGCAAGTCCAATCTGCTTTCAAGATTCACTCGTAATGAATTCAGTTTGGAGTCTAAGTCTACTATTGGTGTTGAGTTCGCTACTCGCAGCTTGAATGTTGATGGCAAGGTCATCAAGGCCCAGATTTGGGACACTGCTGGCCAAGAAAGGTCCGTTTTCCAATCTCCTTGCTTCTTTTGCGTCTCTCTTTGGTTTTGTGATCTGGGTTTTCTTTCTTTTACCTGTTATCTTTCTTGTATTTTGTGATCTGGGTATGCTGGGTGTTTTTAAGTTGTTTAGAGGTTTTTTTTTTTGCGATTTCTTATGTGTTTTTTTTTTTTTTTTTTATTGTTTCATGGACTTTTTGTGTGTGTGCATTTGAAGTAATTCACTGTTTTGTGATCCGGGTCTTGGTTTGTAGGCTTTTGTGCTTCTGTGAAAAGTGAGGAAAGGAATAGTGAATTGGGTTTTGGATCTTGTGAGTTTAGGTTGGAGATTTGTTAGTGAAGAAGTT
Source organism: Populus tomentosa (assembly GCA_018804465.1). Classification (NCBI taxonomy): domain Eukaryota; kingdom Viridiplantae; phylum Streptophyta; class Magnoliopsida; order Malpighiales; family Salicaceae; genus Populus; species Populus tomentosa. The sequence goes on from CM031989.1 coordinate 6,146,835, forward strand.
TTGCTTTGCTTTTAAGACAATGATATTGATTATTCATGGATTTGGACTTAGATTCGCAACCTGAACTGTGGATCTTGACATTCTGCAACTTTTATAGCCGTTATGTTGATTTTATACCAAAAGTGTAGAGAATGTGTTGGAATGAAATGGAGTTAGTCTCTGTAATCTTGCTTGGTATTAGTCACTGTAAAAGCTAGATTGGGCGTGTTGTGGCTGTTGCACATTTTGTATTGCAAACTGATTTTATTGAAGAGTTAAAATTTTGAGCTGCAGTCAGGGAGGTTTCTGAAATTTTTACTCTAGGCTTGAGTGCATATAAGATAATTTTGGTTGGTTTAGGCTACAGATTAATTGAGCATATAATCTGTAATAGTTTTCATGACTTTGTTTACGTTGTTTGTTCTACTTCAACTTTCTTCAGCTAGAGAAGCCTTGACTTTATCTTACAGTCACATTCTTTCAGCATGCATTTCACTGATATTGTTGTCAATATGCATTTTGTTGCATATCACTATCATGTGCTTTGTCATGCATGATCAAACCATGTATTTGTCATTTAATGTCTCGTCATCAATTTGCATCATCAGCTTCTTCAAAATCCCACTTTCCAAACATGCCAATTAGTTTATCGGTGCAGTCTGTCGGAGATGAAACCCATGATCTGTGTTCAATATTTTCTTAGGTCTAAGGCACCATCTTGCCTCATGACTACTAACAAACCACAAATAAACTAACTCATGCTCTTTGAAGTTTACTTCCTTGGTCGTCACTGTGAACTATCCTTTTGTGTGATGACCCATTTAATCAATTCACTTTCAAAATGAGGTACATGCTAAAATATGACATTCTAAAAATTATTTTGATTAATCATGTAACTGTTTTCAACTAAAAGTGTAACACTCCTTTGGACGGGAGGACAGTTTTGAAAATATATGCTGATGATAAAGTAATAAATGATGTTTCAAGTAGTTTGAAAACCAAGGGTGGAATATGTGGCTTAGGAGGTTTAACACAATAATCCGTGTCTGCTTATAAATTGGCATAAAACTGATCTGAATTTGTGGATAAACCTCAGTTGAAGTATGTCAAAGTTCAAATTGTCCTTGATGGATGTATTATTTGGCTTCCCAGACTGCCTTGTATCTATATATATAGTTTCAAAATGAGCTATCTGGTTGGTGGACATAAAAAAAATTATATGAACAATGGTGTTTATTGATGATCTGAGACAAAACATAGTGCTCATGCAATGTCATGGCATCATTACCAAGGTCCTGTCCTTTGATGTTTTGTGACTCTGTTAATCACATATACATCATTGCCATTTTATTTAAAGAAAGTTGAAAGCTTTTTACTGTATCCACGGGCAGCACACTTGTATGCCTTTGTGTAATCTAATAGTGATAGAGAGGTGGAGGTTGAAATAGTATGCTGTCATATGCTTATGTGTCAGTGATATTGACACAATGGTTGCATTTTAAAGCTAGAAAACTGCATGTATTCAATTATCTTTTCTCAGTTAATATTGTGGTTGCAGTGAATGGTGAAATAGTATGCTGTCATGTGCTTATGTGTCAGTGATATTGACACGATGGTTGCATTTTAAAGCTAGAAAACTGCGTGTATTCAATTATCTTTTCTCAGTTAATAATGTGGTTGCAGTGGATGTTGAAGTAGTATGCTGTCATGTGCTTATGTGTCAGTGATATTGACATAATGGTTGCATTTTAAAGCTAGAAAACTGCATGCATTCAATTATCTTTTCTCAGTTAATATTGTGGTTGCAGTGGATGGTGATGTGATAAAATTGTGGTAAAACAGATAAACAAAATGGCTGTTTATGGCAGAAACTTGGCTGCTTGTTCAGATACTGTCTAGGTAGTAGTAGTTGTGGATATTGTTCTTATAAAGTTTTTTCCCCCATAGGTAGCTCCTTTTTCTCCCTCCTACTCTGTTTTTCATCTTAAGGTAATTTCTAACTGAATTAGTTAGATATTGTTAAGTTCTACCTTTTGCTTCAAACTTAATAATCCCAACCATTTCATGAATGTTTAAGATACAATTCTGAACTTGTTAATTATAGTTTTATAATATATTCATGGATCTGTTTGCATTTTCTATAATTTTGCACTCTTAAGCTCTTAGATGCTTAGATTAGTGTTGATATGCATTTATTTTAGTTTTTTTTTCTTCTGTAAATTTTTGAATAAAACCTGACATATATAGGAATTTTGGGTGCCTATTTGATACATGCTAAATTAAGCTTAGATTTTTTATTTCTTTAAACAAGTATTAGCCAAAAAAAACCAAATATTTAGCTCATTACTAGCAATTTTATATGGGTGTAATTTTTTTGAGAGTACATTCCGCAACTTAACTAAAAATCCAATAGCAGCATATAGAATAGAAAGATTAGAATGACATTTAGGGCATGCAACTGTGCTGTGTCATTATTGATGATAATGCAAAATCCTATGATATTTAACTTCTGAGCTTACAGATAAAAAAAAGACACAGACTTGTATACCAAAGCTTAGATTAGCATGCAGCATGCACTAGTAGATCTTGCAAACATATCAAAAAAGGTGAAGAACATTAAATATTCAAGAAGTAAGACAATAGCTAGCATAAATCTATCATTTTATGTTGAAGGACCGTTTCATCTACCTACCTCAAGAAGTTTGAGATTGAATAGTCTATGCTTGGTATTTTTGAACCACCTTTTCACCTGGAATTGAATAGTAGCGTGTTTCATGTAACAATGTGGTACAGGAAATTGCAAATACAACAGTAAAATGGAAGAGTATAGGTAATCTCCAACATGGGACTTTTGCCTAAAAACAAATGGCAAAAATATTGTTTCTGACAGTTTTGAATTTTACCAAGCTTTGACTAGGATTAACTAAAGCTTAATCATTTTTAATTCAGTTGCAAATTTTTCTTTGGTTATTCTATCACAATCTGCTGCCATTATTTACACCATGGCCATGCTGTGATGATATCAAAATCAATCTGTTGTTAAAAGGGAAACTAAAAATATTTGTGAGGATGTTTGACTGGGTTCTTAACCATTCACCACTATAACAATTAAGTTATATGAATTGTATGATGAATTATCTTTATTAAAAAAGCAAGTTTAATGTGTGCAAAATTTGGTGTTAAGTTGGTTTCCCTTGAACTGACTACCATACAGCATGTGGATGTGGACCTGGATCTGGAACAACTTGGCAGAATGTGACTTGATAGTTTAATGATTTCATGTTTTTCGTTTCCTTCTTTTTTTCCTTCAAATGAACTACTTGGTCTTTGGGTACCGGTTGCTAAGTATTAATCCTTCAATATGAAAAAAGAATGAACGCTTTTATAGGATTAACATCTGTGATTTGAACAACCATGCATGACAGAGGGATTCATGAGACTGAATCTTTAGATTTATTATGAAAATGTTTGCTGTTGTGCCTCTATTAGGAGCTCGTAGATGTCCAGTGTATTTAGTGGCTGGTTATACGGGGTACAATGACTTTGCTTCTGCAATTCTATACTTACAAATCACCTACTGCCCTTTCTTTCACCTAGTTGTTCTCTGAAATTACAATTTGTGTTTATAGGTACCGTGCCATAACTAGTGCTTACTACCGGGGAGCGGTGGGTGCACTTCTTGTGTATGATGTTACCCGGCACTCAACATTTGAAAATGTTGAAAGGTGGCTAAGGGAGTTGAGGGATCATACAGATCCTAACATTGTCGTGATGCTCATTGGCAATAAATCAGATCTTCGCCACCTTGTGGCTGTCTCAACTGAGGATGGAAAATCCTTTGCTGAGAGGGAGTCGCTCTACTTCATGGAAACATCTGCTCTGGAAGCTACTAATGTTGACAGTGCATTTGCTGAAGTGCTTACTCAGATCTATCGCATTGTGAGCAAGAAAGCTATGGAGACCGGTGATGAGGCAGCTGCTTCAGCTGTTCCATCCAAAGGTGAGAAAATCGATGTTAGTAAAGATGTTTCTGCTATGAAGAGAGTAGGGTGCTGCTCAAGCTAGGATTCTAATCTGATTATTACATTGTTGAGATGTGGCTGGTTTGATTTGCTGCGTCTGTTTCTATGTACACCATTATTGTGTAAAATTTTCTCAAAGATACCAACTTAGGAGGTCGGTGGATTGATTTTATTATGATCTTAAAAAGTTTTTCCTCCTTTTAGCTGACGAACAGCTTTACTAGGAATGAAGTGTTACACTTATGGCTTTCAAAATGGTATTTAATGGAGCTCATATTTGCATTAAATTATCTGTTTAGTTGCCTGTTAATAAATATTTGCTCGAGCCTCCCATCGGACTGCGTACCATTCCTTGGTTAACATGCTCTCTCTCTCTCTCTAGTCTCTAACTTACGGTCAACGAATACACGATTGAAGTTAGTTAATCAAGAATTTGATATAATTAATGAGACTTCCTGAACCTCTGAAGAACGAGCCACCGTTGCTCACCCTATTGTTTTTTGTTTTCCTTGCAAAAGTTGGGTAGATGATTTATATGTTTTTATATAATTATTGAAGTCTTTATGTTTTTTTTTTAATATTATATTTATCACATCATTGTATAATATTTAATTTTTTAATAAATTTTATGTGATTGTTATGACACCGGGCTTAGCTTGGCTGGTTAACTCAAACCCAGGTGATCCAAGGTTTTAGTTGAGTTTCAAATCATAATCTTAAGATGCAATTGTCTTGGTAAAACCCAGGTGACTTGTCACAATCTAAAACTTAAATGACTTGAGATTTGATTTTTTTTAGATATATATACTTTTTAATAAACCTAAAAGATATATATTTAATTTATGAATGCTTAGTTTAATAATTTTTTTTATAGTCTATATTCATATAAATATATTTTTAACTTTTTTGATGTGAGATAATTATATTACATTTCAAACCTCATTTCAATCCTTAAGATGCAATTGCCTCGGGCAAATCCGGGTAACTTGTCACAATCCAAAACCTAAATGATATGAGATTTGATTTTATATATATATATATATATATATATATATATATATATATATATATACTTTTTAATAAACCTAAAAAATATATAATTAATTTATGAATGCTTAGTTTAATAATTTTTTTAGTTTAATAATTTTTTTTTTTAACTTTTTTGATGTGAGATAACTATATTACATTTCAAACCTTATATTTTTTTTATAGCTTACATCTATGCGGATTGTTTTTTTATTTCTTGATATGGGATAACTGTATATTGCTTACATCATATTGATTGTTTTTTAACTTTTGATATTGGATAACAATATTATACTTCATGGCTTATATTTTTTTTTAGTCTACTTCCACATGGATTGTTTCTTGATTTTTTGATGTGAAATAACTATATTACATTTCATGCCTTATATTTCTCTTTTTATAGTTTACACCCACATTTATTGTTCTAAAAATTTTCAGAATAGGATAGTAAAAGCTCAAATATAATTTTTATTTTATTTTATTAGGTTAACCCATGTCGGCCTCATGCCTGGTTTAATAATTATGATATATGTCACTTATTTTTATTCAACTTATATATTTATTTTTTAAAAAAGGCATTAAGATACATAAAAATATACTTTTATTTTTTTAAAAAAATCAAAATCTTTAATTTTAAAATTTCCATGGTCGAGTATTTTTGAAACTTTTAATTTCTTAAAATATTTTAAACAATTTTGATTTAATATTTTTTATATAGCTCAATGATAAATTTAAAATGAAAAAAAAATTATTTTATTGAATTAAATAAAAGAACTTGACTGAAGAATATATTAAACAACAACATTAGAAACGTGTTGGCTTATTAATTAGGTTTACTTTTTATAAAATTTTATCAATTTATACATTTTTTTTAGGTTATCATGTCTTTTATAATATTTTTATGGCTTTTTATGTTCTTGGGTTAAGCAGTTCACAAATTATGATCAATTTTAAACACTTGTCTTGTTTTTAGAATGACATATGGAAAATAATTTCTTTTTGTTCTTACGATTAAATAAAGAAAAACAAAAAATAAAATAAAACTCAATTATATCAATCATCATTCCTGACCACCAGACACCTTAGATACATGATCCTGATTTGTTTTTGAAAAACTTTGGATCTGGACTATGTTAAGCACTCATCTTAACATGCTAGTAAACTCAATATAATAGAAAAAAAAAATTAAAAGAAGTATAAATAGAAAACATAGAGTGGTAAATGAATTACTTATATATTATATTATTTCTTAATTAACTTTAAGTTTCAGTTACAAGGCTATCAAATAACTTTTATAACAACCCAAATTACTTTTAACTCTATTTTTTAACTAACTAACAACTACCGCATGCTTCTAAGTACCTCTAACTATCTGCAGCTTCTTGGTATTTAATAAGTTGAAGTATAAGGACTTTTAATACTCTTTTTATTCCCTCATGTATTGCGTATTCAATACATATTCTTCAAATATGCTTATTTCTTTCATTCATTATTGATTTGTAACAATGTCCCCTTTTTCATATGATTCTTGTCCTTGTGAATCTATGTTAAACTCTGAAAATTGTTTAGACAATTCCTCAAACTCTTCTCAAATGATATCTTTTTTTATTAAGTTTAACCATTGTATAAGCCTCATTACTACTGCTTGGTTACCTTTCTTCATTGGCTTTTTTTATCTAAGATTGCTATAAGCTTAACCTTGATTCTTTCTTTGTCATATGTTACTGGCAATTATAAAGTTATCACAAAATTATTTCCCACTTTTCCTTTAAGAAATGAGACATGGAACACAAGATGAATCTTGGCTTTTTTTGGTAACTATATCTTTTAAGTTAGAGCTCCTATATTCTATATGATTTTATAGGGTTCATAAAACCTCAAATTTAGCTTGACATTCCTTCTAAGTGCCTTAATTGCCTATAAGAGTGAAGCTTGACATACACCATATCCCCTTCACGAAATTCTTTTTCTGGTTTGCCTTTATCATCACTAGTTTCATTACATTCCTTGTCTTTTCCAACTATAGTTGCATCCATTAATCTAAACTTGCCCTTTGTGATACTATCTCTTCCACTACTGCCACTGAAGTTGATGATATATATATATATATATATATATATATATATATATATATATATATATTCTCTTGTTGATGAAGGATAACAAATAATGCTAAAATAAAGTTATTTTAATGGTTGAGTAGTAGTTATAATTATACCAATATTGAGCCTAAGATAACTAGTCCTGCCACCTGTTTGGATTGTGCATTGTCATGCATCTCAAATATATTTCTAGGCATTGATTAACTCTCTCAGTTTGTCCATCGTATGAGGGTGGTAAGATGAACTTAGTAACAATTTAATTCCTAATAACTTGAACAACTCTTTCCTGAACATTTTGATGAAAATCTTATCTCTATCAGTAACAACAATTTTAGACAATCCATGTAATTTGTAAATGTGATCTAAGAAAAGATGGGTAACTTCCTGAGTAGTAAATGAATGAGTTATAACCAATAAGTGTCTATACTTAGTATACTTTTCCAGAATGACTAGTAGGGCTAATGATTTTCGGTTCAATTCGGTTTGGTTTTAAACTAAAAAAACTAACCAAACTAAAATTTATATTTTTTTAAATTTTAAACCGAACCGAACCGACTAACCGGTTCAAACCGACCATTTCGGTTCAATTCGGTTCAATTTTTTTCTTTCAAAATTGACTAATTGGTTGTTGTTGCTGGTTAGGTAATTATCAACAATCAAATGAGAATTTCAAACAAAGTTTACTGTCAAACTATAACAAAAACAAAGGAAAAATTTTCAAATGAAACTTCAGCCAGAAAACCAGTAGAAGAGGACAACAGGTAACAAGAAAATGCTTTCCCTCCTTGAAAACCAAGTTCTTCTTCCTTTATTAGTCCAATGAACAAACACCTTCAGAGTTCAGACATGCAAAATTGATGAGAAATTCAACATTAAGCCAAGTTATGGAAACCAAAGCAAAATTTTGGGAGTATTCTTCTATCTATTCACATACAACTCAAGAAACCCATTAAAAAAACATTTAAAACCCAAATCTATTTTCTCAATGAATATAAGCAAGTAAGCAATGAGAAAAATACTTGGGTTTTTCCATCTCTAACCACATAAAACTAAGAAATTAGAGAGAAAAGGGAAGAGAGGGAGGAGAGAGGAGGGGGGGAGGGAAGGGGGCATGTGGGAAATGTGAGCAGACAAGTAGGGAAGGGAGAGTTGGCTGCGGTAGAAAATAAAAGTAAGAATGGGGTTTCAGTAAAAAAAAATAAACCTTTTATACCTAGGTTTGAAGTGGGGCTGAAACTTGAAACTGAACCGATTTGGTTTAATCGGTTTCAGACTTTTGAAACCAAAACCGAACCAAACCGGATTTTTTTTGTTTTCTAATTGGTTAACTAAATTTTTTTTTGTTAGGTTTTTTTTTCGGGTTTTTTGGTTTAATCGATTTTTCGGTTTTTTTTATCACCCTTAATGACTAGTATTGCATTCCTTCCACCTGATTTTGGTAACCCTTTAATTAAATTCATAGTTATGTTCTTCCAAGTTCCTTAAAAAATAAGCAGTGGTTGAAGCAACCCTAGATATGACACCCTATCCATTTTGGCTCGCTTTTCTATGTCATACTCTTTCATAAACTTCTTTACCCAAGGTTTCATAGAAGACTAGTAAAACACCATTTTAAATCTTTTACGAGAGTTTTGTACTCCTGCATGTCCTCCCACTTGTGAATCATGGGCTAGGCTAACTAACCTTTCTCTTAACCTTTAATTATTGTCAACAACAATCCTTTTTTTATACCTTAGAACCCCATATGTGAGAATAATATCTGGCCAATTATTTTCACTAATTAGTGTTTCATTAATATCCATTGCAAACTAATTATCTTCTTCATAGTTTCATTAAGCTGATTATAACATGTTGATGTGATTACAGAAATGACCGTCATGCATCTTCCTCAACTTCCTTAATAGCATTGCAATCTTTGTTGCTTACTTTCCTAAACAAAACATTTTCCATAATATTTTATTTTCATTTTCTATACTGGATTATATACCTTAATCCCTTTTTTTACGTCTTTCTTCTAGATTAAAGTGTATTTTCTGTTCCAGCAAGAACTTCAAACTTTTATAACTAGTATTAATGATAAATTGGTCATGTTCAAAATAATGCCTTCATTTCTCAATTTTCATCAAAATGGCCATATGCTCTTTTTTTTTTTTTAAAAAATATAAATGGATAAACCACGATGCCTTTGAACTCAAAGCTTTGTTGAAATAAGCTAAATGCCTTCCTTCCTAGTTAAATATGGCTCTAAGTTCATTACCAATGGTATCAGTCTCTAATACAAAGCTCGTGTTGAGATTTAAAATAGCTAACATTAAAACTTCATACAAGGCTATTTTGAGTTCTTTAAAAGCCTTTTATGCTTCTTCATTCTACTTAACATTATTATTCTTCGATATCTTAATGAGTGACTTGCTAATCACCCTAAATTTTCTTACGAGTTTCCTATAAACCAGAAAGTAGCAGGAATCATCCCAACTTTTTAACTGAATGAGAGACTGGCCAATTCCTCATTGTTTATGTTTTTCTAGGATTTTTTTCTACCTCCTTTATAGATATGATATGCCCAAAGTATCCCTTTTTTTTTTTTTTTTTTTAACAAAATGGACACTTTATCTTCTTAGCAAATAACTAATTTTTCTTTAGAGTATCCAAGACCACCCATAAGTGTTGCAAATGTATGTTAGATGAGATGCTATTTATTAAGATATCATCGAAGAGTACCAACATGAATCTTTTTAAAAATAGCTATAGTATTGTATTCATCAGGGCTTAAAAGGTAGCTAGGGCATTGGTTAAACTAAAAGGCATTGCTTTAAACTCATAATGTCCATTATGTGTTTTAAATGTAGTATTCTCAATATCTTCCTCACACATCCTTACTTGATGGTATCCTGATCTGAGATCAAGTTTTAAGAATAACTTATAAACCATGTAACTCATCCATTAGGTCATCTATTAATGGTATAGGAAATTTATTTTTAACTGTCAAGTTGTCAAGTTACATATAAACAATGCATAATCTTTAGGAGTTACTTTCTTCTTAACAAGTGGTATTAGAAAGGCTTATAAGTTGTATTTGTGTTGTATTACTCCATTTTGTAGCATTTCTCTGACTAGTTTTTCTATCTCTTTTTTATGTACACAAGAACTCTTATAGGGCCTGATGTTCACTAACTTAGATCTAGGAATCAATGGAATTTTATGATCAAGAGTTCTAACCTGTGGTAATTATATAAGTTCTATAAATACTTCATTAAATTATTCCAATAAGGCTTTTAATGCCTTGTCTTATTCTTCTCCTCATATTTCTTCAATTACTTTTATGGCAAGGAATTAGCCTATGAATCTATAGATTGTTTTTGTCAAGATTTTATGTACTTTAACATATGTAATCATCTTCAACTTAACAACTTTAACTACTCCTTTTAATTCTATCATCCTTCCTTCTTTATTGAATAATAGTTTCATCTTTATAAAATCAAAAATGATGGGAGAGTAAATTTGTGCTAGTCTATCTTAAGAACTACATTACACTTTCCAAACTTCAATACCCTTAAGTCAACCTTAAATTCATAACTTTGCATGAACTAGGTAAGCGCTGGACAATTGAAATCACACCTCATCACATCCTTATTTTTCATTATAACAACTAACACAGTAGTTGTAACCATTATAGCTTCAACATCTTTTACTACTTAAGTATTTATGAAGCTATAAGTGTTTCTACTATCAATCAAGATAATAAAATTCCTCCCATAACAACTTCCTTTTATCCTAATGGTGTTATAAGTATAATTCTCAACTAACGCGTATAAGAATAAACCATGCTCATCCACTTTATCATCATTTCCCAAGATCTCATAATTCTTCCCCTCAGATATTTTTAATAACTCTTTATTTTCTTCCTCTAGTCCTTATATCATATACAACCTTTTTTCATTATATTAATGACCATGAACAAACTTATTTTCACATTTAAAATATTGACTTAACCCTTTTCTTTATTCTTGTAAGGTTTCAACTTAATGTTTTTGCCCAAAGACTAGTTTTATCTTAGAATAATTAAAAGATTAGGTTGATAGATTACATAAAGCTCAATTTGCACACAAAAAAGGTTAGCTCTTTGAAGGATCTTAACTTTCTTATCCTGCATATAATTTGATTTCTTCTACCATTAAGCTTACTCAAAATTATGTATTAATGTAATAGGTTTAAGGATCTTAAGCACATGATTTATGTCATCTTTTAATCCACTAAGGGAACTTGAGATGTAGTAGGCTTAAGGTAATAATGGATTCAATGCACTCATGATAAACTTAAGTTTCTTTAATTTTTCTGCATACTTTTTAACATTTTTATCTTACACCAATTTATTGAACTCCTCCACTATATACTCTCTATTTCAAATCTCATTCAAGTCCCTTAGTAAATTCTTCCTAAGTGGCAAAATATTCTCCTCAAAACAAGAATCCCTTATACCATATCTTTGTTTTTCCCTCCAAGTATAAAGAAGCTATCTCCACCCATTATTGTATAGAAGTGAAGTTTAACTTAACAAGCTTTTGACAATTCCTCAACCAACACCTTAGATTTCTCATTTAAAAACTGATAATTCTTTTTTTGACAAGGCCATATTGTACCCTCCCTTTTAAATTTATTGGTTTCCAATTCCTTTTTTTTTTTTTATGATTTGTTTTGGGATGAGGTAGGATACCATCATAATTTACTACAATTCTATTTTTTTTATTGACCTCTTAGTTTTATATTAAAATATTTAATGAAGCTATAATGGAATATAACTTCGAGCCGAATTACTAATTTTTCCTTTCCTGCTCTTTTGACATGAAATGTAATTTCTCATACAATTATTGTATTTTCTCATCAACCTTTTGATTATGTTCTTTCAAGGCTTTAATATTCAACAATTATTTCGCTAATTTAATACACAATGAACTATGTTATGATGCACAGTAAAAGAGTGATAGCTTTTAATTTTTTTTTTAAAGGATTGTACAGTATTAAAATATAAGGAAAAAAATTAGAACCCGTCATTAGTCATTAATTGAATCAAGTACCCAATTCATAACATTGTAGTTTATTTTCTCTACAATGTTGAGAATGAACAGTACCTTATAATCTTTAAGGAGTGTATAAGAGTATAGTAGCAGTTGATTTTCAAAATATTTTTTGTTATGAAATATATTAAAATAATTTTTTTATTTTTTAAAAAATATTTTTAATATCAGCACATTAAAATGGTATAAAAACACAAAAAACAAATATTAATTTAAAATAAAGAAAAAAATAAAAATAAAAATAAATTTTTTTCAAAATCGCTTTTAAAATAAAAAAACAAACAAGTCCTTAGTATTTTAGATAAAATAAATTAATTGATATAAGATATGTTTCATGGATTTGGTATCTCTAGTTTATTCAAAAGCACTTCCATGTCAATAACTACTCTAGACACAAATTATTCCCCATGCCACTTTGAAGACCAAAACTAAGTACAAAGATTTCGTTTGAAACAAAAGGGATGATGGCAAATGGCATGTTCAATTACTTTTACTCTTGAATAGTGACAGCTTAATTATCGATCCACGATAACTGCCCGCATATTTTGCAGTAATTGGCTGTAGACATCCATAAGGGAAAAAAAAAAAAAAAAAAAATAGTGGCTTTAGACATCAATTTTTGCTTGTAATTCCAATTGGTTTATTTATTTTTACATTTTAAAAACATTTTAGAAAAAAATTATTTTTTTTATTTTTTTACTTCAAATTAAATTTTTTTTATTTTTAAATCATTTTGTTAAAGTTTAAAATAATTTTTTTAAATAAAAAATATTATTTTAATATATTTTCAAATACAAAATATTTTAAAAAAACAACCATTATTAATTTTCAAACACTTGGTGTTACCCAACTCTTTTCTTTATCATGATTTACCATAGTCCATCATGGGTTTATGATGCATGAAATTGAAATTAAGGTAAACATGTGAGCAAATGATTGCTAATAAAGTATAATAAAGTATGTGTATGTGAGTGGGCGTTGTGCAATTTTAAATTATCAATCATATTATTCAAATTCAAATAATATCTATTTATAAGAAATGTTTTAGTGGTGCATCAGTCTATTGCAAATGATCCATTCAAACTCAATTAAAGAGAAACTTAGCGTTAAAATATGGGTTAACTAGCTTTAATATACAATAAGTCCGACTCTCCATCATGCTAATCATAAATGATACAATATTTCCACATACACGAGCTTGATAAAGAAGATAGTCGGCAGGCTACGAGTTCCAGGATTTAGCCAAAATATATATAAAAAAAAAATTGTTTTTTTTAAATAAATCTTACACTCATCTTCTCCGATTATAATAATAAAATACATCTGTTTTGAAAGATATAATTCAACTGATTAAATTTTAAATTTATATTTTAAAAATTACAAGTTTGAATTCTATAAACTTTAGGATAACTAAAAATTTAAATAATTATTAATTTTAAATTTTCTAAAATTAATCAAGGTTAACTGAAATATATATATATACACACACACGCACCGCCAGCACTCCCCCAAAAAAACAAAAGAAGGAGATTAAATTGAGTGCCATGTGCATCAATTCAATTAGTTATGCCAACAATAAATCTTTATTTTTCTTTATCTTACTAGGCCAACAGCCAGAAACTTGTATATGTCCTTCGGATAATTGATTGTATACGGCAGTGCACACACCATTCACTCGGTGGATATATGTTTTCTGGTAACATATATCTAATTCCTAAATCTCCGATTTTTAAATTTTCGGATACAAATTAAAATCTATTTTTTCAGCATTGGTAGGATTAATGTTTTCTGTTAACATGTAACTTCCCTTTATACTAAAAAGATTAATATAAAATTATATTTTAAATTTTATTTAACAACTTAAAATTTTAAATTTAGATAATTTTTTTAATTTAATATGTATTAAAGATTCGATTATTAAGTAATCATGAATTCAAATTTCACTGTTTTAAGTTTTTTTTCTGATTAAAATCTAATTAATAATATAAAATAATGTGTGTTGGTATATGACTCAAGTCCAAAAAATTTATATTTAAAAAAATATATTAAAAATTAATATAAAATTATATTTTTAAACCTTACTTAATAACTTAAATTATTAAATTAAAGCTTAAAATATGCTCATATACAGGTATCTTGATAACTTGAAAATACGAATTTTGCTCACCAAACATAGCCTTTGGATAAAATAAAACAAGCGTTTTGAAGCCAAAATGGTTCTGGTTCCTAAACTTCGAACCTGATATTTAAGGCAGCATATATGGTGCTAGCCCATGGCATCTCTATGATTGCATACAGCCATACACGTCCTTGTCATCGTACCCACCATCACCATCACCATCACCATCACCATCACTTACATTAGCCCGACCCTCCCCTCTGAAAATGTTGTCTCCTCCTCAATTTCACCAATCTCAAGCATGCTCTGGTTATCTTGTTATTCTCTCATTTTGAGCTTCGTTTCAAGAAGATTTCATGAAATGGATGTTTCTAAATCCACATCCACGTCATCTTCATCGTCACCCTCACTGCCCAATCCATCTTCCTCTCCTAAAAAAATTCAACTGGTTTCTAAGTTTGTTTCAGACCGACTTCTCGACAAATTTTATGATGCAAGTGAGTTTGATTTTGATTATGAACAAAGTGGAATATGGTCTCCTCCCATTAGAAGAAATGCCTTCTTGAGCTCACCTGGTAGGATATTCACCGAAGAGGAGATGCTTGCAAGACTTAGAAAAGTGATGGATGCTCGTCGTGATACAAGACATAAAGCATGCTGGAATGTATGGTGCTGTTAAGTGTTGTAGGAGCCTTTCCTGTTCCATTACTCTGTCTCTCTATCCATCTATGTACAAAAGAAAGTCAGAAACCTAAATTTCCATTCGATATACGTATTTTTCTCGAGTTTTTTCTTCTTTTTTTGGCTCTTTTCCTTTTTTTTTTTTTTTTATGTGGGAATCTTTTGTTTTCCCAAGAAAGCAGGATCTTTAGTTTCAATTTGTATTATTTTTATTATTTTTTCGGTCTTGATTTTCAAATGAATCATGATATATGATAATATATATATAAACCTTCAAAATCACAGCTCATGCACGTTTGGAAACGCAAACTGCATTTCATCAGAATTTAATTTATTTTATATATTTTGTATCATTATAATATGTTTATTTTATAAATAATTTTTAAAAAATAAAAAAAATATTATTTTAATATAAAAAACACTTTAAAAACAACCACATACTAACATAATCCTAAAAACAAAGTCTTGGATCCGAGTTATTGAAATTAACCATTGCATGCAAAATTACAGTAAAGTCATTATAACAGCTTGACATTAGATTAAAATATACACAGAGGAATATCTTTATTTGTCGTCAGTCTGTCAATATCAGACTCCTAAAATTCTCATTGCTCCTTCCATTTCTTCCCTTTACTTGTTCTTTTTTGGATATTCATTGCCACAATATCATGCTATCAGTACCATGGTTGCAGCCTAGACGTAATGATCAGATTAAAGTAAACTTCATCTTTGTCCTTATAGATTTATCAATATTCCACTTCTGTCCTTATAGTTTAAAATCTCTCAATTTTATCCGTATATTTTCCAAAAATACTTAATATTACATTAAACCATTAAATAATTAATTTTTTAATTAAGGTTTTTGAGTATTTTTATGAGATATTATGATACCTATGAGCATTTAAAGAAGTATCGCCTAGCTCAGTGATACTTTTACAAATACAAGAGAGGTGAGGTCTCATATTTGAGGTATCATTTCATTTTAAAAGCCATCCGCGATCTTCAATTGGTATAAAAGTTTTCAATATTGCCGGCTCATTTCGGAGTTAGTATTATAAAAAATATATAATAATCTTTATATATTTAAAAATATCTATTTTCTTTTAAATTAATTATTTTCATGTTGTATATGGCATTAAATTACGTAATCAAGCAAATGTTTCCCATGTATTAATGTATATTTTAGTATGTAATATGCTATATATGTATAGTGTAAACATGTAGTTAAATCATTTTAAAAATATTCAAAATTATTTGTACAGGAAAACAAGTGTTAATATTCAATCAATAAATTAAATTTTCATATCAAGCAATAAAATATAATAAAAGTTATATATATTAATCAAGGTGGATCAAATATATTTAATGTGAATTAATGAAAATATTTAATAAAAAAAAAAAACAATATGTAACATGTACAATGTTTCAGTGACATTAATTTATCATGACAACAAAGCTTTTAGAGCATGGCTAATAATAGAGATGTTTGTTTTTTGTTCGGTTTGATTTTTATAAAAAAAATAATAAAATTAAATTAAAAAAAAATCAATTCAAACCAATTTTGCTTGATTTTTTTTTATTTGGTTTGGTTTTTTTTCTGGTTTGGTTAACAAATGATATTTTCAATGTATTAATATATTTTATTTTTATGACTTTTTATTTGTTTTAACAATATGTAACATGTACAATGTTTCAGTGACATTAATTTGTCATGACAACAAAGCTCTTAGAGCATGGTTAATGATGATATTGTGAGGCCATTTTTAATAATGGAAAACACTACTTACCTCACGGACTCACTTTATCTGGTTACTTCAATTAGAACTCAATTTCGTATCATAATTATAAACCATAATTAAACATAATTACCTTAATGATGATGGTAAGTTTTAGGTTGAAATATGCTACCCTTTCAAGTGTCAAAGCAATTATTATCACTACTGTTGATGGTAATTATCACTACTATTTATTTTTATATTTTAAAAATATTTTAAATGTTTTTTATTCAAATTAATATTATTTTGATATTTTTAATTATTTTAATGTGCTAATTTAAAAAAATAAAAAATATATTATTTTAATATATTTTCAAATAAAAAATATTTTAAAAAATAATCACAATAACATTTTCAAACATAAAAAACCAAATCATTTTCAAATCCAAAAATCTGCAGCACTAATTCATTCTGTCTTGCGTTGTTGCATTTTCAATTCCACAAGTGCATGCAATTTATAAGGTATAATGTTGTGAGCTATAATAAACAAATTCAGCATTACAATTACAATATCTAAACAATGCACCTCACTCAAAGCAGCATTGTCCATTCAAAGAATATTTACCTTATAATTTATTTTGATTAGCTCACTATAAAAATTAATTTTATTGTGTCAAAATAATTTTAATATTAAATTAATGTTTAATTTCAAAAAATAAATTTTAATTTTATTACTTAAAACATATTGAATTGAGGGAATCAAATTTGACAATGAAACAGAAGCAACCTCCTTTTCTTTTTTATTTTTAAATATTCATGAGACATAGATTTTGAATTTTTAGCCCCCAAATTGTTTTCTGCTTTCATTTTTAGTCCATATTTATTGAAATTTTGATGTTTTAATATTTTTATTTAAAAAATAGGGCTTATAATTGAAAAGCATGCTTTCGTTGTAACAATAAAGATATGGACTAATAAGGAAATGAAATTTTTATTGAAGAAAAGCATTTTTTCAATTTATTTCAAATGATTAAAATTTTTAATAAATCTTTATTTTAGCTGTCATTGCCCTTTACTCGAAAAAGTGCTCTTGATTTAAAAAATTATGCCATTGTGCTTAGAATAATTTGCTCATTATTATTGAATGGGGATAAAATATGTATTTTTAATTTGTTTAATTGTAAATTTTTATATAATTTTTTGAAATTAGTTATTCTTAATTTTTTAGATAGTTGCATAGAGATTATGGATTCATGATTTTATTTTGTTTTTTTTTTTAATTAAAGCTTTCTTTAATGATTATGGTGAGTTTTTGCTTAATTTTAAAAGAAATGCTCCTCGGAAAACATGTTTTTGTTATTTTTTTAAAAAATTACACTAATAAGAAAATTAGTTTTTTAAAACTAAAATACACTCTCTTTTTTTCTTTTCTTTTTTTTCAAATCTTTATAGTTTTTTTTATTCTCACTTTTCATTCAATGATCTATGTTGCTAATAAAAAAAAATGTTATTAAAATAAAAAAATTACAAGAATAAAAAAGATAGTTTTGATGAAAAATTACATTTTTTTTAATATTTTTTTGTATAAATATCTATTCTTATAATTATTTCATTAAATAAAAAAAGAATTATAGAAAGAATGATGGTTAAACCCGGGCCACAACCTAGTTCACATAATGGACTTGAGTAACCCGGTTCTACCGGCTCAGTTACAAGTGGAAGTTGAAAAGGCGATATTTGTGATTTGTGCAGTAATGGGCTATATCAGTCACCATTGGCTTTGATTTGACGCACGGGCGATGCCTACCTTATTTTCTGACATTTTGTAGGCTCAGAATCTGCTATGTGAACAAATATTTATCTTCAAGGCAAAGGAAAAACTATGCTAAGCTAGGCCCAGCAAATGAAACGAGATGCAGTATCAAAGATAATAGCATTAATTCTTGTTGTGCCTGTAATTCTTATAAAATTTGATATAAATCTTTTATATCTATATATATATATAGATATATTACTTTTTAGAGTTTATTTATTCGATATCACATATATTCTTTAACACTGCAACCCGTCTTGTAGGCTCTCTCAAATACACTAGACCATACGATTCTTGCTCAATTATTAGATCTCTAATACCATATATTATTCGATACCATATATTATTTGATAATTGAGTTTAAGTTTCCATTTAAAATACACAATTCTTATGGTAATTAATAACTCATTCTCAACTTTATATATTACTTTTTAAAATTTCTTTATTCAATGTTAATAGGTTCACTAATATAAGATATGCTCATTAATACTCTACTTGGAGCCCAACTTTAAAATTTTTTAAGAGATTCTAGGTTCCAGGATCTTTACTAAACCTCTCGACCTCTTATTTCATATAGAATTTGGGTATTGTCACACCATGATGAAAACAGTGACGAGAGTTAAATGTGAGGATAAAAATCTCAAAATAAATACTGATTTTCAGAGATTTAACTATTAATTTAGTTATACTTAAGAAAAGATAGACACTACCCTTATTATATCCTTTCAAATAAAAAGTTATATTTGTTTTGTGTTTTTTTAAATTTATTCTAGATATTTTTTTTATTAAATACCATTTAATTTTTGAATTTTTTTTAAAATAAGATTACAACAGTCTTTTTATAATACTAACAAGCTTTTTGTTTTTACAACCCATCATTATTTTTTAAAATTTTTATATGGTTACTTTTTTGATAATTTATATTTTTATTTTTATATAATTAAATACAAATTATTTTAGAAAAAAGATGTAACTAAGATAATTAAATTCATGATTTGAATTGCAAGTTTAATGAACTGGCTTGAATGAATTGAAGGAGACATAGTCTTAATATTTAAAAAAGATTTGCTTTGTATACATCAAATATTATTTAGTTTATAATCAAAATTTTACTTGCAGATAAAAAAGATATTACCAGTGCAAGCATATTTTTTTACGTTAAGGAAAAAAAATTGGCTTAACCCATAACAAAGCACTGTTAGCCACTAAAAGTAGATATTTTAGTTTTTAATCCATTCAAATGCAAAATAAAACAGATAAAAACTGAACTCGTTTTGAAATAAAAGTGAATGTCCTGAAATAAATACAATATTCTCTACTTATTCACACATATTCTATGCTTCTCACATTATAAGGTCTCTTCCATTTACATTAAAAAAGGCACTCAAGTTATAGATTTCTAAATCATACATAAAAAAATTTATAGATCTTTTCACCATCTGATAATGGTTTTTTTGCCGTTGTACTTCATTGATTAATTAAATTAATTAATTAATAATAAGGTCTCAAAAATCTAACTAGCTTAGAAATATAGTTCTCGAGTTGGATAAACAGTCAATCAATTGGTCTTAGCAATCTCATTCATTATTCCTAACCAATGTTGTTTGTGGCTAGTATATGCAAAAAATCACTTTTAAGGACTCTTTAATGCTAAATAAGTATCTTTTTAGAAAGAGAAAAAAAAATAATATTCTAGAGAAATATACTTTGAAAATATATATTCAATAAAGAATGAAGATTATAAATCTTTGTTCTAAAGGTCTTATAATTTATTTATAGCTCATAAATCTTGTTCTTTTGTGAAGAAGAGAGTCTGTAATGTAATTATCCTGATAGCATTTAATGAGAGATAAATATCATTTATATTCATATTAAAAAGAGGTCCTTCGAGGACTTTTGTATATCTAAAAGGTGTAATCTAAGGGAGGGTGCGACCGTGCGGATGTGTAGCTCTTAGGGTTACTGTTTTGCAAAAGTTTTTTTTTTTTCTATTTACAATACTTTTTTTTTTATCTAAACCAAATAAGTTCAGTTTGGTTAGGGTTTAATCGGTTTCAGTATTACAAAATTAAAACTGAACCAAACCAAAAGTGTTTCTAAATATTCTAATTGATTTGATCGGTTTTTTTTTTTTTTTCAGTTAATTTGTTTTTAGTTTTTCCAGTTTAATCATTTTATCAGTTTTTTTTCTCGTCTCTAATTGATTCCCATGTCTTACTAGTACCAAGAGTTAATATGCCACAAATATGAAAAGACCAACTAGATTGTTTTCTTTTTTGGACAAAAATATCAAAGTGATAATGCATTATTCTTCACAAAAGAATGCATTTCGGAAACCAGGGGCACCTCTGAGGCTAAAACATATATATTTTCCATTCATGTGCCTGTTGTTAATTGAAAAGGCAGCGGCAATGTTGGCTAGTTCTTGTCTCGAGGCCTTTGTAGCAAATTCTTCTTTAAAATTATGAGACCATTCCATGCCGCCAGTTTCGTGTAGCCGAATCCCACTCATGGTTTGACCTCACTCGTCCTAGCTAGCCGAGGTAGGCTTTATTTTTTCCACAAAGTGTTTGCAATTTCTCTGTAAATTTATGTAAATTGAGTCAACAATTTCGACCATGCAAGTATTTGTCATATTTAGGAGGCCTGGCTAGCTAAATACAGCCAGGAAGGTGCTTAATATGGCGCCTTATATTGATTTTTTTCCTTTTCTTCCAGTATAAGAAGGCAAATAGAATTCACAAGGCCGAGCTATAAAATCTAGCAAGAGACCATTTTTTGTTTTTTCATAGACGAGATAATATTTTCTTTTGATTCTGTTGTAATCCAATTAATTCGTTAAAAAAATCACAATTACCAAAAAAAAAACATCTAAAAGAGAAGGAGAAAATACTGTAGCTTCTCTCATATTTGAATTGCAATAATATTTTTCTTTTAAACTTTTTCTGCTTCAGCAGTTAAATTATTTTTTTAATTTTGTTCTGTGATATTTTGTTGATCAAAAATTAAGTTTGATAATTTATTTTGATTTACTTGCAATATCAAAAAAGCATTCTAATATTAGGTTGATATTTGATTTTACAAAAAATAAATTCAGTTTTATTGCTTATAAAAAAATTTGATAATGAGGCAAAAATGCAGGTTTTTTATTGAACTATTCGCGACATGCACTTTTACAAATTTTGGCCTCCAGAGTTTTTTTGTTTTCATTTTTCTTTATTTTAATTTGAAACTTTTATATTTTGATCTAAAGTTTAATTTTGTTCACGTTTTAGTTTTTAAGTTTGAGAGAAGAAAGAGTTGTTGAAACATGGCAAAAAGGAGATAAAGTCATTGGCTAGCTAGATTTCGTGAACAATAAAAGGGAATTTTGATGTTGATGTGTTTTTTTTAATGAGAATAATGTTATTGAAGTGTTTTTGAGCTTCTAGATAGCTGGAAAAAAGGAGATTAATATTGTTGCACATGTATGTGGCTCGCGGTGAAAATATGTTCCACTTTAAATCTAAAAATGTATCTATATCTATTTAGCAAATATGAGGAGACAAGATATTGTTGTCTTTTATCGGTGGAAAATGAAATGGGAGTTGCCACCTAATATTTTGGTCACTAAGAACCCTAACTGGTCTTAGAGATCGGGTATGGGGACTAATTGTGTAAAGGGAAGGTATTAGCACCCCAAATACGCCTTACCTAAGGTAAGCTGCATTGTTTGATTGTCTGATAAAAGCTAAGGTGTTGTTGCATTTCTAATTGTTGGTCAGTCTACAGTTCAAGAAAAATCCTCCTTAATAAGGAGGTCCTTATCTTATCAGGTAAAAACTTAACTGTTTTAATGTCTATATAAAAACTATATTTTTTATATCAAGAATACGTTTTACATATAAATTCGTAATTCCAAATACTAAAAGAAAACAAAAAGATTTTTTTAGAATTTTTAAAATATTGGCCTAGTCTCATGGTTCTAACAAACTTGTTGTTAAAGCCAAAGTGCATGCTAATACATATATTTTTGAAATTTTTTTTGTTGTATGAAAATATGATGTGATGATTTTTTTTTCTTTATTTTGGAGAGACTAGGTCGTATGCATTAAAACAAAAACATTTTTTTATTTTTTATTTTTCAGAATTTTTTTTATTTTTTTAATATATATCTATATATATAAATAATATAAAAACATTATAATAAATAATATATAATAGTGAGTGGGCTAGGCTGGGCTGGCCTAACTAGATGGGCCAGACTCAGCCCCAAATAGCTGGGCCAGACTCAGCCCCAAAAGGATTGGGCCGATCTCGACCCAACAAAATCTTTCTTTTTAATCTAGGCTAGATCCGGCCCAGAAGACAATATAGCTGGGCTAGAACCAGCCTAGCCCAAAGAAGAAAAAAACAACAAATGCTGGGCCAGAATCAGCCTGGCCCAGCAACATAACTGACGGGGGTATTATTTTCTCCCCATCCTCCTGCATGTAGAACGAATTTTGCATGCAGGAGGAAAAGCAGCCACCGAAGCAAAATGAAGGGGGAGAAGAAAAGGTACTTGGCGCGGAGGAAGCGGTGTTGCTGGTCGGACTGCTTCGCTGGTGGTGCTGTGGTGGAGGCCAATGGCGGTGTCGTAGCTCACGGACGGCGGCTCCAAGCAGCGGAGTCTTCCTCTTCCCCTCTCTTCTAGTTTTCTCGTTTTTTTCTTTCTCTTTTTCGTTTACTAGCGGTCGTCCCCTTGTCATCTTGGTTTTATTTTGTTTTGTTTTTGTTTTTTAAATTTCCCTCCCGGTTTCAAGCTTCCCCTTAATCTTTCCTTTCTCTCTTTATTTCGTTCCTCTCTTTTCGATTACTTTTTTTTTCGTCGTTTCTCTCATCCCTTCGGTTCGTTCCCTCCTCTCTCGCATGCTGGCGTTTAGTCTCCATTTATAAGGGCAAGGGAGCAGGGCCTCTTCATTACTGTGCATGGAGAGCAGAGCAGCGTCGGATTGGTTGGTGGGCACGGCTGGCAAGGTTTCTCATCATCAAGGTGCTTGGGGTTTCGAGTCTTCTGCGGGGCACGCGTCTCGCAGGAATTAATGAAGAAAGAGGAATAAAATAAAAACACTTTCTCTTCCCCTGCTGCATATCCAGGGGAAGGAGAAAGAGGAACAATGTCGTTCAAAACGACACCGTTCTGTCCTTTTTTTTTTTCAACATGAAACGGTGTTGTTTTGGACAAAACGCATCGTTTCATTTAAATATGGCGCCAACACGTTAACTTCCAAATCAGTCCTTAATTATCTTTTGTTCATTTCAATTGCATCCCTGAAAACTTCAATCGCCACCCTTATAGTTGGCCGACTTTTTCACTTTGGTCCTTGGCATCTAATTTATGCAATTTGACCTTCAATTGGTCAATAAACTTTCAATTTCTTCAATTTGGCCCCTGATTTTGTTAATTACAGCCCCTATATTTACGCACCTTTTTCAATTTGGTCCTTGGTTTTGACTTTTTTCAATTAAGTCCCTAATTGGCCATTAAACTTCAATATTTATGCAATTAAGCCCTTGATTTAATCAAATCAACTCTTAAAAATTATAATTTGACCCCAGAACTTTAATTTCTTCCAATTAAAGGTCAAATTGACTTAAAAATCCATTTTTCTTGCAATCAAACCCTCTATAAATTCAATTAAACCTTCAATAAAATCCAATTAAGCCTATAAACATCCAATTTTGGACTTTTCTCCTCAAATTTAAAATTTCTTTTCCAACAGGGCTCTCATCATTCAAAAATATACTATCAAAATTTCAATCTTTGTATTTTTAACATCTTTAATCAATTTTTCTGATCATTTTCTGAGCGCTCCCGCCTCCTATTATTTTTTCTAATTTCTTCCGGCTATATATTTATTTATTATTATTATTTTATTATTTATTTTATTTTGTTTTGTTTTGTTTTATTTTATTTATTATTATTATTATTATTATTATTATTATTATTATATATATATATATTTTTTTTTTAATTTTAATTTTTGTATGGGAACCCAAAAATGGGTTACAACAAATATTGAAAAGGATCTTTGTTTAGTTTAATTTGATGTTTTTGTATCGATTTAGAAATGTTTTAAGTTAAGAAATTAGTTTATTAAGATTTTAATGGTGCGATTATAATTTTTTTTTTAGTGGATAAAATCTATGAAAGCAAACAACGTGTTTTCCACTAAAGCCAACAACAACTTTATTTACATAAAATGAAAGGATGAACAAGATATCTTTGAGGAAAAATAAAATGAAAAAGGCCAAGTGTGTGATCTTGACCTAACAGGTCTGTGCATGCCAAATCTTTTTTCTATGTTAGAACACATACGAAGACCCATCTCGTTGGCCCAAACACATGATCATTTTCAATGTTTATTTTTCAATTTTATTTTACATTTTCATTGAAATGCTATTAAAAAAAATTTACTATTCAATTTCTCGTTGTTCTTAAAAATTCATTGTTTCAATATTGTTGTTGAAATCAATGTTAATTTTAGAATTTTTTAAATTAAATAAAATTTTAACCGGGTTAATTAAATAATGATTGCATCTCCAAAGTTAGATAAACTACACCGAATCAACTCCCTCGTGAATTATTTTAAAATCTAGGTGGATTTAGTAACCAAAGTAACTCCCATCTTGACTGAATTTAATCACATTTTCAAAAACTTTTCTATGTCACCGCAAGCATGGGGCTCGTATTTTTACGAGTCATCAATAACAAATTTGGTTCACTGAAGCACCGACATGCATGGTGATTGGCTTGCATGTTTAAGCCCTAAAGGTCCTACATAGAAAACTGTCTTTGAAATATGATACAGCCAAAGAGAAACAAAGATGAATTGCACTCATGCTTTTTGTTAATTTGAGAGTAGTTGTTGACTTTCCTGTACAAAAACAAATTAAATATATTTCAAGATAAAACCAACTGTTCTATGTTGGACCAAACATGTCCATGTGACGAATTTGTTTGACAAGATGCTGTAAGCTTAGCTTTCAACCTTCGGCTTGTAGCTCAAACAAATTAAGCATTATTGACTTGTGGGATGTATCTTGGCCTTACAAGCTTCCTCGTCCTTGCTTGTACGCGTGGACAGAGCCATATATCATAAGTGATGTTTAGGTGAAAGTATGTTTTAAAGAAAGAAGAAAACTCAGCAACTTATTAAATAAGCTGGTTTTATTTTAATAAGATGATAAAAAAGTTAATAATAATAAATAAATGAGAATTTAAAAAAAAATCATGAAAACTTTGGAAATAAACCTTTTTTCAAGAGTAGAAAAATAAAATAGTTCAATTTTTAGTCAATTAAATATGAAAGGATAAAATTTAGTAAATAAAAGGATGAAAAATCTGCTCGAGTTATCATGATAAACATGTAATCTGAAATATAAAGATCGAGTTAGCCCTCATTAACTCACTAAACACATATCAAAGGTCATAAGATCGGGATAACCCGATAGAAAAGAAATTACGGATAACCACAAAAGAAAATAAGTCAAGAAAAAAAGAATGTCAACTCTCATTAACTTTTCAAAGCTGTGACTTATGTCATTAGACCAAAGTCAGGGCTGGTATGAAAATTAAAATAAAAAATAAATTAGAAGGCAACTATAATTTTTTTTTTATTAGAGGGTGGAATTTAAAAGAAAAATAACTCTAACAAAAGGATGAAAAAACAAAAAGAATGAGGACCTAATTGAAAAAATTTTTTTACCATATACTTGGATTGAATGTTAAAATTAAAAACTAGTAAAACCTTTTACAAGAGAGCTAAGAATAAAAATAAAAATCAAAAGAATAAGGAATGAATTATCAACAACAATAAGGACCAAATTGTAGTTTTTTTGGCAGAGAGAGAAAAGAAAAAAAGAAGCCTCACTAGTGATAAACTGCCCCACCAACACTAGCATGCACCACACGAATAGGAAGATGACAAAAAGATGATTCCAACAACATGATAGAAGGGTAGTTAGGCTGTCGAGAGGCACCTCACGTGTCGCTGAAAATGCATGGGTGCCTCTCATGCGCTAATAGCTTTTCCATTAAAAAATATTTAATTTATGTATAAAGATAAAATTTCCCTTTGTGAAACTCATAATAATTGAAAAAAAAAACATACTGAAAAGACCAAAACACTCTTGAATACATGTTTTATTTTTTTGATTTCAAGAACAATGTTGTCATTGTAGTGTGTTTTAAAAAGTGAAAAGATAGAACTACCATTATCTATCAATTTTAAAGTTTTGACTTTGAGGGTAATTGAGTCATTTTATTGTGCTTAAAAATTATAAAAGAAACATATACCACTGGTCAATCCTTTAATATTTAATAGACTATGCAAAAAGACCAAAAACTCTCAACACCAAGGCCATTGATTTTTTTTTTTCCTAAAAGGAAAAGCACAAATTACACTATCATAGTGAATAGTAAAACGTGTCTATATGCATTGTAAATTCTACTTCCCCTTTATTTTATAGTCATTAAGACTAAACAATACTTAAATGTGTTATTAACAATTTCATAGAGGGCAATTTGATCTTTTTTATAGTCATTAAATATTTTAATGAAAAACATTGTTGGCACGTGTAAGCCACACGTAAAAGACACTTGCGTGCTCCTAACGACTAATTTAGTACCTTTAGGCATCTAAAAGTACATTTCCACCATGTCATTTGAATCACCTTGGCATCCTTTTCTTGTTGGTGGGGCAGTTCACCACCAGCAAGGCTTTTTTTTTTGTTTCACCTTTTCGTTTTTTTTTTCCCTTGAAAATTATAGTTTGGTTTTCTTTGTTATTCGTATTTCAACTCCAATTATTATTCTTTTGATTTCTAATTTTTATTCTTGATTCCTTCATAAAATTTTTATTTATTTTCAATTTCATCCATCTATCCTAATTTTTCATATTTTATTTTTTTCAATTATGTTCTCACTCTTTTGATTATTATTTTTGTTTTTTTGTTAGAGCTATTTTGTTTTCAATTTCACCCTTCAATAAAAAAAAAATATAGTTTCCCTATAATTTATTTTTTATTTTGATTTTTATCCTTGTTCTTTTAAGTTTTATTTTTAATATCTTTTTGTGTTATTGATCTCTTTTTCCGATTTTATCCTTCAACATTTGATGGTGATTAACCTTTATAATTTTTTCATATAATTGAAATCTTGTATCTCAGTGATTCCCTTTAACTAGAACTTTGATTTTGCAATTAATAGGAAAATTGTATTCTCACATATCTTCACATATGCAATTATTTTTGGCAAAGTCCTAACATCTTAGCGACCTTTTTTTTTTTTAGCTTAGTTGACCTAAAATCCTCCATCTCAGTGATTCCCTTCAACTAGAACCTTGGTTTTATAGCCATTAGGAGAACCATATTTGCACAACTATTCTCCTCTGCAATTGTTTTAAGGTAGAGTCTTGTAATTTCAATGACTTTTTTTTTTAGCTTAGTTGATCTAAAATCATACATCTCAGCGATTTCCTTCAACTGGAACCTTGGGGAATCATATAAAGGCTCAGTAGGTAATAAGATGAATCATGAACCAAATCATTAGCAGTTTAAACACTTAGCGATAGTTGGTTGGGGTTTACATAAACTTGAACCTTGACTCAAGTAATAAAATAAGTTATTAATGCCCCACAGAATCTAAAGATTTATAGTATGTGACCTCATGAATAATATTAGTGATGCATGAAAGCCTTTCATCTATATCCAATATATTATGCATGACAAGATGTAAAAAGAATGCAAGCTAACGCTCTTAAACAAAGTAAATCATTCATAGCTAAAAAATAGATAAACATCAATCTTCACATGACATAAATAAACAAAACAAAGCATGGTTTAAGGTTCTCTAGTGGAGTCACCATCAAATCATACCCTTCACGAGAGCGCGATGTAGCAACGACCCTTCCTATATAAGGAGTCGTCACCTGGTATTATGGTTATTAGAAACTCAAATTGGTCTTTAGATAATTTAGGTAAGGGACTAGTTGTGTAAATGAAAGGTATTAACACTTATAATATGCTCTACCTAAGGTAAGATGTATTGTTTTTCTCTGTTTGTGGTTGTTATGGTTTGATGATGTTTCTATTTCTATTAGTGTATTCATGATGGGATTGCTAGAATGAACGAGCCTTGGTTTTCTAAGTTAATAACTTGGTATGAAAGATATCTAAAGAAAACAGGTCTATTTACAACTTATACACTACAAATGAACCAAAGACAGAAATCGAAAGACATTCAGTGATTTTTATTTTTATTTTCCTCTTTTCTCTTTAGTATTTTGGATGTCCATGACTCTTGTATCATAGGGCATAAGTTGAAATATCCTTAATTATTATTGAGGCTTATTTCGAGATAAACTTAGAATTTTTAGCTACTACATCATTCCAAATAATATTTCAGATAATTTTTTTTTTCTATTTTTATCCTTATATTATAATTGAATGACATGTATTACTTAAATTAATATTTTAGATATTAATCACATACATGTTTTTTATCCTTATATTAAAAGTGAGTTACAAATTTTCCTAAAAATAATTTTTTATATTTTTTGAAATATAAGCCAAAATCCTTTGAAATTTTACAAACTGGTTGTAAAGTCCATACAATGCCTTTTGTATTTTTAAATATGGAGAAATATTTTTTGAAATGTTTTTTTTAATTTTAAGACATACTTCAATATTCTTTGTTAGGATTTTTTCCATATGCAAGGAAACCTTTTATTTATTTTTTAAAACAACATTTTTATATTTTTATATTTTTTAAAAGTAATTTTTTAAGGGTTTGTTTGGCAAAACCCATTTTTTTAAAAAATAAAACTACCAAAATAGATCTAATGGCATGTTGTTTGCCAAACATACTCTTAAGCCAAAGATTCCTTTATAAAAAAAGTTGAAAACTAAACAAGACCTTACCCAAATGACTGAATTTGGCATGGTCAGGTTGACCCGAAATTTTGTTTCAACCTTAAACTAAATAAAAAACCTGAAAACAAATCAAACTTAAAACAAGTCAAATATGCAAAAAATACAAAAACATGAAAAGTTTTGTTAAAAACAGATTAACACACAGAACACTCAAGAGCATGAAGAACAAATAAAGAACATCAAGAACATGCCCAATAACATAAATCAAGATCCAAACCAGATATGAGCAAGCTAAAGATATAGACATGCTAGAAATCAATCACGAAACAATAATCAAGCATAAAACATCAACGATTATCAACCAATAATCATGATTTGATCAAAATTGGTTTTAGTGAAAAAACAAAACTCTCGAATAAAAACTAAAAAAACAATTATCGATGCAAACTAACCCTAGAATATTGATTAACGAATTCTTGTGAAGATGTTAGTGCAAAAAAGCAAAGAAAAAATGACTAAAATCAAGTAGCCAAGGCAATGTTCATACAAAGAACATTGCCCAAAATCTGCCCAGAAATGCATAGATGTTATTCAACCTATAACTGGCATTTTAGGCCTCCTAATCTCTTGTTTTTTGTTCCCATAAATCACATTTTCATAGTTACACATTTTTAAAAAAAAACAAACAATAAATCATATAAAACATGCGTGGGGTTTCAATTTTCAAAATTATCAAACCTAAACAACAAGCATACTCAAAAGGACTTGGCATAAACTTATGAGCCTAGAACATGCCATATTTGGTAGATTTCAAACTATCTTATTTCACAAAAAAAAAAAAAATCATCCAAATATTTTCTTAACATCCAACAAACATTAGCAACCAACTCACAACAAGATTAAGCAAAGAAAAACAATATTTTTTTATGCATTAATCAAAATTTAAGATCAACACAATATAACACCAAAACAAGTCCAAAATATCATTAAAACATGTAACGGAGAGCTAGAGGTGTACCTTATGGACATCACCTCCTAAGTTAGAGTAAGTTTATACCTTCAAAGCTCACTAATGGTTGCTACCCCTTAATGTTTTTATTTTGCAAAGTTTACCTTTACCACACTCAAAGTTTAAGAAATCTTTGTGATATGCTCTTGAACCTTCACATTTAGTTTTCTTATCAATATTTTCCTCCCTTATTTTTTTTCCTATTTTTTCAGTGGGTATTTATAGGCTTTTGCTAGGGTTTTTTGATGGGTTCAATCAAGGATTGATCATAATTGATCAGTGTTTGACCTTTGATCAAAATGAGAAGGTTTGTGTGTAAGTTTAATAGCTAGAAACTCTAAACTTTACTGGTTTTGCAACAAACTTGCTTTTAGGTATTCTTGGTGGTTATACTAAACTTGTAAGCCAATGAATTATTTTTAACCTTTTGATCTTGAGAGAAATATGATCAACCCTTGATAAGAACCCATTGAGAAAGTTTACAGTGTGAACACATGCAAAAAAAATTAATGGTTTTGCACAATAGGTATCACAGATATAACTGACTGAGTTGACCACGTTAAAAGCTTCGCTGGAGCAACTCCGATGTAAACATCATTGAAGACCACTTGAAGTTAGTAGAGGAGGTGCACACCTTTTTTTTTTTTATCTAACCTTGCTCAATTTAAAGGTTTATAGCTTCACATTAATATCTTTTAATTACATCCATAATTGCCTTTAAACTTTCAATTTTGATCCTCCCCGACTAGTCTTTAACAATTTT
Source organism: Populus tomentosa (assembly GCA_018804465.1). Lineage (NCBI taxonomy): Eukaryota > Viridiplantae > Streptophyta > Magnoliopsida > Malpighiales > Salicaceae > Populus > Populus tomentosa. The sequence goes on from CM031989.1 coordinate 6,178,035, forward strand.
CTGAGCATTCTTCATGTTCTCTCCACTAATATATTTTTTTTTCAACCTTTCAACTTTTTTGTATTTTTCTTTTCCAATTTTTTTATTTTTCTCTTTTCTATTTTATTATATATTTATGTGGGCCCTAAAAATAAAAAACAACAATTAGCATATGTGTCAAACATTGAGAAGACCTTTCAACTAATTTAAAATACAAAATGAAGTTTTGGTTAGAGGCTAGAGCAACCGGTAGACTTGATAGGAATCAGGTTTATAATATTTCTATGATTACAACCTAAGATATAAAGGTGGATTGTAGTGTTTTGAACATAAACAACCATAATCCAACTTGGATTAGCCATTACCATTTATTCTGAAGTTGGTTCAAGAACAAATTATTGTTGCATTAATCAATCTAAGAGTTGAACTAGAGGTGCAATATGATGAATAAAGTAGAAAGCAATGTGAGAAGACTTGTTGACTTATTAGGCTCCCCCTCATGGATCTCCAAAAGATTCCCCCCCTTCACCTCCACCCGCAACTCCAACTTTTTTCTAATGCATAAAGATATTTTTAAATAATTTTACTATTAAATTAATAACATAAAATATGTTTTTCAATTTAAGTTATTTGTTTAAAATTTAATGTCGAATTGTTTGATCCAAATAAGCATGCATTGAAAAACTATTATTGACATATCAACAAAATCATCGATGAACATAAAATTTTTATCGGTGATTTCATAGGTAATAAATAATCATTTTCCTTGGAGAATTATAGAGAGTTATGAATTGTTTTTGTTTAAACCAATGGATTCACAGGCAATCTTTATGTCGGTGATTTTGTTAGGGAATGTTTCAGTGATACATGATCCATTACCAATAGGTATTTTGTCATTGATCCATCGATAATATTTATTGTGAATATTTTATCTGGGTTTCCATTAGTAAGTAACTATTTCGACTGAGTTATTGATGGACTTAACATCCCCGACAAGAAAGTCGTCAATGACAAGTTTCCATCAAGGAATCCATTGGTGATTTATATACCAATGGAAATACATTTTAAATGCCAATAAAATATTTTATTGGTCTTGGGTTAATCAGATTTGATCAAAATAATATGTTACATAATTTTACTATAAACTCAATCTAGATTAAATCTTGAATAATTGAGTTTTAAGAATAATCTGATAAATTACAACTATAATTAAAATATCACATAGGTGGAAAATGAAATATTTAAAAAAGCTTAAACTAGGAAATTACTATAGATTTATACTCATTAGCACTCTTCACAAAAATAGTATAATGACGTCTTTTTCCCTCACACCAAAAAAAAATATAACTAGTTATTAAGAGCTTTATGTTCTCTTAATGAGATACATTATTCATTTTCAAATTAATTAAGGGCAATTATATCTTTTTTTATTTTAAAAGGATAGTGAAAATACCGAAAAGCTTTTAAAAGCAAAATTTTCAATACTAGCATCAAAGGAAATTTTGGTACTTTCAATACTGATTTTTTTATGTTTTTTTACTCAATTTTAACATATGAATATTATTTTTTACATTAAAAATAATAATCCAACCTACCTAGTAGCAAAGCGATTCTAGTACATATACTACTTCACCATGGCCGGAGAAGAAAAGTTTAGCATGAAAACAGTTTAAACCTAGTTGAAGGCACGTGGATTGTGGAGACTGGAGACCATAGTTGGAAAAATTAAAAAATGAGTAAAACAAAAACAAACAAAAAGAAAGAAGAAGAGTAAAAGGCACACCAAGTGGCAAGAAATTTCAGTTCCCAGGAACTGATAGCGGAACCCTAACATGGGCAGAGAAAAATGCACATTGAAAACAATGCGACGTGACCTTGAATGCGAAACCATTAAACTATGAATTTACCCATTTAATTATTCTCTCCCTTTCACCAAGAAAATGGGACAGAATCAAACGTACCTTGTGTCGAGAGGGGAAGCAAGAAAATAAAATTAGAGGATTAAATTAAAAGAATTATTTTAAAATAATTAAAATTTTAGTTATTTTACAATTAAATTTATAAACATTGTTAAGAAAATGACTAGAAAAAACATTTTCTTACAGAGGTCTATGCCAGCCCTCCCCTGCCTCCGCCACCAGTATCCCTTCCCAATTTTGGCCTGCTAATTCTATTTATTTGGCATCCTATAACTCATCATGTAGAAAGACAGTGATATAATTAATTCAATCAATTATAACTTCATAAATATTTGGGATCAATCAATTCCTTGAACTTTGAAGAATTAAAATTATGGAATCTATAGTGATGTGATAGTTGGAGGAGAAGTCGAATTAATCGAGTCCAAGTCGATCGAGGAAACATTAAAACTTAAAATTAGGTATGGTATCCTTGACTGTGCATGCAATTTACTGCCCAGAAAACACTGGCCGGCGGGTTACCTCACACTCACCTAACTTAGCTCCACGCGGCATTTATACACTCACTCATTTTCGGCGATCGAATTATATAAAACACAGCACTATTTCTCACAATGCCAGATTTCATTCTCGCTTTCTCACCTAAATTCAATTTCAAACACTTTAACTTTGACTTGGCCTGCACCTAAGTTGATGCCACCGTCCCTCTCCTTGTCTCTCTAGCCGTCACGCATTAGTGCATGAACTTCTCTCTCTATAACACTTGTTATGTGTTTGCGTTTGTGTATATATTAGCCCGTGCCAACACCCTAAAACATCCTAAAACCTGTTAAACTAGAGCTGTCTCCTTAACCTTTTCTCTGGTTCAAACCAAACCCAAGAATCCATCTTCTTTCTTCGACAAAAGAACCCAGATCACGTCATCTCTCATCCTTTCTTTTATGGCTCGTTTTGGTGCTGTGGTTTTCGTTTTCTTCTTCTCATTTGCTGCATTTATGTCAAATATAGAGGGGAGAAAGTTGTTGATGAGTACTAGTGCACGGGAGAGCAACAGCAACAACTGGGACAAAAGGAGAGTCGGTTCTTTTGCGAGTTTGGTTCTTAGTGCCCTTCCTAAGGGTCAAGTGCCGTCATCTTCTTCTCCTAGCAAGAAGGGTCATGCCACTCTAGATAATGAACAGATCTTCGCAAGGCATCTTGCTAGATCTGTTCCAAGTCCAGGAGTTGGCAATTAATTATCTTCTCTTAATTTCTTACATTCCTGACTAGTCTTATAATTTGTTAATCATTACAGTTTTGATAATTTCGTTTTTTTAGTTCCTACCTTTTATTTTGAAGAGTCTTTTTTTTCTTTTTCTTTCTTTTTCTTGAAGAGTTGTTTTGAGGAGTTAGATGTACACAGAAGTGTATTTCTCCTGCTATTGTATAGACACCAAGAAAAATAAAATATATATGTGTGGGATTGATTTATTTGCATGCATCCCTATATATCATTAATAATAATGAGAATTAATTTTTTCGTGCGTCAGAGCATTAATTATATTGAAATCTTATTTCTTTCTTTATGGTAATGTTTTGGAATTTGGATTCATAGAAAATATATTGTTCCTCGCTGTCAATGGCATTGTAAAATTTGTTAGATATATGTCAATGTCTAAAAACTTAGACTTTTCATTCCTCTTCCCTTCAGGCCATAGATAGCTATTAATTTTAGCTTGAAGATTATAGCTAACTGTAGTGGGTTCAATGAACAGAGATCGATCGGAAAGTGTAAGGCTTGAAAAGATGCGAGGAAAATGATCTTTTGAGGCTGTCGAGATATGGCATCCCACTTGACTTTTCTGCCCGGAAAAGGCAAGAAAACGCGTACACAGGATCATCCACAGAACTTTCGATGAAAACGGTGATAGTACACTCGACAAGCTTAAAGTCCTACCCAGCTCAAATGAGAGAGAGAGAGAGAGGGAGAGGGGGAGGGGGGGAGAGAGAGAGAGAGAGAGAGACCTCTGCATGTCCATGGCAATACCTTCATGGTCAGGGAACATTAATTAGGAGGGTAAAATCATGTATTATATATTGATTACGAAAATATTAGTACCATAATTAATAGCTAAATGAATTTTGCTGTTTTGTTTATAAGCTGACTTAACAATAATTAATTAAGTTTATTAAAAAAAACCTCGTTATGCAAACACATACTTTTGAATAGTCAATTTCCCCTGAAATTCAGAAAAGTTGTTGGGATTTGATGATGCCGAGAATTTTTGAGTTTTTATTTTTGAAGTTATATTAAAATATTTTTTTAATATATTATTTTTATTTTTATTTTTATATTAATATATTAAAATTATTAAAAAAAACACTACAAAATATAAAATTAAATATCAATTTGATATTTCCTAAACTAATTGCACTTTTAAAATGAATCTAAACATAATTCCAAATGCAAAATAAACCATACATGAGTTTTTCTTTTTTTTCTTTCATGAACACACTATATATATGAGATTAGTAATTAAAAAATATCTCCCTTTAGGCATCAATATTGACTATATCAGTGCACGAAATTAAATATAAAGTCGGTCACTATTTTATGTTCTCCTTTTCAATTCTGTAGGGATCAGCTCGAATCCTAAAGATCAAGTTTCATCTACTCTTTCCAGGCTTCTGTGGAGTACTGAATTAGACTCTTAACTGACTGATGTAAACCCCTCTTGATTGAGTCCACTTCAGAAAATTCTACCTTCCCAAATTAATATATTATCTTCAAATGGTGAGCTCATCGGACAATTATGTCAAATTTTCTTCTTCTTCTTCTTCGTCTTCTTCTCCTTCAATGAGCATACAGGTCTAAATACGGAAAAAGACATCAGGATAAAGTATACATAGCTCCACTTTTCTTAAAAACAAAATTATCTTGAGCAAAAAGGAGAGCATTAATACTTACCCATCCTCCTCAATTGCAGGGGCGGAACCATGGGGAGGCAAACAAAGACCTGGGTTCTTACAAAACATTTTAATTTTTTTTATTTAATATTTTTAATAATATATTTTATTATATTAATTTTTTAAACTCTCCTATCAAATGCTACCGGCTACAATCTTTGCTCACAGGACTCCTAGGCACAGGGCACCCTAGAATTAAGTTGCAACAAGTGGCCCTGCAAGTATTTAATTAGCTGGAAATTGAAGGTGGCGGTACTAAAAAACAAAATTTACAGCTATGGAAGTTGAAATTAGGAATTCATTGCCCCTGTATATGCTTATATGGTCGCATACCATTCTCGACAGTGTGATTATCGCTAGATCGAACTATATATATATATGTATGGAAACCCTGCTCATGTTAGTCAATATTTGACTAAGGATATATCATCATATAAACAGATCTAGCTAGTGATTTTTCTTTTCTTCTCGTTTTCTTTTCTTCTTTTTTTCCTTTTAGGATACTTCGAAATATATATAATTGTATCCCGTAGAGTGATCAATAATTGAGTGATTACTTTTGTTTGAGGCTCAAAAGTAGCTCATATATATATATATATATATATATATATATATATATTGTTTTATATTTTAACATATAGAGGAATTTGGTTTTATTAAAGTTATAAATACTGGTTTTTTTATTAATGTGTTAGGCAACGTAGATCTCACTCCTTGTGAATTCTGTATTGTAAAGGTTTGAAAAAGACGAGTCGAGGCTCAAAACTGTCACGTGGGCAACCTACAGCATATGTATTTTGACAGCACTCCAAATAAATTTGGAGCTTGGACTCCACACATGCATGTCGTTTTCAAGCCACAACTTCCATACGTATTGGATGTTTCACATTACTCTCCCTCAATCCTCGGAGGCTTGCTTGTTTGAAAGGGTTGTTTGGAAGTATGGTAATATTTATTTTTTAATTTATATTTTTTAAATAATATTTTATTATTAACACATTAAAACGATATAAAAATATTTAAAAAAATAATTAAAAAAAAAGAGTTAAAACTCAATGATAACCACTCTAAAATCTAAACATATATATGGAATATTGAAATCTTGAATGAGTTGAATCTCGCAAATAATATGAATGCAACATATTCATAATTATTAAGGAATGAAAAATTTAATTAATGGGAAAGCAATCCTTTGAGTCGAAGACAAATTTGATAAGCATTTACTGTGTCATCTATGGTTTAGAAACCAGTAAGAAAGAATCGATTGTAACACATTTCCACACGATGTGCTGTGGTCGTTTAGCATATGCTAGTTTTGGCTAAAACAAACATGCCTCAAATTTTGATTAAACTAGAGGATTTAAATTGTTAGGAGTATATATCATTAAGCTTTCAGAATATTATGAAATATTTTAGAACTTTTGAAGGCACAGCCTCCTCGTACCCGATGCAACCCTTTGTTTTGGTGAATAATTTGATGGTGATTTGAGGGGTTTTTTTTTAAGAGTGATTTTTTTTTAAATTTTTTTATTTATTTATTTTAAATTAAATTATTTTGGTGTTTTCAAATCTTTTTGATGGGCTGATATAAAAACTAATTTAAAAAAATAAAAAAAATATTATTTTGATGTATTTATGAGCCAAAAACACTCTGAAAAACAACTACGACCATACTTCTAAACACTTTTTTATAGAAAGGAAAAAAAAAGACCCTTTATTGGTATATTTGAAAGGGATGTTGTATTGCCACTATCAACAGGTGAAGAATTGTATGACGTGATGTCATATTACAATGAAATTGTGTTTGGTTTTTCATCTGGTAAATAGAAATTTCTTGGTTTTAGTGTGACCTATAATTGGGTAAAACGAAGTATTTTTTTAGGAATCTCGTTATTAAAAGACCAATCTCGTCCACCATAACCTTAATTTCATGCACATTAAAAAGAATATGTTTGAAAATATTTTGAACATGATTATGGACGTGAAAGGAAAACATAAAAATTGGATGGATATACCTTTGTTTTTTCATCTTAAAAATATGAAATTGGTTTATAATGGGTCACGAGTTGCAAAACTCAAAGCTAATTTCACCTTAAACAATAATGCATAATTACTTGTATACCAATGGCTTAAGAGTTTTTATTTTTCTAATGGACCTGCTTTGAACATATCTAGACTGGTGAATTTAGAAAATTACAGATTGTATGAAATTAAGAGTTATGACTGCCATGTGTTTATGCAAATACTCATTCCTCTAACTTACTGAGATTTATTGTAAAAAATGATATGAGATGCATTCACGAAGATTAATTACTTCTTTAGATATATATACTCCAACAAGTTGCAAACACATCACATGAAGAGGCTTGAAACGAATATCATCCAGATAATCTGCAAACTTTAGATGATATTCTCTTTAACATTCTTCAACTCAATAAAACATCTACCAATATATTTACTATTTGAGAAAAACATTAGAGGCTCAATCCAGTTTAGATTGATATATTTATTTGATAGGTTAAGGATAACACATGCATCATAATTAAATTTTTATAGTTTTTTTTAATTCAAAACATTCTTTTAATTCCATGCAAGTACTTGTTCAGCCTTAAAAGAAAAGTTAAAAATAAAACGTATTTGAGGCTTTGATATATAAGGCTTATATTATTGAAACATTTATCTCATATTATTTCGAGCCTCACTTGAGAATAAGAATCAATCGTATTTTAAGGCATGACGACGATGAAAAAGTGTCTTTAAATGAAAACTTGTCAATATTCTCCCATCCTAGACAACTAGTACAAAACAATGTTGTAAAGAAAAGATACTTGACATAAATTGAATTCAGAGTTTTACATAATTATGTGTTATTTAACTACAATGAGTTGAGACTTTTTATTCGGTAAGTATAATAATTAACATGATGTTACATTCAAAACATTTATCTCTTATACTATTATAAACTAATATATAATTTTTCATAGGTGACAAAGGATTAGGATTTAATTCTATGAATAATATAAATAAGGATTTCTAGATTATCTTTTAGAATAAGAAAGATAGATACTTAGATTTTATTGAATTATAATTCTCTCTATAATGTAGCTATAATTTCAGTGTTAGTGAAATCCTGATTTCTTCATTTGCACCACACCTACATCAAGTGATATGAAAGCATGTTACCTTGTTTGATAGACACAAACATTGACAACATAACCCTATAATATAGATCAAGAACTAAAGGTCATTTGTGATGCTACAATAACTCAAGAGGAAACATAGAAAATTATATCTTAGAAATTTGATTGGTTGGAGCATTCAGTAGCTGACATAAGTGAATCACAAGATCAATTACTAGATGGAGTTATCAATAGAAATTATTATTAGTAGAAGGACTTACCTAGAGACTTGAATTAGGGTAAACCAAACCTTACCATATTATGTCTTCTTCTTAGATATGTTAAGGGATATTATGAGAAATTGATTAAAGATTTAATTGTAAAATAATTTGAGATTTTATTGTTGTACGATGAGATTGTTGAGTTTATTGAGTATTTGGTTTGATTGAATAAGGTATTGTGTTGAAATAGTGAAAATTATTTGGTGATTTTTTTTATTTGATCATGTATCTTTTTTTTCAAAAACTATGAACATGTGAATTTATTTTGTAACTTGAAATTAGTGATTGAGTTTTTTTATTTGATCATGTATTTTTTTTCAAAAACTATGAACATGTGAATTTATTTGGTAACTTGAAATTAACGATTGAGTTTTTTTCTTTTGAAAAATGATATAAATAATGTATGAGATTGAAAATTGTTGATGTTGTTTAAGTTTTGTTGTGTGAATATGTTTTACAAGTGAATAATGAGAATTGATTTGAATTTGAGTTAGTTAAGAAAATAATTTGAATATGAGATTAATAATTGAATATAGATCATGTGAAGTATTGTTGATGAAATTAAAAAAAAATTGTAAATATTAATTAAATTTTGTTATGTGCTTAAGTTTCAAGATAATAAAAAATATTAGTGAAGGGTTGATATTGCTAATGATACTTAGATGATGTTGAGCTGATGAAAGATGAATAAGAGATCGTTTGTTTACAAGGTGGAGGTTACACTTAAAGCAAAATGCGGGAGCTAAACGTTTGGTAAAAAAAACACATCAATTACTGTTCATTGGTCCCATTATTTATTGCGTTGCAAACATAGGATTAGAAGAAGCAGTCAAAAGCTGCTTTCACATGCTTCCTGCTTGTTTCACTAAGGCCTTGTTTGTTTCCCGGAAACTACTTTCCGGGAAACCATTTTCCAAACTTTCCCGTGTTTGTTTGTCATTAGGAAAGTTGGTCAACGGAAAACAATTTCCGGTCAGCGGAAAACACTTTCTAGTCAACGGAAAACACTTTCCGGTCAACGAAAAACACTTTCCAGTCAATTTTAGTCAAAAAGAAAATTGACTTGGTTTTCAGGAAAGTGTTTTCCTTTTAGCTGTGTTTGTTTTCCGGAAAGTGGTTTCCGGGAAAGCACTTTCCAAACTTTCTTGTGTTTGTTTGCCAGTAGGAAAGTTGGTCAATGGAAAACACTTTCCAGTAAAAGGAAAATTTGGCTTGGTTTTCAGGAAAGTGTTTTCCTGAAAAATTTGAGGGGAAAACACTTTCCGGAAAGTTGTGAAAAATTTAGAAATGTTATTATTTGCTGATTATATCAAATTTGATCCTCAAACTTTTGATTGCTATATATATATTTTGTTTTGAATATTTATTTTTCAATTTCATCTCTTAAAATTTTATTTTTATATTAACTTTGGTCCTTATTTTTATAATTGCTATTTGCTTTTTTCTTATCATTTTTTTATTGAAGTTTTTTATTTATCAAATTTGATCCTCATTCTTTTAATTGTTACTTATTTTATTTGAAATAATTTATGAAATGTTGATTATTATTATTTTAATTTCTTCATTTTTCATTTTTTTAATTTTTTAGATTTGATCCTTATTATTTTGATTATTATTTGTTTTATTTGAGATAATTTATGAATTATATATTTTTTTTCAATTTCATTCTCATTCAACTTTTTAATTTGTAAGATTTGTTCCTCATTATTTTAATAAACTTGAGAAAAATAAAATATTAATAAGTTATTTTTCAGCTCATTTTCCATGACATAACCAAACACTGGAAAGTATTTTCCAGTTCATTTTCCATAACACTACCAAACATCGGAAAATACTTTCCCGGAATTCACTTTCCAGGAATTGACTTTCCCCGGAATTCACTTTCCTGCAAACAAACGGAGCCTAAATAATTGAGCTCTCATTCTCTACAAACTCTACCCATCATAATAAATTAACCCTTAGGGTGCCAATTATTTATTCCCAGATAAAGTAATTTATTATACATAGAGATTCTTTTCTCTATATGCCAATGCCAAGCCATCACTGGCTTTCTTCTTATAAATGATGATTATGGCCATGTTTGGATTATGGTTAAATTATTGTTATTTTGTTATTTTTTAAAACAAAAATTAAATTAATTTTTTATATATTAATATCAAAAATAAATTTTATAAAATAAAAAAAAATATTATTTTAAAACATAACTACCAACCTATCCACCTAGTAAAATAAAATAAAAAATTTAATTTTTTATTTTTAATTGTGTTTTATTTAAAAAAGTGGTGTTTAATATTATTCAAAGACACTAATAATAAATTAAACGGAGATCACAATTCCAATTTTATTTTTGATGATATTTTACCTAATGTTGTTGCGTGCATAAGAAATCAAGGAAACTGTAGTTCTTGTCGGATGTATTTCATACGTGATGGAATTATAAATAGTTTAATAGAACAATGAAAAATATTTTATATAAAATATTATTTATTTCATGATGTAATAGCAGTTGTTAAATCTATAATATTTAAATTAAAAACCATCAATATTAATATATATTTTTTGAAATTATTTTACAACCTCGATTTGAAAAGCATTTTTTAACCAAAAACATTAAACTATTTTTTATTCAACCTCAATTTCAACTACAGTTTTAATCAAACATATATTTTTTTGAACTAACCTCAACTAAAAGTACTTTTTATAAAACAACTTTTTTTCAAACCACAACAGCAACTATAATACAAAATACATTCTAAGTAATTTGATTTTGATATCTTTATTAAGTACATTGAATATGGTTTTGTTATATACATGTGTAAAAGCATTGGAAAAAAATATAAGGACACAATTATTTTTATTTTTTATTAACTCAACAAGAGTTCACCTAAAAAACTTGAATTAGATTTTTTTTGTATTAAATGATTCTAGAAATCCTCTTAATATGTAAGAACAATCAAACATTTAAATTGAAAATGTAAAATAGACTATATGTATCGATATTGTTAGGTTTTTTTTGCTGTTTTTTTTTTTAATCTTAATTAGTATGATTTAATATATATATATATATATATATATATATAATATCAACATTAAGAATATTTAATTGTTAGGTTTTTTTGCCGGTAACAGAAAATTTTAGTGGGGTAAAAGAACGCATGATTTTGTATTTTGTAGGTTTTGTTTGCTTTATTGACAATGATATTAATGTCATTTTAAAATTGTTTAATAGCGTTTAAAAATATATATTTAAAAACTGACAAAAATTTTGTCGATAAATTATCAACCTTTAATCCGAGAATTACATAGAATTATTAATTATTTTAATACACCCTAATAAGATGTCGATGAAGTTCTGTAAGCAAAATTATCGGTAGGACAGCCCTGATATAAGAAGTAAGAACCAGTTGGAATCCTTCCGGTAATAAATCAAACAAATACATCATCATCTCCCTGCACTGATTTCTAAAACTAGGACAAGAATTGCAACTTGTAATATATTTCATCTTAGTTTTGCGTAACTAAATTGTTATAGTAATATAATTCTTTTTCTAGTATTTGTTTTTAATGAATAAATGTTACCTGAAAAAGCTGATAACTTAAGGATTATATTATTTTTTAAAAAATAATAATTTAAATAAATTATTTTTCAACTTATTTTTTTATAAAAAAATATTGAGAGATAAGTATCCAGTAAAAATCCTTATAACTTTCTACCTCCTTATATTCTATCACGCCTCACCTTTTACCACTGAAACTTTAACTTTGTGGGTTAAAGATAAGAGACTTTTATATAATCCACTCCTTTTATGAATATAAAAAATTAATATGACTTCATGTATTTTGACATTAACTTTTCGTTGGGTACATTAAGAATATTCAAATCCATCTCTGCAATTGAAATGAGAACATGGTTTCAATATAATTAAAGTCACCACTTCTTTCAGTAGTGGCCTATTAGCTCAGTTGGTTAGAGCGTCGTGCTAATAACGCGAAGGTCGCAGGTTCGAAACCTGCATGGGCCAGTAATTTATACTTCCTCTATAGCTTCTTTTTTTTTCCTATGTCACTACTGATTTATACAGAAGCAATATAGCCTCTGAAAGCTCATATTTATAAGGTGCGGGAAGCTGAAGAATTCATCATATTTTTCTGCTAAAGAATGTCGAACAAGAGCTCATCTGTCATGCTATATAACCTTCTCTATTTAAAAACAAAAAAAAAACAAAAAAAAGTGTCCCACCAGAATATTAAAGTATGCTATCGTTCCGAAGAATGATAGAGAACTATGCTGGCCAGGAAATATAGGGAAGACTTAATTGATTTTACAGATTCTTTTATATATCTGCAGGCAACGTACATGACTGATCTTTTCTCAATCCTCTGAAAGCTCCTAATTTAGAGTTGATTGTAGTGCTTTTCTGAGAAAGTATTGAGTCATCTGAAAATCTTGGTGATTCCCAACTCCTTTCCTCCTCCTCTTCATATATAGACAGCCTCCAGAACTCTCCTCTGCAAGAAATCCCTCAACATTTCTTCAATGCCATCGTGTTTCTTGTCCACTTCCTTTGTTGAACTTGTTTTATCCGGAATTTCTATGTATTGATGATCCATCGATCTACTTCGCTTATCAGACTTGCAATTTGGAGTAGCATTGCACAATTCCTTATGGCAAAGGAAACTATCACCGACTGTTACAGAACTAAATTCATTCCTGGACATGCAACAATAAAAACAAAGAAAGATGGAAAGAATGATTGCCGCACCATTAAATGGATAATCGAAAATTCTCGGCTACTAGATCGATAAATATGAAATAAGAAAATGTACAAAAATAATTTTTAAATTGATTGCCATTGAGTACCTGCAGTGATTAGAGCAACTACCAGGCTCCACATGAAAAATCCTGCATCTGGTTGATTTTCTTTAAGAAACTGAAATGATGCAGCCATGTAAGTTCTTCAAAGAAGGAGCATTTTATAGTGCTTAATTGATTATGTTTATGGGAAAATATTGATTTACATGCGTCAGAAAATAAAGAATCAACAGTGCTCTTGCTTGTCAAAGCAGCACCTGGAACATCGATTAGGCAAGCGTTATTGAGGCCTTCTGGTTTTGAAAACTGCGATGAATTTCAGAATTTATATAAAGCACAGAGGTAAATAAACCTAAGCTCGTGCAATTTGTATCCTGAACCTGAAATTAATTGTACATATGCTTGCTAGAATATTTTCCATGTGAAGAAAATACCTGTTTGCCGCCCTGTATGGATGACTGGAAAAAGAAACAAAGAACAGAGATATTTATATAATCTAACCGGATCTGTGAGATTGGTTGCACCAGTAGAAAATGCCATTGCAATGGCACCAAAAGTCTTTATTTGATGGAATTCGGATTCTTTTCTTTCCAAGAAGATCAATTAGGCAACCTTCTTGCTTTACAATGGTTTTTTAAGCAACAATAATCTTTATTATTCAATGATAATTAAGTTCTATTGGGCTTCTTCAAGTTCTTCATTGAAAGATTATAAAGGATTTATTTTCTATAGATTTAAAATTAATTTTAATCAGATATTGGAAAGCTGTGTAATAAAGTCTAAAAATTACCATTAGTTTCCTAGTTGGTTTAAGTTTTTTTTTTTTAGTTTATTTAGATTTCTTTTGTTATTATTTTAGAATTTCTTAGGAAGTTTTACCTAAATATATATAAATAGAGTTATTTAGTTTGTATTTAGATTTTTTTAGAGACTTTGATTTTAATCATTATTATTATGTGAGGTTTTGCTTATACTTTTAGTTTTTTATTTAATTATTTTGAAACATATCAAAAATTAATTGTTTTTATAGTATTTTTTTTCATATTCTAATTTATAATTCATTATAATTATTTTAATCCAATAACTTTGATTTCTTGGTTAAAGTAATAATTATGATGATTTCTTTATCATAATTAAATGAAAAAGATGAATTAAGAAAATAAATTGTAATTTACTTTATACATTGTCTTGTAATCTACATAAAAATGGAAAAGACAAGTTTTTAAACTGAATTAGTAATTTATTTTTACATGGTATTAAAGGAAGGGAAAAAATTATTATATCCAATATCTCACAAAAAAATAATACAATAGAATATGAAAAGGATTTTCATCCATTATGTAATCCATCATAAATAAAATACGATACAAAAACCCTTATTTTACATCCAATGCCTTTATCAAGAACAATTTTGGTTCATTCTCGTGATTATAGTTTTAAAATCCAGTTTGACCCGGAAAATTAATTAAGAATCCAGTTAACCCAAGGCTAAAATCGGGTCATATTGAGAAGAAAAAAAAAACTTGATGTGGCCCGGTTGACTCAGTAAATTGATCCAACAAGACTCGATCAAAAAATCAGTTATAATTTGTTGGTTTTTTTTACTAAAACGATATCATTTTAATATTTTTTTTAAAAAAAATTATCCAAATAATCTCTTGTTAAAATTTAAAATCCTGATTTTAAATTGAGTGTGGTCTATTAAGCTGATGTAAGCTCATGTCTGTCTCATTATTTTTGTATTATTTTGTTTGGTCTCTTGTATACTAGTTGCCTACGAATGCCAATCTAGCGGCATCATTGGTCTCTTGTCATTTATATTATTTGTCTTGAGGCACGTGTAAGGTGCATGCATGTCCCGAGCCCGCTTGACAAAAAAAAAAATGTGTTGATCTGTCACTGAATCCCAAACATGTGCGAGCCATGACCACTCTTTTGGAGGTTGCTTAATATGACAGGTTTTCAAGCACACAAAAAAATAAAAAATAAAACATTATCTAGTAATTTTGGATAAGAATTTGAAGGGGTTTTTTTTATTTAGTTGTGTGCTTGAAAAAGATATTAGAGTCTTTGGGATATAATTTAAATTTTATTTAGTTGTTTATTATTTTATGCTTCTAGATTGATGCATGTAACATCTACTTGTAAACTATACAAGTCAATTTGCAATCAAAAATAGCATCCTAATTGTTTAATTTATTTACACAAAGCTATGGTATGATGTATATATGTCAATAGGATAATATTTTAATATAATCTTTCTTACTTAAAAAAAAATATTTGCTTACCTTTTTATAATTGTTATAATTTTTTTATAAACTTTGGTTTTGTTTATACTTTTTTATACTTGTTGGAGAAGCCAATTTTACTAATATAATTTTAACTATTGATTTATATTTGTATTTTTTTTACTTGTTGTGAAACCAAATTTATTATATAAGTTTTGATTGTATATATTATCATGATTTTAACTCAAGAATTGATTGTTCTATTGTTATAATTTTAACTATTGTTCTAATTAATATTGCTTCAGTAAATACTATTTTAATAATGAGAATTCTATCATCATTATTTATGATGCATGGTAAGAAACTTAAAAATTTTAAAAAATTAAACTTTAAAAAATAACAATAAAAAATATTGTTCAATTTGACCACATTAGACTTATTAATTATTGTTTTGAATATTATCTAGATAATTGTACGAGATATTATTGGGTACAATTTCCTTGATTTGTTGGACTTTAAAAATGTTTTCAAATAAGATGGTGTTGTAAGAAATTCTAAGAGTCTTATTAAAGAAATTCATTTTACAACAAATAAAAAATAATAAAACTTTAAGAATAAATCAGATTATATATATTATAACAACTTCAATAAATAAGTACTCAAGGTAGTTTTATTTAAATATAATTTATATATGTGTGTAGTATGCATGATGCGATTATTTTTCTAAAACTTATACAAGTTTTTATATGTACACACATTGTCATTATGGGAAAAAATATCACTATATTAGTCATTCATATATATTCTTCTATACGTAATTAAAAGAACTTTTAATCATATAACATTCAAAATTTAAAAAGCATCATATTTATAATATAATATAATATAATACATATAATTAAGAAATTATGTTCAAAATAATTGGCATGGTTATAACGTCCTTTTTTATCGAAAAATTTGCAATACCTATTTTTACTTATTAGAATATGTTTGGTAGGAGGTTAATATGATGTAAAATTTAAGTTAGTTTAGTGTTATTTTCAAGTAAGGTGAATTTTGAATGATTTCCCCCATTCCCTATTTTTGATAAAATTTAACCTCTGTTATTTCTTTTAAATTTCGCTCTTCTTTTAATAAATATAAAAAGAGAAAAGAAACATATAATATGAAAAAAAAAATATTTTTAAAATAAAGAGATATTAAAATGAATATGTTCAAGCACTAATAAATAAATAAATAAATAAATAATTTTTAAAATTAGAAGGATTATATAATTCATAAAGGATTAATTTATGATTTAATTCAACTTTGAATAAAAAGTATCCCTACTAGAAAAAATAAATAAATAAATAAAATCCCACCCTATCTGCCACCAAAGCCACCCAGACACCACCCTCCTTCAGTGTGAAGAAAAATTAGGTAATGACAGCATACAAGTCAAACAATGCCCACCATTTGGTCCTGAGCTGTTCTGTTCTGGTCACATATTTATCTCATTTCTTACCCTCAAATGCCCCCATTTATTCCAATGCAGCCATCCATAATTTAGGAGGTATCAAGACTTTTTCAGGGATGAAAATGACATTTCACGCCCTGGAAGAAACTAGTTGCCCCAACCAGGAGTATTCTTTTGCTTTTCAATTTATACACGTGCACGCACACCAACTAGGAAAAACCAAACCCCAATACCCCCACTTTTCCTCTTTCATTTAGCCCTATCCAACCAGGTTCCGACGCGTCACAAAAATTATGCAGGAGGTGACGTCATCGATCCCAGTTCATCCCTTGTTCCACCTTATCCACAAACACTCACATCCACGTGGCATCATCATAAAAGATGTTCTAGTCTCACGTGGGTATATTTAGCGACTCCATGGACCACACTATACACACACACACACACACACATAAAGGCCACATCATGTTTCTTACTTCTTTTTTTACCCATTTCTCTTTTTTCGGAAGAAATTTAGGATCGAAGCCTATTCCTATCTTATCCACTGCCTTTTTTTTCTACTTTATATATCCTTCACTAATTATTATTATTATTATTATTATTATTATTATTATTATTATATTCCATTCGTTACTAGGTTTTGACATTTTTAAACTACTATTCAAATGCAATTTTTACTATGTTAATTAATTTTTAAATTACCAAGCTCTAGATAACAGAAATTTTTTTAAATTAAATATATATACTTATTTATGAATCTGCTTGTGAAGAGATAAAATTCCATATATTTATTTCTATAATAAATATTATCATGCCTTAAAATGATGACTTTGGAAGGTTAATAAGCATGAATCCACAATCTTTGAGGAATTTTTTTTAAAAAAACTAATCAAAAAATAAATTTTATTACATATCAAATGCTAAAACATCATTTTTCATTTAATGTGTAATTCATCATGTCACATCAAAAGAGAAATTCACTTTGCCTTAATTTAAAAATATGTATAAATATAGATAGATATAAATATGATAAATAGACAATGTTGTTAACTGCCTAAGTGTGAATACATTTTGCCTAGAATTCAACAGTGATAAAATGGTAGCCTTGCATAGGGAGTAATGAATTCGGTAAGCAGCGTGCAATGATTCATACGAGTTATTGAGTTCTTAACTTAACATAGATGTGGGGCTTGGATTATGGACCTTCTAAGTTGGCAATACACGCATCAGAAACGGGTAATAAGGCTGGCAGTTAGACATACAAGTTATGTGTTATAGTTATAACAGGATTGTGAGTTAGTTGTAGCAGTTATAAGCATCCAAATTATGAGTGATAAGTGGTTGAACATGGGACATAATTGATATTGCTCTATAAACCACTAAGATCATGGGAACATCGGGGAGAAGTCGTCCAACATTTGCTGGAAAATAGATCATTAAGTTCATGGAGAACATATGGGAGAAAGTGCCCCACTATGTCCTAAAAAATAGGGATAATAGTTGTGCATTGTAATTTACATATTTTTGTCTATAAATAGGTTGGGAAGCCTTGGTTTTGTAGCATACAATCTTTGTGCATAATGCACACACTTACATTGTGTAAATCCTTTGTTTACAAGATTAATAAAGGTTGAGAGATTTTTATATATATGTTGTGTGCCTTTTAGTTTATTTACTTGTGTTGGTTCTTTGCTTATGACAACCTAATTATGGAAACTTTCTTATATGAGCGAAATACATTGTTGTAGGCAAACATAAGTGAAAGGGTGAGGCAAGACTTAGTCTAATAAGGAATAGGCTATCGCATATGGCTGAATTTTGAGGTGAAAAATTTAACCTTATGACAAGTAGTACCAAAGCGTAATTAATTCTAAGATCGTATAACCCAAAGTCATGAAAGCTATTTAGGAATGGTTGGTGTGTCTTGAGACTTTGATATGGCAAGTGGAAAAGGGTGAATAACACTCTATCATTGATTGATTGAGGGAACAAAAGGCATTGAAATGGCTTAAAGTTTATACATATCTCTTACAGTAAAATCAAGTGAACGGTTGGAAGCTACTGAATAAACTATTATCATTTTGAAATGGGTAATAAAAACGCTTCTAGTAGGGTAAATACATTTAAACCTAAAGCACCTGAACCAAAATCTTTCAGTGGGTAAAGAAATTCCAAGGAACTTGAAAATTTCTTGTGGGATATAAAGCAATACTTTAGTGTTGAACAAGTGAATCTCATCGTGATATATCTTATGAGTGATTCTAAACTTTGGTGAAGGACAAGGATCAAAGAGGATTTAAGTGCTAGACATCCCAAGATTAAGACGAGGGATCATCTAAAATAAGAACTGAAAGAGCAATTTTTTTTTTAACAACACGTCTTGGATTGCACAGAAGGAATTAAAAAAGCTAAAACATGATAGGTTAATTCGTGAGTGTGTCAAATCTTTTAGTTCTTTGATTCTTGGCATCGAGGATATGTTCGAGGAGGACAAGTTATCGACTTCATATCTGGACTTCAACTTTAGGGCACAAGAAGAACTGAGATGATAGAAAATAAAAAAGTTATCCCTTGCTATCGTTGTTGCAAACAACTTGGTTAATTTTAAATCGACTACTAGATAAGGCTATGTGTCAGCCTCCTTCAATTCTAAGGTAAAAAATAAGGAAGAGAAGAAGAAGAAGAAGAAGTTCAATGGATAAAGGCAAGGCTAACTTAATAGATGCACATGCTTACTTAATTTGTGATGGTCCTCACTTTGCTAAGGAATGTCCAAAGAGGGAGAAGCTAAATGATATTCTGGTTAGAGATAGCAATGAATATGATGGGGTAGTTATGCATGTCAATCTTATATGTGTTAAAATAAATTAGTGGATATAGGTGATGAAACCAATCTTTTTTATCAAGACTTGACGAGGATTGATGTGTTGTGAAAAGGAAAGTCGGTGGCAGAAGATTTTATATATGTACAAATTAGTGTAAATGAGTAGCTAATTAAGACCATGCTAGATTTAGGTGCGACCTTCATATTCTTAGCTGATTAATTGGTGAATGATCTTGGTTTGATATGGAGCAGTGGTCATATCTCCATGAAGTAGTGGATTCTAAGGCACAGAAGATTACAGATATGTCCTATGATGTGCCTATTATGTTAGATTGATTGAAAGGTAACCAAGATGTGTTGGTTGTGAATTTAAATGATTAAAATATCATTCTTAGTCTTGATTTATTGAGAAAAGTTGAGATTGCTTTGATGCCATATCTGAATGGAGTTATGATTACAAGTGAGGGTTGCCTATGTTTTATTCCTTATTGTAATGTCACATCGATGAATTCAACTAAGGGTGCTTAATCATGACTATTACTATTGAGAAGGCATAATAAGAAGGTGGGGAAATGTTTCTTGTAATAGTAGTAGATGAGAAAACAAACTGTTGTGATGAGATACCGAAAGAAATTGTTAATGTGCTACAACAATTTGAGGATGTGATACCACCTAAACTATCAAAGAAACTCCCACTAAGAAGGGTTATATATCATCATATTGAGTTGGCTCCAGCAATAAAGCCACCATCTCAACCCCTCTACCAAATGTCACTTATGAAGTTGGTGGAATTGAGCAGTTGGGAGAGTTGATTGACACTAGATATATCTATCATTTCGAGGTTCTCTATGTGATCTGATTTTGTTAAGAAAAAATAAATAAGAGTTTTCACATGTGTGTTGAATATAGAGCACTAAAAAAGATGATAATTGAAAATAAATATCACATTCATTTTATTCAAGACTTGATGGATAAATTTTGTGGGGCTTATATCCTTATGAAGCTAGACTTATGATCCGAGTATTGGAAAGTCATAATTGCTGAAGGGGATGAACACAAAATGACGTGTGTAACAAGGTTTGGTGCATACAAATTCTTGGTGATGCCATTTGGCTTAGCAAATGATCCAATAATATTTTGTAATCTTATGAATGATGTCTTGTATGATTTCTTAGGTAGTTTTGTTATTGTCTATTTAGATGATATTATAATCTATAGTAAGGGGAATAGAGATCATGTAATTCATCTTTTAAAAGTTTTGAATAGATTGAGGGAACATAAATTGTTTGTAAAGAGGGAAAAATATGAGTTTGTAAAGTTTGAGATTATGTTTTTAGACCATTTAATTAGGGAGGGACATGTAAAGATAGATCCACGAAAGAATTAAGCCATCATTGAATGATTAACGTCGAAGACAATCCTAGAGTCAACCTTTTTAGGGTTTATAAACCATTATAGATGACTCATTAAGGGCTACAACAAGAAAACAACTTATTTTTTTAGATCTTCTAAAAAAGAATCAAAGACATGAATAATCAGTTGATTTCTAACGGACCTTTGATAAGCTAAAGACAATAGTAGCAGTGGTTTTAGGGGTTGTCTGATTTTGAAAAGCCATCAAAGTGTATATCGATGCTTTGGATAGAGCCATTAAAAGAGTAATGGTACAAAAAGAACATCTGATTGCTTTTGAGAGTTAGAAGTTGAATGTTGCTGAATATAAATACTTGAATCATGAGAAGGGAATGATGACAGTAGTGCATTGCCTTGGCATATGAAAAGTATATCTATTGGGACTAAGGTTTGTTATCAAGACCGAAAACATTGTTAACATCTTCTTTAAGATATAAAAGAAGTTGTCGCAATGACAAGCTCGGTGGTAAAAATTCTTGGTCGAGTATAACTTTGTATAAGAGCACAACTAAGGAGGGATAATCAGATTACGGATGCACTTAGCAGATGCGAGGTAATTGTTACTATTTTTGCTATTGTTTAAGTGGAGTCAAACATTCTAGATCGACTTCGCTAAGCTATTGAGAAAGATGCAATATATAAAATGTTAGTTGATCTTATATAAGAGGGGAAAATTTCAGAAATATTGGTTGGAACATAACCTACACTATACAAAACGGGGTTGAATCTTTATCCCAAAAGGAAAGCTACAAAAGTATTTGATGATAAAGACTCAGACTCGTAATGGGCTGGACATTTAGTAAAGAGATGATACTAGCTTTTTTTTTTAATCCTAGACTTATTACTAGTAGAAGATGGATGATGACATAGAACGTTACGTCAAGACTTATCTAGTGTGCTGGAAAAACAAGACCTTATGACAGCGAGAGATAGGCTTGTTACAGTTGTTGCTGATTCCAAACAAACATTGGGTGTCAGTTTCAATGAACTTCATTGTTCGGTTTCTAAAGGTTAATAGCATGGACACCGTGATGGTTATTGTCAACATATTCATAAAGTATGCAGTGTTGTTGTTACCCTAATGATATGTACAACTAAAGTTACCATTGGGTTGTTCTATCGTAGTGTGGTGAAGTATTTTGGGCTGCTTTCAGACATTATAAGTGATCACGATATGTGATTTACGGGCAGGTTTTGGACAACATTGTTAAACATGATGAGGATGAGTTTGAAGTTCTCTACTACCAATCATCCTTAAATTGATGAGCAAACAAAGTGAATCAATGCATTACTTAAGAGTACTCAAGGCATTACGTGACAGACATACAATGAAATTGGTTGGAGTTTATGGATAGTGCATAAATTTATGGCAATTCAAAGACAAAATGCATGAATACTTCACCTCTATTCCGAAAAAAGACATTAGACACTTCTAGTAAGGGTGATTTATTAGAGGCCTAGGCATTATGATGCGCCAATGAATGCACTCTACCTAGAATTCAACAGCGATGGACAATGACAATCTTGCATAAATAGTAATGAATTCAACAAGTAGTGTGTAACGGTTCATACAGGTCATTGGGTTATTGATGATGTGGGGCTTAAATCATGGACCTTTCAAGCTAGTAGTAAACACAAAACAAAACTACCAGTAGGGGTTGACAATTAGACATATAGGTTGTGAGTTGTAATTATAACAAGATTGTGGGTTAGTTGTGATAGTTATGAATATCCAAATCATGAGGGATATATTGGTAAATGTA
This sequence comes from Populus tomentosa, assembly GCA_018804465.1. Taxonomy (NCBI): domain Eukaryota; kingdom Viridiplantae; phylum Streptophyta; class Magnoliopsida; order Malpighiales; family Salicaceae; genus Populus; species Populus tomentosa. Next base: position 6,200,776 of record CM031989.1, read on the forward strand.
GGGCATGAATAGGATTGCTATACAAGCCATTAGGGTTATAGGACACATAGAAAAGAAACTGCTCAACACTTGCTAAAAAATAGGTCACTAAGTTAACGAGAACATAGAGGAGAAAATGTCTCACTATGTCCTGAAAAATAAGGATGATAGTTATGCCTTGTAATTCATATATCTTTGTTTATAAACAGGTTGGGAAGCTTGGGCTATATAGTATGCAATCTTTTTATATATCACACAAACTTATATCCGTGCAAATCCTTTGTTTAAGAGATAAATAAAGGTTGAAAGATTTTCCTGTTTATGCTATTTGTTTTTTAGTTTATTTACTTGTGTTGGTTCTTTACTTGTGACAAGCCAATTATCGAAACCTTTTTTGGTGAGCGAAACATATAGTTGTAGGTAAACACGAGTGAAGGAAAAAAACAATGTTTAGTCTAGTGGGGACTAGATTGCCACATGTGACTGAATTTTATGGTGAAAATTCTAACCCTGTAGTAAATATATACTATAAGCATAAATTAGCTTGATGGATAGTTGTCTTCCTTAAATTTGTTTTTATTTAGTAATACAATGGAATGTATTTGTAAAAATATTTTTTTATTTAAAAATATACTAAAATAACATATTTTTAGATTGTTTTTTTTTTGAATTTTTAACATTAGTACATCGAAACTATAAAAAACACCAAAAAATATTAATTTAATATATTTTTAGATAAAAAACTTAAAAAAAAATTACCACAATACTATATGGTCACTTAGTGTATGTTTAGCAATGCTGCACATTGTATTTTTTAATTGAACATGTATTAAAATAATATTTGTTTTAATTTTTAACATCAACATCCAAAACAATAAAAAATACTTAAAACTATCGATTTAACTTTTAATTAATTTTTTTTTAAAATACAACCAATAAAACAAATACTCGAAAAATATAGATAGATGGTTTGAAATTGGGAAAAGAAATGAACATGCTTTGGTTAGCAGCAGTAAATGCAATTAGCTTATAAATGATAACGAGATACTTTCCTTTGTTTTTACAGAAACCAACGACGCGTGGTGAAAGGCTGTACCTTGTTCAAACCCACGTGGCTATGTTCATAACCTGACACGAGTACATCTGCCTTTGCAATACGGAGTGAGAGCGCGTGAGCCCAAGAACTCCACTTTGCCAGCTGGCGTTACTGGGTAGTCTACTGGCCGTTCTTATCCTCTTCTCCTTTATAATATAATTTATTTTTTCTTTTAAAAAAAAAACAATAAAACGAAAGAAAGAGACATTGGAGCATTTTGTTTACATAGAAAATAAGGAAGAGATAGAGATAGAGATAGAGATAGAGAGAGAGAGAGAGAGTGCGTGTGTTAATGTGACTTCAGATAACAGAGAGGTAACCGAAAACAAAACAAAGCCAAACCCTAGATTTCTTTCTTACTTGTGAAGGATTACAAATTTTTATTTATTTTTTAATTATAACTCATTTCAGATCCAAAGATTCTAAGGTGCGAACTTTCTTGCCTTTCAAAGGTTAGTATTTGAATTATTAGTTAGTTTTTTTTTTTTTTTTAATTTAATGTCATACAAGAAAATTTATTAATCTAGGCGTTGTTTTTCTTTGTTGAATTTGAATGTAAATTTTCAGTCTTTTTGTTTTGATTCATTTGTTTTAGATCATTTGCTATATTTGGATCTCATTTAATTGTTTTATTGGATTGTACTCATTGATTATATTTGAATTAAGATTCTTAATTACTGTAGTTTTAATAATGATGATGTTTGCTTTATACCCTTTTCAGATCCTGTCAAGTTATAGTGATTTCAAAGGGAAATCAATATTTGGGGCTTGGTTTAAAAATAAGCTTTGAGATCTTGTGGTGGATTGTTTTGAGTAGCAGTACGAGTGGTTGTAGTTCAGGTTTGTTAAAAAAAGAGGGTCAAGATGATGTCTAGATCATATACCAATCTATTAGATCTAGCTTCTGGTAATTTTCCGGCAATGGGTCAACCTCGGGAGAGAAAGCGGTTGCCTCGTGTAATGACAGTTCCGGGGGTTATTTCTGAGCTTGATGATGATGTGGCTAATAGTGTGACCTCAGATGTACCTTCATCGGTAGTTCAGGACCGGATAATCATTGTAGGGAATCAGTTGCCGGTAAAAGCAAAGCGCAGGCCGGATAATAAAGGATGGAGCTTTAGTTGGGATGAGGATTCGTTGTTATTGCAGTTAAAAGATGGCTTGCCTGAAGAAATGGAGGTTTTATATGTCGGTTCTTTGCGGGCAGATATTGATTTGAGTGAACAAGATGATGTCTCACAGGTCTTGCTGGACAGGTTCAAGTGTGTGCCAGCATTTCTACCTCCTGATATTTTGTCCAAGTTTTACCATGGGTTTTGTAAACAGTATTTGTGGCCACTTTTTCATTACATGCTTCCTATTTCGGGTAATCATGGTGGGCGATTTGATCGGTCTTTGTGGGAGGCATATGTGGCAGCAAATAAGATCTTCTCGCAAAGGGTGATTGAAGTTATAAATCCAGAGGATGACTATGTTTGGATTCATGACTATCATTTGATGGTGCTGCCTACCTTCTTGAGGAGAAGGTTCAATAGATTGAGAATGGGATTCTTTCTTCACAGTCCATTTCCTTCATCTGAGATATATAGGACTTTGCCTGTCAGGGAAGAGATCCTTAAGGCACTGTTGAATTCGGACCTCATTGGTTTTCACACTTTTGATTATGCCCGACATTTTCTATCTTGTTGCAGTCGGATGTTGGGGTTGGAGTATCAGTCCAAGAGGGGTTACATTGGGTTAGAGTATTATGGCAGGACTGTTGGAATAAAGATCATGCCAGTTGGGATACATATGGGGCAGATTCAGTCTGTCTTGAAACTTGCGGATAAGGATTGGAGGGTAGAAGAGCTCAAACAACAGTTCGAAGGAAAGACTGTTTTACTTGGGGTTGATGATATGGACATCTTTAAAGGTGTTAATTTGAAGCTTTTGGCAATGGAACAGCTGCTGAAACAGCACCCAAAGTGGCAACGAAGGGCTGTTTTGGTGCAGATAACTAATCCTGCCAGGGGACGAGGGAGAGATCTTGAGGAAGTGCAAGCTGAAATACAGGAAAGCTGCAGGAGAATTAATGAGACTTTTGGTCGACCTGGCTATGAACCAGTTGTCTTTATTGATCGACCAGTATCTCTCAGTGAAAGATCTGCATATTTCACCATTGCTGAGTGTGTTGTTGTGGCAGCTGTGAGAGATGGGATGAATCTCACTCCTTATGAGTATATTGTGTGCAGACAGGGAGTTTCTGGGTCAGAGTCTAGTTCAGGATCAAGTTGCCCCAAGAAGAGCATGCTGGTTGTATCAGAGTTCATTGGATGTTCCCCTTCACTCAGTGGTGCAATTCGAGTCAATCCATGGAACATTGAAGCAACCGCAGAAGCAATGAATGAGGCAATTTCAATGGCAGATTCCGAGAAACAATTGCGCCATGAAAAGCACTACAGGTATGTAAGCACGCATGATGTGGCATATTGGTCAAGGAGTTTCTACCAGGACATGGAGAGGACTTGCAAAGACCATTTCAGAAGGCGCTGCTGGGGAATTGGCTTGAGCTTTGGTTTCAGAGTTGTGGCGCTTGATCCTAATTTCAAAAAATTAAATATAGATCAAATTGAATCTGCATATATAAAGTCCAAAAACAGAGCTATACTCTTGGACTATGATGGAACTGTAATGCCTCAAACCACCATCAATAAGACCCCAAACCAAGAGGTCATTTCAATCATAAATACTCTTTGTAGTGATGTCAAGAACACCGTCTTTGTTGTCAGTGGAAGGGGAAGGGATAGTTTAGGGAAGTGGTTTGATCCTTGCAAGAAACTTGGAATTGCTGCTGAGCATGGGTACTTCATGAGGTATGTTGGTCTTTATTACTTTTGTTTGCCACTATTCTTACCTTTCTGCTTCTGTCTAACACTGTGTGATGTTTCAGGTGGTCTGTGGATGAGGACTGGGAGAACTGCGGGCAGAGTAGTGATTTTGGATGGACTCAAATAGCTGAACCTGTTATGAAATTGTACACAGAAGCCACTGATGGATCTTCCATTGAGAAGAAAGAGAGCGCTTTGGTTTGGCACCACAGAGATGCAGATCCAGGTTTTGGAGCTGCTCAGGCCAAGGAATTGTTGGACCATCTTGAGAGCGTGCTTGCAAATGAGCCTGTTGCTGTCAAAAGTGGTCAATGCATTGTGGAAGTTAAGCCCCAGGTAAATATTTTGCTTCAACTCTAAGTAACTGTCTTTCTACCTTAATGACTTTTCCTGTCAATTGCTGATCTGAGGATCCACTAATTCATTTTTCAATACCATAGAAGAAATAAATTTAGTGTTGGTAGAATGCATGATTTTAGCCTTATCAGTTGTCATTACTTCTCACACTGAAGCAATTATGGTGATTACGATGCCATAAAAGTTGTATGGTTTCTTCTTATTAAGGTCAATATTGTTCAATAATTGGCCACTTTGAATGTTCATTATTAATGCATCAGGAGCAGAAAACATTAAAGCTCGTTGATCATGGATGTTAGATAATCACTAATTGAATGGACCTTGATGTATTTGTTGGCAATGAACCATGCAAATGCTCAGGGTGAACTGCTGTAACTAACCTACCTTTGTTCTTAATTTTTTACTGTATGGGATAACCTGTGAGTATGCTTCCCAGTCAAGTGTTTTATTGTCTTGACTATAATTTAACCATAAAGCTTGGCACTAATATTCTTGTGGCATTCAGGGAATTAGTAAAGGTTCTGTGGCAGAAAAGATCTTTACATCAATGGCTGAAAGTGGAAGACAGGCTGATTTTGTATTGTGTATTGGGGATGACAGATCAGATGAGGATATGTTTGAAAGCATTGATAATGCAATAGCAAACGGTAACCTTACCTCAAGCAAATCTGTCTTCGCTTGCACTGTTGGTCAGAAACCAAGCAAAGCCAAGTACTATTTGGATGACACAACTGATGTCATCAACATGCTCGAAGCTCTTGCAGAAGCTTCCGACCCTTCACCCTCTGCAGGAAGCTCCCCCTGAAATTTTTAAGAGGATCAAGGAAGAATGCCATATTTGCCTGTGATAGAGAGTAGCGATCATTTTCTGCTTTTTTTGGAAGTGGCTTGTTGGAAGATACATTTACAGCCTTATGATCATTTTATGGTCTGTTGAGAAATGTCTTAGCGCTTGAATTTTGTCTTGTGACATAATCGATGAAGACAACAGTTCAGGGAGTGGGATTTTACATGGGAGAATCCAAAAAAATGGAAATTTTTTAATCAGCACATGTAGGGGTTCAGAGGACCTAATGCATTTATAGGAGGAGACTGACTTGGAATTGAAAGAAATAATACATGATGTAGGTGGTATGCATATTCAACTGCAATCTTGTCTGGGTAATTCTGATGGCGGGAAGTTGGTTTCCTGCTGTGACATAAGCTGGTATCAGATGGTTTAAGTTGCCATGTCGAGCAGAGACTATACTGGTGCCAGTTTTTTCTTTTAAATTTGTGAGTGAATTTCTTAAAACAACTTTCACTTTATTCCCATGCTCGTCAAATCTGTAAATTTTATAGTGAAAATGGGAATTTAGTTGATTTTGCATCCATTTTATTGTACAATTACGTTGGTGCACGTGTTAACAGAACTGCTGGTTGATTCTTTACTTGTCTTTAGTTTGTAGACATTTTTGCGTTCTGTACTGCATTAAAATGTGTTTTTCACCGATGGTTTTGTAAACTATCTAGGAACTGTAGAGAAACCACCTTTTCAACAGCATGTCTTGTGTTTGCTAATGTGTCTAATGTCTTATTTTACATCTGTTGACATTAGAGATGGTTTATGTGGTTGTACAGTCGTAAGTTTCTTTCATACCCCACTGAAGATGCTATTTGAAGATTTATGTAGTTAAAATATCTGTTTCATTATTGTTTCAATAGGTTAAATTAAATCACAGTGTGCTTTTGCTCAGAGTGAATGTTGTGGTCAATCCTATTGCAAACGTCGATGACGAATGTGCTTAGGCTCGTTATCTTCTCACAGTAACTTCCTTGAATTCATAAGTGATGTTGTTGAAGGAGAAGCATGCAATATGTCAAGTGTCTCGTCAATGGCGGAAGACAGAAACAGATGCATATGCTTTTCACAATGGATGGATTTGATAGTAGAAACCCTCGAGTTCAAATTAGGTGCTCTCTTTTTCCTTGTTCTGTGTAATAGAAATTGACGTTTTCATTTCCCAGAAGAAAAATATTGGAAATAGTGTATCTAGATGGGTTTTTCAAGTCCACTATTAGCTTTGATAGTTTGTGCTGGATGAGGACGTTTGGCATTGGTGCCGGTCTATGGTGGCATGATGTATGGTAGAGATCAAATAGCAGGCGTTTGAGCTTTCAGGTCTACGACATATGGCTTTAATTCTTTGTCCATCAAAGCTAGTCTATACAAACACCGTAGCTTGTATGGTGATTAGGTTAATAAGACTAGTCTCGTGTCCGCGCAGTAAAGCGCGCTTGAATTATTATTATTATTTTTTATGTAAAACAAATGTTCAGATGTTACAAATATTTTTTAAATTAAATGTTCAAACTTTAGTCCTATACTTAAATAAAAAAAAAATAGAAAATGAAATTTAAAAAGAAAAAAGATTTATCATAACTTTGGAAAAAAATATTTTTTCAAAAGATGACAAACGATCAACGAAATGGGATAAAAAACACATAAATATATATAAAAAATTAATCTTGATCAACATGAGTTAGTATGATAATTATGCTAATAAAGGATGAGCTAGCTTGGGATATTTTGTCAAACTCACGATTTATATTAAGAGATTGGAATACCTTAATAAAAAAATAAATAATATTAAAAAACTCTTAAAAAAAAACTTATGTTAACTTTTCAAACATGTTACGGAGTTATTAGACTAGAAGCACTCAATCTGAAAACATTTTAATTTTCAATCAATTAAATGTTGAAGCATGAAATTGCTCCTAATTTGACGAATTATTATTGAAAAAAACTTTTGGGAGTGCACAAAAAAGCTCCTTTAAAGCTAGTTTTTTTTTTTAAAAATATTTTGGTTGTTTCACTGTACTTTATATATATTAGTCAAATATAAAATTACCCCTTATCTTACATGATAATAATAAAAACATCATTTTAAAAGTACTAAATTGCCCTTTGATGCCATTATTCAAATTTTTATTTTTAAAAGTATTCAGATTTTTTATTATGCTTTTGAATGGAAAAGGATATAATTACACCCAATTAATCTGAAAATGATTCACCATGTGAAATGATCTTAATGTCCCTAATAGCTTATATTTTCTTCGACAGAAAGGACAAAAACATCAAGAGATAAAAATATCATTATTCTGTTCATGCAGCTACAATATTTTTCCAATCAACTTTAACTTTTGTTAATTCTCTCGTTAGGTATCTCTTCGATTGAAGATATCATACTCTCTTGGAAAAAATAAATAAATGCGAAGTTACACATATAATTAATTAAAATCATTAATGAATACATCGTTATATCTACTGCATCATATTTTATGAGTTATAAAATATAACAATAGCAAATATTGAAAAGTGTCCATCCTTAAAATATATATTATGTTCTTTTTTTTATAAAAGGAAGCATTTGTTCTCATAAACTAAGGTATAAAGGATACCTAAAACTACTATATAGATGTTTGTCATATGACATGTACACTAAACTAACCTGCATAAGAATTCTATAAGGAAAGATCACCTATGTCTATGGGAAGGCTCATATGATGATTGTATAAGTGATTCTTAGACTTGAGATCACTAGGTTATCTTATATAAAGGATGTTATGCTTTGATCTTATTACATGTTATCTTAATGGAGGTGATGAGTAGACAAATATTAGATATATCATGAATTATATGAAGCTACTTGAGTGATCAAGAGAAGATTCATCATCATAGATGAATTTGAGAAAATATTCAATCTATTCTCAAATATTATTGATTGAGAAACTCTTTACCAAGGTTGAATGAGATTAAAAATAGTTTCAAATTTTATTTGAATGATCAATGATTATTATGTAGAGAATAAACAATATTTAACATGACAAATATACTCTATACTTTAGTATTAAATCAGAATATTATGGATGAAATGATATTAATTACACTAAGAAACCGGTCACTGAAAGGTTAAGTCAAACCACTAATGACTATTCTAATATTTAGAGGATCATAATATGATGCTAAACGATACATATGATCTTCAAATATAAATTAATCAATTGTTGAATTGATAATAAATTAAATTGTTTAATTTATTTTATTATATTTAATTATAATTAGAATTTATATTTTGGACCAACATATTAGGAACCTAATGGGTTACACACATTAAGAACCATTAGTCAGAAATTAAATTGAGATAATTAATCAAGTGTGACTTGATTAAAAATAAGTTTAGAAATTAAGTACTATAATGTATTTAATTCAGGGATTATAATTCTTGTCCTATAATAATCAAGTAGGGACTTGATTGATTAAATTTCTAAAATCACCCTTGAATAATATATGGATATTATTCAAATGACAAATTGATATTTTATAAATTTATAGGGTTTTTTGGATTCTTTTATAAATAATAAACTATGCCACTTATTTTTTGGAGTTATTATCTATTAGATAGAAAAACTATGTAAGTCACAGAATAGAGAACTAGCACTTTAAGAATAACTAACCATCTCTCTTAAATAGGGATTTAAGAGTTTTTTACTAGTAGTTCGTGTGGATTATTGTTAAAGACCGAATAATTGAATAGTTTGTGGTTTGCAACAACTCAACCTTTAAAAAATTATTTAAAGTTAAAGAAGATCAGATCTTCAAGTAACAAATCCCTAAACAACACTAGATCTGTCTAACGGGGTCCTAGGGACTCCTGAATAATTTTTTTTTATTGTTTCCACCGTGTATATTATATTTGAGAACCCAACACCAATACCCTTGTAACACCTACAAATCATTTCATCAACTAACACCTAAAAAATGGTTCATAAAACTGAAATCAAACCAAGTTAGTTATAGTTTTCTCGGTTTAAATATGTTTTTTTCATGGAACATTGAAGCTCTAAACAATTATTATGAAGTCACTTTTATCTTATGAAATCTGTGGACAAAAAAAAAAAACATATTTTGGTGGGAAAAAATGGAGGGGACAATGACTTTCTCTCTTATGCTTGGAATTCAACAACCCCTATCTCTAATCAAGGATTGAAAAATAACACAAATGAATTTATGTACTGAAATTGATTTTCTTAAAATTTAAAGGGACCTAAATTAGATAAATTATGTTATTTTAAGGATAAAAAACTTAAGTGTATTTTTCATATAATTTTTGGCACACCACCTATTTTTGATGCCTTTTACATTTAAGTCCCTCTTATTTCAATTTCACCGTTGACCAATAAATTAGAAGCAATTGGTCTTCAATTAGGATTAAATTGCATAAAATAAAACTTTAAGAATCAAAATAAATTATTAAAAAATAATCAATAAGCCCGTAATGTTACGTGAGTGTTTGAATAGTGTCAAACTATAGTAAATCAACCAAACCTTTAATTGTATTCTATAAAAAGTTTTTGAATACAATTTTTTTTTACAAAAGAATTTCGGTAATTATCTATAATAATAATTAATTTTTTAAATACCACACATAACGTGGGGACAAAAAACTAACCATTTTCCAATAAATTTAAGGTATGTGATTAAAAACATTATTGTACTAAAAATTACAGATGTTAAATTAAAACAATGGTGATGTAGATTCAGTAATTTATGATTTTATAAATTTAATGTGTAACTATTTACTCTTTTTTTTTTCACATGATTAATTTTTCTCAAGTTTAATTTAACACTTTAGCTATGAATAATTTAAAGATTATAACTAAATTTTGCTAACACAGCTACAACAATGAACATATAGTGTTCCTACATGCATAGGAAGATACTAGTTTGTAGTCCCGTGCTATATTATATGCCACCAAAATCTTTTAAACCTAAAATAAAATGTTTGAGTTTCAGGAAATTCTTTGACATCATTATTAAATTTAAAAATACAGTTGTTTTAAATTTTATTTTTCATCAAGAAAAATTTTCATATTAAAATATTTTTTTTGTTTATCTTAGCTGACTTAATGTTTTTAATTAGAATCATTGATTCTCTTAAAAAAATATTTTATGATTATTAAAACAAGTTAACAAAACATATCAAAGTTGTATGTCTACATTTTATGTGTGTTGTAAAGCTAAAAAAAATATCATAAATGTGATAATATCATATTAAAAATCTATATAAAAACTTCAAGAATAAAACAATTTAATCAAATTTTCATGAACAATTTATTTTTACTATTATTATTTTTATATCTGATATATAATAATTGAAAATAAATTATTAAAATTGAAATAAAAATTATAATAGTATTTAAGAATCATATTAAAATTAAAGACCAAGTGAATCTAATAATTGTTTTTTATGAGGAAAAAAACTAATGAAAAAAGTAGAGAAAAATATAGCAAAAAGCTAGGCCCAACCTAGTAATTTTTTTTGTTAATTAAAGGAGAGGAAGACATGTCATTCGCTCTTATTATTTTGAAAAAAACAAAAAAAAAGTACAGATAATAGGTTGTATATGTTTGTTTTAAAGAACATAACATGTGCCCCTCATCATTTGAAGCCACGACCTCATATTTTTCTTGTATGCTAACCACTTGAACTATAACACGAAATTAATTGAAGATGACTAAAAAAATTATGTTAACCTGGTTTTCTGTTTAAATAAATTGTTAAATTGATCCCACGCCTTGTAATTAGTTTTAGTGACTATAGGGCCACACCACATTGTGGGTTGGATTAAAATAAAATTTTGAATGTAATAAATATCTAGATGGTAGAGAATTAGTTAGCGTTATTATTAAAATTGACTCAACAAGTCAATATTAAAATTTTTAAACTTAATTCTTTATCTAATCTGAATTTAAAATTAAATTTTATGGGAGTTGCTCAAGCATGATTTAGTCAACTTAATAGATCTGAAGATAACATAGCCAACCAGAAAAAAAATCTAAGGATTAAATTGAGAAAAAAAAATGAAATTGATAGAAAAACCTCAAGACCTAGCTCCTTGCCAAACTTAGGTTTTAAATTAAACCCTTTCATAGTCTTCTTTACGTGATACAGTTGACTTAATTAATCCAAAAGCAACTTAGCTGACCGGTAAAAAAACGTTTGAGGATGAAATTGACATAACAAAAAAAAACCTTTCAATTCAATTCATTGTCTAGCCCAAATTTAAAATTAAACTATGTAAGAGTTGATCTAATATGGTCTAATTAATTTAGCCGGTCTAAAAATAACCTAAATAATTGTTTAAAAAAATTAGAGGATAATTTTTTTTAAAAAAAGATGAAACTGAAAGAAAAAAAATGAAAAAGAAAAAGGAAAGAAATGAAAAGGAGAAAAAAAGAAAAGAAAAGAAAAGAAAAGAAAGGGGGGGCACTCGCTGCTTTTCCGTTCATGCACCCAATTGTTTTAGTACAAGGAGGAATTCCTTCAACGCAATTACTCCTTTTTTGTGAACCAAAAGTTTCTCCAAGAAATGATTGAAGAATCATGCTTGAACTTGTTAAATATCAATGAAGATTAAGTTTTCATTATAATAAATTTGTGAAGGATCCCAATTGACATTAATAATCTTTTCTTCATATTTTTTTTTTTTAAAAAAAACCGTATTGTATCCTTAAACTCATTAATAAAGGAAGCCATAACTTGAATAACACTCCCAAAATGTTTTGATTTGTTGTTCAAGACACAAAGCAGATTGCTTAACTTGACTTCGAAGTGTTTGAATCTCATCATTCTTCTGAGCTGTTCTTTTCTTTTTGCCATCAAGGGAAGGAAAGTGGGCTCATAGCATTGGACAAGCTCTAGTGACAAATGATGCAGGGAGGAAGAGAAGAAACTATAAATATTGAAATCAGAACATATGAAAGGAAACTATAAATGGATATAAATATATATAGCCTTGGATAGATTTTGGCACTCGAAGGATTTTATTTCCCGGATCTCTCGAAATCAATAATCTCATAAATATAGTTTAGCTAAGGGGTGAGTAAAAAAATCAAAAAATAAATTAAACCAAGAAAACCGGGAAAAAAAAATTTAAAAACCAAACCATGAAAAAAACTGATTAAAATTTTAAAAAAACCAACTGGTTTAGTTTTATAAACCTTAAACGAAAAAACTGGACCAAGTTGAACCCAAACCAGAAAAAACCAAGTCAAACTAAAAAAAACCAAGCCAAAACCGAGTCAAACAAAAAAAAACTGAGCTAACAAGTTTGAACTAGTTTTTATCCTAAAAATCAAACCGAACTGAAACCAATCAATTTGAACCAGTTTTAATTTAATTATTTTTTTTAATAAAAATCAAACTGAACTGAAAATAATTACCTGCTTGAATCAATTATTTCGAAACACAGAAAACTAAGCAAGACATCAATGGAAAACACCATCCTTCCTGCTAACATCACTTATTATATATGATCATGTGCTTAATGACAAATTTGTAATTATTTAAATAATATTTTTAGATAAAGATTGACGTCTATTAACATAATCAAACTATTAAATTTTATGTGATATAATATATTAAATATTAAGGTTTAAAACGTAATATTAAAAAATCAAAACGAAAGTGATTCCACACTCAAAGTAAATATAATGTAATTTAACTATTATATAGATACATATCAAATTACATAAAAACCCTATATTTTCCATCTCTTTGTTTATATATATATATATATATATATATATATATATATATATATATATATATATATAATTTGACACAAGAGAATTGGGATGACTTTTTCATATATTGGGATTTGATCCCAAGATTAAGGCATTTTCAATTATATTATATTAAATATGATATGATATCAATAAAGTTGATATATAAAAATAAATTTGATTGGTTTTGTTTAGCTTAGATTTATTGGTCGTGATGTAAGGCTTTTATTAAGTTACACTATATCGTGTTTTTTTATGCTTATTTATTTTTTATAAGATGTTCTTTTTTTTATTTGTTTCTCAAATATTTTTTGAATTCAAATAATATAAAATACTATGAAAGAAAAATAAAAAAAAATAAGAAATGTATACTACAAATTCATAATGAAAGTATTTTTTCTGCTGCATGACAATATTTTTTGCAAAACTTTTTTTTTTTTGAATAGGTTAATTTAAAATTAATAAATTAAAAACATGTACGTTTGATAATAACCCTTCAAAAAGAATAAATATTATTTGAAAGGATAGTTCTGCAGGACCTGGCCTGCAGGAAGCAGCAACACTGGCGGACATGTGTCCGAAGCGACGGGCCTAGGCTGAATTGTGTGAATTTTTTTGGGTTATAGATATGTTGCCTTGTGTGAATTTGTGACAGATCATCAGGGGTGATTCATACACTGTAGTTGGAGTCAGAAAATGGATGCTTTTATTTTTTATTTAAAAATATATTAAAATATTATTATATATATATTTTTTTAAAATTATTTTTGATAATTTAAAAACACCAAAAAATTTTAATTTAAAATGAAAAAATAAAAAAAATTTAAACCTTTTTTTTAAAAAAACTTTTAAAACATGAAAACAATCATATTCTTAAACTTTGAGTTATGCGGCTGCATATTGCACTTCTATTCAGACATTTTAAGGACCACCTTCATTATGTCCGTAAGGTGAAAGGGAGCAATCAGCCACTCTAATCAGATCTTTTTATGAAAAAACACAACAGATCTTCATAAAATCAACAGGACCACCTTGTTTTGATGCAATATGTTGATGTTAGAATGTTAGTTTTCGTGTTCTTGGTAAATGTTAGAATGTTAGGTGAACATAGCAAGTTAGCAACTAACCAGATTTGTTTCTTCCGTTCAGCTTATCCCCTCGAGTTGTGATGGAGAAAGGAGGGGTGAGATCCTTTCCCATGCAGAGGACAAGACAGGACTCCTGTCTTGCATCCATTCACCATCAGAAAAACGTGAATTAGAAACGAAAATTAGCGACACAATATGTTCTGTCGTCAATACAGACGGAATTAGCAACCATTTTTTTTTTTTTTTTGTCAATTTTGTGACGAAAACCATTCCACCGCTGATTCTTCCACTGATATTCCATCGCTAATAGTGTTTTTCACTTAATTTCCCATAAAAAATGCTAACACTTTTTTTTTTTTTTTACAGCGGTTCAAATCCAATTGAAAATGCCAAGCACTTTCACCGGATGTTCTCTTAGTTTCCGTGCGGCTGGTAGTTTTTAAAAAATATATATATTTTATTTTTAATATTAATATATTAAAATTATAAAAATACATATAAAAAAAATTATTTTGATATTTATTCAAGTAAAAAACAGTTTGAAAAATAAATTGAATTGCATTATCAAACATATTATTAGATTGGATTGGTGGCTTGTGCTATGCTGTGAGTCATGCCATATTTTCCCTGATATAAAAAAAAGGATGCTTAGACTATGCAATGCTAGCATTTTTAAAGAAGCAAGAAAAATTTGAGACATGAGACATTGATTTGTCTAAGTTAAATAAGCCTGGTTAATTTAATAATATGATTGAAAAAAACAACGATAATAAATAAATTAAACTAAACCAAGAAAATTGATAATGATCAACTCAAAAAATAAATGTTTGCCAATACCACAAATTAAATGAGAATGTGACGGCCCTATAGAAAGCAAGATGAAAAAAAAATTGAAGCTCAATTCCTAGCAAATAAAATGTTGTAGGATAAAATTGAAAATTTAATAAAAAAACAAAAAAAAATTGACTTGAGTCCGCCCTGCCAAAATTGTGACTTTGTCATGAAAAAAGGATAATCCTATAGAAATAAAATTACAAGGCTTAGTTATCAAACAACCCAACGGTGAAGGGAAAAACTTGAAAAATAACTTAATTTAAACAAAACACACACACACACACACACACACACACATATATATATATATATATAAAATAAATTCGAGTCAATTTGGATTAACATAAGCCCACAATCTAGAATACGATACCGGGATAACCCCATGAATAGAAAAACAAAAAAAAAATCATGAAGCCCAATTCTTAATCAATCCAATGTTGAAAGATGAAATTAAAAAAAATTATTTTTTAAAAAATAACTTAAAAAAGGACTAAAGTCAACTTGACCTAATTTTCAAACTCATGACCCAATTCATGAGTTTGAGACCAATACCATAGAAGAAAAATCCAAAAACAAATCACGAAGTTAAATTTCCAATATGTTAAGGGATGAAATTGAGAAAAAAAAATTCAATACAAAAGATAGAAATAAATAAAAATTAAAAAAACAATGATCAAATTTAATATAAAAACCAAATGAAATTATATGATGAGGGACTAAACTAGAAAAAAAAATCAATCAAAAAAAGGATGTAAAATAAAATAAATAGCAATAAAAAAATAAAAACTATATTTGATAAACAAAAATGACATGAAATATTTTAATTTTTATAGGCCAACACAAATTCCAAGGAGTGGGGAGAGAAAAGTGAGGAGAAGAATAAAACATCACTGGAGCTCCATTGCTGACACATTTCGGACCAACAGGAAAAGGGTGGCAAGACACTTCCAACATCACCACGAAAACTGATGTTTAGACGCTAGGTGGGCCATTCACGCTTCGCCCAAAAAAGATCTTGCCATTTACCATAGTCTCCATATTTTTTGTAGTTTCAATTTTAGTCCCTTGTTACTTAATTGTTCTAAATCAACAAATGTTTATTTTACTTTGAAAAACCAATCATCGACCGAGCACTAGGAATTTCCATCAATATTGCAAGATCTCTATATCAAAGAAATGAAGAAAAACCACCAAGTCAAGTCCCAAATAAAGTCAATGTATAGGAATCAAATTGAGAAAGAAGATGAGAGACTAAATCAAAAAAGGGACATGACCTTTCTCCTTAACCGTGCAAATAAACCCCTAATGTTGACTAAAAAGGAATTGAATATTTCTTTAACATTTAAATTTGATCCCTTCAACTCTAATTATTTTAAATCAATATTTGTTTTGCTAAAATGAGAATTAACCGAGCGACATAATATTTTATTTGTACCTTGAAATCCCTATACTTACACATGAAAAACAAATCACCAAGACTTATTGCAAATCAAAGTAATGTTAAAGGACTAAAAAAAGAAAAAAATGAAATTAAGAAATCAAAGCGTAAAAAATATTAGAAAAAAAAGAAGGAAACCACTTTTTAAATGAATAGTGAATCTCCTCGTAGTCTACATTTTTTTTAATGCTAGCTTGAACATGTTATGTTTGTTGCCATTAATATGAATGCATATGGAACAACCAAGGATACATAGGATCCAACATGGTAGTATAATGAAACAATAGGTGCAAGAAAAAGATGTGTTTCTAGTGAAGTTTAGAGCAGAGATTGTGTCAAGGTCATATAACAAGAAGTTAATGAGAAAGTATCTTGTGCTCTTGATGAAGACAATAGCAAAGGCCTTTCCAATGCATGCAATGATGGAAAAAAAAATATTATTGTATAGGCACTTAATTGAGAGGGTGTGAATGTTTGTTATAAAAGGCGAATGCCTATGAAAAGGCGAAGACACCAAAAAAAAAATTGGTGTAAATAGAGTTGTTAAGCATTTTGAATGAGTTGGTGCAAGCGTGATGATGAAATGCGCAAAAGCTTCAAACATAAAAATTAAGGAGGATTGCAAGGAGTATGCTACAACTCTCCTTTTCTCTGTTATCACTGACAATTTTCTCTCCTATAAGTGTACATGGTGATAAAGAATCTTGAAACCGCTTTGAGACATTCTAGATGAAGGAGGATGCAACTGTTCTATAACAACAAACGAAGACACCTTAAAAAAAGATATGAGGGCCATGATATGAGGCTAATTTCAGATTACCCCAGAGTCGATGTTACAGTTAGATACGAGTGAACATGTGTATGAATAGCTAATAGAGTAACTATGATGAGTATGAAGACAAATAATGAATTAACTTTCATTGATATTGCTCCCATGTTAAAGATCAATAAGCTAAAAAACATTAGTCTTTGACCATAAATGGATAACTTATGGAGTATTAAGACGTGACTGTTAGGAATAAGCAGAAGACATGCACAAGTTTCATGAACAAGCTAACTTTTGTCAAGGTAGTGAACTCGATAATAATATTGTAACATTCAGAGTATGAAGATAAATATGGATCAATCTTTAATGAGCTTCCTTTATGATTAAAGATGGAGAGCTAGCTACACTCTTAGAACTAAAAGTGAGAGACTCGTAAGGAAGTAAAGCGTGGTTTCTAGGGTAAAACAAAAAATAAATATAATTGTTAAATGAGTATATTCTTAAAAAAACGATGAGCTCGTGATCATATTATAATACTCAGCTAATAGCTATTGCATTCTAAAATATATATTTTCTCTCAAAGGGATGTGTAAAAAGCTTGGTAGATCATTGATTTGGCTTTGAAGCGTTGGAGCCTGTCTCATTCATTCATTCAATTCTACATCGTTCATATATCTCCCACGTGGGAAATTCTACATCGTTCCAAAATCTTCTTTATTTTTAGCAAACCTAAATATACATGGGACCATAGGGGTTCAAATTCAATGCAGGAAACGAGAAGATGGGCTATAGATATGGTTAACCACAATCAGAATTATGTCATTTAGTTTCTGGTCACGAGAAGAAAGGGACTGCAAGTTAGCTAGCTGACAAACAGATGCACGCAATGTTATACACACAACTCACGAACCGTTCTCCTTGCTCAGAATTTCTATCTACGGTCTGAGGATCTTAGCCCACCTCACTAAGAGAACATGGCAATTTATGGCTGTAATTAATGCTTGGCAGTGCTTGGCCCTACCTGAAAGCACCGCAAAGGGAACTAATCGTAACCCAACAGGTAGCAAACACCACCATTTTTGCCAGATTCTCCATGGCTACGAGTCTATGACCCCATAACCAAGAGCACATGTTCTTCAGTCACGATGCAATGCATTTTCGCTTAAAAAATCTTGACCTTAAGACATAAAAAACAAAATTAATGAAGATAATTTCTCCCCTCGCACCCTTTGGTTTTATATTACAAAAATACAACGGCATGAACATACACCATTTTTCAAAGGTGGGTGGGTCCGCATATATGCAACAAGGTACATGCACCGTGTTAAACCCACGCGCCACCTCACGCACCTCCATGTTTAACTGACTAACTGGACTTTTCAAGTGAAGATCAAATCTTTGGCAGATTTGAGAAGCCCCACTTCAAAACCGCACTAGCTAGAGCACATGAACTAATCACCGTCTTTTTTTACAACAGGGTTTGATATGACAGCTCAGTTTATATTAGACCATATCGATTAAGATTGGCTAAATAATTTGATTGGTCTACCATAAACCGAGTTTTTTTTTTCGACAATCACTAAATAATTTTTTTTTGGTCCAATATTATATTACAAAATTATACAAAACTAAAGAGGAAAAAAAAAAAAAACGTCAAGAACTTACCGGCGAAAAGTACACTTGACTCTGTACCACAGTTTTGCCAATCTTGAATCCAGGAACCACTGTGAAAGCCACCCTGAGATCAGTATCGGAATTGGGATTCTCTAATTCTGAGTCTTGTGTTACAGCCTCCATGTAGACATCAGAGAATCTGCAATTCTTGCTTACTTGAAAAATACGGACATCCTCGCCAAATGAGAAAGCTAAGAGATTCAAGGCCCATACCCTTCTAGCCATCTCAACATATGCATTAAAGAAAGCAGAATCTGGGAATCCACCAGAATTCACTAACTTTCTCTGGTTTAAATTCCCAAACAGAGAGCACTCCAATTTTGCATGGACAAGCTGAAGATACTTAGCCCTTGTGAATCTTGCAAATGATGAGTCTGGATTATGAGTCAAGAACTGTTTTGGGTTTACAGATTTGATCCTTTTGAATTCAATGAAGTAGTAGTATTCACTCTGATGCTCTTCGTTTGGATGATTGAAACCTTCAAGCATCGTTTTGCACACAAAAGATTCGAAGACAAAGCACCTGTGGCTTGGCTTTGCAAAAACAATGTTTTCTGGTTCAATTGCTTTTGCAGCTGCTTCAATATCCCAGTGGGCTACCTCCATTTCTCGAACCATTAATTTCACAAAACTCTTCATAGATCTTAAAGTATAATGCAAGAGTTGAGCAAAATGGGTTGGGTTTAGGAGTGAAAACTGAATGTTGTCAAACATTGATAGAGGCCCACTTGCATTTAGTCTCTTCTCAATTGACTTGTTAGATGCAATAGCCTCGTCAAGCTGTTTCTTGAGTGAACCAATGTCTGAAACTTTAACCTCAACATCTGCTTCCAGTTTCTTGATTGTGATCTCATATGTCTTCATTAAGCCCTGTTGTTCTTGAATCTCTGCCAGCATCATGGTCACCTGTGGTGAAAGGTGAAGCTCATTCTTGAAAAAACCACGCTTAAGTTCAGACAATTGTTTCAACTCATCAACAACAGCCTGATCTGCAGCTTGTATAGCATCACCACAATAAGGGTTTTGAGCCATTTGTAGCTCTGCATAAGCTGCTTTAATGGTAGTAATGCTTGCAAATAGCTTTGCCAACAGTGCCTCCAAGATTGCTCTGCGCTTGGCCTTAGCATCTTTCTGCTTGTGATTATCGGTACTGTTTTGAGGTTTGCAGGTGGTGTTTAAATCATCTTGATCAAATTTGTTGTGTGGTGTTAGCAAGCAAATGCCAATCCCATTATTTGAAGCAATTCTTGTTGCAGTCTTGAGGTTGATAACCTTTTGGATTGTTCTTGCTATCTTGCTCTTGTTGTTTGGGAGTGATCTACATTTAATTGTCTCCATAATTTTAGAAGGAAATCAAATGAAGACTGTAGTTGGGTTTTGGGCAAGAAATTCTTCGAGTGATCTTTTGTTAGAGAAAATTAAAGAAAGAAAAGGTTCTGGGGATTGCAACCAGTGACTGCGATATCTGATGAGAAAGAAAAGTAGACACAAAATTTTGACTCACCGATTGGAGCCGGAGATAGAGGTAGGCTAACAGAGTGTCTGGGAGTGTGGTAGTGGTTGTTTTTCAAATAGCTTTTTGTATTGAAAAGCATGTCAATAATATTTTTTTATTTTTTAAAAATCATTTTTGATATCAACACATCAAAACGATCCAGAAAATACAAACCGTATTTAATTTTAGTAAAAAAAAAAATTTTAAAATTTTATAAAAAACTGTTTAGACCGCAGTACCAAACGGTCCAAGCTAAAGTACAAAAACAACAAAAAAGTTGGATTTAAAGCGCGGGAAATAAAGAAAAAGAAGATCTCTCTCTTGCTTGCTTTTTCCTTTTGGTTACTGGAACAATATATCATATACCACTGAACTCTCATCTTTAGTGTATTGCGAAAATTGGAAGCTCACACTGTGGTTGACACTTGACAATCACGCAGAGTCCCAATATTCTCCTCGACGACATGAATTTTAAGGCGGTTAAAAAAGTTAATTTCTGCTTGTAAATACATTATTTGACATGATTGCTCTGCTGCTTGAAATTATGACATTTTTATTTTACAAAAACATCAAGGTCAAAATTATATACCGGTTTAATTTCTTTTTATTAAAAATTCAAATTAAATTTTGATCAACTTATAAGTTAATTTTTTAAATTAACTAGATTTGATTATATCAATTCTAGCTTGTATTACATCACATTTCGACCTTATCGTGGCGGTGATAAAGGAGTCAATTATATGGCGATTGATTTGGCAAACATCTAATCATGGACCCCATTAAATGCAGACCCAGAAATGATTGATATGCGTTTGAATATCTGACTGCAGGTTTAACGACTACTATGAGACTTGTGGCAAACAGGAAATTATCGGGAGACATGGCACATTTCATTCTAAAGCTTCTAAATTATTAAATGAATAATGCATATGAAATTAAAAATAAGACTTAAAAAAGTTAATAATAAATTGTCATGGGGTCGGTGGGAGACCTTGACAGGACAGTGCTGTCATCTTGAGGGGATCCCTCAGCGATCAAGTGATCGTAGTGTTAGGAATCCTGGGTGGACCAGACAGAACAGCATCATCGAGTGAATCTACAGTTGAGATTTGAGCTGTGACGCAAACTTTTCTGATTACTGTGGCTCTAGCTACTTTATGTACCTTGTAAAATCTTCATCTAGGCTTTACATTCCATTCATGGAATTAATTTGTTCTATCTTCTGGGAAAAGAAATAATCATGCAGTTTGCATCTTACGATTAAAAGTATAATTTCATGTATTCGATTTCTCATGGATTAAACTTCATCTGTCCTCTATGAGTCGTTTTCTTTTCTCTCTTTTTCTTTACTATATAGCATGATAGAGTTTACCTTGTATACAATTATGGTGAAAAAGCACTCTATATGAAAGTCCTTTCACTGGGAACCACAAGAGAAACCTTGCAGCTCGCAGCGCTTTTAAATTCAAAGACACCAAACTTCTGTTTTCCTGCTTTATTTAAGTAGGCCAAAAAGCAAAAATCAGCAACCAAGAAGGCTCCAATGGACCTTGTTATATTCTATATATATATATATATATATATATATATATATAGATGATTGAACGGCTACTGAAAAAATGAAGGGAAACACAGCCTAGCTCCATAAGAATATAATTCATACATGTCTTACCTTCTGTGGAAAATATTAAATTGTCGGAAAGAATTTGCATCATCTAACACTTCGGACACGGAAAGAGACAGTAAGTGTAGATTGGATTAATAAAAAAAGAACAAAGACAAGAAGAAGAAGCTTCCATCCATGCGGCTGAGAATATTATATATGAACATGAGCTGGCATTTTGTAATTTTGCAAGCATAGAGATAACTCTGTCCCTTCTAGCTAGTTGCTGAATGCTGACCGGGAGTATTTAATTTTTTTTCTTCAAGGTAAAATTGAATAGAGATTTGAATTAAATGATTTAATAATTAATTAATTTTTATTTCTGGGAATGATGGAAAAACATGGATCTTGTAGTTGTAGCCTTGATATGATTTTATGTTTAGGAAGTACAAACAGAAGAAAATGGTGCTAAAAAAGAAATGGCCGAGAGATGGTGGTGACTAAAATACAGTCTTAAAATGTGGGAAAAAGGCAACTAATATCAAGAATAAAATGGGAAAAAACAAAATAAATTAGAACAGCTAACGTAGCCCGGTCTTGGTTAGTAAGGAAAATTTTACAGATCAGAAAATAAATAGTAATATCATATTAGTTATTTATTGATTTTTTTAAAAAAGACAAAAACATTAAATAAAGAAAAAAATTAAATTTATGATCCACAAAAAATAAAAAATAAAAATATTATTAATTACTCTCTAAATACATTATTATCTTTTTTTTTTCTATATTCTTTGTATTTTGTAAAGGAAGAGGGTACAGCAACGTGGTACTAAAAACGTTCCATATTTTTCTTTAACACAGAAATCCTTGGTGCCCCATAAAAATAATAAAAAAAAAAACAATTTTATAGTACACTTGAACATTTTTAATTTGTGAATGTTTCTAAAAAAAAAAAATATTGGAGTAATTACACAATAAATTTTGCGTTGTTTGAGAACGCGATACAAACCATGTTCTATAAAAATTCATTTATATTTGTTAAAAATTAATTTTTTTTGTATATTTTGAATTATTTTAATGCTTTGATTTCAAAAATAATTTTTAAAAATTAAAAATAATATTATTTTAATGTATTTTAGTATGAAAATACTTTAAAAAATAATCATAACTACACTTACACTTTCAAATAGAAAAAAAAAAAAGACAAATTAAGCAAGATAATTGCAAGGTCGCGGTTCAACAGAACCCGGGAAAGAATTGCTCTTGTAGATAATTGTGAAATAATTTCTTCTCTCTAACACCAGGAGGGGAGCCAAAAAATGAGCCTTTTGGGTTAAGAAACAATTGCAATCAATTATGTTCTGTTGGTTATACACACCTGTATTAATTACTCATCATTGTTTACGAAACATATCGGAATTGTTGTCTGTGCATAATTAACAAGTCATGCACCGTAAGAAATGCTTGAGTCTGACTTGTATATGCATATTGATTACCAAAAATTCATTTGAAGTTGAGAAGTCCCAACATCCACTTATCATATAATGTTAATATATCAAACAATCTAAATATATATATATATATATATATATATATATATATATTTTAAAAAATATGTTTTTATGTACCGAGCTTGGTTAAAAAGAAAAAAAGAAAAAAAAACCCTAACTAGACGGTCTCCCACAATGTTCACTGGACACCTACGCAATTTAGCCGGATTGAGGTTGTCGAGCAGCAGACTTCCGAATTGAGGCATGTTTCCTGTTCAATGGCTGTGGATTAGTGGTTTTAGTAGCTCTGTGGCGTTATTGGCAGACAATAAGACATAAGCAAAAGTTTATAATCGATGCTAATTCGAGGAAGGGCCCATTCAAGCCTAACACAGAAGGCTTCGTTATTGAAAATCGTTAAATCTGACCCGTAAGCCTATGGAGATGTATTTAAGGATCAAGTTACTTCTTATCACTCAAAAAAAAAAAAAAAAGAGAAAAAAAGGAGAGGTGGATCTAGTTGCTAGGAATAGAAAAAGAAACAAATGTTGCCGGGTTTTCTTGGGATGTAACGCGGCTTCTTACATTATATATGATCGACTGTTTAAATAAGTAAATAAATAAATAATAACTATTTTTGCATTTTGTAGACTGTAATGTAAACAACTATTCTAATTAAAACATCGGAGAGAGAACTTGGAGGGATCTACAAGCTCATAGAGTTGCTAGTTTGAATAAATAGTGATGGCCAATTATCAGAAACAGCTCTAAATCCAAAAGTCAAAAAGATATACTGAAGTTTGTCAGTTTCATTCCTCACTTCTCCTCCGTTAACGGTGTCCCTGTTGGCCTACATGTACTGGACACGATTTAAAAAAAAATAAAAAACGACACCTTCGTTAAGATCATTAACTATATACAGAAAATAATAATAAAAAAAAATCAATGTATCATCAGATGATATTTTGAACAAGGACATATAATAAAGAGGAAGGTTTCTATCTAACCTTAAAAGTTTGTGCTAAGAAAAACTATACATAGCATCTGAATGAGCAAATTATTTACCAATACAGCTCATAGAGAAACCTCTAAACCAAGTATACTAGTGACCCTTAAGAGATCACAAGTAGACAAAAACTTATGAAAATACCTCGCACTAACACTGTTTAAAAACCCACTATTCTGCTCAGTCTCATCCAAAGTTTCATTAAAATCACCTATAATATAACATGACCCTCCAAAAGTAAAATCTAGAATAGTTAAACACTCCCACAATATTTTCCTGTTTGCTAAACTACCCTTGACATACAAATAAACAACCACACAATTAAACCCCGTATCAACATGGGTACCAAACGAAGCAATCCAATGAGAACCAAATTAAATATTTGCAATCTCGAAAGATTCATTAGTTCACATGACAAGTAAACCTCTAGACCTTCCTTCTGAGTCCATTCCATGCTAATCAATATGAGAATTATTACATAATTTATACACAAAAGAATCTTAGAAATCTTAGTTTTAACCATAGTTATTAAATCGAACCGGCTCGAGGGGTAGACCTGATGGCTAGACTGGTCCGGGTTTGCTAAAAAATCAGCCGATGCAACGACCCAGCCAAACCCGATTGACTTGGCGGGTCGACCCATGACTTGGGCAACCTAGGCAAACCCGAGCAAGACCCGATGTTTTTTTTTTTTTAAATGAGGTTCTTCTCCTATACCCTCTTTTTTTACATATTTTTAGTTGATTATTAACACTTTTTGAAGCTCACTATATAAATATTAAAAAAATATTTTATTTTTTCAATGTGGGATTTGAAACCCTTTAGCATATATATTCTATGTTCATAAGAAAAAAGTTATGTTTTTTTTAATGGGAGATAAAAAAAATTTGATTTAAATCTTCAACTTAAAAGCATAACATAGTATCTTTTCAATGTGAGATTTGAAGCACTGTAGTATATATACTTTATATTCACAAGAAAAAAGTTATGTTTTTTTAATGTGGGATAAAAAACTTCATTATTTACAACATGTATAACCTATATTCATATGAATTTTTTTCTTAATTTTTTCATATGAAATATTAAAACTTTAATTTTTTTAAATTTTTTCAGGTTGATCCGGGTTGACTCGAGTTGACTCCCAGGTTAACCCATGAAACCCGGGACCCAACCCTTTGGCTAGGTCAACCTCCGAGTCAAGTTTGATAACTATGGTTTTAACAATGCAGCAAACATCAAGTTGATAATTATCAATGACATTCTAATGCAAGCAGAAGCTAAATACAACAATTAAATAAAGAACATATAATATTTTAATAGGCGAAAGGAGCTATAGATGTGAGCCCTAAATTTGCAAGTTTATTTTTTCTAAAATAATGATAATAAAGTATGTCTCATTAAGAGGTTTACAAAGTCTTAAATAGGCCAAAAACCCTACCTCAACTACAAAAAAATTAAAATTACAAAAGAAAAGGCATAAATCTTGAAATAAGAAAGAAATCTGAAAATAAAAGGGAAATCATAAAAACTACCAAAATTAGGGGGGGTTCTAGTGAGATTTTTTAAATCTAAAGATTCGATGGTCCGTGTAGAGATGTAGTGGCTATTATAAGAAAAATAAACTCCAAAAATTCCTGTAAATATTTGAGCGTGCTCTAATAGTTGGATAAAACATTATGAACCTTTTGAGTCATTATTCTGGTATGACGAGACTACACCTCCTCTTAGATCTTATCATGTCCCATTGATCCATAAATATATCTACTAGGTCATCCACATAATCTGTTTGGGGCAGATCTTCATCTAGGTTGTGGCAGACTCACACTTAACTGCTTAGAACCATCTATTATAGCAGTCTTGACTGCATCCCATTTCTAATCACATGTCTTTTAGAACTACTTCCCAAACCTCTAGTATTCCAAAAAAAAAAAAAAAATCTTTATAGATATTATTAAATACACATCTATTGTAAAATTGGGAAGTGGAATTATATTGTTTTCAACCTTACTGAATATGAATTAACTTTCCTATTATATGCATTTGTGATATGTATTCCATAATTTATTAATTTGCTTTTTTTTAGTTTCTATTAATGAAAATTTGACTGCTAGGTTTTGCCTCACATGTCAAAGTCCTAAAATATATATAAAAAAACCTTCATTATTCTAAGAATTCCCTCATGAAATTACGAGTCTTAAAAGTGAACATTCACTCTTCCAAAAAAAAATTCCTAAGTGATAATAATATTACTAAACTTTCCAGCCACTTCAGTAGCCTAGATGGTTGGGATTCCAACCTAAATAATTGGAACTTATAGCTCAATACTGACCCCGGTCTATCCAATCCTACCCAACACATATTTTCAGACATTTTTTTGGGTTTATAGGAGTTGTGTACATAAAATTTCATGTACATAATTTTTTTAAAGCTAACTTTTTTCATGCATAGTAGGCAAAATATTTTGTGCCAATGACACTACCATCACCAATATTTCCACAAATGACGTACATGACACAACAATAATGACATGACATAATATATAATAATCTCCTCCTAGGGCATCATCTAAGAGGAGAACCAAGAGACTTATTCATGATTGCCTAACATTTTTTAAGTTTTTAACCACACCCCTTACTGCTACATGTATTGAGGTGTTTGTCGCAATTCAGGAAAATGATTTTGTATGGTATCCGCCTCCAATGAAGAGTGGCACAAATACAAGGAATATTAACAAATTCTGTCTCTTTCACCGTGACCATCATTATGACACTAAAAATTACAATGTCTTGAAAAAGGAGATTGAAAGATTAATCTATAAAGGATACCTTCAATAATTTATGAAGAAAAAGATGCAACCTGAACAAACGAGAAAAAACCCTCATGATGCATTAGCTAAAATCAAATAATTATTAAAATTACATCTCTATCTTTTAAACTTTTTGAATAAAGTAGTTACTTTCTTTATATCTGCAATGACTCCATGAAAGATTTCCATGGCGAGATGTCCATATCACCATTTAATTCATAATGAAAATCTCCATGATAAGATCTTCATATCTCCATTGAATTCTCCATGTCTTCAAACTTATCTCTGTGAAAAATCTCTACGATGAGATCTTTAAGTCTTCATTGAAATCAAGAAAAATCTCCACTGGAGATCTCTATTCAAATCTCTACATATACATATATAACATCTTAAACAATGTTTTTTTTTATATGATCATAAAGCATTTTTTATTTTTTAAATAATAATATTCTCTACTAGAACTTGATAAAATATATCTTCCTTGTAGGAGAAAAGTTTTTTATATTCAAACTAAATTGAAGGTTTACTATATTTTGAATAATTTTACTTATTTTGAATAATTATTTTAATGCTCATTATTTTTTATCTTTGAGTAATAATTGAATAAATATATTGGAGATATATTTTTAATAACATATCAACTACTTATTTAAAAAATTATTATAATGACGAACATGTCATGACATACTTACATATGATATTTGCATTCGCTTACCTAAGGTGAAGGCAAACATTAAAGATATGCATAATTTAATGTGCTATAATTTTTTTTTTTGGAGATAATTAAGGGTTTTCTTTATATTTTTGTATATATGTTTATGGATTTAAATTACAACAATTCAATTAATGACAATTTTTTTATTTAATAGTAAGGGTATTTTCGGGTTACTTTGCTCATCAATCAAGATTGTCATTTTTCCTTAATGATCTTAAGAACACATCCTTTCATCAATCTACTGCATTTAGATGAATTTAATAAATAGGAAAACTACTAAAAACCTCTTGTATTTTAAATGCCTGAATACTTTACATACCACAATTTCACTTATTATAATATATAGTTTATATATTATTTTTACAATTCATTTCACATTATATACTGAAGCCAACTTAATCAAACATAAATATATGAAATATCACAGGTTTGTTATTACAATTTTGTTACTATTTAAGGTACATTATAACTAAAATATGTATATTTGATTAGCCGTTGCAATGTGAAGTTTTGAAAAGTAATAGTTGCAACAGTTTGTTAAGCATTTTTAAAATGTAAACTCTAGACTTCTTTTTTCTCCATCATCTTCTTAGTTCTTCTACCACCATTTCTTCATCCTCATCCTCATCTTCATCTTCATCTTCATCTTCATCTTTCTCTTGACACCATTTCATTTAAGTACCAACCAATAGTTACATATATCTTTAAATATCAATTTATCATCTTCTTCACTCAATTTTATAGACTTCTTCTTTTTCTTTCTCCTCTTCCTCCTCCTCCTCCTCCTATCATATTTTTTTCACCTTTTTTTTTCATCTCAATATGAATGAACAATTATATACACTTTTCCAACCATCATTTATTCATAATAAAACTTATAGTCTTACATATACTCCTTATTCATATTATTAACATGTTTTTATCTGCATTAAGTGTCAACAATATATATGGATGGTGCAGGCTCAAGTTCAAAAATAAAAAGGGTAACAAATATAGGAAAAAGATAGTTGTAATGATATACAAAACTGAAACTAATAAAAATAATTTATTCTACACGTACAATAATAGATCATGTGAAAACACCTTCACTTATTAATGTAAACCTATTAATAAAATTGAGGTCACTATTAGAGAAGGTGATAATGATGTTAGGCCAATACTACATGAAGTGAAGAAAAAAATAAAAATAAATTATATATAGTTTGGATCAAGAATCACAATATAGAGGGAAACTTTACAAATATGAAGCTATTATTGCATATCTAGTGTTTAGAATGTTATTATATCTAGTTATTATATTGTTCATATCAAACAAACAGAAAATAAAAAACAGTTCCACTCATACAAATACATAAAGCCAAAATTAACATTATAATTTCTAGATCTTATTTCGAAACCTTCCTAACCTTAAATTACTAATAAATTTTAATATAAGAAACAAGTTCTTTAGAATCTCTCAGCAAAAGTTAGCACGATCAAATGGTCAAATAAAAAATTATGCCTATTAAGTTAGGGAAAGATCTCAAGTCTTCACTATATTCTCTTCTTTTATTCTTTCTAAGTGTACCCACACATTTTAAGTTTTGAAGGAAAAACCAAAACCTATATCGTTGAAAATCAATTAATTATAAGTATTTTTATGGTAATGGGTAGATCAATTCATTATAAGTCTTTTAAAATTTTTTAACTAACTATAACCAGTGACAAACATCTTTCAAGTACCTTCTATTATGAGGGGTACAAGGAATATAATGTGTATATGAAATCCTTGTCATTGTTCATTCACTATAAAAGCATTTTTTATTCTTTAAATTTACTAAAAGTATAGGCTTTCCATTGAACACTTGATATTCATCTCACCTTGGAGGAATTAAATCTAAAACTTCTAGAGTTTTCCATTACATTATCCATTACCTTTTTCATCTAAAGAGTGACTTTAGTTTCCTATGAAACCTTAACAAACCTATCATGGAAACCTATACATTATTTTCAACCTAATATTTTTAAGTAACAAAATAGTTGGCATACTTCCATACCTTCTTACCCATTGGATGAATGATCTAACTATATTGCTATCACATAATCATTCTTCACTTTAGGGTAAAATAAAATACCTTGATTAGGTATAGGAAATGATTTTTTTCAACCAATTAACTATTTCATTATAAATAACACCAATATCCTAAAGGTGGTTCAAGTAGTTAAGGTTTATTAATAATTTATTACAAGTACCCTAAAACTTTAGTTTTAGCCTCAACTGATAATTTTTTTCCCTTAAAATTTGCATAAATATACCTGATACAAAATAACAAAATTAGCATTAAAATCTTTTAAAAGTTGAACATATCTTGGCAATTTCTTATAAGACTTTTTATGATCGTTTTTTATAATTTTTTTAGCATTAGTTATTGTCCTCCTTAACTATACTAACTGAATTTATTCTAAACTAACCATCTAAAAAGATTTCAAGTGTCTCATTTGAGATGTTAGGATCAATACTAAGTAGAGGTAGTGGTTTTTTTTCTTAATCCATGTAAAGTTAGTTGCTTTGATTATCAATAACCTAATACAACTATGTTTACCTTTTAATGACTTGATTGTAAAAGTTTTACAACTAGGTAAAAAAGAAGCATAAATCATCCACTTGCAACCATTACTCAAGCAATATGCAAACACTTTCTCTTTTTTATTAATATTTTTCTTTAGTTGAAAATCATATTTAACTTTATTTCCTTCAAAATCTCTAAACTAGTACACATTATTGAATATTTGATACTCCTCAAATTCTATGAACTCATTGACTAATAGGTAAAATCTTTTACATGTCAATTTATAGGTTGCGTCTACATTTTTTTTCCTAGTTTTTTGCCCCTAGTATTTATGTTTCCATTGTCAATACTATCATATTTGTCCTTCAAATCATGTTCATTATCTTCACTACTCAGTTTTCATTTATTATCACTCCTAGAATCATCATGTAAATAATTCTTTATAAAATTATTTATTATTATTACGAATATTATCAATCCACTTATCGTCATCTTCACCTAAAAATTCAAACTCCTTCTCATCCGATAATATTTAATCATCATTCAAACCATCACTTATAGACTCTTCATCCAAATCATCACCTATATTACTCGTAATTGTTATAGCTAACATAAATCCTAGTCTTATTTTTTATAGCAGTCCTTTTTTTCTACAATATAAAATTGAACTACCTAGTAAATTCTTTGAATATTGCCTAGCTAGCCATTTCTTAGTAGTTCTATAATCATTATAATATTTACCTCCCATAACACTAATTATATCTACATATTTAAACCATTAATAATATATTTGCTAACAATTTTCTTTACAATCCCATCATCATCATCATAAGTATAAAAATACTAAGAGTCCGTTTGTTTGCGTGGTTGCTTCTGTGTTTGAAGCAACCACAGCAAACATCATGTTTGGTTACATCAAAAACATAATTTAATTTTGGTGGGCCCCATGACAATTCACTTTTTGAACATGAATTTTGCGCAGCAGCTCCTAGCTGCTTTTTAAAATTGAGAGTTTTTGTGCACAGTGCAATTCACTTGCACTGTTCGCGTGAGCAGTTTTTTTTTATATCAATATGTTTAGTTTTTGTACATTTTTTTTTTTAAAAAAAAACTAGTTTAGAGTGAATTAAATTTACTTGCACTGTCATGTAAACAATATTTTTTTTCCTGAAAAACTAGTGTAGAGTGAATTAAATTCACTCGCACTGTAATATCAAATCAATTTTATTCCTAATAATATTTTATCTAATTTTATTGCACGCTCAAAAAATTATAAAAATTATAGTTCTTGTCGGATGAATTTTGTATGTAATGGAATTGTAGATGGTTTAATGGAATAATAAAAAATATTTCATATAAAGTATTATTTATTTCATGAAATAATAGCAATAGTTAAATCTAAAATATTTAAATTAAAAACCATCAATATTAATATTTATATATATATATATATATTAAAATTATTTTATAACTTTAATTTCAAAAGCATTCTTAACCAAACACATTAAACTATTTTTTATTCAACCTCGCTCAATTTCAACTACAGTTTTAACCAAACACCTATTTTTTCAAACCAACCTTAATTAAAAGTACTTTTTATAAAATAACTTTTTTCAAACTACAACCATAACAGCTACCGCAATACCAAATACACTCTAAGTGTTTGGAGGCCTACCATCCTTAGGGTTACTTGAATAACATGTGGGCATTAAGATTGTATAGGCGACCCTTTGAGGTCTTTATCTACTGAC
This sequence comes from Populus tomentosa, assembly GCA_018804465.1. Taxonomy (NCBI): domain Eukaryota; kingdom Viridiplantae; phylum Streptophyta; class Magnoliopsida; order Malpighiales; family Salicaceae; genus Populus; species Populus tomentosa. The sequence goes on from CM031989.1 coordinate 6,232,898, forward strand.
ATATTAATGGCTTCTTCATCTTCATGTGCATGCATCATCTTCACTACGGATACATCATAAAAAAAAATTCATGCATTTATTATCTTGAATCCTAAATCTCTTTAAGTCCACATCAAACACTTATTTATAGAGAAACATTGTCTATGAAAGACATATAGCTAGTCGCAACATTTTTTTCAACGAATGTTTGGTTCCCTTGATGAACGGTTGTATGTGGCATTTCTCAACTTGAAACAATTAATGAAAGAATAAATGAATGTTAAACAAAGTTTTGGTTATAAAAAATTTAGGGTTTTAACCTGCCATAGCAAACAATTAATTAAAGATTAAAATTTTAGCCTTTTTTTTAAGGTTTTAAAAACAAAAATTGAAATTGATTTACAATCAAGAATTATTTAATACAAAGATTGAAGGTTTTTTTTTTAGGGTTGAGAAAACAATAACAAGAAATGATTTACAATCAAAGGGTTCTGATTAAGATTTTAAATAATCATCATTCAACATAAAAAAAATTCACGCTAAGTGTAAACTTCAACAGATAATTTTTACAAATCAATACTTAGAGTTATGGTTTAATTAATCATACCATACAATATTGAGCTTTAAATTCTGAGTTTGCCTTCAATGCACTAGATATTTTGGATAGAGAAACACAAGTTCTCCAAGAGCATCTACATGTACATACATACGTGATGGTGGCCATAGTGCATTCTCTAGTTTCTTTTAGAGAATTCTGAAAATTATGACAATAACAACGTAACATGCACAATTATGACACTGAATTTAATATCTGAGACAAGGAACCTTCACGAAGGGCCCTGTCTAAAATTATGACAAGGGCACATCTACTAGCTAGAGAACTACAGGTTCTTAACAAGAATGCATGGGAGCCAAATTAGTGGAAATAATAAATATATGTTGCTTGTTCCTTTAATTATATCATGAAAAATAATCATTAAATATTTGGAAATGAATACGACTTTTCTTTCTTTTCTCGCTTGCAGCTTTAACATTAACTAAATCCATGAGTTCCATTTCAAGGCTTTACGCAACCACATAATTTAATATCAGGCATAGTTGCTAAGAAATAACCTTTTTACCAGAAAGATGAAGAGAGCTCCTATAGATGCTATTTCAAGCTATGTTAGCTCATATGGTAAGCTGCATTGTTTTTTTGATTGTTTTTTTCTAAGTCGGGTTGGTCTCTTCTAAGGTTCAAGGCAAATCTTTCTTCAGGAGAGAGCCTTTGCCTTATCAAGTTAAATCCTAACTGTTCTAAAATCTGAATTTTAACATCACATTTATTTACACCTTGTATCTTTAATATATGAGGGTATACTTTATCATGTAATTTTACACTCCTGAAATATTAAAGTCTACATCTAGACCCTAAAAAAAAAAATATTAGAAAAAGGTTTTTGATATTTTGGTTAAATCCTAATGGATAATCATGAATTGGTTACGGTATACATTTTTTATTTTTTTTAACATGAAACAAATGCAATTTTTGTTTTTTTTTTTTATGAATAATATACTTGGAAAGATTTTTTTTAACATGAAACAAATGCAAACCATTGGTTAAAAGTGTGCCTCATGAGTTGTTGAATCTGTAGAAAAAAGCTGCTCGAGTTGGCCTGTTTAGGTCGACGCTAGAGCTGTCTCGTTGCCATTCAAACCAAAATTTTTAGTTGGAGTTGTAAACAAACTGTAGGGGATCCTTTGTGTGCACGTTTTGTTAGATTTGATGGAGACATGAAGCATTAAATTTACCTGAAAAGTAGCCGCCCAGGCAGCATTCATGCAAAAAATTGGGGAAGACAATGAACAATGCCAAACGACGCGTCCTCTAGTCCTCTTTTTTATATATATACTCAAAACAGCGTTGTTTCAAGTTAAATCAGGGATTTAAACTGATTTTGAATTTAGTCCTCAAGCTTTAAATTTCATTCAATTAAAACTCTAATTGACCTTAAACAACTGATTTAATGCAATTAAGCCCGTGATGAACTTCAATTGGAACCCCGAAGTCACGCGTCGTTTAAATATGGTCCTTGGTCTCGGAATATTTTAATTTAACCCCTAATTAACCATTAAAATTTCAATTTCTTCAATTTTGCCCCCTGTTTTAGTCAATTAAGCCCTATAGTTTGGCACCTTTTCAGATTGGTCCTTGGCTATGAATTTTATCAATTTAGCCCCTAATAGACCCCAAAACTTCTATTTTATTGCAATTTGGCCCCTAATTTCAATCAATTAAGTTGGTAAAAACTAAATTTGGTCTCTTAAAATTCCAATATTCTCAATTAAGCTCAAATTAGGCTCCCAAACTTAATTTTTCACCAATTAAGCTTCAAATAAAATTAATTTGACACATTTAAAGTATAATTAAGTCCTAACACTTAATTAAATCTTTCAATTAGACCCAAATTAATTCTTAAACATACTTAAAATTTAATTTGGCCTATGATTAAATCAAATTGGCTTATTAAAAATTTAATTATGTTCTTGGACTTAATGTTTATGCAAATCTGTCCAATAATCATTTAATTTAACCTTAAATTTGTATTATTTTTTCTTTATTTTTGGGCATAATGAGATACAACTAGGTCTTGAATTTCTTCTAAAAGTTGCAGCTTGATTCCCCGGCATGCTTTCTTCATGCTTTATTTTATTTATTTTATTTTATTATTTTTATTTTAAAAAAGAAATTGATTTTTGGGGAATAACCCAGAATTGGGTTATGACGTAAATATAAATATTATTAAAAAAATAATAGACGCATACAATGTATATGTCTACGTGTCAACAGCTCCCATACCCTTCAGGAGTCTTGTGCAAAGTCATATGGTGACTAAATGTTACTTCAAAACAACCCTTTAATTTGTTATTCCTTCAGATTTGATCTATTTTCTTTTAATTACTATTTATTTTATTTGTAATAATTTAAAAAATTAGAATTATTTTTCAATTTTGCCACTTCAATTTTTTTCATATTTCAAATTTGACCCCATTCTTTGAAATGCTGATTGTTTTATTAGAGATAATTTTTTAATTTTTTTTATATATTTTCATCCTCAAATTATTTTCCTATCAAATTTGATCCCCTTTTTTAATTACTATTTTTTTTCATTTTGGCAGTTTCTTTATTATCTTTTAACATTAAATTGGTTGTAAATTGAGTTTTTTAATTGAGTGCAGGTATAGGATTTCACAAGTATTTTAGAAATTAACCTAGGTTTAGAAGATTTACCCAAGTTTACTTTGTTATTTTTTATTCTTTTTTTTAAGATCATGTTTTTTTAAAAAAATTTCAGACTTCAATATTTATTCAAGTAGAGATTAGCCTTTGTTGTTTTTATTTATATGCTTTATATGGGTTTTCTCACTAATCTTGACAATGATCAAGTTATATTGATTCCTTTTATTTGTTGTTCTTTGTTGAATTAACTTTTATAATTTTTTGAAATTGATTTTTTTTCTTATTTCACCCTTCAACATTAGATTGGTTGGGAATTAATATTTTTTTTTTTTAGTTTTATCCTTCAAGGTTATAATTGTTTTATATTGGGTTTCATGATTTTCTTCAATTTCCTTTCAAAGATTGCTCGGACTTGTTTTTAGAATTGTGTTTTTTTTTAATGATACTTTTAACGTTTCTTCCATTATCATTGGTTGGTTTAGAATTGAGCTTTATAATCATTTCTGGTTTGCCTTCATAATTGTTTCCGAATGGGTCATGCCTCGTAGCACATGGTCTCACTCTCTCCCCCTCTCTCTCTCTATTTCTTTCTTTCTTTCTTTCTTTCTAATTTTGAATGTTTTAAAAAATTAATGTTTTTTTTATTATGTATATTTTAAAAATAATTTTTTAATTTATATTTAAATTAGTACCCTTTCTCTCTGCTTTTTATCTTTTTATTTAGTCATTTTTAAATAGCAGTTGTTTTTAAATTATTTTATATGTATTTAATTTTTAACAAGATGATTCTATTCACCAATACTCCTTTTTATGTTTTATAAAAATAAAATTTATTTTTTAAAATAAAATATATATTTATTTTTGGATAATATTTCTAATAAATGCAACTTTGAATAATATTTTTTTTCTTTGATTTTACTCAATAAATTTCATGTGTGTGTCTATTTGTACTATATTTAATTAAATAGAAAATTGATTTTTATAAACAGAGTTGTTGAATACAACCATATAAATAGTCTATATTGCAATATCAAATATCTTAATTTTAAAATGTGCTTTTTAACATCATCAATTTTATTACCTATTAACCACAACTTAAGACAATACACACCAATAATACATTTATCATAAGTAGTTATTGATAATAAAAAAAATGTGATCTTAAATTAATCACAATGCACACCAATAATACATTTATCATAAGTAGTTATTGATAATAAAAAAAATGTGATCTTAAATTAATTACAATTTCATAATTCATTAATGGTATCCATAATTAATATGCACAAACCAAATTAATCACAGTTTCATCATTCATTAATGATATCCACAATTATCCAAACTATTCAATAGATCATAATATTCCAAATATTCATTTAAAAGTCATAAACATTAATCAAATCAAATCAACCTATTATTATTCATTACAATACCCAAACATGGTGTATTTTTTATAGGTAGTATTTTCTATCCAACACATAATTAATCACCATCAAATATCAATAACAGCCTATGACAATACCAAAATATTGTTTATTTTCCTTATGTAGGATCACACATTCACCAACACAATATTCATGCCTAAAAATCTCAACCATCATAAGAAATTCTCAACAATCTATCACATATTAAATATTGGCTTATCAACATCAACATCAACATCAATACTAGGTATGATTTACCAAAGCTTCAATAATGCCCTATGACAATACCCAAATAAAATGTACTTTTCATAGTTACGATTGCTTACAGATTACATTGTAAACCCCTACAAAAAATCTATGAAATTAATAAGAGGAAAATTACCCCTAACTAATTTTGGTGAATATTTATCTTATAGGGAAGATAAATAAAAATAAAATAAAATTTTTATTTATGGATTATGAAAAATATGTGAAAAATAAAAAAAATAGAAATGTGAATTAAAATCATATGAAATAAATAACTAATGAAATAATTATGGTGGAATGTAGTATAATGAAATTCTATATGCCCTAGTTTAAGTTTAACTGAAATAAGTCTCACCGTCAGGTAAAACTTTACCCAAAAAAATGAAAGGTATAAAGGTGGGACATGAAAGGAATTAATGAAATCGTTATATATATATATATATATATATATATATATCAACACACACACATACTTGAACATAACCATAAATTGTTAATGGTAACTTAACATACAATCTATTGTGACTAGCAGGTTTTTCTCATTTTCCATTGTTATTTTGATGTCAAGCTATAGTTTTATTAGTTTTATTATAGGTAGTTATTATGTAAAATTTTAACTATGTTATTGTACATATGTTTCTTATATATGTTTCTTATATGTATTTAGTTAAAATAATTTTCAAATTGTAAGAGAGTTATTATCTCTTAATCTTTTAAGAATATAAATAGTTACACGATACCAATTTCAAACTTAAATAAGATTATATAAATCTATACATGTATACTGTGTTGTAAATGTTATTAATGGGATTCATAGGTTGTGAGTTTGGAGACTACATTGATGTGGGTATTGTGATTACATGAGTTGAATGTAGTTGGATTGCAGTTGTGTTTGTAAGTTTTTTATATGTGATGTGAAATTTTAGATAGGACTCTATACAAGGAAAACTTTGCTATAATTTTTATAAATTTGTTATACTCATCATTTGTTAAATGAAATTTTCCTAGGCATATTTGAATACAGATTTTAAAGTAATACGGGTATCGTAATCTATGTAAATTTATATTGAGTGATATAAGTACAAGATAGCATAAAAAAAATAGTCTTTTATACATGATTGTAACTATTCAAGGCATTAAAATTTAATATGAAAATCAGGATCCTTATAATAAAAGATAAGCACAATTAATAACATAGACACACATGAGATTTACATCATTCAACAACTTAAGCTTACTCCACAAGCAAACGATAAGAGAAAATTACTATGAGAAAATAAAAAATTATAAGGTATCGTACATAATTGATCTCTCATCCAAAATCTAAATGTAACCTAAAACTCATTTTTTATCTCCTCTCTCTAGCCACCAAAGTAAAAGAATAAAAGCACTCACAAATAATTTTAAAAAAGATTGGAATCTACAAGGAGAAATTGATTAATCAAAACAAATTTTAGTTTTATTTGTAGTTTTATTTGTGATGGATTAGGTAGCCCTTTTTTTTTAGCAGTGTATGCAAATGTTATAAAAACAAAGACAAAAATTTTCCTATCATGCCACACGATATGTTGTCTTTATTTCGAGTGCTCCTAAAAGTATTAAAAAAAAAAAATCAATCCCCCACACACACACGTTAATCATCTAGATTATAGGTGCAAATTATATAAAGCCTTAAGAAGGGTGACCACCCATGAAAATATTTATTCACGCAAGTATGAGTTTTATTGCATAGGTCGGTACTGCAGCTTCGAATAGAAATAACCAAAATCTACATGCACCTAGGATATTTCACAGCTTTATAATGAAATAGCAAAACTAGGGTTACAATATTCTTGCAAATCATACAATAATAAATAATGTCGCTAAATAATTGACATAACATATGCTAAACAAACAAGAAGCATTTAACATGGTGGCATATAGGGAGGTGGTGGTAGTATTCGGGCTTTTTTGCCTCGACCGTTTTTAATTATGAATGTCATCTCCATATCCCATGATAAATGACGCTCCAGATGACAGTGCATGAACCATACTCCTGTTACAAAATAAAATGGACACATGATGTTAGATCTACCTCGTAATCAAGGTAATTAAGAGAAATAACACTCTTAATATTATACTTTGTTGGTTATTGTATTTTTAATTGGTTGTGCTATTTATATTTACCAGGATTGGTAGCCTTGAATCTTATGACAGACCAGCCATTTTTGGGAACAGCAATGGTATTTTGAAGAGGAGGGTCAACAAGATTGTATTTTAAAGGGTCTTTATCCTTGTCGAAGTTTCCAAATCCCCAACCAACAACATAAAAGCTTGTTCCATGTATATGCATGGGATGATCAGTGACAGCAGCCACATTTGTCCCCTGAAAAACAATCTCCACCGTAGAGTTATACTCGAGCACTTTCACTTCTGTACCTTTTGATGGTGTCTCATAAATCAAAGGGATAGAATCCGCAATGAAATTGAAGAACAAGGGTGGTTTATCAGGAAAGTGATCACCGTAAACACCATTGATTTGTTTATAATAAGCTCTTAGTATATCCATACGTGTAGGTGTCTGAAAGCTTATGTTGTTCACACTAGCAGCTAGTCTAGACTGAGTCGCCCCACAAGAAGTGTTTGCACACGTAAATCTGTTAACAGAAATAGTGAAAAATAATGGAGTGCTTATGCACAAGGGGACATGAATTGGATGATTATTATCAGTTAAGCTTCTAAGACGGCTAGTGAAATTAACCGATGCAATTGTGTCATTAAAATAAAAAAGGTATGGCAATGAAGGAGTGGAGGATGGAGTGTAGTTGCCATTATACTAGAAAATGGTTGTGGTTGTTGTGTTGTCATATTGCACACCATTAGCACTAGAGTAAACTTTGGCAGCCATGTAATAATGGTTCAGTGGCTGGTTTGCTTTTAATGAAACATCAATGGTTTGGCCAGGTGATATTGCTATATAATCAACTTTCAGTGGTTTAGTGTAACCGGCATCTGTACCCACCACCGTGACTTGATGATCGGTTATGGAGAAAAAGAGAATGTCTTGAAGGGCAACATTAATTAGGCGAAGAAGGTAAGTCTTGCCATAGTCCACCGATAGTTTGAATGTATCTGCAATTACAAAGACAAGGTTTTGATTTAATAGCTTTAAATAGTACAAACGTTCCACTGAGCTGTAGATTCCTCCCTCTCTCAACAAATTTCAAGTTGAATCTCTCATTTGAAATAATAATAATAATAAAAAAAAAAAAAAAACACTAACATTTAATATAATAAAATTTGATTGTATATTAACCATTTGATTGTTTGGGCCGAGGCCCAAGAGAAAAAAATAGGCTTCTAAGAAATCATAGGTAACTTTCATTTTGCCTCACGGGTTTATGTATTGTCTCATTTTCATCTAAAACCTTTGACTTATTCCAATTAAATCCTATCTCTTTCATCTTCTTCCAATCAGTCCCCACATCTTTTATTTTATTTTGACCCCCCCCCCCAACTTGTACTTTTGTTCCAATTCCCCCCTCCATTTGTTTTCACTAAGTTTGTGTCTATGAAATGTCTCAATATCATCTTTTAAAAAAAATTATTAGCAAATTAAATTAACAAAAGCAAAAATAAAAATCAAGTTTGAATAGAACTTTTTTTGTGTTTTTGATATTGTGGTGTAGAGCGTGTTTGAGATTGTGATAAAAAATATTTATCAAAATATTTTTCTCTTAGAAATATATCAAAATAATATTTTTTTATTTTTAAAAATTTATTTTTGACATAAACACATCAAAATGATCCAAAAACACTAAAAAATTAATTTGAAGAAAAACAAATCAAAATTTTTCAAAAACATAATTGAACTGCTAAAACAAACATAGCTGCATAGTATTTTTCAAAAGTGATTTTTTTCTTGAAATTAGTTTTTTAAAATTTTTCATATTAGCACATTAAAATTATTAAAAATCACTAAAAAAAATATTTAATGTGTTTTTAAACCACACACAATATTTTTGTAATGCATCTAAACACAGTTTTTTCCTTAAATGAAAAAAACAGAGCTGAATCAAAGGGGTATGATTACTCTGGATGTTAAAGAAATATAAGGCAAAAGTAAGAGAGAAAATCTAAGCAATTGTACAGTGGCATTGTACCCGTTTTTGAGCAAGGATAAAGATCACCGGGTTGACCATTGATCGTGTAAGCATCGGAGACATTGGGGTCTGCTCCCGAGGCACGGAATTGATCAAAAATTTCAAATGTATCCTTCTTCCACCACTCTCCTGCATTTCATGAAATCAGTGGTCAACGCATTCAAATCTTCCACGGCTTTAAAAACCGAAGTTTTCTCTTAAAATTGATGTTAGAATACCTAAAATAATCGGCACGTCTGCATGAGGCGTAGGGAAAGGATATTTGGTTCCTTTGTTGGGATATATGACAATCGCACCATAAACAGTAGCTCGTGTCCAGTCACTGTGAGCATGCCACCATAACGTTCCTTCTTCTTCAGAGAATATGACCCTCTGGCTGAATTTTCCTCCTGGTTGAATTGGACACTGTGTGATATATTCAGGACCATCTGACCATGGATATTTTGGCTGTTTCACTCCATGCCTAGGATTAACAGTGTTAATATTGCTATATATCTCCGCCGCCATATCGTGGATTCGCAGCGTAAACAGCCCAAATTTCCAGACAGAAGATCAGATATATATAGAGGGACTTACCAGTGAATGGTGATGTTATGAGGGCTCTTGTTAATAACATCCACGACGATGGTTTCTCCTTTAGTAACGTATAGTGTCGGGCCGGGAAACTGTCCATTAACGGTCATTATGTTCTTGGTGCTGCAGGTTCTTGTGTATGGAACATTTTTTACCTGCAATGAATGTGCACATACGCAAAACTACAAATTATGAATGAGCTTATAAAGTAAAACATCTAATCTCTCCTAGTTATTTCGCGTACCACAAAAGTATGATGAACTATAGCTTGGCAACATAGGAAACCACCAAATAATAGAAACCTTAAGATTTGAAAGGCTAGAACTCTCATGATGGGCATCATTTTCTTAGCAACGAACATGTTCTTGTTTCACTCTTGATGACCAACCGAGCTGTCTTCTACCGGTATTTATATGGGTAATAAGGAGCAAGACGGGAATTTAGCTGGAGAAGTGCATGATGATTTTGTATTTCTCAACACCCAATTAAATGCAAAGTGCTTCATTAACTACTTTGAAAACTAAGGGGTTTGAGTAGCCGTGTCTCTCTCTCTCTCCACTCTCGATATCACTGTTACTCGATTGTCACACTTGTTTTATTTTGTTTATTTTTTTATTTTTTTATATGGGTCTTCTTCTCCTCTTCGAAAGCTGCAGATGTAATAATCAAATGTAGTGTTGATATTTAATGGAAAAACACAAAGAATAAAGCCATAAAGGTAATATATACAGGCCAAAAGGATGGCCAAGGTTTAAAGTTAGCTAAATAAATAACTGAATCTATCTTGACAGAAATTATAAATTATCATGCTACTTTAGCATTTCCATCTTTGTTTAATATTAAAGGAAATACTACTATTGTGATGCATGTCAATTCAAGGTAGCAGTCGGTCCTATCAACTCCTGTAACTAAAATTTTGTATTATAGTGGATTAGATTTATTTTTTAAAAATTATTAATTTAAATATTATAGGTCTTAGAATTATTAAAAATTTATTTAATTATTAATTTTAGAGTCTCAGAAAATTAATTAAAATACATGTAAACTAGCTCAAATATCCACAATTATCAAAAAAAAAAAAACTAATGTAATGAAAAAAAGATAAGAACTGAATTGCTAGTGGAATTGTAGTGGGATCGCATGAAGGTTGAGTATTTTATTTTTGTATTTAAAAATATTTTTAAAAAAAATAATTAATAAGTTTTTAGTATTTTTAAATTATTTTAATGTAATAATATTAAAAATAATTTAAAACATAAAAATATTATATTAATACATTATTAAAAAAAATATTAAAAAAAAATCAATCTAAAAATCACAACCTAGGCGGCTCCTCGATCCATGCACACATCATGGCAAAGCAAATAAACAAGTTGAATGGTCTCAGATTCGAGCCCTAGGTTGCTCATATGATGGTCACTGGAGGTTTACATGGTCGTTAACTTCAGGACTTGTGAAATTAGTTAAGGTGCACGTAAGCTGACCCGGACAACCACGTTAAACTAAAAAAAATAAACAAGTTGAATGAAGAATTAAAGGACCACACCAGTACATTAGGGTATCTTGAGAAGAGTGGTTAAGAGCAAAAGAAAGCAAAAGGATTATCAACCTCACGATCTTGATCATTGCGATATATTAAAATCTAAACTCGTGGTGCTCTTGTTTCAAGCATGCATGCTTTGCCATGACAGATTGCTTTTGATGATCCAAACAGAGGCATGATTTTGCAAAGAGAATGATTCCATTCTTTGTGCTGGGAAGAATCTTTTTTCTCGAGTAGTGCTGGAGTGGAGAGGACAGTATTATCATATATAGCAGGCCACAAAATCGAAGTGCATTAGACAAATAAAACAAATTTAAATGTCCAAGTTACTTATATATATATATATATATATATATATATATATATATATATATATATATATATATATATATATATATATAAGTTTATGTTTTTCATGTCTTTCACACAAGACAAATAGTTTAGTAAACCACGCGACTCAGGATGAGGCTTCGCGCCATAAAATTCTACTTTAAATCTTTTTTATTAAAGCATGCTTGTTGTGTTTTAAGATTGTAGTTTGATTTTATGTTTATGGTATTTATATGCTTATATTTTATAGTTAAACTAAACAAATAACTAATCTAAATTGATGTTAGATTCTATATAAATTTATACATATAAATCTTTGCAAACTAGTTTAGTATTTTTTTTGGAAGGTGTAACAACTCTAATCTTAATTGTTAATATTGAAACAAACAATTAAATTATGATTAACATATCAAGTTGGTTGTAAAATTTTTATTTGTTTCATTATTTAACTTGGCGCTAGGTTATCATTTTATATTATTGATTGTGAATAATCAAGTTTTAATTTGTGGTTATTATTATTTAGAAATTTCAATTTGTCTTGTTCTCAAGATTTGGATGCTCTAACTAATGTTGTTTCAACAACTATTATCTCATTAGAAAGAACTTCATTATCATCTTTTATGATGCATGGTGAAATATATAAAAATAGATGGCATGAAAAGATATTATTCTATGTAATTTTTTTAAATTTGGTAAAGTTCTTATATAAAAAAGTGTCAAAGTTATCTAATAATGAATCAGATCTTGATATTATATGGTAACCGTAAAAACATGGAATTATAGTAATTTCATGTGTAAGAATTATATCTTAAATGGATTACACAAATATTATATGATGTGTATTGTTCAATCAAGAGTTGAAAGGTAATATAAGACTAAAAGTACAAGGTTGAAGATGCCAGTATGAAAAAATTCAAAGCTACTAAGATTAGAGAAAAAATCATGTGAATTGTGAAAAGTTAATAGATCTTCCTATAAATATCTCACAATGTTGGGGTATTTTTCGGAAATAGTAGCATCTAATGATGTTCATGATTTGGTTTAGTTTGGTATGGATCAAAAAACCTAATCGAATTAGATTTTTTAATTTTTAGAAATTTTAACTCGAATCAAACTGGAAACTAGTTCAAACTGGAAACTAGTTCAGGTTGGTTCGAGTTTTTTTTTTCTTTAAAAAATCAGAAACCAACACCTTTAAATATAATTGTATTTTGGGTTTTTAATGAACCTATTTTAAATTGAACTGTAATAATTCTCTATTGGCTTAGCTTTTTTAGGCTTTTTAGGTCGAACAAACTCAACTCCATGCAACTCACGATATAATACCTTTAAATTTTCACATTGGAGTATTCATGCATGAGAATTATTCAATATCATATTTATAATTTATAAATAGGACATGTAAAAAATCTATAATTGAATTAACTAACAGTACCTGTAAGGCTGCAACTCAATAACTTTAAATGAAGATTTTTTAAGAGACCTGCAACTTAATTTTTTGACAAAATTTTGGCATGATAATCCACCAAGTCTATTAATTTAAACCCAAGCAAAAAAAAAATCCAAGCAAGTTATAAACTAATGAACAGATTCAACCACCACAAGTGCCCAAACACTGGAAAATTCAATCGAATGATTCAAACCTAAGAAAAAAAATAAGCAATTGTCCACTGTAAGTTACAAACTAGTGGAAAGATTCAACCCCAAGCAAAAAATAATCTAGCAAAAGTAACTTTAAGTCAGCAAAGAAACCAACAAGTCAGTAATAAAAAGATCCGGTAAATCAACAACGAAAAGATCCAGCAATAATGTAAGTTTCTTTTTCATCAAGATTTTATGGACCTTATAATGTAATTAAATTCATCATTTTTTTAAAAATAAACAAGTGAAAATTAAGAAAGATTAGCAAAAGAAACCCTTAAGATACAACTAAAAAGTAATCTTTCCTTAAATAACAGGGACCAAGCTAGGTTCATATGTACCATGGTTCTATTAATAACATTCCTTTTTCTTTGGTAGAAATGTATGCCTACTAATCTCTTTAATCACTAGGTAATGTTGAATCTCTTTTCTACTTTGCTTCACTAGCAATCTTGAAATGTCACAAGCTATTTTGTATTGATTTTGTATTATCAATAACAATAATACTATTTTTCTTTTCAAGATATAAGTTAAAGATAGATCTAGCCTTTAACAACTAATAAAATAAACAAACTTGGAAAGAAAATTATCATCACCTCAACAGATTTTATTGATTTTATAAAGGAAATAAACGGGGAGAAAGCCTAAGATGAAAGGGGGGACTAGATATCTTTTCAGCAATGGACCTTATCGGTAAAAGAGAGGCTGAGACATCGGTTTGAAGAGGAACAACAAGCAATGTGAAGAAAGAAAAGAGAGAAGAACCATCTAAGTGGTGGCCCAGTGGTAAGAACTTGAGACTAAGAGGTTTGCTCTTTCTGTGATCTCAGATTGGAGCCCTGGGTTGCTCATATGATGGCTACTGGAGGCTTACATGGTCGTTAACTTCAGGGCCCATGGGATTAGTCGAGGTGCGCGCAAGCTGACCCGGATATTCACGTTAAACTAAAAAAAGAGAGAGAAGAGAGTCATGCTTAAGATTACGGGTGGATATATATTAGATTTAAGTACTTCAACAAGTTTCCTTAAAAATCTACTTTAGATTTTGTTTATGCAATCTTATTCAAGCATGTTTGTTGTGTTTTAAAATTGTGCCTTGATTTTATGTGTATGGTATTTACATTTTTGTATCTTATAGTTAAACTAAACAAACAACAAATCTCTTAATTGACATTAGGTTCTGATAATTATAACAATTTAGTGAAGTGGTTTTGTTTAAAGACAATTATAGAGAAAGTGATGTAGATGAAAATAACAATAGAGAGACAGCAAATACATGCAATTCTACGCATAGAGTCATCACACAAAAACTCTAATTTAAAATTTTATTATTAAATATTCTCTTCAAGTAATATGTCTTTTTAAGAAATTTACAAGTCTTTAAATTAATCTTAAAAATAACTTAAACAAACTAGCAATTTCAAAATAAAAGGAGAAAACAACAAATTAACTTGAACATCATCCTTTTAGTCTAATTTAGAGGTCTTTTAAATCTTGAATGATTACATCATGATAACCAACTAAAGGCTAGTTAAATTAAAAACCATTAAAAATAGTCTGTCTAAAAACACATTAATTCAAATTGGACTTGTTTAATTTTAATAAATATAAAATAAACTGATCAATTTAGTTGTTTTTATCAAGTTTAATTGAATTCAAAATTTAGAAAAACAAAAAGAAATTAGTTGAGTTGGATTTTTTAATCCAAGCCGCTTGAACAAATTGACCGAAAGCGTTTCCGAGGCGTGGTTTTGTAATTGTAATTGTACTAATTCGATTATGTTGGATCCAATTCACGGGTTTCTAGGCTCCAAGAGTAATAAAACGACCAAAGGCGTTTTAGAATGACCAATGTGTTGGGAAAATCATGAGATGATCCTTTCTTATGTAATTGTGGATAGAAAAACAAAGTTATAAGATTGAAATTGAACTAACGAGGAAAGAATAGTTATCATATTTTGCAACTTTTTTGGATTATTTTGTTGGAAACTATCCTAAATTAAATGTTATTATGGTTGCAAAAACATAGGACAACGTACTTCTAATGTTGAATATCGGTACAGAGTGGTGTCCATTGATGCTCGAATTTAGAGTTCCTGATAGATATACGTTGTTCAGAGACTTGGACATGGATTGCACAGTACAGTCTGCCATTAGACATGAATTTATCGGTACTTTTAATAATTTGGATTTGAAAATTACAGATATTTTGATTATCTTATTGGAGTCTGTGGAGGTTTTTCGCGCATAGTACAGTTATCGAGGACATTGGGAATTTGGGAACTGAAGGGCTATCGAGCAAAGTTGTCTTGATACGATGGTCTCGAAGAATTCTACGGGTGATGAATCGGCAAGCCGCGGCCATGCCAGACCACCCAAGAAGCAAGAATCTGCGGCATCGTGCTGCATCCAGAATGAAGATCCGGAGGTAGTTGGATATCAATTTGCAGATCACATTTATCTTGTCGACTAGAGTGTCGTGTCGTGTCGGGTGGCTTCTGCTTCCATGGTGGACTACACCCATTGATTTCCACTAGGAAACACTGCTTTGCTCCAAGGTTTCTTCATGAATTTGTTGTGTTGTTCACAGTGCCATGGCACCTTCTTATTCCATCACTAATTAGGGCTATTTGCAAATGTCATCAGTGCATCCATTGATTTGCCTTGTTCTTTCACATTGCCAGCAGATACTTTGGGTTGGATCATGCCAATCTAGAAGTTGTAGCGTAATCAAACCTTCTGACTCTATACCCAGATTAATAAATTTGTTCTTCTGTTCATTTTTTGAGGAAAATACAATGCCCTGCCCATAAATGTTCGAAGGCTGGCAACGACCATTTGGCATATAGTGGCGGAAAATTTTCCCATGCGTGCCGCCTGCTATATGCTTCTTACAACATCACAAACCTTTGTGTCGTCCTGAACTGAAAACATTAACGGTTTCTTCGTTAAGAGGCATAAGAAAGCAAAAAATGGAACATCACTACTCGCTGCTCCGCAAGTCATCACTTGGTTAACTCTTGACTATTGTCCAACTACAATGTCAGCCAAATCTGCATCTTTCCCTCCCAGTAACATCTTTACAAATTAAAAGTGAGGGGGCGGCTGCCGGCACTTCAAAAATAGGACCTCACAGCAACATTTGTGTTTTATCTAAATCAAAAAGGAGCATACCTGAGATGACCACCACCCTACCCACTGACCTTATCACTAATCACCATTTGATACAGACAAGGATTCATCCCAACACAAAATTATAAAACATAAACACCCTCTCGGTCCCATGTAACGTCAACCGGCAAGTGGGATACCAGCCACTATCAAAACCTTTTAATAGCAACTGCCGCTAGTTCAACTCCGTTGGTTGTCAAGCTGGCAGCTGAAGCTTTGCATTGTTTTTCCAGCTGGAAGAAGAGAAGAAAGGAGAATAATTACTCATGTGCTCCATGGCAACAGAGAGAGAAGAATCATTCTAACCAGGAATAGCTTCAAACCTGATGAAGTAGAAGTAGAAGAAATCTGCATAGAGGGCTGTCTGGACAAGACCAGAAACGCAAGCTGCAAAATAGACAAAAGGATATGGATGGCAGAATACATCCACAATCATCAACGACAAAGTTAACTCACATATTCTAATGACTTCTCATAGAAACTTACCAATCCATCGAGTAAAATGCGGGTCTATGAAATAGCGGTAAATCCAGTTGAAGATGTAGAAAGCACGATAAGCCCTGGAGGTTGAAGATATTCAGGTGAGCACATTGCAACATTGACCCAAATTACAAAGACATGAATATGCACACACAAGTTAAAAAAATCATGGCCCAGGTATATTCGGAAAGAAACATGAGTGTTAGAAGTTCAATTCCATTGGTGACAATGTCTTTATTAGTGCATTCCCTTTCTTCCTTCCCTGCTCAGATATCAGTGTCTGCAGCAATCAGGTAAGACTGCTCAGTGGAAAAGGCCAATGTGGGCATATATGATGACATTTCCTCTCACTCAGAATTCATGTTAACAAAATGTGGGCTATAGCTTTACACAGCTATCAACCTACCACAACCTTCCTCTCTTCTCTGAACCAGAAAGTAGCCAAGACATCTAAACATAGCAAATTCCATTAAAAGATCAAGAAAATGATAAAAGAAGATAACAAGACATTATTTTAAGGGGATTAAGTTTTTTAACCACATTCTATTCCTGATTTCAGGAGGGGTGATTAACAACGATTATGTTCTCTGATATATGAAAGACAGCTTAACTAAATGATCATCCACAGAGTAGGGCTCTGACAGCATCTAGACAACTAAGGGGAAGAAAACTGTTTCTAAAAGAAAAATATGACAATGAACAGGCAGATTCAATCAGCACTTGACTATTCAAAATGCTTGGAGAATTCCTCCGCATGCAAAAGTTCTATAGAAATGCACTTTCGGTAAAAATTTCCTTGCAAAATAAACTGGAGGAAGAAATATGCAAGGACTTCAAACATGCATCTCATTTTCCAAAATATAATCAAAGCACAGGGATAGAAAAACAAAATACTCTAACCAGTAATAAATAAGGACAAAAAAGTGTGTCGTTTAAGTGGTAAGGGTGTTAACATGTGTATGTGTGAGTGTTCTTGCAAATGCAAAACCTCAATAGCCAGAACATGTTACTATTAAACCATTAAGAACAAAAGACATCAGTATGTCCAAAAAAAATAAGTAGGCAAATCTTAACCTTCAAAATACTCTTTTCCATGGTTGATTAGCAACAATAATAAGCAACAAGATTAGTACTATAAAAGTCTGAAAATACAAGACAAGATTATCACTCAAAGTACTAATATTTTGTATTCCATGGATTTCAGGTGCCAAACAATAGGAAAGTCTTACGAAACATAACTGTGACATCAAGCTCTTAAGAGAACAGAATTATGTTCAACATATAATGGACACAAAATTAATATTTAATATCTTGCAAAAACTATTGGTTGAGGGCCCTGCTGGTTTACTGAAAATCATAAAAGACTTACCCAAGAAAGAAAACATATTGCCCTGTCAAGTTATCTACATTTCCACTTCTTTGAAGCAATACTAACTGGGGAAGAATTGCTACTGCCTCCAAGTATATTGAAAACGCCCACAAGACCTGCAAGACTGCAACAAGTTAATAAAAAGAAAAGCAGATGGTACTTGTGGTTTGAGGATTCACAGGTATATGCAACATGGAACATTCCGAAAAATTGGACAAGAAGAAATTTTTCTCTCTCTTCTCAGAGAGCCAAAACTTATTGGTCAAGACTGAGCATACACGTTCAACCCTGACTTACACATAATGTATGCAGTACTTCTATAAGAAGAGCAAACATCACATGAAACTTCGGGCAGAATTTTATACTAATCAAATTCAAGCCTTAGAAACAGAATCGCTGGACTGATGCACTTGATTCCTGCATTAGAAACAGTTTCGATATACATCTAGAGGAACGAGATAAAATTAAAATATCAAGAGAAAAAAAAAATTAATGTTTCTAATAGATAGAGCTGAAACATAAAAAGATCAGCAGAAAAAGAGAGACACTGTCCTCACTAACATAAAAAGACATAACCAATTACCAAGGAATTATTATTAAAAGGTTAGCATTCACCAGAACAGAAACAGGTAGTGACCATGATGGGTTCATAGAATAAGCCTCGTTACTTTGAACTGCCTAATCTCTCCAGGATATTTAAGGATGTTTCACCATAAGCAACCAAGTCCTTCCAAAACCACCGACGTTAACCTCACTTAAACTGAAAAGCTAACATGAATTATGCTCAGCTTGCGTTCAAGAGGTAAAGGCAAACAAAACTTTTTCCAACCTTTACTGATGATTACTGAACCTCTATCCTGCACCAGCGCTCCCTGATATTATCTATTAAAAGCCTCCATAGAAAAACAAATGCCGATTAATAAACTGAGCTTATTTAGACTTGGAAAGGCGCTAAACTTTTCCATCCTCTAGAATACCCTCTGGCTCGATAAGACTCCACCGATAAAAGTGGTAGAACCAAATTAAATGGCATAAGAGTCAACTGTTCCAACCATCTCCAAGAGAAATGCAAACTCCACAGTATAGACTAAAAGTAGAGTAATACAGAAAGGAGATCGCAAGGCAAAGGGTACCACGGTAGGTTAGTTTTCAGGCACTCCTTTACAATAGCAATAATAATGAGCACAGCACACATCCACTAAGTTAAGAATCTATCCCTACAAGACTAGTATCATACAATATGTGAGATTCTCTGTTGCAGCTAAAATGCAAAGGGATCCAGGGTCATCAAGTGTTTTACCACTACCCGAAATCAACAGAAGCAAATGCATTGGCAAAACAAGGCATGTAACTATTTTCCTAATTATCCCTCCATACAACAACTCCGAATCAAGTTTTATTAAGAGTACTTAACCTCTTGGAATGCGAACTTCTCGTGGAGGAGAAGAGCCAAAAGAATGCTTGCAAGGAGGAGGAAATGATGGCGAAAGGTATCAAGTTGTTTATCGTAAGAACGCCTGACAAGAGGGTGGTTCCTCATGCACCAGACGATAGCGAGGGAGCTGGCAATAAACACCAGTTTCATAACAGTATTGTAGACTGAAATGAAGTCGGTGAAGAGATCCAGATAGCGCGTCAAAAACACCAGCGCGTACAGCTCCTGCGTCTTAAGCGAAATCCCTAGGGAGGAAAACAAAAATCAGTAGCGTGAAATGAAATGCGGTAAGCGTTGAATATATGTAGGTAGGTAGGTAGGTGGGTAACCAGAGCAAGATTTGGTAGCGTAGATTTTGAGGAGGAGAATTAGAATGCTAATCAAGTGCGTCATGTCACCCAGGAATCTGAAGATATTCATCCTCAATCACCAAAATCAATACTAATTCTATTTTATTTTTAGAGAGAAGTTTAATCAGTTTCAAGGATTTTCTTTGTTATGGCTCTGTGGATTGTGTGGGAGACGGAGAAGATGGAGGAGATGTGAGGACGCGGAACTTAGGGACGGGGTTTGCCTCCACGCTTTGGGAGTTTTTCTTGATGTGGGTTTTTCTTCTTCTTTTTTTTTTTTTATTAATGCGTGGACTCCAGGTTTTTTGACACCGATGCAACAGCTTAAAATAATGCGAGCTTTACTTTTTTAAATTAAATAAATAAATTGTATATTTTTATTATTATAAGGCAATTTTGTCTGCTCGTACTTGGGAACTACGGATTTTATTGAAATTTTTATATCAATTTATATTTGGTAGGTTGATATTAAAAATTAATTTTAAAAATATATATTATTTTAATATATTTTAAAATAAAAAATATTTGAAATAAAGTCTCCACCTCACCTCACCTCAAGTACTGAATTAACACCTGACTCGAATAAATATTTTTTACAATAATCGAAACAAATTAGGATAAATATTGGAAGTAATTCAAAAACTGTGTTTGCAAATACTTCACTAATATGCTATAGTTTCGTGCATTTTTTAACATAGTTTTGTCCTTTTTTTTTTTAATTTACAGTAAAAAAACAAGTGCACAGAAGTAACTAATGGTGAATAGCTATTGTTTGGAAATGTGGTCCAAATTATATTTCTTAAAAAAATTATAAATTTTTTTTGTTTTTATTTAAAATTATTTTTTTAATGTTTTTATATATTTTTAATATACTGATATTAAAAATAATTTTTAAAAATATTATTTCAATATATTTCTGAATGAAAAATATTTTAAACCGGCAATCGCTATTATATTTCCAAACACACCCTAAAAAATAATGGTTTTTACATCACTCCTTCATCTAAGTTGTGCACAAATCAATTTTTAAATGGTGAGAAAAACAAAACAGATAAAGAAATTAAATCAAAACTCAACATATTTATCAATTAAAATTAAAATTAAATATTATAATTGAATTCAATTATAATATAGAATCCGTTCCAAATAGCCTCTCGTGAAGCGGTCTCAACCGATAAATTGCCATGAGATATGCTTAAAAGATGGTGGTGGCATTTAGATGGATAGATTGTGGCCTGCTCTATGCCCAAGCCGGAACAAAAAAAATAACATAAAAAAATGTTTAAACATTGTTAGTGTATTTTTTAAAAGAAAAAAAATATATATGGTAATAAAAACAGGCAGCTGTAGTAAATCAACTAAATCAAAAATAATGATCATGATGGCCTGTATGAAAAGAATGCTTACCAGTATTTAAAAAAGGTTTTATAATATTACCTAATAATAAAGTAAAAATTAAATAAAATCTAATAAAATTATCTTTAAAATATATTTTTAACTAATCTAAGAATATAACAAAATATATATCAATCAATAAAATATTGAATGACAAAAATAAAAAATAAATATTCAATTGAAAAAAAAAACCAAAAAAACAACACGGTTCAAAATTAACTTTTCAAACACACGAACCGGGTTAAAAGAATGGAGTATCTCCATAAAAAAACAAATCAAAAACAAATTATGAAACTTAATTCTCAGTCAACTCAATGTTTAAGAACAAGATTAAAAAAATCAATTTAAAATAACCAAAATAAACTCATATTAATCTCAGTTAGCATGTCAAACCTGAAACCTATAAATGTTTTTTTAACTATAACCTAAAATTTCTATATTGTAACATTCATTTTTAATTTAACATCTAAATATTCATCAGCATTTCAAATATATAAAAGCATGGATAAATAAAAAATTCTCAACATATAAAATCATATTAATGTAACTTTAAATAATAAAATTATAAAGAAATAAAATTCAATAATCAAGATGAAATAATACATTGCTATTATATAGTGTCATCCATTGTACTACAAAGTCAACAGCTACATAAGTTAGGACATAGTAAATGTTTTAACTATTATAGTTTCATCTATAATTGTACTTTAGGAATATCTATAATTATTATTAGTAATAAAATAAAATAGAACAAACATTTATTGTTTATAAAGATATTATGCAAATGATCACATTTCTAAAACTATCATATTTCATCGAAATCAAACACACAAATACCTTTTAAATATCAGAACAATATTAGCAACTACTTCAAAACAGGATTAAGCAATCAAGATAACATTTTCATTTATTAATCCACATAAATGCTAAAACTCAAAATAATGACAAAAGAATTCAAAAACATCATTAAATATAAAAGGATGCATGAATGGGCAGGCCATATGGATTACACCCTTGAGTTTTTATATGGTTATATCTTCTCTAATTTCGCTAATTATAGGTTGTTACCTCCCTTCTATTTTCTTTTCTTCTTTCCGTTTCACACTCTATTCTTTTCAAAACTTGTTATACCTTTTATGTTAGGCCTTTAAACATTCACGATATAGTCTATTAACAAAGTGTTTCCCTTGTATTTTTCCCTCTTCTTCTTTTCTCCCTTTTAAATTTTTCAAGGGGTATTTATAGGGTTTTTTCTAGGGTTTTTGATAAATTCCAATATATAATGATCAAAGATCAGCTCTTTGATCAAAATAAGAGAGCTCTGGATAAATGTTAATAGATGGAATATTTGTCCTTCAATGGTTTCTTGAGGCTGGTGGTTTTTTCTTTCTTGGAGACAAAGGCATGTATTTCTCATTTTCTAATCTTGGAAGAAAGATTTATGACCCTTGATAAAATTCCTTTAAGAGTTTAAGTGTGAACACATGAAAAGATTAGATGGTTTTGCACAAATAGGTATCTCAATCAAGGTTGACTAAGTTGGTCATTTTTTAGACTTCGTCGGAGAAACTCCAATGTAAACGTAATCAAAGACCACTTAAACTTGGTTGAGAAGATGCACACATTTTGTTTGGATCCATCCTTACTCAATTTAAAAGTTTGTAGCTCCACATTCATTCGGTTAAAGGTGTCAACTCGATCGGTCCAGAATCTAAAAATGTAGTAATGGCTGATCAGAGACAAGATGTTGAAGACTTCTATAGTAAAATTGAGATGTAAACGTCCAATTTCATTGAAATGAAGTTGTAGAGGGGATGTTCTTTTTCCATTTGCAAAAAACCTTGTTCATTTCGAGATCTAAAACTCCACAATGAGCTCTTAAAAGTTGTCTACTCGATCATCCAAAACTGCTAAGAAAAGAGATGAATAGTGGGTAAACAACGCTTCGTCTAGGTTAAACCCCTAGAAATTAAGGTTTTTAATTTGAGATATGATAGATATTATTTTAGTTTCTATTCTTCTTATTGCTTTTAATTGCACTCGTAATAGCCTCTCAGACTCTTAATTTAATACAATTTCACCCTTGTCAAACTAAATCATCAGCCCTAAAGTTTAGTTTCATTCTCATCTGGGTTCTTGGTTTTCAATTTATGCACTTAGAATCTTAATTAACCATCAAACTTTTAATTATTTTCAATTCAAACCCTGATTTGTCAATTTCAAACCCTAAAGTTTCACGTCTTTAACGATTTGGTCCTTGGTTTTGAATTTCTTAAATCAAACCTCTAATTGGCTATCAAACTTTAATTTTTTTTCACAATTAAGCCCCTAATTTGACCAATTAAACTTTTTAAAGTCCAATTTCAGTCTCTAAACTTTAATTTCTTTCAATTAATACCCAAATTGACTCTAAAAAATTGATTTTTCTTGCAAGTAAGTCCTCAATAAAATTAATTAAGACTTCAAAAATCAGCATTGAGTTTGTACTCATCTAATTTGTATTTTTTTACCTCAAATAAAAATATTTTCATCGAATGGGTCTTTACTCAATCAGAATTGGGTTATCAATTTTGTTAATTTTATGCATTATAGTCCTCCAACTTTTCCACTTACCATTTTAGTCCTTCTCCACCAATTTGACCAATCTTCGAGGCTTTTTTCATGTGTATCCTCTTGTATTTTTGAATTTTTTTCTTGATTTTTTTAGGGTAAAAAATAAATAACAACAATAATATTATTGATATTTAATTTAACATTAAAAAATTTTCTAACAATGCATACATGAGAGCATACACAACACACAAATGCAAATCAAACAAATACAAAAAACCATGTTAACACAATTTGTGAGGAAGGAATAAAAAAAAAATGTATAAAAAAATTACAAGTATCAAGAAAGAAAAATTTAATTGTGAAAAATGACGTGAATAAAGAAATATGAGAGTGTACAGTATATGAACAATAAAAACTTACATGTTTTAGTTCATTGTGTAATTATATTCTTTTTCATCGTATAAACAAACCAACTTGAAGTTTAAAATAAAAATAAGAAAATAATACTTAAAAAAACAACTATCCGAGTGTATAGCAATTAAAAAAATTGACAATCTTTTTGGTGAGTACTCTAGGAGTTCCTGTGATGGATAAATACACCAGCTTTTATCTTCTAATTATTAACTGCTAAATATTAAAAAAAAAATATGTCCTTAATTGTTTATTTTAATACAATTAAATTTCATTCTGCATGTTTTGAAATTTGATATATCCATAAAAATACGAACTCTAAAATACTTTTGATTTTTTATTAACTTAATGTCTAAAATATTAATTTTGAAATTGTTTTTTCCCCCTCAAATATCATGCCTCAACTGGATATATTAACTTATTTTACACAATTCTTCTAGTTATGCCTTGCTCTAGT
The DNA here is from genome assembly GCA_018804465.1 of Populus tomentosa. NCBI lineage: Eukaryota > Viridiplantae > Streptophyta > Magnoliopsida > Malpighiales > Salicaceae > Populus > Populus tomentosa. The sequence continues at coordinate 6,257,617 of CM031989.1, forward strand.
GAATGGAAGGCCCCTGTCAAGCAAGCAAGAAGCAGTTCTTTCCACGGCGGAGCCACCACTTCTCTTTTTGTAAAATATTTAAAAGTTAAACAGCATATAATAGGATAGAGCATATAATGCCATACAAAGTCTTTACACCTTGGTTAATAAAAATAACTTGATTAATTTAATAATATAATTAAAAAAATATTAATAATAAATAAAGCAAAAATTAGAAATAATTAACTACAAAAAATAATCCATGAATATTATACTTGGAATAAGAATAAAGAAACATTCGTTGAAAACTCATCGTCGCTTCATCATAAACATCCTATCATAAAAAAAAACTCATTAAAACAGTTCTAATATTATTGTAAAAGACTGCACGATAACACCAAAAGAGACTGCATGTGCTATCAGAGCAATGACCTGGAAAGCAAACCTAATAAAAATTATGAAATACGCATCTCATACTTATACTTAATCAATTAATTTAATTTAATTCAAAAGTTAAATTTCTTTTAAAAAAATTAACTAACAATAATAAATAAAAAGATCTGAGATAACCTAACTCATTTTTAAAATTAGTGAAAAAAATCTATAGAAAGTAAATAAAAAAATAACAGAGGTCAATATCCAATTAAATAAATGTTGAAAAAATAAAATTGAAAAAAAATATGAGTTTAAAACAATAAAAAAAAATAAAGGAAAATCATGAAAATTTGAGGGTCGAACATGACAACAAAGGATGAGAGAGAAAATAGGGGGGAAGAAGAAGAAAATATTATTAGTTCTAAACTGGAGCTCAGCAAGCTACACGCAATGCTTATTGAGGGAGGAGGGGTTGTCGAGATGATTTCTACCACATCAAAGAAGACCATATTTGGTCGTCAAAATCTGTTATACGTTGTGCCTGAATGTGGTGGAGTGGCTTTCACGTGTAATACAAGTGCTAGCTAATTTTTATTTTTAAATTATATTTTATATTTATTAAAATGCCAAATTCCCCCATCCAACTTGTTTATAACTAAAAAACTAGGTTTAAAAGTTGATAAGTCTTTAAATGTTAGTTATAGAAAATTTTCACTTTACTTTAAAACTTAAAAAAGATCGAGTTGTCCTTGAGCAATATGGTAATTACTAATGGACCTTGTTAAAAGACTTTATTACCTTTAATAGTTTTGAAATGTTAAATTAGTAATTACACTTTTTTAATCTATAGAGTCATGTATCGGCATTTATAGTAAAACATTGATTTCCTGTTGCTTTTTAATGACATAAATGATACACTTCTAGATTATTTGAAAAATTTTGATCCTTCTTGATCAATGAAAAATGATTTTTTCTCTAAATGTATAAATCTTTTTTTTTTTCATATTGTTCATAGAAACTAGTTAAATATTATTATATAAACTATTTTTTAAACCTTACTATCCCCATTCTTTCTAATTAAACTATAAATTTCAGAACAAATTAGTGGCGAACTTATATGAATTTTAAGAATAAAATGCTTTTATTTGAGAAAATATACTTACAAAATTACGTTCGATGTTTCGTCTAAGAGTTTAGTGTTGTTTTCATATATATACTAGGTTAACCTGTTAAATCAGGTTAACCCATTAAACCTGGGATCTGTATTATGAAAATGTGATAATTAAATAGAAAAAAAAAATTAATATTAATAAACTAAATTTAAAAAAAAAAGATTAATTAAAAAGGAAAAAGCAAAGAGAAAAAAACCCACAGGAAGAAAAAAACCAATGAAAAAGAAAATTTTTTAAATCAATTGGGTTAACCCGTCAAATCTGGGATTCGTGTCATAAAAATCTGATAATTAAATAGAAAAAATTTATTATTAAGAAAGTTAATTAAAAAGCAAAAAAAACAGAGAAAAAAGCAAAAAAAAAAAACTCAAGACAACAGCTTTTTCACTGTGTAATGCATTGTGCAGTCCACAGTAAAAGGTTTAAAAAGAAAAAAAAAAAAAAACAAAGGCATACCCACAAATTAAACTTTTTTTCTTGCATAAAAAATATAAAAAGGGCTAAGACGTAAGAGTGTTAGGTCTTTCTACAAAGATAGACCCAAAAGTCTTGGGTCTAACAGTAACGCGTGACCCAAGAGTAATATTAATAATAATGTTAAACTTACATGACTCAAGTTTAATTGAGTCTGGCTACAACACCAGACCTAGGAGCCTTGGATGTGGATCCGCCTGCAAGATCATGTCATAAAAGTGTGATAATTAAATAGATTAATTAAAAAGAAAAAAATAAAGGAAAAAAAACCAACACGAAGAAAAAAAAAACTAATAAAGAAAAAGAAAAAAAATCTAAATTAACCAGGTTAACCCTTCAAATCAGGTTAACCCATCAAATCTGGGATTCATATCATGAATGTTTAATAACTAAATAGAAAAAAAAAAAAAAAGATGACGGGTTAACCGGTGAAACTAGGTTAACCCGTCAAACCCGAGATATGTGTCATGAAATTCTGATAACTAAATAGAAAGAAATTTAACATTAACAAACTAAACTAAATGAAAAAAATTAATTAAAAAGAAAAAAAAAGCAAAAAAAAAACTTCGGGTTGTCTTGTCAAACTAGGTTAACTTGTTAAACTCGGGATCCGTATCATAAAAGTCTGATAACTAAATAAAAAAATTAACATTAACAAAAAAAAAAGGTGGGTTAACCCAGAATTAACTGGGTTAACCTGTGAAACCTGGAATATATGTCATGAAAATTTAATAACTAAATAGAAAAAAATTTAACATTAACAAACTAAAATAAACAAAAAAATTAAAAAGAAAATAAAAAGAAAAAAAATCCGGGTTAACTCGTGAAACCAAATTAACCTGTTAAACCCAGGATCAGTGTCATAAAAGTTTGATAACTAAATAAAAAAATTAACATTAACAAATTAAATTAAACAAAACAAAATTTATTAAAAGAAAAAAAAACAAAGAAAGAAAGAAGAAGAAAAAAGGAAAAGGCATAAAAACAAAAAAAAAAAGCTTAAAAACAAAAAAAAAAGAAAAAAAAAAAAGATTGCTCAGTGTTTTATTATGAACTATATAATGAAACAATGAGCAGTTTTAGTATATATATATATATATATATATATATATATATATATATATATATATATATATATATATATATATAGAGGCAGACACACACAATCACTTCAGAGTTTGTGATATTTTTCAACAAAATAAAAAGATATAGAGAGGGACTTGTACTATCCTCGACTCAACGCAATTATATATAGTTCCATTTGCCGCTCGTCATTAGCCAGTTGAAGATGGAGCTTAGAAGATAACATCTTGATCATGGCACAGATTTACACAATCCCCCGTCTATGATAACTCAAATCAATCTCGTTATGCTAAAGAAAAATAATCTAGGGATTGAAAATGAAAGCTTTTACAACAAAAACAAGCCGTGTTTAGCAAAAGTAATACAATAATTGTTGGTCTTAAGTGTGAAGTTAGGGGAGGTAAATCTCAACACTTCTATGATCATATCTCAAACATCTTATTGCTCACAAGAATTTGGGTTCCTTTTTTTTGCAGTTTTCTTTTTTTTTGCAAGTATGATAATTTCATATATCCTAATTGAATAAGCCTTCAACTATTTCTTTCTTTTCTTAATAGTTGCTTTACATTGGGTGGTTTAATTATGCGATGAAAATTGTATTTCAAAACATAAAAATATTAATTTAGTACTTTTTATATTATAAAATAAAATTTCAACCATAAATTTAAATATATTTATGTTCTTCTTGATTGCAAAGTTGAATTCACCAATAAAAAAACTTGGTTTATTCATAACTCAGATCAAAGATTGGTTTCTAGTTAAGCATGCAAATTATTTTTGTAAAAAACAATAAAATAATATTTTAAAAAAAAAATAAAAAAAGTTGATTGAGTCTCACTTAAATACTACTCGTATCATGATTTGACATATTAAGTTATGTAGATTTAATTAGATCAATTATACTATTAATTTTTGTTTTTTTTTTAAAAAAAAAAAACTAACTTGATTTAAATTTTAAATCAAAAAATTGACTCTGGCCAACTTTTAGCAAAGTTTCATAATTATAAAGCAATACAATTACACCTACTGTACCCATTCAACTAGGTAGGAAAAATATTTGGGCATTCATGTTAAAATGAATGCACTAGGTGTGGGTTGAAGTAATTTTTTTTTGAAAAAAATATCATAAATTACAAAAAAATTATAATAATACTGTTCTGAGAAGAAAAGAAAAAAGTTTAATAGATTTCTCTAATTTTATCTAAATTTAATTAAGTCAATTATAAATTTTTTTTATAAAAACCTAACACATCTAGTTTAGCAAGCCGACATACTTTTATAATTACTAGACTAACCGGTTAACTCTAGAATTATATATATCTTGAGAGTATAATAACTAAATTAAAAAATTAATATTAATAAATTAAATTAAAAAAACAAAAAAAAAAATCAACCATGAATTCCACAGTAAAAGTCTTACAATAATACCTGCTCTACCCACTAGATAAGGTTGGAAATTATTTGGGCATTCATGTCAAAATCAATGCACCGCCGGTGAGTGCCTTACATTATGATTTTTTTCAGTATGCCTTTTCGTTTCTCTTCTAGCTCACCGCCAAGCTACACAAGAGCCCATATACCTCATTAAAACTCCCCCTCACGATTTTAAGGCTGTTAACGTGGTCAAGCGTGTGGATTTTTTAATATATTTTTTTCTTTTAAAGGATGAGCTTAGGAAGCACCTCCTTTTGGGTCTAACTTTTAGATAGCAGTAACTCTGTGCCACGATTTCTTTTAAATTGAAATATGATTGTTTTCTGAAAAATAGTTTTTGAAAAATTATTTTTTAAATTTTTTTATATTTATTTATTATTAGAAAAGTTAGTCAACGGAAAACACATTCCAGTCAATGAAAAATACTTTCCAGTCAATTTTAATTAAAGAAAAATTTGACTTGGTTTTCAGGAAATTGTTTTCCTTTTAGCTGTGTTTGTTTTCCGGAAAGTGGTTTCCGGAAAATCACTTTCCAAACTTTCTTGTGTTTGTTTGCCAGTAGGAAAGTTGGTCAATGAAAAACACTTTCTAGTAAAAGAAAAGTTTGGCTTGGTTTTCAGGAAAGTATTTTCCTAAAAAATTTGAGGGGAAAATACTTTCCGGAAGTTGTGAAAAATTTAAAAATATCATTATTTGTTGATTATATCAAATTTGATCCTCAAACTTTTGATTGCTATATATATTTTTTGTTTTGAATATTTATTTTTCAATTTCATCTCTTAAAATTTTATTTTTTATCATTTTTTTATTGAAATTTTGTATCTATCAAATTTGATCTTTATTCTTTTGATTGTTACTTATTTTATTTGAAATAATTTATGAAATGTTGATTATTATTATTTTAATTTCTTCATCTTTTATTTTTTTTATTTTTTAGATTTGATCTCTATTATTTTGATTATTTTTTATTTTATTTGAGATAATTTATGAAATTATATATTTTTGTCAATTTCATTCTCATTCAACTTTTTAATTTGTAAGATTTGTTCCTCATTATTTTAATAAACTTGAGAAAAATAAAATACTAATAATTTATTTTCCAGCTCATTTTCCATGACATAACCAAACACTAGAAAATATTTTCCAACTTATTTTCCATTACACTACTAAATATCAAAAAATACTTTCTTAAAATTTACTTTTTCAGAATTCACTTTTATCAGAATTTACTTTTAAAAAAAAACTACTTTCCTAATTAATGCTTACAGCCTGCCCTGTGACTCCGTTATCAAACATCACGACAGCTCATCCATACGGCTCCAGGCATTTAGTTACATATATGTTTGTAGATTCTATACCATGGCAGGATATATCGGCAAATTAAGAAAGGAGTTCTGACGTAGTTTTATGATAACTTAAAAAAAAAATCTAACTGTTCATCAGTTGTTCTAACTTCTAAGTAAAGGGCAATATAAAAGATAACAATTATGTCATACACACACACACTGAGAAAAAATGTTTTGTATTTGTCTAAACGAGCTTATTATATTTGCGTATTAATATTTTTCTAAACTAGTATACATTTGATAGTTATTTAAAGTTAAAAACTATTTATTACCTATAATAATGATTTGAAATCTCAGCTCGAAATAAGACTGAACTCTTATTTTAAAAATATAGATATTAGATCCAAGAAGGAGATGAACAAATAATTGGTATAAACTTCCTTAAAATTATATTGATTGAAATTGATTTAAAGGTCACAACTCATATTCAATGAGCTTATAAGTAATCATATTGATCTAACCTAAACTCACTCATTGTAGAAGAATGACATAATATGGTCTAAAAAATAATTAAACAAATATTCACACATATTCAAGATTCAAAATTTATAAACAATAAATGTAAGCATCAAAGTTATATTTACAAACCAAGATTTAATATAATATTTATTAAAAAGTTTATTTTATATAATAATTTTAAATAATTAAATATATGTTTTCACTTTAAAAATCATGACCCCGCTGATAGGATGGTGGTTAACTAGATAGACGAAGAATTAGAATGGAAAGGTATTATCAAGTGTATCCTAGAACCAATAAATCCAGTTTCCAACATTCTATAAAGAAATATGATATATTTTTAAAAATAATATCATGTATTAAACCTTTTTATTTTTCTTTCAACTTCCATGGACAAGACCTACTTAAAGATCATATTATTCCTGGGTTAATTCTTAGATAAAAATGAACAATCACTATATAACATTGAAGAAATAAATCTTATTATAGGAATACAGTGACTTGAAAATAAAAACTTTAGGTATGTATTAATCGATCATATTACCCACTATACAAAATTGCACATAAACAAAACATGTTCCTGTATTAATTTTCTCGGAACAATCTTCTCGGAGGCAGAACACAGGAAATAAAGACGTCGGCGGTGATGCATCCAAATACTAACATAAATGCATTAAATTTTTGTCCGAGAATCCAAGAACATCTGCAAGATATAGGTTTGTCTGTTACTGAAATCTGCCGTACGCATGGACATGGGCTGGCATAATCCTAACTGTCATTGTCAACGTGAGGAGGAACCATCACTTTGATCGGTTGTACCACACCAAACTCATAGAAAATATCAAATTGAAATGGTTGGGAAAATTACACCGACGACGCGACTTTGTAATATAAATATATTATTTTTTATTACAAAATAGTTGTTATTGAATTTAAAACACATACGCTTTCAAAACTAGTATAAAAATACTAAGAGTCACAAGCAATGAAATAAAATTCTCTATGAACACTATGATATTCTAACATTATTTGTTTAGAATTTTTTTTATTAAAAAAATATGAATATATGGTTGAGAGTTTCATCATTTATTCCAAATATACAACTCAAGATTTAACTTGAATTTCATTGATAATTATTTTTTTAGTACACACTTCAATATGATATTTGAAATAAAGTTCCATAATTTTAAATGTTTAATCTTTATATTTTGGTTTTTAAATTTTTAAATTCTTTACTTTGTTACCAAACTCTTTTAATATTATAATTTAACACTCAAATTCAATTTTTCATATATTTAAAGTTTAACGTTCACTACTAAATTTATGATTAGATTTTATAAATACATGTGTAAGAGAATATGTGTATATAGCATAGAAAAATTATATATGACTAATCAATTGTTTTTGTGTTTGTTTGAAAAACTTTTCAATAATATTTTTAAATTTAATCAAGTTATGATAGGTCATTAACTTAATCTATGGAGTTGACTTAGTATGATCCAATCAACCTAATCAAAACTTAATTTGATATTTTAAACAAATTAAAAAATCATCAATTTAATAATTTTTTTTTCAAAAATATTCGAACGACTATGTTTTGAGTTGACCCATGTTAAACAATATTAACCCACTCATCTTATGAACTAATTCATGACTCTAACCAAGTTTAATAACCTTATTATTTTAATTTATTTTTTTATTTCAGTAAATTATTATAAAAATAAACATTTACAAAAAAAAAAGATAACCAATAAAATTATTAAGGAGAAAAATATTTCTTCAATTTGAACTCTAATTTCTTATTAATACATCTTTCAATCAAAACCTAAGAACAAAATGGAAAGAACAAAAAGATAGAAAGAGGATAAGCACCTAGGCTAAAGAGACAAGGCTTATGCTTGGCCTAGCAAAAAGGTCTCACGTGCATGGACTTGCAAGGCTAGATATGTAAGATTGACTGTCTTTATTTCTTTTTCTTCTCAAAGGCCGTGTCACCCATTTAATTTTTTTTAAAATAAAACAGGCAATACATCATTTATACATCATTTGCTTACTTAGATGCCATTGGAGATGCCACTGAAAAATCAAGTTGATGCTTTTTTTTATCTAAAACAATAATTTAACATATTTTCATCTAAAAAAACATTTAATAAACACCCTTAAAATCTCAATAAATTAATTTTTCAACTTAAAATGCCTTCAAAATCACAAAATCAAATAAAAATTCTTTCTCAACCCCAACATATTTTTTTCAGCAATATAAAAACTAAAAACACTTTATTGACATTTTTTTTTTGTTAAGAAAAACACATTGCATCAAATATGGCTTTTTTTGTTCATGAAATCTTGGTAGCTAACCACTCTCTCTTCTATGATGTTTTTTAGTGATTCTCTCTCATATCTTTTAAACTCAAGAACTACAATGTAAATAAAATATAATTATTTTTAACTTTTAATTTGGAGAAGTCTCAATGGGTTGATTTGATTGTCAAGGAAATGTGATTACATCTTTAATTTTATGAGTTCAAACTTTAGAGTAGGCATGTATAAGAATTTATTAAGTTTTGAATGCATTAGGTCAGCTTGTAGGGCATGCTTTTAAAATCAAATTAAGAATTAAATATAGAAAAACTAAATGTTCTTTAAGGAGAAAAAACAAAGGTTTTTTTAGATTAATTTTTGGTTTACTCGTAATTTGTTTATTTAAACAAATTTCCAACACCTACCACCAATAACAAAGAAAAACCTTATATGCATGAAATCAAGGCACTCCTCTTAGCAATGTGTTCTTTAAATATTGATAATGAATTTCATCAATAATATACAACTCACAAAATTCAAATCTAAGACAGCTTTTATCATGGCTTGTTTCACTTTAAGCTCTCATCTCCAAATTGTTCAAAAATTAAAGGTAAGAAGCACATTAATCATCATATTTTACAATGAGTTTAAAATTATATAAATAATCTTAAACCCTAATATTAAATATCTTCATCTAGAGAGAGAAACTACCATTCCTCTTTCTTAAGCTTTATTATGTAATTACACAAATATAGTTTTAAAGCTTCTTTTCCTTCATTATCAGTGTTAATTTAAATATAATATGTTTTTCTAAATACAATAAGAATCTATTTTCAACCTACCAATCCATTCACCGATCTTCAAAAACACCTAATATTTAAAAAGTGTTTTTTTAAAAAATAATCTAATCAGTTTCTACCAAATTATTCTGGGAAACAATACAATTAAAAGAAAGTTTTATAAGAATTACAAAGTTTGAAAAAGTTTCAGAGAAATAACATAGTTTCAAAAGAGTTGCTAATTTGAATTGCGATTTTAATATAACCACGATTTAGAATCATGGTTTTAATACAGCCACGATTCATAATTACGGTTTAATTTACTACTTTTGTCAACATAATTGGTGCTTTTTGTACACTAGTATTTGTAACCATGTAATTATGATTCTATTAGATGTGGTCCATGGAAGGCCAAGACATGTCTCTCATAAAAAATTAAGATTGATCTTCTTCTTCTTCTTCAGGTCATTGCTAACTCCATTTTCTAATCTACATTGTTTTTTTATGTCTTCTAACTATGATAACATGCTTGCTTGTTTCTAACGCTGACTTAATACTTCGAAATTTTCTTAGCAAGCAAAACTTATTCAAAACAATGTAAGCAAACTTATTTCACTAGAGATGTTATTGCACTTTAGCATCGACTTGTAAAGGTGTGATTTTGAATTTCACTATATTTTCTTATTAAGAAAGTTAACATCATAATTTTTGTAACTAAAGACCTTGAATCATATTTGTTATATGAGGAGCTCTCTTTCCTTAAATGTCAGAATATCTCCAAGTCATTATCATTTTTCATACGTGTTACCACCCCCTTTCTTCTTCTTATTTTTTTTTATGTTTCCTTTTTGCTCATTATACACAATTCATTCAAATAATCTAGCATATGCCTTTTTCTCAATTTCTAGAATACACACACTAAAAAAGAAGAAAAAGTATTAAAGGAGAGAGGTAGGGACCGAGGATGGGTCAATCCTCTTCTTCATGCTCATGCAATAATGGTCATAGGATTTACAGGCTTATTATCATTGAAAAAATAGTAGTAATATTGATAAGGATGATGACTTGATCTTAAGTCTTCTTGACGAATGCTTGGGTAGTGTGTTTGGGAAGCTAGGTTAGCTTGACAAGAACTCTTGCTTTATGGTTTAGAAGATATGGAAATGTGTAACAATGTTTACACCACATTATGACCAACATCAGAACCCATTTCATCATCATTATTAGTCTTGAAAAATCCTTAAATAATAGTACTATTTTTCAACTTCATTATCATTTATAGTAAAATATTTAGTTCCATGTAATCTGCCATCTTTAGAAATACCTGAAAAACACCTCAATATTTTTATTCTTAAAGGATCAACATCAACATATAGATACACCTCCTCTTCACCTTTATGCATGCTAAGTACTTGTGTAGTTGAGACATCATAAAATATTCTATTGCTTTTTTCATTTCTTATTAAAGTCATGCAAGTCTATATGAAAAACTTGTTTGCATATGAATAATATATCTATATAAGATATATAGTAAGAGCCACAATTTGTTTCCATATATACTGAACTTCCATAATACACAAATATAACTGACATTTTGTTTCCTACATAGTTTACATAAATTATAGCAAGGTTACATATAAAAAATAACAAAGAAATAAAAAATAATGCCTGAACTTTATATATTATATCCATTAATAAAGTCTATAGCATCCATTAACCATGTTTAAACATATGTCAATCTGGTCATGTTTTTTTAATTTGAGAAGACAAAAGTAAACATGTGTTAGAACAATAATATAAATAACCTTATATAGAACATCTAATACTCTTTTGCATTAGCATGTTCGAACAAATTAAATTAATATTAATTACATTTAAATTCAACAATAATTAAAAAATTAAGTTTCTAACCACACTTTTTTAATTTGGAGTTTTTTCATAAGAATTCAAATAATAGCTTTCTCACTCTCCCAAAAGTGTTCGTGAGTTTTAAATAATTGAACATAAATAATTTATTTGTTTTGTGCTATTGTACTTCATAATTTTTATTTTGAATTTTAAATAAATGATTTGTTTATTTATTTTTTTGTTAAATCGAGGAAGCAAAACCTATTAAACAACAACAAAACCCACCAAAACAGATTTCAAAATCTCGATTACATAAAAGAATTAGAACTTCCCTTTTTCTTTTTGAGTTTCATATGATGAATCTTCAATGCCAACACCAAGCCGCGGCAAGAGAAGGCGGCAGAGAGGGCAACTTTGTGTTGAAGTATGATTCTTTTTGTTTCGATCGATTCTAAGTTTTAGTTTAAGCTTTGACACGGATAAAAAGAGAGAGAGAAGAGAGTGTGTGAGAGAAACATGCAATATTGGATTAAAGAGAGATAATGAGTGATGTGATAATGATTTGCTTAAATATATTCGAAGCCATTATAATTTGATTAATAGAGTGTTTGGAACGTAATTATAATTGTGTTTTTAAAAATATTTAAATTGTTTTTATTAAAAATTAATTTTTTTATATATTTTGGATCGTTTGATACATTAATTTTAAAAATAAATTTTTTAAAATAAAAAATATTATTTTAATGTATTTTAGCACGAAAAGCACTTTTAAAAACAACTATAATTATAATAATTTAAAAATAATAGTAATTATGGTTTAAAATATTTTTCATTTAAAAATACATCAAAATAATATATTTTTTATTTTTTAAAATTATTTTTAAAATCAATATATCAAAATATAAAAAAATAATTTTTAATTTTTTTTTGTAAAATTTTAAAAAAACACATCGTCAACCATGTTATCAAAATTCAAAATATCTTAGCCAAAAGCCACCGTGTTTACAACAAAAGCTTGTGCAAGAAAGAAAAACCACGAACCCATGGATTATGTTTTTGTCTTGACATGCAACAAAGACAAAACAATTGTCAAAAAGAAAGTGGAAACAGAGTCAAGATTCCTCTTCCCTAATTTGAAATCATACTTTATTTTAAAAGCCTTCACAAAGTAGCTGGATTAGCATTGCTCTAGATGGGGTTATGTAATGTTTTGAAATTTTTTATTTTCTTTATTTGTTTAATATTATTTTTTTATATTTTCAGATAGTTTTGATATATTAATATTAAAAATAATTTTTTTAAAATAAAAAAAATATTCTTTTAACCCATTTTAAAATAAAAATTATTTTAAAAAATAATCCCTACTGCATCTTATATAAAAATAAAGAAAAACATCCTCCCTTAAGAAACTTCATAGTTTTTTAAGGTCCCCACCAACAGTTGCCATCTCTACAACTTAGATAAAAAGGCTTACTTGACTCTCAGTTTGCTGTCTTCTTTCCATAACCTACCTTTGCTTATTAAAGTTGATCACATTTTTAAACTAATCACTTACAAGAAATTTCTTTTTCACTTAATAATGTGAATTTCTTTTCTTTTTATAAAGCTACCCTCTCGCTCGTATGAAATGTTTAATTAGTTGGAAGAGGAGGAGGAGAGTGTGCATTAAAAAAATAAAATAAAAACCAGCTGGACTGTCCAAAGAGCAGCAAAAACTAGGTTGGTTTGATTTTATTTTCTTAGCTGAGCGAGAGAACCTCGAATTAATGTGTATTTATAATTATATATAAAGGTAAAAAAAAATAAATAGTTTTTAATGTTAAAGTAATATTTTTCATTTGCATGCTCAAACAAAATGTCACACTGCTTTATTGGCTGTGTCTTGCTTCCACTGCCCCCCCCCCCCCCCAACTCTCTCTCTGACAGATCTCGCCTCTTTCTCTGTCTAGAAATCACACTCCTGAAGATTCTCTGTAGAGTCCTTCTCTGTCTCTTCAGTTTCTCTCTCTAAGTTTCAAACTTCATCTCTCTCTAGGAATTAACTCTGTTTCTCAAGTGGGGTTTTCTGGACTATCCTTTTCTATGAAAAGTAGCACTGTTCCTCGTGAATTGCATGTCAAGTTGGTAACTTTCAGTGGCACCAATAAGAGTCTTTGAGAGAGATCTAATCTGGTGGCCTTAATGGCCAAAACGGGTTGTTTTTGCTTTTGGGAAATTTTCAGGTGAATGTAGTGTTACTCTTGTTACCTTTGCCGTGCTTCCTTCTTCTTCTTCTTCTTCTCTCTCTCTATTTTAGCCCCTTATTCTTTCAATCTCAAGCATTTTTTGTTAGCTACCCATTTTGTCATAACTGCAAATGGGTTTATGACCTTCAGAAGCTTCTTCCTTGGGGTTTCGAGTTTAAAGATTTAGACTTTGCATGTTGGATTTGTTTTTTAGCTTCTGGGAGGTGAATGATTTACATGTTAAAGGTTCAAAGTGTTCGTGCTAAAGTCTTTTTGAACTGAAGCTGAGGGGCTTAGTATGGGAGTGAATGTAGAGTGACAGTGCAGTTTGGAGGCCTTAAAAAATGCTTGATATTTTGAGTTTGGTTTCATGGGTTTGGGTTAGCAAGCTGTTTTTTTGATAGTTTGTACTGATAATTTTATGCTCTTCAGGAGCAAATGATGATTATTTTGAAGAATTAGTTGTACTTGGAGGGAATTGTCGGTGATTTGGGGTATTATAATTGCAAATGGGTTTATTCCCTTTGAGATAAAAATGAACGCCTTGAATTTGATGGAGGGTTGCTTTGTTTTTTAGGGAGGATCTTTGATTGCTTGAGTTTTGGCTTTTTCTGTGGGTTTTGACAATCAGTTAATGGGATATAATTCCTTGCCTTTTTGAAAGCAATAGTAACAAGAGATTTGATTATTGGGGTGGCTATTGTTTTGAAAGCAAAATGCAATATAGTTCGATTGGTTTTGTTAATCCTCTAGAGATTCCGCTATCATTTGCATTTATGTTCTGATCATGACCAAGGCTGTCCGCACTGGGATTCTCAAGGATGCAAATGGTGATATCGGTGATCATCTTCGAAATCATGTTCATTTGACCAATTGTATTCATCTGAAAAACCATATGCTTAAGCAAAGCCCCATTCTGGCTGATAGGTTATTAATGCGGGACCTCATTGCCCTTCAGAGGTCCCGATCTTTGAGGGACCCTTCGGCCAGTCCTCTTTCGTGGCACTCACCTTCTGTAGTTGATTTGCTTCCTAAGAAAGGGGATACAGATGCAACCATTCGAGAATGTAGAAGCTCGGTTGGCACCGAGCGTCGAAGGGAAGGTAGGAGGTTTTCCGGTAGTTCATCACCCTTAACAAATTTGGCACCATCAAAGGTTGTCCCAAGTGATGTTAATGGGGGTAATAATGATGGGGTAGCAGCTATTAGTGATCGTAGCGTTGAGAGTGGATTTAGGGATGGTAGGAGAGTTAAGAGAGAAGAATCTAGTAAAAAAAGTAATAGGGCTAATCAGTTGGGTGGTGATGAAGACCCTTTACAAGATCAAGCTGTTGATGGTTTAATTCATGATACCGTTTCAGGGAATTCCGAATCAAAAGATAGAAAAAGTAAACATAAGGGGAAGTATAGTCAAGATGTGCATATTAAGACCCTTTCAGAGCAGCTACATGAGATTCCAATGGATACTGATGTGGCATCTTCCAACATGCATTTTCATGGAAGACACACCCGACAGGAGAAAATTGTTGAGCCTGAGACCAGTATTCGTGGCTATGGTGGGGCGCATAGAGTGAGAAGGCGAAAGTTTCGAAGTACCAGAAGAACTCGGGCTTCTGCTCCAGCTTCAAGGGATGTTGGGGGACAGAAGGAAATGTCTGTTGCTTCCAATTCATTTGCTCAAGGTTCAGCACGGCCAAGTAATCACATGGAGGAAGAAGAATATGGGGACCAAAATGTCACACGGGCTCCCAGAAATGGATGTGGGATTCCATGGAATTGGTCTAGAATTCATCACAGCGGTAAAACAATCCTTGATATTGCTGGAAGAAGCTTATCTTGTGGCCTGTCAGACACAAGGAAAGGTAGCACTGCTTCCCATGGGAGAGATTTTCCTGGTATGCCTGTGGCATCTGATCGTTCTAGTTCATCTACTAAATCTGATGTAGAGGCTTTGCCTCTACTAGTGGAGGCATCCGGATCCCAAGAAAGCACTGATAATGCTGGTTGGGTGCACGACTATTCAGGAGAGCTAGGTATATATGCTGATCATTTGTTGAAAAATGATATTGATTCTGATCTTGCTTCTGAAGCTAGATCTGGTGAACAACGTAAGCTTGGGCGGAACCAGAATGGTAGGCATCAAAATCTTACACAAAGGTACATGCCGAGAACCTTCAGAGATCTAGTGGGACAGAATTTAGCAGCGCAAGCTCTTTCTAATGCTGTGGTTAGGAGGAAGGTTGGGTTTCTATATGTGTTTTATGGGCCTCATGGTACTGGGAAAACCTCATGTGCCCGGATATTTTCCAGAGCTTTGAATTGTCAATCTCTGGAACATCCAAAACCTTGTGGCTATTGCAATTCTTGCATTTCACATGATATGGGTAAGAGCCGGAATATAAGGGAAGTTGGCCCAGTCAGTAATTTTGACTTCAAGAGCATTATAGATTTGCTTGACAATATGATTATTTCTCAGACGCCATCTCAATATAGAGTTTTTATTTTCGATGACTGTGATACTCTGGCCCCTGACTGCTGGAGTGCCATATCAAAGGTCATTGATCGAGCACCCAGACGTGTAGTTTTTGTCCTTGTCTGCTCAAGTCTTGATGTTTTGCCTCATATAATTATATCCAGATGCCAGAAATTCTTTTTCCCAAAGCTTAAAGATGCAGATATTATATATACTTTGCAGTGGATTTCATCCAAAGAACATATAGATATCGATAAGGATGCTCTAAAACTTATTGCATCGCGATCAGATGGATCTTTGAGGGATGCTGAGATGACACTTGAACAATTAAGTTTGCTTGGGCAGAAGATATCTGTTCCTCTGGTTCAGGAATTGGTAATTGCTTCCACATTGTTGTGACTATAATTAAAATGTCAATAAGATTTCATGTCATTATACATAGGTTGAAAAAAATGGCATGTTCCACCCTGAATTCCAATACTGTCAGTGTTATTTTTGCCCCTTTAAATCATGCTTGAAAGTAATGTTCTGTAGTGTATACTAGCCTGCAAGGTATTGGTGTTGATGTATATGTTAGAAATATAATTATTGCAGTTCAATTTTCAGACATTTAATGCTTTGAAATTTACGTGATGATATAGGATCTGCTAACTTTCACTCTTTTGACAAAAATCACGTGGTTCTATTTTCTGTGCTATTGATGTTGGATGGCATTAGCATGTAAAGGAAGTTATTGTTCTATGTTTGCATTCAAAATTAAAAGTTCTACTTGCATGCCTGGTATTCTGCTGCTAAAATACGAGCCTATCCTTTTACTGATCTCATTTCATTTGAGCTAAATTCTGAACGAACCATTCTTCTTCTTCTTGTTTATTTATTTATTTTTTAATTCTTTATGTAACATTTCCAGACATTAGATTATTTTTAGGCCTATAAGGGTAACTAGTAACAAGAAATAGTGTTATATTGTGGTGGTGATGCCAAAAAGAAGATACTGTTAACAGCGTGATGCTTAGATGAAGAGTAGATTGAAGAGGAATTTATCATTTGTGGCTTTTGGCTGAGTTCCTGTTTAGATGCAGTAGACCACATGCATAAACTTCTCGTAGTATCCATGTTTTTGGATATCAGATGTAGGACATTCAGTTGAACCACTGTTATAGATTCCAGATATGGCTAAAAAAATACTTTTTGATTGTGAGTGTTTGCTTGTGTTTATTCTGCTTTGCTAGCTGAACATGAATCTCACAGTATCACTGTTCTTGCCTCATCATCATCCATCATGGGCTATCATCTCACCGAGCACCAAATTAGCCTGTTTGGTTGCTAGTTTTAGTGCTCTGGCCTCTTAGATGTCTCTTCTCAGGCTGATTGAACTGCCCTTAACTGTCTCACTTTATTAAATATGATTTCCTTCTGCTGATTTGCTCTAAACTACATGAATCTTTTTACAGGTTGGACTAATCTCTGATGAAAAATTAGTGGATCTTCTTGATTTAGCAATATCTGCAGACACAGTAAATACTGTGAAGAATTTAAGAGTCATAATGGAAACTGGTGTGGAGCCATTAGCTTTAATGTCACAACTTGCTACAGTTATCACTGATATACTAGCTGGTAGCTATGATTTCACAAAAGAAAGGCCTAGAAGGAAGTTTTTTCGACGAAATCCATGTGAGTTCAAAAGTTATTTGACACTTTGTGTATCAGTCATGTTATTGAACAATCCATCTTTTAATTAATCTGTGATTATGGTCCCTTTTACCTGAAATTGCTAATTGGTCTTCTTATTTACCTAATTGATTGGTGAAGAATCATTATGTCAATGTTTTTGGTGTTTGAAATTATATCTTCATGAATTTCCCACCCCCCCTGATTCATCAAAAGGCTCTATACTGTGTTATATGATTCAGCTTTATTGTTCATAAAAAATTGACCACAATTTTATTGGTTCTAGTGTCCAAAGATGATATGGAAAAGCTGCGTCAGGCCCTCAAAACTTTGTCAGAGGCTGAAAAACAACTTAGGATGTCAAATGACAAATTAACATGGCTAACAGCTGCCTTGCTTCAACTTGCTCCTGATCAGCAGTATCTGCTCCCCAGTTCGTCCACAGAAACTAGTTTTAATCATAGCCCTCTGGCCCTAAATAACACGGGTGGAAGAGATATTGCCAGAAAAGGTGGTGAACAGGTGGAGATGCCCAAAAACAAGAGAGGTTTGTCAACGCATGTCAGATTGGAAAATCTCCCTGGTGGAACTTCTGCTGATTTCCGGAACAGTGGTTCAACAAATGGTATTAACATGGACAGAAAAAGAAATGCTGCATCTGGGATGGCTTCTCAATGGACATCTGTGCAAACTTCTGATGCAGTCCGGGTGAATGGCATGCAGGTTTCAGGTAAAAGCCATAAGGGACACGGAGAACTTTGGTTGGAGGTGCTTGAGAAGATTCAAATTAACAGTATGAGAGAGTTCTTGTATCAAGAAGGAAAGCTAATCTCCGTCAGTTTTGGGGCAGGTACATTCCATTCATATACATCTTCCATTTACATTTATTGTGTCATTTACAGAAGCGCAATGGTTAACCAACTATATAGTTTTGAAAATTATACCATTATCAGGTTTTGATTGCATTCTGTGAATGAAATGCTTGGCATACATAAGGAAGCTTAAAAATAGTGGCCAAGCTGATTTATGGTCTTTGAATAATTTCTTAACTGGAATTAGTTTGTTCAATTTATACTTGCGTTATTAAAGATTACTGGTTGAATGGGGTTCTAAAGTACAATCTTGTGGACTGAAAAATACATCTTAAAGTAAAACAAAAAACCCAAGAAATGAAGTGACTTGTTGTTTCAACCACTAGCTGTTTTAGGTGGGCTCAATGATGAACGGTGTGATGCACTTCAACTAATGGTGCCTCTTTGCAATGCAAACTGTCAGAAGTAGTCAGGATGCTCTATCCACCAATGTAATAGTTAGAATTTCTCTTCTTACCAATTTAAATTTTAAATCTGCTCCACATTATGAGTTCTTGGCACATAAATAAGTGTTGCACACAACAATTCTAAAAATTACAATTCAGGTACATGGATAGACATGTATAATAATGTATGTATGTCTATTTCCAATGTTATATTTATGTGTATTTATTTATGATTCACTGTAAGCTTGCTGTGGGAGAACTCTGTTTAATTAAGAATCTTTGAGTTTCTTATCAAGATTCGATAACGTTTATCATGCTCTCATGTCTCCACTATTCCTATTTGACTACACTATTCCTTTTTTCAGCTTAAATGTCCAAAAAAATATGGCTTGTGGGATAATCTTTCTGTTTAGATGGCATTCCAGATATTGAGGACATCACATTGATGTCCCCTGTTCCTGCTTGGCAAACAAATATTTCTTTACATTCACTTCTTGCACATAGTTAATTAACTCCAATTTTTTTTTTTTTGTTTTCTATTTGCAGCCCCAACTGTGCAGTTGATATTCAGTTCACATCTCACCAAATTGAAGGCAGAGAAGTTTAGGGCACATATTTTACAAGCATTTGAATCTGTTCTTGGATCGCCAGTGACAATTGAGATTCGATGTGAGTTGAACAAGGAAACAAATGCGGGGTTCCACTTGCCAGCAGCTTCTAAAATTGGTTCATCTCAGATGGCTATGGATTCAGAGCCTAATGCTGGGAGCAGAATGCCTAGGACTGGAGATTCTCTAGAAGGGAGGAGTGAAATTGTTGAAATACCAGCTTCTCCAAGGAAATATGAGGGTAAGGAACCAGCAAACCACAATGTTGAATCCAGTAGAAGAGGTTTACAGCGCACATGGGAAGGAGAATCAGTTTCGAATAAGAAACCAGCCATGGGGTCTACGGTGGAAAGAAGAATACTTGGGGAACCAAGTCAGAGTAAGAGCATTGTGAGAAGCAAGGTTTCCCTTGCGCATGTAATTCAGCAAGCTGAAGGATGTACTCAGCAGGCTGAATGGTCAAAACACAAAGCAGTCTCCATAGCTGAAAAGCTTGAACAAGAAAATTTGTACGTATTTGCAGAATTGTTTATTCCTTTTTACCCTATTATGATGCCAGTCTAGTTCTTATTCTTGGTTGGAGTCAAATAGACTTGTTAGAAGCTGGAACCACCTTTTAGCAGTGAACTTTATTATACCAGAAAAGTGGTTGCTGTTAGCTGTATGTGCTATATGTGATGAACAGAAAGGAGGTCTTGGTAGTTCCAGAAGGCTTAGTTCTGAATTTTTGTTTCTCAAAAAATCCTAGGGAGTACTTGACGGGAAGGGTAATAAACCCTCTTATTTCTGCTAAAGAGTAGATTTTAGTAGCAACTATCTATCAATTGTAAAACCATGCATGATCAGTGAGTAGTGATTTGATTTTATTTGAACTTGTGCATAATTTAAAAAGATTTATATTATGTCAAATTTTTCCAAAGAAGCCCGGGCATGTGTAGGGGCTTGGTGGCATAGGGGGTAATGTCTCTTCTTGGAATTGCGCCAAGCATCCTGGGATTTGAATCCCCTCACACCAGGAATGAGATGGATTAAGGGGGAAGAAGATTAACCTTTATTGTGAAGTCTCTGGTCCAATTAGCCTCTTAATGAACAAAAAATGAAACACTCTTGACTAGTTTGTGATCAGAACTTAATTGAGTTGGGAAGAGAGTTCTTTTGTACATTTTTCTTATCATATTTTATCGTATCAAATTGGCTCTTATGCATTGTAGTTTTACAGGAGACTGGAACCTAGATCAAGAAGCTTGCTTTGCTGGAAAGCAACAAGAGTGACACGTCGGAAGGTAATTAATCCTAGATGGCTGATATTGATGCAAAGTCTTCAATACGATATTTTTAAGCTTGATTATATCCTGCATGTTCTCTCATAATGCTGAAATAGAAATCAACCGTTGCTATGCTTTTTGTGAGATGAATTATTTTTCATGTTTACTTTTCATAATGTTTGCTGTCCTTTTTGTAACTTTCGTTCAATCCTTTTTAGCATGCATGTCCCAATTCTAGCTTCTTCTTCATTTTAGGCTCATACAGCGAGTCAAACCAAACAAAATAGAAGTCTGCAAAAACATGTAAGCATTATACAATATATGAATTGCCGCTCTTTACACGCTAGTTGCAGCTCATGTTGGTCATTGACTACACAAGTAAACAGAAATTACCATAATGATTAAAACATTTCCTAAGATGTACGTTTTGTCCAATGGGTGCCGTTTTGTAAAAATGAGTAACTATTTTGATGTGGTCTGATTTTAAAATGTTGGTTTTGTTGGTTCTTGCAGCTTTCTCGTTTGAAAACCAGGACACGAAAACCACATTCATTACTGAAGCTTGTCTCCTGTGGAAAGTGTCTCTCTTCTAAACCTCCTAGGTAGATCAAGGGAAAATATCGAATGGCTTTGAAGGATTCAGAATTCAACTTCATCAATACTAGCTAGTGTAATTAGCCATTTTCTCTCCATTTAACGACTCTATTCATCTTTTTACGTTGAGTAAATTTGATTGTTGTTTCTGTCTTCTGATTAGAATGCAGGGAAAATAATAATTTAGTGTAACTTCTTTGTTGAAAATAGCCTTATTCGTGCAGTCATTAATTTAGCGTAGCTTCTTGGACTCAAATGCAGCGAGGCCTGACTTTTCTCATGGCAGACTGGATGTTAAGACTAGTCTGCGTTGGTAGTTAGTATCCTCCAAATTTAGTCGCCTCTGATCCCAAATTAGACTGCGGTAAGGCTATGTCTAGCATGGTAGAAATGGCTGACGTCCATGCTCAGGCCCAGGAATGCCCCGGAGCAGAGAAATGACGGCCATTTTCTCCTTCCTTCCATATAATTATATTTCTTCCTAATGTAATGTCACTTCTTCAATTTCTTGACTAGATGTATTTACATTTAGTCGCACCAGTAGACGGACTTTGTAGCCATTAAGCTTGTGGTATGAGCTCGAGAATTGAATAAAAACACTTTGCCATTTTTTTTTTTCAAATGCTAAAATGTTGAACAGAAGTAGCAGTAACGATTAGTCAAATTTCCGTGGTCGGTCTGCTGAATGATGAAGGCTACAGATCAAGCTGAATCTTTTTTTGTATACTTTGCTGCCAGGTTTGTTGGCCTTCTCTGCTTCTCTTTCAAGTTTGTCTTAGCTTTTTTTTTTATATTCTTCACAAGTAAGTCACAGATTAGTGAAGGAGGCATCTTGTTTCTTCACGTTCATAAAAGAAGGTTGAAAATTAAGAGCAAAATCTGGTGTTGATCATTTGTTGATTGCTGGATCATTTGTTCTTTTCTTTTCTTTCTTAATTTTATGGCGTCCTGCAATAATTCAATGATTTTTTTCATTTTGCTTCTGGTCTTTCAGAAATTATATTTTATATTGTAAAGTTTATATATTCATAACACTTCATATTTTCTCACTGATGTGCTAAAAAAAAGTAAAAATAAAAAACAATTTATTTATAAAATTGCAATTATATTTTATTTAATGACTAAAAAGTTTATATTGCTTCAAAATAACAAAAAAAAAAAAAAAAAACCACTCAATTTACCGTTGACAATTTCTTGAAAAAATATCCATTATTAAAGCATTTATAATTAGAAAATTACCATCATTTCCATGTTATTAACAAAAAAAACCCTTCCTTTTCCCTCATCATTTCTAGTCATATAAACATCAAATTCTTCAAAGAAATTTACATGCTTGTTTTCAACATTTCCAGCAATAAAAAATTTACAGCAAAAAGATACCATTTGAGCATAAAAGTCAATCAGTTTTCCACCAAAAGACCACCACAAATCCTAATTTTAGATACGAATCCTAATTTTCAGCAAACACAACCAATATTTCCATCAAAAACACTGCCAAAAATTCAACAAAACTCAACCAATATTTTTAGCAAAAACACACTATTAATTTCCAGTTTAGATACGACTAACAACAATCTAAAATTCACACTTCCAATAATCTAAAATTCATAACCAATTTATTGCTAACAAGCAAAAACATTATCAACATGTCATCATATTCATCAAATGCTAATATCATACAAACTAGTAATAATTTTGATGGATTGAAGTTCAAGAATAGAAAATGTATAAAACAAAAGGAAAAATAGTTGTCGAGATATCAAAAACAAAAGCAAGTAAAAACAAGTTATTCTACCAATATGATAACAAGTCAAACGATAATATGTTCATTGATTTGTGTAAATCTATTAATGAAATTGAACTATAGTAGAGAGAGGATGAAATAATGATATCGATCAAATACTAGACGAAGTGGAGAAAATAAAAGATGAATCACGTAGAGTTTGAACAAAGAGTCACAATATAGAGGCTAGCTTTACAAGTGTAAAGTTGTTGTTGGTAGCTAATTTAATGTGTATAATGTTAATGTTTCTAACTATGATGTTGTTCGGCATGAAGAAATGAAATGAAATAAATGTATTTCCTAGTAAACAAAATGCATGAAATGTCAATATTAAATATTGTAAAAGCATGCACATTAAATAAAGTTAAATCCATAATCTAAACTAACAATAACAAGGATCCACAATATTCAAGTTCTCACTATCTTTAAACAATTAAAAAAAATTAATATAATGTGTTTCTTGACTTGCAGCCTAAGCAAATTTATCATGAAATCTACGTATAAGTTTCAACCTAATCTTCTCTAATAACATAATAATTGGTATTCTCATGTATTTCCCAACCCAATTGTTAAATGAATCGGCTAAATTTTTATTTATATTTTCAACCCCTCAACTTCATTATCAAAAAAATGCCTAGCCCAAATATTAGAAGGAATGTTTATCAACTAATTTAGAGCTACTCGTTGACATATTCAATATCCTTCAAATAACAATTGTAATGGAGATTTGTATAAATTTTGGAGGTATTCTACTATAAAATCCATTTTTCAACTCCAAACCACGAAACTTTTTATTCTTTAGAATGTCATTAGTATATTGGCCCGCGCTCCACAACGAGTTAATATTAATTTTTTAAAAAATATAAAAAAAATATTAAGAGTAAGAAGAATGTTTTAATAATGTTATTAAACCTAACCAAGTGAGTGAGTTTTTAAATCTCCACTTAACTCTTTGTGAGGCCCAAGCGCAGACCCACACTACTTAGGTGTAGCAATCATATTAGACCCAAGCGCAAACCTAAGCACTTTGGATCTGGAAGCCATGCTAAACCCGAGGGCCTTAGATCTGGAAGCCATGCTAGACCTGCGCCTGGGTCTAGCAGCGTGACATGGGTGCGAGACCCAAGCGCTTGGGTCTGGCAACCACGCAAGATCCAAGCATATGGGTCTGACAACCCCACATGATATTACAATAAAAGCATATGGAAATGATGAAAACACCACTATATGCAGCCTTGTTTATCTTGAAACCCAAGGGTAATTTTGTATTTGAACTATTTTAAAAAAAGAAAAAGATGGAGAAGCCTCTCAACACATGCATATTTTTCACCCCCTTAGAGGTATTGTTATATCTTCACTGTTTATTTTTTTTTAAAAGGCAAAAGAGACCCCTAACCTAAAAGTTAAAATTTTATGCCCTTTAGATCTATGATACTTAAGACTGACGTGGTTTCAAACACATGGTGCTTGGACTTGGCGTGGTTACCAGACCCAAGTAGCTTGGGTCTGGCGCCTAGGATTTACATATTTTTCGTGAGCCAAACAAAGGTAATGGTTTTGTGTGGGCTAAAATACTCATGCAAATATATTGAATAGTCTCAGGACATCTAGCTAATGATTCCTTGTGAACTTTTGATGAATTGTTAAGAAAAAAACAACAAATACCTTTGCCAAACACTATTGAATTTCAATAAATAGATGCAGAATTTAGTTAAACTCTGCTATATTGATACTAATTATTAAATACATGCTCACACTCTTGCAACTTTAAAAAACTCTGATCAAGAACGAAGAAAAATTAATTTTGTAAACTTCTCTCGTTAACAACACAAGAATATATTACCATGTTGAAGGTAACTATAGGGGTAGGAAAAATCAATTCCAAAACTACCACACTCCCTCCTTTTTATCCCAAATTACCAATATGAATTTCAACCTTTTATTTTTTACTAGAAAACCTAAGCCCTAAAATCTTCAAGCCAAAAACCAAACAAAAAGTTTCCCAAAGAAAAACTACCAAAGAGTCTAGGAACAACTACTTTCATTATTGTTGCCTTTAAATAAGATGTATCAAAAGCTACTAAGCATCAAACATGTACCTCTAGAACCCTTGGAACCTTTGCAGCCACCTTACCCTATTTGGTACAAACCTGACCTCATTTGTGAGTACTATGCTGATTTTGCAGGATATAGCATT
Organism: Populus tomentosa; assembly: GCA_018804465.1. NCBI lineage: Eukaryota > Viridiplantae > Streptophyta > Magnoliopsida > Malpighiales > Salicaceae > Populus > Populus tomentosa. Next base: position 6,282,941 of record CM031989.1, read on the forward strand.
CATACGTGTAGTGCCTTCAAGAAAATGCTCATTAAAGCTAGGTGGATAACATTCGAAGAAACTCTGAGCGTGAGTACGAACCCTTTACCCAATTATGCTTCAGGCATTGAATCAATAAATGCACTGGAGGGAGAGTGCTTGGGAAATTTAAAAACACCAATAGTAAGAGTAAGGTGCGAAGAAGACTGCATGAATTTTTAAGAGACTCGAATTTAAAAAGGTATCCATAAAGGATGAAGTTCTACTGTATTTTTCTATCCATACCATTAATAAGATCCCTACAAGAGCTTTCATGAGAAGGCTAGTCGGAGGGGAAATGTACTAGAATGAGAAGGTGGAGCTTGCCCTTATTATTGTCTTTTGTTTCATCATGTCTATTTTGACATGTTTTAGTCTTGTCGGCAAATTGGCTCATAATGCCACAAGACTTTGTTTGTCGAATGAGCCCTTTCTTTTAATAAGATCATTTGTTTTCTTGTGTTCATGATGTCCCTTCATGAAAATAACACACCTACACGAGCACACCTTTTACTCACAAAACCACTGCACCAAGAATTTTTATTATGTTTTTTTTTTCCAAAAACTATGTATAATCTCATATTTTCACAAGGATTTTTGGGAAATCAAAGTATCAATAAACAAAAGCCAAATTGGTGTTTGCTCTAACAAATAAGTTTTGAAAATTCAACCGATCACCTAGAAAAAGAAAAAACCTGAAGAACAACTTAAACACCATAAGATAATTTCAAAGCTGAGTTTTAACTAAATGAATAATGAGAAACTATTTTGCATATTCAAATAAAAGAAAGCAAAGCTTATCAATTCTGAATGCATGTATTTGAAATGAAAAAAGACCATTTTTTATAGTTCTTTCACAAAACTAAAAAAATCCTTTGCAGTCTCTTTTTGGGCATAGTATGTTTTTCTTGAAAAATAACCTTGGATATGTTCATACCCCACACTAATATGTTTTTTAGCGTAATATATTTGGGTCCTCATCTTCTAAGTAATGTGTTTTCTAACCATACCTCCTTTCAAACACGCCTTTGAACCCTCACTTCTCAAATAGTGCGCTTTCCATCCATATCTTATCTTTTCCTTCCAAGTGCGCTTTCTAGCCCTCGCTTCTCAGATAGAGCGCTCCCTAGTCTTATTTCTATCTCTATATCATATCTTTTTTTTGTGCGCCTTTGAGCCATTATCTCTTAGATAGTGTGCCTTCAAGCCCTATCTTTTTTATTTTAAGTATGCTTTTAAGCCCTCATCCTTTTGGATGGTGCGCCTTCAAACCCTATATTTTCCCACTTTAAGTGCTTATTTAAGCTCTCATCTTAGATAGTGCATTTTCAAGTTGCCCTTTTAAGTGCGTCTTTAAGCCCTCAATCATCTTAGATAGTGAGCTTTTTAGCAATATCTCTTTTCCTTTTGAGCGCGTCTTTGAACCTTCGTCTCTCAAATAGTGCACCTTTAGACCCTATCTTCTTCCTTTCATGTGCTTATTTGAGATCCCGTCTTTGAGATATTGTGTTTTCTAGCCCTATCTTCTTCCTTCTAAATGTATCTTTGAGCCCTCATCTTTCGAGTAGTGTGTTTTCTAATCCTACATTCTTTTTAGTGCACTTTTAAGCCATCGTCCCCCTTCGAACCCTATCTTCTTTCCCTATGAGTGCTCTTTTAAGCTCTTATCTTCTGGACAGTGTGCCTCCGAGCCTTAATCCTTTCGCTAGGTAATTTGTATTTTTCACCTAGACAGGTTTTCCATTATAATATACCATTTTGAAAACCTTTTATTTTTCACCTGGACAGGTCGCTCATTACAATAAGATCACTTCTAAAAATCTTTGTATTTTTATCTAGGCAGGTCACCCATTATGATAAGACCACTTTGAAAAATCTTTATATTTTTTCACCTGGACAGGTTGTCTATTATAATAAGATCACTTTAAAAAATCTTTGTATTTTTCCACCTGGGTAGGTTGCCCATTATAATGAGATCACTTTAGAAAAATATTTGTATTTGTCATCTGGATAGATCACCCATGATAATTTGACAATTTCAAAATCTTTGAATTCTACCAAAAGATTGGTTGTTTAGTATAACCATACCACTTCAAAAAAAAAAGTCTTTTAGTTTTTTATAAAGATCATCTTTTTCTTTACAAACCTTATCTCCTTTTCCTTCGAGTGTGCTTTCTAGCCATTGATCTTCAGATAGTGTGTTTTCTAGCCCTATATTTTCTTCTTCTAAGTGTGCTTTTGAGTCCTTACTTCAAACATTTTTAGAAGGATAGACCATTTTCACATTCTTTTATCTTTTTTTTTTTATAAGCTTACTATCTAAAGTCTCTTATGAGACCTTCTGTTGTAATTGTAAAGAGAAAGCAATTGTCATAACATAAAATTTGATCATTTTTTTCTAATAATTTTAAAAAAAAAACAAATATGTTTTTGATGTATTTGTGTATTTTTCAACACTTTCGGTGTCATTTTCAAAAATCATTGTTTTTTTTTTCCATCGAGTCAACATTGACGTTGTCTTTTTAAAAAAAAAATCAAAATCCAAAAAGATAAGAAAAATTAAAAATATTTGGGCATAGGAACCAAAATGCAAAGAAAAAAAATGAGGGACCAAATTATTTTTTAGTTGCTTGAGGACCAAGCAATTAGGGAAGAAGATAAAATTTTAGAGATGGTATTCTTACAAAAAAAAATAATAAAAAAAAAATCCTAGCAACCCTATATTCTTTGTTTTTTATTTAAAAAAAAAATAAAAAACCCTAAACTTCTAAACTCGACCCTCAACTATATTCAAGAAAAAACAAGCTCCCTTACCCTTCACTCTGCCCCTAAGAAATGAAGGCAAAGAGCAAACAAACTCATTCTCTTCCTATGAAATGAAAGCAAAGAGCACCAAAAAAAAAACACAAGAGAACCTTCTTCCCTGGAGCCGCTGCCTCTCTTTTCTTTCCTTAAGACCAGCAACCACGCAATCACCCATGTTCAGTAGCCGTCCCCCACACGCCATTTTTCTGTCTTCATAGTCTAACAACACGTTAGTAATACGTATGCTTCTTTTGTGTGGTGTGAGTTAAGCTTTCTTGGTGGGGCCTACATTTCTCCTGAGAGTGGAAACTACATAATAGTAATGCGTATGTTTTTTAAAAATGACGAGCCACGTGCAAGGATTTTAGAAGGACGTGCCATATAATTTTATAGACAATTTGCGGGTTCCTTATTCATTCATGAAACTACTATTTATTGTTTAGCCTTGTGTGTGCTTTTATTTGAGATTATGTAGTACCTCAAACGTAAATATTTAAAATTAAAAATAAACAGTGCCTTAAAAGATTGCTAAATAGATGGAGAAGATAAAGCTAAAATCAAACCACTTTATTCATGAGACGTTCAAAGCTCAAAACTTTGTAAGTTGGTCCCTCAGAAGGAGGAGGAGGCTGTTTATTATATGCTGATTCGTATAGCAAATCACTATAATGGTGTCTAAATATATTTGTTATGCTTCATGAGTAACCCTGGCAGTCATGGCTTCGTACTTGCAGACTTGATCCAAGTTTTTTGCCCCAAATTGAGTGAGATATGCATTTTGTTTAAGAAGTTATGCTATCTTCTTCTCGTATCACCCTTTAAAAGCTTCTAACTCTTCTTCAGGGTGCTTGGATTTGCTACGTTGAGCTTCATTTTCTTGTACTTAGTTTCCATGAGCTCTCTTTTAGCTGGTCCATATGTTTTGTTAAAGCATTCATCCTAACTTGCATATTCCTTTATTTGGCTTACTCTGCAGAAAATTTCTCTTTTTCTTGGCAAAGTTTTGCAATGAGCTCAATCAACTCTTGATTTTGTTCTTGTAGTATTATCTTCTTCACCTTTCAACGTCACACTTTTTGTCCCAAATGTTGTTTCTTTCACTTGAGTAGCTCTATTTCCTTGCCCATGTCGCTTTGGATGATCTTTAGCTTTCCACGGTCATCTTCAATCTTATATATGCTTTTATGAGTCACCTCAGCCATCTTAGTTTTGAGTTTTTCATGAAGAATTTTGTTGCACCATTATGCCTTTTCCCTCTGAATCTTGGGAGTTGTCCGCAGCTATGCTTCTTCGTGAAATGCCATATAGCTTGGGCAGGATATATATGAGGAGCCAGCCCCATTTCTTTCTTGCTATCTTTTATATCCTTGAATAGTTTGTGGTTGAAGATCAAGGGATTTTTGCTTCATAATGGTCCTCCCACTCCACGCAGTCTTAGCCAGCTCTAAATCAAGGGATTTTTGCTCTCTATACTATTTGCTCCGACTTCAAATCTTGGTATACACCTTCCCATTTTTATAAGATCATATCTGTTCAATTATAGCAATAAAAGTCTTGAATGATGCTCCTTCCCCTAAGCCAACTAAGAGAGAATGCAGATATAGTAGGTCTTGACCTGAACCAGGATATTTGTAGCCTCATAGTCAATTAGTTTGGTACATGCAGCGAACAAAACCAATCCAAAGATCCCTAGAGCAATGATCCTCAACCATCCCTTATTCGCATCCTTGTTACTCAACTTTTTGTCAAATTTAGACTCTCATTATAACCATAACCACCCTCTGGTTTCTCCTCATATGTGAGGCTTAAGTGTAGTAACTTTCAAACACAATTGAACTTCCAATCGTTGTGGTGCTTGTTCACTAGGGTAGTAAGTGTAGTTTTGATACAGTGGCTTTGGAGACTCTAATAGTGATTGGTATTCTTCCATAGTACGTAGGGGTGAGATTAGTTGAACTGAAAGTGAAGCAAAGATAGTTTATGTTCCAATAAGAAACCATTTCTAGGACAGCATCATCTTGCACAGGAACTCTCAACAATTCAGTCACTCAACCGTAGCACTTCTCAAATGCTACATGATCATGTTTGCTCAAATCTCTCTCAAATATGGTCCTTAGTTGGGACACGTCGTTGGTCTTTTAGTGATTTTTAACGTGGTTGGCGCATGGCTTTCACGATTCGGCAATCTCTTTCTTGCTGTTGGAGAGTTTCGGTTTCAATAACGAATGCCTCAATGGGTACTTCCTTGGTAGTCATATTAGTCTTTGGCGCCATCCTGTTCGGAATCCAAAAGACATGCTCTTGTTAAGTTGAGTGCTGTAAAAAAAGGTGAGAGAAAAAGCGTAATAATATGGCTCGTAAAATGCACAGACAACATGCTTCATGATTTACAGGTAACTTGAGGGAAGGTTCTAAGTTCAATTAAGGACGATTAAGGCAAGGTTAGCTAATCCTAACTCCGTTAAAGGTTCCCGCTCAAGTTCAACCATGGCGGGTGATACTTGAAACTCTGCTTCTTCAAAACTCTGAAGTAGACTGGGGGTGGAAGCCTTTCCGCTTCATAAACTGCTGGTTGTCGCACCCTTCCTTCTTAGTTGATTTTGAGGTCTTCTGGTCTTATAGCTACAAGGAATTTCTAGGGGATTATAGATTTGTTAAGAAGCTGGGGATTCTTAGGAAAAAGGCTGAGATAGTGGAACAAATCCACTTTCAGTGATCAGAACTTAAAACTTGTAGACACTCAGAATGTCATTACAACCTTAGAAGATTTAAGTGAGGTGCATCCCTTATCTGCGACTGAAAAACAAAGCTCTAGGGTCTGAATTCAGAGCTTTGGGAGGTTGGCAGGAAGGTTGAGGATATTTAGAGGCAGAAATCCTGCTAAAACTGGTGCAAAATAAGGGATAAAAACACTCGTTTCTTCCACCTATCGACAAGTTGAGGAAAGGTCATAACCACGTTAGTAAGATCGAGCAAAATGGTAGACACCTAGTCTCTTTAAATGACATCAAAGAGGGCGCTATTAACTTCTACTTCACTTTGTTTGCCATGCCAATATGCAGAAGAATTGAAATGGAAGGCCAACAAAATTTCAGAGGCTAGCTCAGTTTTGTGAGAAAGACCTTATGCAATGGAGGAAGTGAAGCAAACCGTGTGGGACTCTAATGATTCAAAAGCTCCCGATTTTGATGCGTACACCTTCTCCTTCTATAAAAAGGTATGGAACCTTATCAGCTCAGATGTCTTCATGATGGTCAAAGAATTTTTTAAAACTGGCAAATTACTAAAAGGATATCAGCTCTTTCTTTGTGACTTTGATTCCGAAGACTAAGGGGCTGAGCATATTCTCCCAATTTCATCCGATTAGTTTGATACACGGGGTGCATAAAATAATGGCAAAGCTCTTGTACACTAGGCTTCGAAGTGTTTTGCTAGATGTGATCAGTGTAAACCAGTCAACTTTTATTATAAAACGTCAGATATTCTAGATGGGTTCATGATAGAAAACAAGGTTGTTCATGACTTTTGCAGTAAGGAGCATCATTTCTTATTAAAAATAGATTTTTATAAAGCCTTTGACTTGATTTAGTGGGAGCATATTGATGCTACCACGGGTTATATGGGTTTTGGCGCTCACTAGAGAAAACTTATTTTCAAATGATTATCCACCTCTAAATTGATTATCTTGATAAACGACTCCCTTAACAGAGAATTTAATTTGAAAAGGGATCTCAGGCAAAGAAACCCTCTCTCTCCTTTTCCATTTGACATAGCAATTCAAGGGTTGACAATTTTATTTAACAAGGCATCAGTTTCAAGTTATTTCAAGGGTCTACAGATTTCTCCAAGACATCACATAACTCATCTGCAATATACAAATGACACTCTAATTTTCCTACCAAATGTTTACTCCTTTTTTTTGCATGCCAAGAGGATTCTTCGTTGGTTCGAGATCATCTCAGGTCTAAAAGTTAATTTCTATAAAAGCTCACTTATAGGAATCAACTTGGACAACGACTACACTTCAGGTCTGGCAAACATAATTTTTTGTCGTAGTGATACTTTCCTAGTCAAATACCTTAGGCTGCCTCTTGGTGCCAATCCAAATCGGCTCTCTACTTGGAAACTAGTGTTGTCCATAATTATAGCAAAGTTCAGTACATGGAAAGGGAAGTTTCTAAGCATGGCTGGGAGGTTATGTCTGAACAAATCAATTTTAAGCTCTCTGCCTTTGTATTACATGTCTGTTTTTCCTATGCCAAAGGACATTACCAAAGCCATCTCCTCTATCAATCGTTATTTTCTTTGGAAGGGTACCTCAAATTCACATGGTATTTGCAAGGTGGCTTAGTAGAATGTCATCAAGAGTAAATCCCTTGGTGGTCTCAGGCTAGGATTTCTCCACAACAAAAATTTGACTTTGGTTTTCAAATGGTTATGGAATCTTGATAAAGGAGTGGCAGGAGGTTGGTAAGACCTCATACTTTGAAAATATCGGCCTAAATTTGCAAATGGGTTTCCTGTGTTCTATCTCCATATTGGCACGACACGACATGGTTTTAGCTATCTTTTTAAATGAAAGCATAGTCATTCCTCTCCAATCCAATGTCAGGTTCAAGGTAGGTAATGAGAGAAACATCAGGTTCTAGACTGACTCTTAGCTAAGCTCTGCAACCCCTCTCCAGCTCTTGTTTCTCAGACTTTATAACCTTTCCATGCAACAATCAATAAGCCTTGCAGATGTATATCCCGATCGATTCCTCGTTCAACCTATCTTCTAGGAGATCTCTTCGACCCTGTGTACTCTGTATGCGGGAAAGCTTAATTACAGAGGTGGAGCGTAGTCTAGTCTTCTCTGAAGGTGAAGACAGTAAGATATGGAAATTCTATAACTTCGATATTTATTCAGTTCACTCAAGTTGCCATCTTCTTGATAGCCTCTATGCTTCAGAGGATCCTTCCTCCCCTATTCTGCTTTGGAAAGGGTTTGCCCCTCCAAAAATGGACTTGTTCATGTGGCTCCTATTAAATGACAGTCTCAGTACAAAAAAAATTTTAATTGAGAGGAGGATTATTATTTAATTATAAAGAAGCTCTTTGTCCTTTTTGCTGCAAGGAGATTGAGACTATACATCCTCTTTTTCATCTATGTCCTATAACATGGTTTCACCGAGGTAGATTCTTGAATTGGTTTGGGTGTTTAGGCTATCTACTCAAAGACCCAAATTATAACCTTCAGGAATGGTCCAACTCGGTCAAAGAAAATTTTTAGCATCATACCATTACCCTTCTCTATAAAGAATTGTACTGGTCTATCTGAATAGTACACAATTGTTTATTATTTGAGTTCAAAGTTCCAGATTAAGATGTAATTTTTTACCACACGTTTTATTATTTGGTTTTTTGACTGAATTTCACAATTAGAAACTTTACCTACACATGCTCCAATTTTTTTAGAAATCTTAAATATATCATAAATTGAACTAACTAGTTGGTTTCTCGTTGTCTTGCTTTCATTTTTCAGGTTGCTTGTATTCTTCCTTTTCTTTCAGCTCCTTTTTCCTTGACGGGGCTTTTTTTTTTTATGTACTTCTCTCAGTTACTATATATATATATAAGTGTAAAGGTTATCAGGTAGTGTGCCTTCGAAAAGCCTTGCTCGTGAAAGTGCATGAGATCCGGGGCCGTAGTCCCTCGAATGCCACCTCTCTCCATTTAATCTTAGGTTCATGGACCAAAGTGTGTGCGGGTTATCAAATTTAACAGGTGTGATGTTTAATGCATGATGAACAATTAAGATGAAAAAAAAAAAAAGGCACATAATAAGCAAATCCATACCATCAAAAGAAAATTATTCCCATAAATAATAGAAAAAAATGTCAGGCCTAACTCCTTACTTTTACCTTTTTTAGTGGAGTCATTCATGGAAGAATCATTTAAATTATTCTTGTTAATTATGATCTTTAATATATTTTTAAATTTAAGATCAATGATTTCTAAAACTCCACATTTTTAAAAAAATATGGATAACATTAAAATCTATGTTACAAAATTAATTTAAGTTGAGTTTCGTGTCATGTTAATTAATTAAACTTCAAATCTACTCTCAAAAAAATTAGAAAACCTAAATCTAAAGTATATTAACAAGAAAAACTTTTTACCTTAGAATTCATGCACTTTTAATTTAACCCATGTCTAAATAAAAAGTTTTCCAATTCAATTTTTTAGGTTATAAATAGATATCATACAGATTTTAAATTAACATGAATGAGAATAAAACTTTCAGTTTCGTACCAATTAAATTTTGATTAAATCAAAAGAGGGTTTGATTGCAACAATTGAAAAGTTTAGGGTGAATTTGTAATTGCAAGATAAATTACATCAAGGAAGAGTACAAAAACCTGTCTTGATACTACACAACCTGTCTTGATAGTACACTAAACAGACCCAAAACTTACCTGCACATGTAAGAGCTCATCGTGATAACTTGAAAAAAAAGAAGGTTTTTTTTTTAAAAAAAAATTAATGGATTTAATTTTCAATTTATTAAATACAAAAATATAAAATTGAATAAAAAAAATGTAAAAAAATCAATCATTTCAATTCGAGTTAGCATGATAATCATGTAACTCTAAAAATCAGGATCGATCCAACCTATGTTATCTCACTAAATTCCTGACCAAAATTATTTGATCAAAATAACTCTATAAAAAAATAAAAAAAATAAAAAATTTTTAAATATCAATCTATATTAATTTTTCAAACCCTTGAGCCGAAGTATTTTATATAAAAAAATTATGAAACTCAATTCTCAATCAATCAGATATTAAAAGATAAAATTAAAAAAATAATCTAAATTATATAAAAGGATTAAAAAAATAGAAATTAAACAAACGAGGATCAAACTTTTAATAGAAAATATATTTTATATTTTAATGAATGGTGAAATTAAAAAGAAAAATTAATTTAGAAAAAGAACAAAAAAAACAATCAAAAGAATGGAGATCAAATAAAATAAAATCAAAATTTTTAATGAAAGGTGAAATTGAAAAGAAAAATAACTTTAACAAAAAAATATAAAAAAATAAAGATTATATTGGTAAAAATAATATATTATAATTTTGGATTGAAAAATAAAATTAAAAACATATAAACTTTTACAAAATAATCAAGAAAACCTTTGCAAAAAAATGAAAAGCCCATTGAGATCAATTTTATTTTTTTAACTTTTAAGGACATTTTGATTATTTTATTTTACACGTAGTGAAATACCAAATTGCTCCTCATCTGATATAATAATTATATAAAAATTATTATAAAAGTATAAAAATATCCTTTAACTGTAATTTTATTTTATTTTTATTCCAATAATATTTTAGTTGTTTTAATATGTAATTGAAATGTAAAAAGATTTATTTGCCTCCAATCAATTTAGTAATAACTAATGAGTTTTTTAAAAAAATTAAATTACCACCAATGGCTAGTATTAAGTTTTTTTGAGTGGATCAACAAAATTATAAATTCACTGTTAGACTGAATAGTGATTTCAATCACAAGCTATATTTTTGTTAATTTCTACAAAATTGTCATAAAATATATTATGATAATAAATGCTTAATTATAAATAAACGGATTATGAACATCGGATCATTTTACACATATGGGGTCATTCTAGGTGTTGTAGGGACGTTGTTAAATCACAAAGTTGTCAATTCCATTCCGTTCCGTCTGAAATAGTTGAAATATTTCATACCAATTCAAAAAATAAAACAAAACAAAATAAATTTCATTTCATTTTAAATCTCGGTCTGTTCCGGATTTTTCGGCTAAATTTCGCTCGGAACGTTCCGGTTTCATTCCACATGTTCTGTTCCGCTCTTGAAAAGTCATTGAATCAAATTGAACTTTGTTCAATTTAATTAATTAAATCACCCAATTATAAAAAGCTTTTTTTCATTACTATTTTCAATAACAATAATATTAATAATAATATTAAAAATTATTATTACTATTTTCATTAACAATGATATTAATTTTTTAAAATTAAATTTATCACTAATATATATGGTTTATATTCATGTTTTTATTATTTTATTATTTTTTATGTTTATACTTTGTAGGAATTTGATCAAAATAAGGGATGCTTTAGATTCTATTATTAGCCTTGATAACATTGACCTCACTTTATATTTAAAATATTTTTGTTAAAATATATTACTTTCATAATATTTTGATATTTTATTTAAGTTGAATTACTTTAAGCTAAAGATCTATTTAATCTTGACTATTTAAAAATATTTTAAATTTTAAAATTATATTTGTTTGGCATTGTGTTTGTATTGCATAATTTATAATTAATTTATCTTGAATTTGAATTATGTTTGTTGAATATATATTATGTTTATATATATATATATATATATATATGAATAGTACAACCCAAAACAACACGTTAAAATACTCTAAAACTAAAATATTTCATTCCAATTAAAAAATCAAAATACCCATCAAAATAGAATTGATAATCTTAATTAAATCACACACAGTTGAAATGAGATATGTTATTTAATAAAAACATTCAGACACACAATTCTATGCTTATAATGACTTGCAATTCAACGAAGATAAAAATGATTATGGAATTAAAAACAAAGAATTTAATTATAAAATAAACGAATGATTAACCACAACAGATTACCAGTTAAATGAACGGACCTCTGACTAGTTTAAATAGTTGAAAAATCAAGTGATTTCGTACTATACGATAATATGAACTATTTGTTTGACAATTACGTCCTTCTATTTCCGGGTAGGTATACTAATCTTAATTTTTATTTAATGCAATGCCTAACTGAAACTGACGTTAGGACCGAAACTTCAACAAACGGCTGCTGGCTGCTGCTGTCCACGGGTGTTCGAAACACGTTTTCAACTTTTTTTTTTTAAGAAATATTTTTTTTATTTTAAAATTAATTTTTAATATTTTTATATCACTTTAATTTATTAATATTAAATATAAATTTTAAAAAATAAAAAAATATTTTAATATATTTTTAAATAAAAAATATTTTAAAAACACATCTTTATAGAAGTACCGAGCACCATGGGCCCACACCAGCTGGCGATGGAGTCGATCTCCGTAGAGAGGTTGCTGCTTTGAACTTTCCTTCGTACTAAGTTATTCAAATTAATAAGTGTTGTTTGACATATGCGCCTCAAGCTAATTGGCACGTAGCTCCGGTTTCAATTTCTTAGAAAACACAGGCATTGATTTTGCATACAGTTAGTCAAAATTAATCCCCTATTTTTATTGTAAAATAAAAATTACTTTTAAAAAATTTTTAGTCTTTTAATAACTCAAAAAAATAATTTACGATTTGGTGCTCATCACGGACGGGCTGTTTACAAAAAAGAAAAAAAAAAAGGAGTTTCCTTTCGAGCATCATCGAAATCCGCGTTGTACATGATGTCGTGTCCTGTGTTTTTGGTGTATTTCTTTTGTGGAGTCAACTTGGCCTCTGGACATTTTTTTATAGTCAAAAAGTAGACAAAACATTGCCGTTTTATGCATGGACTCTCTTTTAACTTCCACGCGCGACTTGCGTGGGCCACCCTTCCCTTATTTGGTCAACCCTCGAACCAAATCCTACGTTACGCTCCATCAACCTTATTTTTATATTGGATGCTATTTGTTTGCTCTCTTCACATTTAAGGGCACTAACGTACGCTTTCTTTGTTTCATTTGGGATAAAAAAGGACTAAAAGGTATTTTTTACAGTCCCAACAAATGAAAGGGGAGGGAAAACAGGGCCACGGTGAAAGATTTTTTTTTTGGAGATTTTTTTTAAAGTATTTTTATTTTTAAAATATATTAAAATAATAATATTTTTTTTTATTTTTAATATTAATATATAAAAAAATAAAAATAAATAAAAATTTGCCAACTGAACTAGTGTAGCAACTACCTCAACTCACATTTTTCATACCTTAATTCACAAGGAATAATGACAATATATCATGGGGTTGTGTTTGATTGTTGGTTTATGACATAAAAAACAAATATATATATATATATATATATATATATATATATATATATAAATATGGTGGTTAGATAGATAAAAATGAAAATTATGATTTTTTAATTTTAAAATGTAATAATTTTTTAATTTTTTTATATTAATATATTAAAATTATTTAAAAAATTAAAAATATTAATGTAATATTTTATTACAACAAATACATTTTGAAAAGTATAAATTGTCCTTACAAACGAGTTAAAAGTAAATGTAAAATTAATTTTAAAAGATATAATTTATTTAGTCAAATTCTAGATTTGTTTTTTAAAAATTAATAGTTTGTATAATACAAAATTTAAAATTATTAAAAATTTATATATAAATATTAATTTTAAAAATTTTAAAATTAATAAAAATATATACAAGCCGGTCACGTGCTCACATTAACCTACAGAAAAAAATAAAGGTAAAATTGAGTATCTGACACGCATTTATCATAAGATAAAAGAATTGGGAAAAAGATTGTCGTTTTCAAAAGGTTTGAATGGTGTCCATTTTAGTCAACGAAAGGGTAGGCACAATGACTTTTGTGATCATCTTAAATGAATTTTCTCTGTCTCTCTGTACAGTCATAATTAGAAGAAGAAGACGGAAGATATTGAATGGACAGAAATCTGGATAATTATCTGCCAAAGCCATGCATGTCCTTTTCACCTAAACTGTAGAGAATTTGGTTAAATTGGTCAATTACTACTCAAAATATAAATAAATGGTTAAATAGCGGATGATCATTTTTTTTTTAAGAATAGAACAGTTTGAAAAGATATCAAGATATCACGGGCGTAACATTTCAATAATTGCATTATTTATTTTAATTAAATTACATTGGTTTAATTCTAATAAGTAAAATTTATAGCAAATACAATTAAATTTTTAATTTAGTGTTAAATTTTTTTTATAAAAAATAAAACATAATTCATGATACATTATTAATTAATATTTTTATACTCAATTGCATTAAATTAAATATAAATTCATAGCAAATTAATATAATTTAAAAAAAATATCAAATTCATCAACTTATCAATAATTCAATGAAACATTTAATTTATTATAATTTAATTATGTTTATAATCTGTTGCATGAACGTGTATACGTATTTAATTATATTATTAGTCAATTCTAATTATATATACAAAATTTATAATTGAGCAACTTAACCTAAATTAAACACAACACGTAGTTAAATTGAAATAATTAATTTATAATTAATTTAATTTATTTTCATGTTTAATTATATAATTAATTCTATTCTTAACTAATTTATCATTAATTTAACAAACTCTAAATTTACAATAAACTCTAAATTCAATTTAAATAATCATTTAATTTAAATACAAATTAATAACAATATAATATGTTAATATTAGTTAAAAGATTAAAAAAAAGGCTGGGGTGGTGGCGGCCAAGACATAGAACTAGGATGCTTGAAAATCAGGATGAATTTACGTTTTAGTTGTTTTAATAGCAAAATCTAAATGATAAATGAGTTTTTTAAGAGAAAAATACATGTGTTCAATCTATTTAAAATTTAGTTCTTGTCATACTTACGAAGTGAACATCTTAAATTGTTGCTTTTTATATAAAAAATATATAGTTTTTATGTTTTAAAAAAGCGAAAAAATGAAATTATATCATTTGAAAAAAAAAAATCAAATAGTATCATCCCCCAATTTTTTATAGCTTATTGATAAAAAAAAAAAAAAAACCATTGAAATTATTTACTGTTAAACAAAACTAAAAAATTAAAGGAAGAAAAAAAATAAAAAAATAAAGTGAAAGCAAAGAAAGAAAAGAAAGAAACCAAAGAGTCCATTTTTTCCCTTCTCTTTCTCTGTTATCTCCCCTCCCGCACGCGGAATTATCAATCTTTCCCTTTGAAAAACCGCCCTCTCCTCTTTGTAAAGAACAAACCTGACATTCAAACAAATCCTGTGTGGAGGCAAGAAAATATTTTGTGCTGCTTCATAATCTCTTCTTTCTTTAAATAAAAGAGGGATTAGTATTTTTCTTCATGGCCACCGCTGCTATATTTTCTTCTCTAAGGCGGCGAAGATCGCCGTCTATAGAAGCTTTCTTGGCGCCGGTTGATTTGACCGATGTGGCTCTTGTACAGACTCTTGTATCAGTATCAACAGAGCTTGTGTCTTGTTTCTCAGGGAAGTCACTCTTCTTTCAAAGAAAGAATTCTCGTTCCTTAATTCGTAAAATTGAAGTCTTTGTTGTTTTGTTGGAGTGTTTGAGGGACTCGAGGGCTGGTTCTACTTTATCACCCCCCACAGCTGTTTGTTTTAAAGAACTTTATTTGTTGCTCTACCGCTCAAAGATATTGCTTGATTGTTGTGTGCAATCCAGTAAATTATGGTTGTTGCTTCAAAACCATACAATTTCGGGACATTTTCATGATTTGAATCAGGAAATATCTACCCTTTTGGATGTATTTCCTTTAAATGATGTTGAACTGAGTGAAGATGTTAGGGAACAGATTGATCTTATGCATAAACAATCAAGGAAGGCGACTTTATTTATTGATAAGGACGAGGAGGATTTGAGGGTTAGGTTCTTTTCGTTTCTTGATGAGTTTGAGAAAGGGAAGATTCCTAACATGGTGGATTTGAGGTTGTTTTTTGTGGAAGGTTTGGGGATTAAAGATGCTAAGAGTTCTAGAGCGGAGATTGAGTTCTTGGAGGAGCAAATTGTCAGTCACGAGGGAGATATTGAGCCCACAGCTTCGGTGCTTAATGGGTTCGTTGCAATTGCTCGCTATTGTAGGTTTTTGCTTTATGGGTTTGAGGAAAATGAGGTAGAGTTGCAAATTGGGAATCAGAAGAAGCTGAGAAAAGGGTTGATTAGCCAAGAGATTGCAGAGACTTTTATTACAGTCCCAAAGGATTTTTGCTGTCCAATATCGTTGGATTTGATGCGAGATCCAGTGATAATTTCAACAGGGCAGACATATGATCGGATTTTGATCTCTAGGTGGATGGAGGAAGGGCACTGTACTTGCCCGAAGACAGGGCAGATGCTCATGAACACCCGCCTAGTTCCAAATCGGGCTTTGAGGAATCTGATCGTGCAATGGTGTACTGCTCATGGAATCCCTTATGACCCTCCGGAAAATACAGATTCATCAGTGGAGGCTTTTGCAGCAGCTATGCCTTCCAAAGCTGCAATTGAAGCCAACAGAGCAACAGCAACACTTCTTATTCATAAGCTAGCAAGCGGTTCGCAACGTGCACGGACCGTAGCTGCTCGTGGGATACGTTTGTTAGCGAAAACAGGAAGAGAAAACCGCGCTTTCATTGCAGAAGCTGGTGCAATCCCCCACCTTCGTAATCTGCTGTCTTCTACAAACTCTGTCGCACAAGAGAATTCTGTTACAGCAATACTCAATTTATCCATCCATGATAAGAATAAAAGCCAAATTATGGATGAAAAGGGGTGTCTGGGATCGATTGTTGGAGTATTGAGATTTGGACTCACAACAGAGGCAAGAGAAAACGCAGCAGCGACATTATTTAGCCTGTCAGCGGTTCATGACTACAAGAAGAGAATAGCAGATGAGGAAGGGGCAGTTGAAGCCCTGGCTGGTCTGTTGAGAGCAGGAACACCACGAGGGAAGAAGGATGCTGTCACAGCTTTATTTAATCTGTCAACTCATACAGAGAACTGTTTGAGCATGATGGAAGCAGGTGCAGTTACTGCACTAGTTGGGGCTTTGGGAAATGAAGGGGTTGCAGAGGAAGCAGCTGGTGCACTGGCTTTGATTGTGAGGCAGCCAATTGGGGCTGAGGCTGTAGGGGGAGAAGAAATGGCCGTGGCTGGGTTAATAGGAATGATGCGTTGTGGAACACCAAGAGGAAAAGAAAATGCTGTTGCAGCACTGCTTGAGTTATGCCGGAGCGGTGGAACAGCTGCCACTGAGAAAGTGCTCAAGGCACCTGCATTGTGGGGTTTACTTCAGAGTCTACTGTTCACAGGCACCAAGCGAGCAAGAAGGAAGGCAGCATCACTTGCCCGAGTGTTTCAGAGGCGTGAGAATTATCCCATGCATTTTGGTGGATTAGGTGCTGGATATGCATTTGCTGGAAACTCTGCTTCGAGTAGGGATTCAAGTTTTGTCAACGAAGTGTCAGTGCCCGTGTCCATATCAGTGCCTGTTCTATAGTGGTAAAATTCCATACTTTTCGTTGTCTGCCCTGCTTATAAATGTTCCTCTTTTTGTTCGCAACATTTATGAATTCTTTCATTGAAATTTTAGATGATAAAGAAAGAAGTTACAGAAATATCATATCTTGTTTCTTTTGGAAGAAGTACAATTGTTGTTGAGCAGCTAGTTCACATATATAAAACAGCAGTTAGAACACCAGAATAGGAATCATTAGAAATATTTATGTCAAACTCTAATATGTGTATCATGAGAACGATTGACGTTGCTGTTTTCAATTTCTTGCCTTTTTAACTCTATACATAAAACATGCCTTGGACAGATGCAGTTAGTTTCTGCTCTGTGACGGCACAGTAGTCATCATAAAACAAAGGTTTTAATTGCTCCTTGGAGGGGCAACTCTCCTAGTGTGAGTTTGTTAGATTGCTCCTGCTGTAATCTCTCCCCAGATAAAAATGTAACATCATTACAAAAATTCTGGGAATCCAAGCACAAGCTGTTTGCCGGTTGGTTAAATATTCGAGCTGAAAGGTTTCTACGAGATAAAGGACTTAAATGATGAAAGTATGTAACGTGTCTCAGTTTCTTTTCAATGCTGCAAAGGGAATTCAAAGAAACGTCATCTATATTCCTGTAACACATGTACAAAGAATATGAAGCTGGTAAGTTAAGAATGCAGATTCCATTTGTTTTAACTCACATGTGAGGAAAGGAAGCATCTAACAAGTCTAGATGGTCAAAAAAGAGGTTTGATCAGCATTTCTGTTCGTCCAAAAGTTCAAAGAATATAGCATCAAGTATGTTAACTCACAAGAGTTACTTTTACGAAGGTTCCAGAGAGAGGCAAGAAGACAACTTGTGCAAATGGGAATTTTCAAGAGAAAAAACTAGTGGTGGTTTCGGAGAGTGATGGAAGATTGGGTCAGCACTTTTCTTCTTTCAAATAAAATCACCAAGAATGCGCTATTAGATTCCTGTGCCACTAAAGAATATAAGAAAAATATTAAAATAATGTCCTTTGTCCTTCATATCAAATAAATTTTCACCAAGAAATCAAGTATGACACGATGATCCACTCTTATCTTCTTCTCAAAGTGAATGGACCAGAGTAAACCAAGTACATTTTGAACCTTTACCTGGTAAGTGGCCTCTATGCACAGTACAGAATAGTTCTGTGGGCGCATAGACAGCCATTGAAATCTGAAGTCGAGGGAAGTTTGTAAAGTAGAATCTTCTTGTAATTGATGGTTTTGGTAATGGTGACGTGTAGTGGGGCACGCCCACAACCGATGGCACCCAAAGTGGATACGCAAGTCGGCCATTCACCAGGGAAATGATTGAGACTGTGGGCTGCAAAACTTTGGATTTACTCGGTGACCTTATCTGAAGCGAAGCCATATGCAGTGGAGTCATTACGCTTACTGATGGTCATAAAAGACATTATTAATACTTTATTAATTTGTGAATTAATTTATCCATCTTCTTTATTTCTCTCTGTCGATTTTCTTTTGCGAGAATGTTTTGGAGTATGTGGTCCATTTTCCTGTCGGTACCAACTGCCTAGATGCCTTTATAAGTGGGAATAAATCACTCCTTAGGTTTTATCCTTACATCTTGCATGATAACTAGAAATTCAAGATCAGAACTTGATTGCTGCCGAAGAGAGTGATCAGTCTGCTGAATTATCTATAAATCAAAGAGAGTATAATTTTACGTTGTTTTCATTTTCTGGGGATCTTTTTCCTTAGATACCTAGTAGTTTCATGATACTTTTATCTGTGGCCTCCGACTAGATTCATGTAAATCACCATCTTGACTGTTAGGGTAAGATCGTTTGAACTCACCCTCTGTACCACAGATGGATGTGGGAAGAACACGTGGAACTCTCAACCCTAGAATCCACACATTGTGGATGCTGTAATAATTTGGCCACGCTATCGAATAATATCATCACCATCCTTCTCGACTCTCTTCATACCACCAGGTAACAATCATCTGCTCGACAATATTTGCAAGACATGTAAATAATGTAAACATCCATTTCATAGACATGGCTCTTTCGAATTCTTTGTGATGCTTTTTATCGTCTACCGAGTATTCAACGTAAATTCTTTAACACCCATCGCACAGCATGCATGTCTCCCCTAACTAAAAAAAGAAAGAAAATGAAGATGACCAGCTTGGCATCCCAACTTGCTTGAAGACTTGCTCTTAACAGTTCTTTGGTTGGAGTATCCCCCAGCTCGCTTGACAAATGACAATCGCGTTTCTCTGGCATGTTACCTGAAAAGTAGTAAGTGTCCAACTGTTTTTTCTTCAACCTGGCAAACGTGACAGTGTATCTAACATATCATTAGTTTTTTGTTCAACATGATTCCAGAATTTCTGGCAGCTCCCCGAGCATAATTCCGCACTTTTGTAGGTACTTTAAGTTGTCAGATTGACTACAATTGCCCTCCACCTCTGATGAAATTCCTGCTTTTTGTGAAATTTTCGAGACTTCGTTGTGAAGCCAGTACCCAGACTTTGCCAAGCATTTGTGTTATTTGATCCCGTATTGCTATGTCTATTTAGGAGACGGGAAAGGATTCCACTTCCGAGAAAAGAGAACGAAACCTGTCAAAATCCCAAAATTCTTACCATCTTCCGTAAATTAAACACTTACCAACTCCACCTTGCAAGATTGGTGATCTGCTAGAAGAAATGATGGAGTTTCGCAAGTCAGGAACCCAACTATCACTCCACGCATTGGCAGGTCTTCCATCTCCAATAACTGTTCGCAACATTTTAAGTACTCTTCCTTAAGAAAATGATGAACCAAGCCTAAGAGGAACACTCTCCTTTGACAGTACGCATGAATGCCCTGCCATAAAAGTAAATTCCTTCCAGTATTTGTACAGTACTGCAAATTACATGCTTTTGAACGTAATAGTTTATTGCCCATGTGAACCTCGTCTATATAAAAATCTAGAAACCTATAATTAAATTGACTATTCTTAAGAAAATTAAATTTAGACGGCTTGTAATTGAGTTTTACACAACAATAACTTATATTAAGACACCAAGATTATAAAAATTAAACCCCCATTAACACTATTAAACAGACACAAATAAAAAGTATAGAAGATGCTATAAATTTTGGTTAATTCTTTTATAAATCAATATAGTTTAATGAAAAACCAAAATAAGAGAATTTCTCTCAAACACAATAGATGTGGCAACAAACTATAATCCAACTTAAAAAATAATGTCTTATAAGAGTATTTATACTTGGTAAAACTAAACCCTACTTGACCTAATAGGTTAACATCAATCCGAATTAAAATAAAGCTCAAAGTATCTCAAATAAGGCCTAAAACATGAAAAATAATACTAAGTTGCCGCACACTATGGATAAGAAAAAACAATTGTTAAATGAAATTCTTACTTAAAAAAACCCCTTAACTAAATAGGTTGCAGTGCCACCCCTTGGAATCCAAAACAAACAAGGAAATACCACCCCTTGGAATCCAAAACAAACAAGGAAATACCACCCCTTGGAATCCAAAACAAACAAGGAAATAATTCTTCCTTAGCATTCTATGTTTTCACAAATAATATGAAATCTTCTCATAGTTTGAAAACCATAAAACACAAAGAAACATATAACCTCATAGTTACTGAATTCTCTCTCTATGGTCAGCCCATGATGCCAAAATTAATTAAGCCCATAAAGTAGATAGATTAGGCCTTTTTTGTACATTGATTAAGTTGACTAAGGTCTATTAATCACTTATTGAAGTTGTAGCCTCCTTAAAACCCACATTGGCCTAATACTCTAAATAAACCCATTAAATGCATCTTTGAGCTTTTTTTGTCCTTGATCTTGTAATTAACTCAATTAGATATTTTAATGGATCCTTTGGTGTAATTTGGATCGTTAATCTTTTTTTTTTCTTACGTTGAATCTTCATCTACATCAAACGAAGAGATATGAAAAACATTAAAAGTATCATAACTCATTTCTAGGTTATTCCCAAAACTTAACTTCTTTCCCTTTTAAAATAAAACTAAAAAATAAAGGAGACTGACGGCGTAGAAAAAGCTGGCTAAGGAAGACTTTTGTATATGCATAAAATCAAGTTGTAATTTTGGACAAAGTTGGTAACCTAATTGTACTCCATTGTACCAAAAGCTGGAGAGACAATGTAGATTTAAGGTCAAATTAAATGATTATTGAATGAATCTGCATAAAAATTAAGTTCAGGGACATAATTAAATTTTTAATAGGCCAATTTGACTTAATCATGGGCCGAATTAAAGTTTTATTATGTTTACGAGTTAATTTATGTCAAATTAAAGGATTTAATTAAGTGCAAGGACTTAATTATATTTTAAATGGGTCAAATTCATTGTGTTGGGGACTTAATTAGTGAAAAATTAAGTTTGAAAACCCAATTTAGACTTAGTTGAGAAGATTGAAATTTTAGAGGATAAAATTTAATTTTTACAAAGTTAATTAGTTCAAAGCATCAAAATTGAAGAAACTCGTAGCTAAGGACCATTTTTAAAAAAAAGCATCGAAATTTGGGGACCCCATTGATTGAAATCAAGGGTGAATTTGAAGAAAATTAAAAGATTAATAGTCAATTGAAGATCAATCTACATAAACCAAGAGCAAGGGCTAATGTGAAAAAATTGCTTGAATTTAAGGTTGATATTGAAGTTTGGTAGGGATAAAATTGTATAAAATTAGAAGTTTAGGATCAATTAAGGATGTAATTGAATTAAAAGCCAGAGGACCAAATTGAACTTTGACCAAATCCTTAAATTAAAACCTTCAAAGCCAAAATGTTGCCATTTCATTTAAATGCAACAATATGTTTTGACCAAAACGGTTTCATTTTTGACAAAACCATGATGTTTTAGTGATAATTAATGTCACGGGGCGCGAGCGACGCGACGCCATCTAGTGACGGTGGAAGCTCTTTGTCGTGCCTCCTGTGTTAGGTGTGGTGTGTTGGAAAGTTTTTTGGATTTAATCATAAAATTATGATTGATGTTTAGGAGTCGCCACCTAGTATTATGGTCACTAGAAACCTATGGTCTGCGAGTGTCTGGGTAAGGAACTGGTTGTGCAAAGGGAAGACACATCACCCCCAGTGCACCCTACCTAAGGTAAGCTGCATTGTTGTTTGATTTTTTTTTTCTGAGTTGTGTTTCTATTCATTGGTCTTTTCTAAGGCTCAAGGCAGATTTCTCTTCATAAGAGAGTCTTTACCGTTATGAAGTCTGAATTTTAGCATCGCATTTCTACGCCTTATATCTTTAATACCTGATGGTGTATTTTATCGTGTAATTTTACACCCCACAAATATTAAAGTCCACATTTGGATCCTAAAAAAGGATTGGAAAAAGATTTTTGACATGTTGGCCAAATCCTAATGGATAATTATAAACTGGTTATGATATCCATTTTTGAATTAAAAAAAAAAAAACATGAAAAATATGCTTGGAAAATTTTTAGGATTTAGCTGTATGCAACAAAATATATTTTTTTTCTTTATGAAAATGTTTTGAATTTTTTTAATTTTTTTGAAATATTTTGGAGAAACCAGTATTTTAATACCGGATTTGTATTTTACAGTATAAATATACAACCCGATATTATGCAAAATTAGTAGAAAAAATATGCGAGAAAATCACAATTTTTTTAAATGATTTTTTTGAAATTTTTTGGATTTTTTTTATTTTTTATTTTTTAAATATTATAATACACACACTCACAAAAAAAAAAAATTCACGTCTACTGTTCATGCAGTAAACATGAAAGTAGAAGAAGAAGAAGGAGAGGAAGGGTGGCTTACCTGACTGAAGGGTCATGGCTGCCATCATTGTTCTGGCTGAGGACGGTGTATTGCCGGTGGTTGCAGCGGTGGAGTTGGCTAGAGCAGCTGCAGCTAGAAGAGAAAGAAAAGGAAGAAATCTGCAGAGGGGAGAGAGACATTCACAGTGGCTTATTACAGACACAGTGGTGGCTGGCCGGTGGTCTTGGCAACACGTGGTGGTGCTAGTTGCTCAAGACGGAGGTGGAGGAAGAGACGTTGATGGTGGAGGAAGAAAGAAGAAGAAGCAGAAGAAGAAGGTTTGCAGCGGGGAGGAGGAGGAAAGGAAGGAGAGGAGAGGAGAGAGATACGGTGTCTGCTCTATAACTGGTAAACGTCTGTTGGTGCAGGAGAAAGGTTTCTGTAGTGGAGCTGATGGTGGGAAGACCAATGATGGTGGTGGTGGTAGTGGCTGAAGGCCACAGTGGAGAGAGAAAGAAAGAATAAATGTGCAGAAACCGGAAGAAAAACTAGTTCTTTGGCTGACTTTGGACCCGATTTTCTCCTCTCTCAAGCCATCAAATCCGCCTCTATTTATAGACGGTGGAAGAGGGAAATCTTCTCTACGTTGGGGAAAAATTTCAGCCTTTGATTCACTTGGGAAGGATTCCAACTGTTGGCTCAAAGTAGGCATGGTGCACTGTCAAAACTGCAGAAATGATTGTCTGAGTTAGCGTGTTTAGGCTAGCGCTGACGTCGTCTCACTACCATTCAAACTGAACTGTTTACTTGAAGCTGTAGAAAAACTACAGGGGATCATTGGCGTGGAAGATTTATCAACTTTGGTGGTTGGTAGGTATACTAAATACAGTTGTAAAATAGGTAACCGGACTAGCTTTTTTCAGGAAAAATAAAGAAGATAATGAACAGTTTTTTGGCCAAATTTCATTTCAGTCCTCCATCTGTCAATTTATTTCAATGAAACCCCTAATTGACCCTAAAATTTTGATTTAATGCAATTAGGACCCTGCAAAATTACTGTTTGATCCTCGGATTTACACATCTTTTGTAATATGGTCCTTGATCTCAAAATTTGTTAATTTAACCCCTAATTGACAATCAAACTTTCAATTGCTTCCAATTTGGCCCCTAATTTCAACCAATTAACTTGGTAAAAATTAAATTTGGTCTCTTAAAATTTCAATCTTCTCAATTAAGCCCAAATTAGGCTCCCAAACTTAATTTTTCACCAATTAAGCCCCAAATAAAATTAATTTGACCCATTTAAAGTATAATTAAGTCTTTGCATTTAATTAAATCCTTCAATTGGACCCACATTAATTCTTAAACATAATTAAAATTCAATTTGGACCATGATTAAATCAAATTGACCTATTAAAAATTTAATTATGTCATGGGGTTTAATTTTTATGCAAATTCATCTAACAATCATTTAATTTAACCTTGAATTTGCATTATTTCTCCATTTTTGGATATAATGGGGTACAATTAGGCCTTGAATGTTTTTCAAAAATTACAGCTTGATTTCCCGGCCTACTTTATTCACATTGTCAGCCTTTATTTTATTTTTTAATTTTTATTTTGAAAAAGTGAATTGATTTTTGGGGAATAACCCAAAATTGGGTTATGACAATCAAAGTGATTGGATGCTAAATCATTGATCCTTGTATAATCTCCAACATGTATATGCCTTCATTATAACTCAATCTAGTCTAATCTAGAACTCACGTTGCTAGGTTCATTTTGAGTGTTTTTCATGTTCTTTATTTTTTTTAATCTATTTTGTTCAAGAATTTTTATGTTTTTGTGTTTTTTGGGTGTTTAATCTATTTTTTCAAATAAAAGCATCAACATGGTTTCATACCCTTCGCCTCTTAGGAATTTTTCAAGTATAGGTGTGGATAGGAATTCATTCCCCTCAGCCTTTTAGAAAATTTTCTAAATATAGGCTCACCTTCATTGGATTCCCCTCAGTCATTTGGAATTTTTCTATGCATGGGATCCACCCTCTATGGGTTCCTCTAGACCTCTTAGAAAATTTTATAAATATAGGCTCTCCCTCTTTAGGTTTCTTCACCTATTAGAAAAACATTGCTAACTATATATTCTTCTATAGTTTCACCTCACTCTCCAAGAATTTTTTCTAAGTATGAGTTCGTTCATGGTTCCCCTCAACATACATAGAAATTATTTTTTAAAACATGGGGCATACCCTTACACAAAGCCTCTCTAGTATATTATCCAGAGTTTTCACCCTGCTTTTCATATAGAAAAAATTGATAAACTTGTCGTACTAGGTAATTTTACAAGTTTTTACATATAAATATCACAAAGACTTTGAGGGTTATTGATAAACCTAAAATTAATAAGCCTAAGAAACTCCCTAAAAAGAAACTCCTTTGATCTCAACCAAGGGAAGGACCCACCTCTCTTGGGTTCAACCAAGGGAAGGATCTAGTTTCATGGACACAACTACATTTTGGATCCTACTCTCCTTACATCCTTAGGTGTATAAAAGTCTTCTAAGGCCCAATATATTTTTATTGATATTAATGTTGTGTAAGCAATAATGTGTAAAAGTTCTCTAAGGGCCCATCTTATTTCCATCAACATTAATACCTATATCAGAGATATTTTTTTTCTCTCAATAATAATGTATATTTAGGGATATTTTTCCTCATTAAAACTATCAGTACAATATTATACTTTAGCCCCTCCTTTAAATAAGAAAGACTCATGGGCTATAAATAGATCATGAATCCTTCAATAAAAAATGGTTTGAAATCTTTATTCTCCAGTACACATTTATTTTCAGAGTATTTCTCTGTAATATTATTACATTTTCTCTCAAATACTCACTCACTTAATCATCAAAAAGTTTCTAAATTCATCAAAATGAACCTTTTGAAGATATTAGGCACCTGCCTCCAGCCACCTTGGTTAGGAAAAATGGATCGGATTGCCAGAACCAAGAGATTAACCAATTATCAAAGACATAAGCCTTGTCCCTAAGCTACTTGGATTGTTTGGGACATCATCATTGATGTTGTTTGTGGGAAACTGATCAAAAATTCATTAGTTTATTTTTAATGTCATTTCCAAGTCATTCCATAACACATAACCATGATACACTTGGGCTACAATGCATGATGGTTTTACCCATTACCACGAGCAGTTTTTCCATTTCAGATTTCCAATAGCTCATTAACCAAGTGCAGCTCATTTCTCAGGTTGTGCCAGTCACTCAGTACAAAATTAGGATTTGCCGCCTCAGCAAGTCTTGGAACCTATGGTAGCCCCACCCTTGGAAAGGATTAATTAGAGGTCTCTCTCGTGCAGTAGAACCACTTTCCAAGAGATGGACTAGAAGGCTCCCTAAACTTAAACAAATCACCTCAGGATATATTATCCTTGATAAGAAGTAAGTTTATTTTTAAATAAAAATATTTATCTCTTTAACATACACTTTATATATACATATCTTTAATGGGAGCTTCTGAACTCTTGCACAATCCCCTTGAAGGGGTTCTCCCTAATGCAATTGTATAATCTCCTTAGAAGGCGTTCTTCCTAGTGTGATTGCATAATCTACTTGGAAAAAGTTCTCTCTAGTGTGATAGCTTCACCATTTATGACATCTTGAGGCTGCCCTCGATGATAGCTTGAGGTTGCCAACCTCAACAAAGTAATAAAACCCCCGTCCTATAGCTAAACATATACCATTAAGGCTAACTGGAACCCAAACAACTAACTCAACTCTCTAGATAGACTCCTAGACCTTATGCTATCTCTAGGGATGATGTTCAATCTCCAGGGATGATGTTCAATCTCCTAGTCTTGGGTTTGATCTCTCTCTCTAGTGGGGAGCTATCACACCCATGTCATTGCCAGGGAGGCTATAAGCTTCCAAATCTTAAAAAAAATATAATAACTCTCCAAGAAAGGAATTGACTTGATCTTTTTAGTGCAATAGCACCACCTCATTGGTTTCCCCGCTAGCTACCCTTTAGAAAATTTTCTAAATATGAGCGTAGACATAGGTATGTCCCCTCTACACCTTGAAAATTTTCTAAGTAAAGATATTGATAGGGACTCACTCCCTTCAATCTCTGAGAATATTTTCTAAGGGTGACGATATGGGTACGTCCCCTCCACCCCTTGAAAATTTTATAAATATAAGCATCAATAAGTATGTGCTCTCCTAAGCCTCTTAGAATATTTTCTAAGTATAGGCTCAATTTTTTTGGGTTTCCCTCCGCCCCTTATAAAATTTTATAAATATAGGAGTAGATATGGGTTTGTCCTCTTCGCCTATTAAGAATTTTCAAAGTATAGGCATCGATAGGGATTCATTCCCCTCAGCCTTTTAGAAAATTTTCTAAATATAGACTCACCCTCCTTAGATTCCCCTTAGCCACTTGAAAATTTTCTAAGTACAAGATCCACCCTCTATGAGTTTCTCTCAGCCTCTTAGAAAATTTTCTAAATATAGTCTCTCCCTCCTTAGATTTCTCCACCTATTAGAAAAATTTTATAAGTATAGATTCCTATATAGTTTCATCTTACCCTCTTGAAAATTTTTCTAAGTATGGATTTCTTCATGGTTCACCTCTACATATTTAGAAATTATTTTTTAAAAAAATGGAGCATAACCCTACACACAGGCTCATGGATATATTAATTGTGGTTTTTACCCTATTTTTCATATATAAAAAATCAACAAACTCGTCATACCGTGTACTTTTACTAGTTTTTGCATTTAAAAATCACAAAGACTTGAAGGACTATTGATAAAATCAGAATTAACGGTCCTAAAAAACTCCCCAAAAACCACCCCCCTTAGGCTCATCCAAGGGAAAGGCCCTCCTCTAAGGGTTAGTGTAAACCCTCTAGGCAAAAAAACTATAAATTGACTAATTTCATGTAAAACAAAAGGAAACAAATTTATAACTCTTGATTGGGTTATCAAAAAATTCTAAAACTTTACGTGGAGCCTTCTAATATGATTCCTTAGCTTGGGTTAAAATTTCAGAATTTTTAGAGAAATTTTGAAATTTGACAAAAAATCACAATTTGACTAGTTTTACGTTATTAGACGTAATTTTAAATCCGACCATCAGATTGAGTTGAAATTTTATGAGGAATCTTAAAATATATTGAATAAAATCTTGTTAAAATTTTAGGATGAACGGAACTCAGTAGTACTATCAAAAAATAAGGACCGTCAAATGGAAGCAAAAAGACTCATTAAAGGTAAAATGGTAATTTACCATTAAAAAAAAAAACAAGTCAGCCCCTTTTCTATTATGAACTGCCGACTGGGAAGTAACAAATGGGAAGAAAAAAAAGAGAGAAAATAGGAGAAAAACATGAGAAGTTAAGAGAAAAACAAGAAAAAATGAGAGAGAGCTTTGAAACTTGTAAGATTGAAAGACTTGGACCATTAAATTAAGGAAGAATCAAGTGAAGGAAGATATAAGAAAGGTGAGGAGGGCTGGACACACTAGGAGGAGAAGAAAAGTTGGGAGAACTTAGATTGTTAAGCATGAAAAGTTTAGATTCTTACTTGAATGAAGTGTTTTTGGGTCTATTTGAGTAAGTTATCAAACAATGAAAATTTAATTTAATTTAATTTCTCATAATCTTGATTTCTTTAAATTAGGGTTCTTATGAGAATTTGGGGGTTTTGAGAAAACTAGTAAACATGATGGAATTAAGGTAGAATATTGTAGAAATAGTGAATGTAAGTAGTAATTAAGAAAGAAATTGAATAATTTTGAAGAAAAGAACTTGTGATTAAGGATGAGGAAATATAGGAATGAGGTTTTGATTGTTTTATGTTTGAGAAATGATGTTCTTTATCTTATTTGAAGTATTTAAAATATAAACAAGTGAAAAAAAAAACATCATAAGAATGTGAAAAGAAGGAATAAATAAATAGTAAGAAAAATTCTTGGGAGAATTCTTTAAGTGAGTTAAAAGAAGAAAATTGATTAAAACTATATATTGAAAATGAGGTGACAAATGAATGAAAATTTTGGTGTAAACCCCAATCAAATAAAAGATATTACGTGCTTTAAATTTAGGCACATAGGAGAAATGATAATGGATTAATAATGTAGTGCAATCTGATTGATTCAGGAGTTGTACCGGGAGCAGGGCATCAGGTAGGAGGAGCGGGGCCATCCCGAGCAGACGGTAAGTGATTCATCACTTTCGTTTAAAATTCAAAGTTTCATTATTAGTTATGAGTTGTTTATGCCATGTTGATAAGGAAGAAGTAGATGAAGAAACTGTTAGTTTGTATGAATTACTGATCAGTATAGAATTACTGGTTGGTATGGAATTACTGGTTGTATTGGCTATTGATAGAAAATAGCCGGATGTTAGGTAATTCATATGGAATTACCGGGTGTATTGGCTATTAATAGAGAATAGCTGGATGTTGGGCAATTCGTATGGAATTACCGGTTGTATAGGCTATTGATAGAAAATAGCCAGATGTTGGGTAATTCATATGGAATTACCAAGTATATTGGCTACTGATAGAGAATAGCCGGATGTTGGATAATTCGTATGGAATTGCCGGTTTGATAGTTGGCTATTTAAGAAGGTTAGCCGGGTTTGAGGTAAACTTTGTAAATTACCAAATGAAGAATTAAGCAATGAATGTTGGTCACAGAGGTCCTATAAGTAAAGGATTAATAAATTATGAATGGGTTCTTAATGTTGATATATAGTAAGTTGGTGATGAAAAAAATAAATAAATAATTTGATATAATTTGAAGACTTGTGAACATAATTGCTTTATCATCTTTAATGTGTTATCTTCCTTATTTCTTATTAATGTTATGTATATAGGTTTTTCACGAGGTGATGCGGAGCATTAAAAATAGGCTTTGTGTTTTAATTTGTTTATTTTAGGGGATGTAATATATTTGC
Source organism: Populus tomentosa (assembly GCA_018804465.1). Lineage (NCBI taxonomy): Eukaryota > Viridiplantae > Streptophyta > Magnoliopsida > Malpighiales > Salicaceae > Populus > Populus tomentosa. The sequence continues at coordinate 6,312,778 of CM031989.1, forward strand.
TTTATATGTAATTTATATTATATGGAGATTGTAATATATATATATATATATCCTGAACATGTTTTGCTTTTGGTTCTTGTACCTTTAAAATGTATGAGTAAGGAACTAATATTATTAAACTAATCAAAAAGAATATTTAGTAATTATAATCCTGCATGTTTAGAAGATGAATGCATGTTAATGTAATAATTAGTTCAATATGAATCTTTTGAGTTTATAATTGTTTGTAGTTAATGTGTTATTTGTTGATGATTTAAGGTTGAGAAAATACAATGAAGTATAGTTATATAAAATTTATTTGATGAGATTAAGATATGATCCAGGATGGTTGGATCAAAGTGGAAGTTATGAGTATTATGATTGAATGAAGTTTAGTCGATAACTTGGTAACATCAAAAAACAAAGGAAACTATATCAAAATTTCAAAAAAAAAATCTCATAATCTTAGACATATTATTCAATACTTGATATTAGTAAAGAAATGTTTGAGATTTCATGAAATTATAATTTGATGGTGTTACAGTTAGGCAAGGGAAGGACCCAGTTCTGATGACACAACTACTTTTTAGATCTTACTGTCCTTACACCCTAAGGTGTATAAAAGTCCTCTAAGGGCCCACTATATTTCCATTAATATTAATACTTATGTTGGGGTTATTTTACCTCATTAATACATATGTTAAGGATATTTTTTATTATTAAATTTATCAAGATAATATTACACTTTAGCCCTTCTTCTACTTAAAAAGACTCATGGCCTATAAATAGACCTTGAATCCTTTAACCAAAAAAGATTTGGAATCTCCATTTTCTACCGTATATTTATTTCTAGAGTATCTTTCTGTAATATTATTATATTTTCTCTCAAAAAGTCATTGACTTAATCATCGAAGAGTCCATAAATTCACTAAAGCTGACCTTTTAAAGGTATCAGGCATTCGCCTCTAACCACCTTAACTAGAAAAAAAATGGATTAAACTCACGGAATTAAAAGAATAACCAGTTATCCAAGATGCCCTAATATACTTGAATTTTCTAGGATATCATCAATTATCATGGAGATCATACTATGCACTAATAAAAATGTATTGCAACGTCATCGTTCTCCAATGAAATGAGATATGACATAGGCAATAACATATGTCCTTGACAGACCCACCATTAACCCATAATATGAGTCATATGAATGATAATCATAGTTTTAAAAATCGGCCTAACGGGTCGACCCTGGACCTGGCTGACTCGAGGCTGAAATCAAACTGGGTTTAAAAACAAATAAGGGAGGTCAAAAACCTGGGTGATTCGGATGACATGGCGGGTTGACCCGATAATTCGGTTAACCTGGTAAAACCCAATAAAAAATCTGGCTGCAATCTATTGACTATTTTTTTAACCAAAATAATATCGTTTTGATTTATAAAAAAATTAGGATCGACTCGATCAAAACATTGTAACCTCAATAAAACTCATGATTCAAATTCAAATCAACCACCGAGTTGAGTTTGAAAACTCTAATGATAAATTGTGAAATAAGGTGGTGGCAGGCGTTGTAACAAGCAGTTTAACGACATCAGGTGGTGCCACACTAACAAAGTGTGATCGCAGCACTACCATAACCTTGGTTGGCATGCCATCTTTTCTGCTTTTCTTTTTCTTTTTTGGGCCTAGAGTCTCTGTTTGGTCGGGTTTTTGTTCGACTTTGCCAGTTAGGCTGTGGCCCAATATCTTTTCCCGAAAAGGTTCTATTCGGCATTTTCTTTTACAAGCAACACTAAAATTTCATACTGCTTTGAGTAAATACTTTGATGTACGTATAAAATGCGTGAGCAATTTGCAGCAGAATAAGATGAGAAACACCAAAATAGCCTTTTACTTTGAGTAAACTCTTGCTGATAATGATCACACAGTCCATTGTACGTAACTGTAATGTCTAGCCTTCCAAGGCATTTCTCCAAACCCTTCACTGTAACAGTGAGCAAGGCGTTGATATAACTAATTTGGTCTTAACAAGCAAACATTGATTTTTGCTGGCTTTCCGACTGAAGACAGAAGTTGTTCATTTTCTTCAAAACAAAGTGAAGTCTCCGTTATATCTAAATTAAGATTAAAGTTTCCTTCTTTTCTGTTCTTAATATTTTAGATGCAAAAGTTGTTGGCAATGTAGAACCTGGACATACTGCTGGTATCGATCCAATGCTGCCAAGGAGTTGGGTCAGTTTACTTTTGTTTGTGGGCCTGATACCTACCACCAACCAATTTTTCAGCAGCAATTCTTATCAAATGTTAGATCCCTTACCTTTTTCCTTGGTTATTATACACTGTTAAAGAAACTTTTTAAAATAAAAACATATAAAGAGTTTACTTAGAAACATAAAAATATTAATTTAAGATGTTTATTTGTCGAATATAAAAATAATATCTTCATGATACAACTAAATTCTTTAAATTTCTAAACGAATAAAAAGAGAAGACAAAAAAAAAAAACATTTATTTTTTATATATATTTGCTTTTTGTAATGTAATAAGTTTATGAGACTTGAAAGATTATGTTTGTTAATATTATGGCTATTAATGAAATTATATGAATATTAATGAAACAATTATATTTTAAATTAAATTAAATAAATGTTATTCAGTTTTATCTTAACAGTCATGAATGTCAAAATTAATTATGCAAATTAAAGAAATAAATTCAAAAAACAAATTGATTTCAATGACATATTAAGTTCCTAGTTTCAAGTGTCAAGTATCATCTTTCGATGTATTAAATATTCATATAATAGCAATAGGAAGCTCACTAACAGAGCTCATCCATCATGGCTTTCATTTAATTACAACACATAAGAACCCCCACAATTATAAACACTTAGAAAGGAGTGTTTTTTTTTTTTCAATGAGAAATAAACATCTTTCCCTTCTTTATTCATTTACAAACTACATCAACAACCCCCCACTAGTTTGTAATGAATATCTTTTCACTTGATAGAATTATGCTTATAAGAAGGTATTTTGCAATTTAAACTTTTAATTATTATTAGAACTTGAATTCTACTAAAGTTATTAGTGTCCATATATTAAACTAAAATTTTTGTTGTAGAATCAAAGATATTACACACATAATACTATCCAAACTCTTAAAGAGATATACAAATGTTTAGCATTATTATGGTCATGTGCTAAAATCTCATTTTCATAAATATTTACAAGAGAAAACGCTAACTTTTGTCAAAAGCAGCACCACTTCTATATTCATATAGGTGGAATTATACGTCTCTATTACATTAAACATGAACTTTAAATTTCATTAAGAGTATACGTTCATCCTCCTTTACGTAATAAAACGCATTAAATACTATCAGAATTGGGTTAAAAATTAATTAGTAGTATCCAATAGATACTAAACAATAACTTGTTATTACCCATTAAACTAAGAGATAAACTTCTTGCTAATTCAAAGTTGGGTTCCTATTATTGGTATCTTTAATAGCGGGTTTCAATCTCATTCCACTAGTTGTTTTTCTAACCATGTCTCTAGATAATTCTTTTATGAGCAAATCCGCTAAATTATTCACAAACTTCATATAGATAATGGTGATTACCTCATTTGTAATCAACTTTCGAATATATTCATGTTGAATGCTTATATGTCTTGACTTACAATTATAAACGTTATTGTAAGCTCGAGACATAGTTCACTATCGCAGTATGAAGAAATAATTGACATAGTTTGTGGCCACAATTTAATATCTAACAACATATTTCTTAGTCATTCTGCTTCTTTACTTGCAACAACCGTTGCAATAAATTCTGATTCCACGGTAGAATGAGAGATGCATGTTTGTTTCTTAAATGCCCAAGATATTTCACCTCCTTCAAGTGAGAAAATCCATCCTGATGTGGACTTATTATCACTTGAACTAGTTATCCAACTTAAATCATAATATCATTCCAACATAGTGAGAAAATCATAATAAAACAAACCTAAATCGACTATTCTTTTTAGATAACCAAAGACTCTTGCAATAGCCTTTCAATGATCAATATTCGGCATGCTTGTATATCTTGATTACTTGCATATAGTAAAAGTTATATTTGGTCTTGTACAATGCTTAACATACATAAGACTTCCAATGGCACTAGCATATTCCAGTTGTGCTACCGTTTTATCACAATAATCATTTAACTTCATACTATAGTCAAATGAGTTATTAGTCTCCTTTATATTAAGATGCTTAAACTTATCAAGCATTTTCTCAATATAGTGTGACTAATTAAATGTATAGCCACTACTATGTTTCTTAACTATAATGCCTAAAATTGTATCGACTTAATCAAGATCTTTCATTTTAAAGATAAAAGTGAGATACCTTTTGGTTTCAACTATTCCAATTATATTGATGCTAAATATTAACATGTCATCTACATAAAGACAAATAATCACACCTAAATCTTTTGTAAATTTAGAATACATACATTTATTGTCACCATTGTGATGAAAACCATTCAACAAAATTGTTTGGTCAAACTTCCCATGCTATTGTTTTGGAGCTTGCTTTAAACCATATAAAGACTTTATCAATTTACAAACTTCTTTCTCATTTCTAGGAAGTATAAAACCCTCAGGTTGCCATATACATTTCCTCATTTAAATCTACATTTAAGAAAGTTATCTTAACACCCATTTGATGAACATATAATTTATAAATTAATGTTAATGCAAATAAAACTATAATTGATATAATTCTTACTACTAGATAATAAGTGTCAAAATAATCAACACCGTCTTTTTAAGTAAAACCTTTGGCAACTAATCTTGTCTTAAACATTTGTATAGAACCATTGGTATTGTATTTTCTTCTAAATACTCATTTACATCATATTGGCTTAGAACCTACAGGTAAATCTATTATAACCTAAGTATTGTTAAACAATATTAAATCTATCATCATTTACTGCTTTTTTCCAAAAAACAACATCTTTAGAAGACATAGCTTTATAGAATGTCTTTGGATCATCTTTCACTTTTAGGATCATAGGTGTCCTTTTCAATACTGTGTTTCTATCACTTTCCAGTAAAAATAAAATTAAATCAGTAAAAATAAAATTTATATCTATATGTCTTTTCTTTCTAAATCTGACTCTTTCTAAGTTCATTTAAACCTATTACTTCTAGTTTTTTATGTTTTTCACTTAAAGTTGAGCTATGAGTCATTACTTTTAAATCTGGTTCTTGCATATTTGAATCACTTATGAATTTATTTTTGATAAATTCAACATGTACAGATTCAACTATCATATTAGTTTCTAAATCCAAAAGCCTATAAGCTTTTGAATTTTATGCAAAACCAACAAAAATACTCTTAAGAACTCTAGGTCCTAATTTTGTTCTTTGAGGATCAAAAGCTTTATAGAAAGCTACACACTCCCACACTTTAAAATAATTAAGATTTTGTTTTTTACCATTTCATACTTCATAAAGAGAAATATTTAATTTATTTGATGGTACTCTATCATGAATGTGACATGTAGTAAGTAAAGCTTCACCCCATAAATTATTTAGTAACTTAGCATTCAAAAGCATGTCATTGATCATATCCATTAAGATCTTATTTTTCCTTTTAGCAAGTCCATTATGTTGTGGTGTATGGGTTGTTGTCATTTAATGAATTATTTTGTTTTCCTCACAAAATATAGAAAACTCCCTAGAAAAGTATTCTTCACCTCTACCACTTTAAGAATTTTAGTTTTCCTTTCCTTTTGATTTTCTATCATTTTCTTGAATTCTTTCAATTTTCCAAAAGCTTTATTTTAGGTAAAATGAGAATAATCATCAATAAAAGTTTTGAAATATATTTTCTCACCCTTTATTAACATATAATTTATTTTTCATATATCAGAATAACTAACTGAGAATTTCTTTCAACTTTAGAAAAAAAAAAAAGCTTTTTTTTATCGTCTTTGCTTGAATATATACTTCACATTTGTCATTGTTATCATGTTAATATGAAATATAACCATGCTTACACATATATTTCAAATATCTATAATTTAAATGTCCTATTCTATCATGCCAAAGAAAAAAAGTAGATTCAACCATATAGGTAGAAATAACATTGATTTCATTAATATTGAACTTAAATATGCCATCACAAGAAAACCCCTTTCCCACAAAGATCTCACTCACAGTTATAATAACCTTATTAGACTCTAAAACAATATCGAACCCTTTCTTGCTCAAAACACTAGCAAATACATTCTAATCGTAGGAAAATGACACACAATGACTAAAGACAAGTTTTGTCCAGAAGTAATGTGAAGCCCGAGAATAAAGTATACAAAGAGGGGGAGGTTTATAATAATTCCAAATGTTGTTATAATATAAAATAAAGCAAAAATAATAAAAAAAAATAATACTGAAAAAAAAAGGGTGAAAGATGTGGCCAAAATGGAATTAAGAAGAGATGGGACTATAAATACCCATCCCTTCTCTCATCCATGGCCGGCTGAAAATAAGAATAAGGAGGGGGGAGAATTTTAGATTTTTCTTTCATCAAAACTTGGAGTAAACACCTAAAATCAGTAAACCCAAATAAGCCTTGGAATTATTAAGTGGAGGAGCACAATCGGGTGGAAGAATTAACAAGAAGAAAAGTGAAGAATTGGTGAAGAAAAGAGGGGGAAAAGTGGCTGACAACATACAAGGAGAAGAAGGCTAAGATTCTTCTAAAATTTGTGAAGTAAAGTTTAGATTTTCATCCAAGTAAGGAGTTCTAATTCCAATTTCTATGAAATCAACTTCAATTTGATTATAAGTTTATGCCTTTCTTGAATTGGGAATTAGGGTTCTTTAACATAAAATGTTGGGAAAATGCAGAAATGAGTGAGGTTAAATGGATTAGAATAATCTAAGTGCCTTAAAGAAAAAAAAAAAAAAGAAGAAGAGAAAAACGGATAGAGAGAGCTGCAGATTTTGGAGTAAAACCAATAATACTCCGGTGGCCATATCTCTGGACTCCACCGTTGGATCATGCTAAGTTTTGGATATGTTGTTCTCATTACACTTATCTACTAACTGACCGGAGGGATTGGAAGGAACACCCTCCATTTGACAGAAATCATCATCGGGAACTCTTGGTTCCCTTGGCCACGTTCTCTGCTGGATACTGCAGAGAGGAAATGAGAAGTTGGGATGTGCTTAATTAATTCATTTGGTACCAGTGACCTTAAGAGGACATAAAATGAGACGGGAATGCCATGAATAAAGGGAAGGCATGGCTGTGACTGATGAGGAAGCAGGGATTTAAAATGAATTGGAGATACCTTCTCCATTAGCAAAACAGGGCAGGTTCGTTGCCCTGTTTCCTGGGGGGATTTTGGACCTGAAAACTACAAAATTCAGGGAGGGTCCCCTCATAGAAGTGTAGCTAGGAGTGTTAACTTTCCAACGAATCTGACCTCGCCTAATTTGGAGTCCTAGAACACCAGATACAAATAAAACACTGAGGAGAGGTCGAGCTGCCACCCCTTTATAGGGGGAGAGATTAACGAATAAACTAATAGAAAATTAGGGTTGTTACAAGCAAATTTCTTTAATTCTTTATAAGTTTTGAACCATATTTTGTTATTACAGACATGAACTATTGCACTAGAATCTAGTCACCAATCTGAAGTCTTCATAGCACTAGTTACCATATTTAATTTAGCACTAATTTACCATATTGAATGTTTGAAACCATGTGTCGCACGTCAAAATCCGCGCGGCGTACGCTGGCGATCTTTTTATTATGTGTTTGTGTTTTGCTTAGTTCGTTGGAGTCGCCACCTAATATTATGGTCACTAGGAACCTATGGTCTGCGAGAGTCTGAGTAAGGGACTGGTTGTGCAAGGGGAAGACGTATCACCCCCAGTGCACCCTACCTAAGGTAAGCTGCATTGTTGTTTATTTGTTTTTTTCTAAGTCAGGTTGGTTTTTTCTAAGGTTCAAGGCAGTTCTCTCTACATGAGAGAGTCTCTACCTTATTGGGTTAAATCCTAACCGTTCTAAAGTTTGAATGACATTTATTTACACCTTGTATCTTTAATACTTGAGGATGTACTTTATCATGTAATTTTACACCTTTCAAATATTAAAGTCTACATCTGGATCCTAGAAAAAAAATATTGGAAAAAGGTTTTTGATATTTTGGCCAAACCCTAATGGATAATCATAAACTAGTTATGATATCCATTTCTTTTTGGATTTTCAAAACGTGAGAAAGATGCAATTTTTTTTGAAAAAAACATGCTTGGAAATTTTTTAGGACTTGGCCGTATGCGATAAAATATTTTTTTTCTTTTTAAATTTTTTTTTAAAATATTTTGAAAAAACCGGGTATTTTAATACCGGACTTGTATCTTACAATGTAAGTATACAACCCAATATTAAGCAAACTTGGTGGAAAAATATTTAAAAAAACCACAATTTTTTTTATATGATTTTTTTGAATATTTTTGAAATGATTTTTTTTAAAAAAAAAAACAAAACAAAAAAGAAAAAGGGATATCATATACTGCATGAACAGTAGACATGAATTATAATTCACGTCTACTGTTCATGCGTGAACAGTCCACTGTTCACTCAGCAGAGATGGCGAAAAAGAAGGGAAAGGGGAGTGGACCACCTGGCGTGGCGGCGATGGCTGGCTGGGAGGATAGCTACCTGTGGTGGAGCTAGTGGTGGAGAAGTTGTTGGTGGCTCTGTTTGGTGGCTGGAACGGTTGCAGCTGGAAGAGGAAAAAAAAAAGAAAATCTGCAGCAGGAAGATGGATGAAGGCTGGTTTTTTGGCTTACTTTGGACCCGAATTTCTCCCCCCTCAGGCCATCAATTCCGACTCTATTTATAGGAAGTGGAAGAGGGCAATCTTGTCTACGTTGGGGAAAAATTGCAGCCCTTGATTCAGTTGGGAAGCATCTCAACCGTTGGCTCAAAGTGTGCACCTCGAGCTGCCAAATTTGGCAATCCAAGGTTGCAGACTGTCCGAGGGTGCCACTTTGGGCCAATAAACGGAGCCGTTTCCAAGTTTGTTGACCCGACCGGACCACTCAACAATATAAAGGGGTTTCAGCTGGACATGTTGGTGCATGCTTTGTCGGATTTGGGGAACAAACGAGGTAGAAAATGCGCCTGGAAGTGTGCCACTCGGCAGCTTCACGGGGACGATGATGAACAGTAACCCGTTTTTTTTTTTTAACGCAAAAACGGCGTCGTTTTGGGTTAAAATTCGGGATTTTTGCTGATTTTCAATTTAGTCCTCCATCTTTCAATTTATTTCAATATAATTCTCTAATTGACCATTAAACTTCAATTTTCTTGCAATTTGGCCCCTGATTTCAATCAATTCACTTGGTAAAAATTAAATTTGGTCTCTTAAAATTCCAATCTTCTTAATTAATCCTAAATTACGCTCCCAAACTTAATTTTTCACCAATTAAGCCCTAAATAAAATTAATTTGACCCACTTAAAGTATAATTAAGTCCTTGCACTTAATTAAATCCTTCAATTAGACCTAAATTAATTCTTAAACATAATTAAAATTTAATTTGACCCATGATTAAATCAAATTCACCCATTAAAAATTTAATTATGTCATTGGACTTAATTTTTATGCAAATTCGTCCAATAATCATTTAATTTGACCTTCGAATTTGCATTTTTTTCTATTCTTGGGCATAATGGGGTACAATTAGGCCTTGAAATTCCTCCGAAAATTGCAGCTTGATTGCTCGATTTGCTTTCTCCACATTTCCAGTCTTTATTTTATTTTTTGATTTTTATTTTGAAAAAAGAAATTGATTTTTGGGGAATAACCCAGAATTGGGTTATGACAGTTGCCCCCCTCTTTACAACGCTTATGGTAGAAGGTCTCGTAAGAGACTTTAGATAATAAGCGTTGTAAAGAAGAAAAAAGAATGAGATGGTTGACTCATCATATTGAGAAATGATGAATCCTTTTGAGGGCTGGAAAGCGCACTCAAAGCAAAAACTAGAAGATTTTTCTTTTGAAAACTTAGAGATTTTGAAATGGTTGAATTGTCATGGGTAACCTACCTAGGTGAAAAACACGAAGATTTTTTTTCAAGTTGTGAAAAATACAGAGATTTTTCAAAGTGGTGAGAAATGCGAAAATTTCTCAAAATGGTGAAAAATGCAAAGATGTTTTCAAAGTGGTCTTGCTGTAATGGGTGACCTGCCCAGACGAAAGGTTTTGAAAAATATAAAGATTTTCAAAGTGGTCTTATTGTAATGGGCGACTTGCCCAAGTGAAAAACACGAAGATTTTTTTGAAGTGGTAAGAAATGTGAAGATTTTTCAAAGTGGTTTTGTTGTAATGGGCAACCAGCCCAAGATGGAAAACAAAACGAGTTTCAAGGTGGTGAGAAATGCAAAGATTTCTCAAAATGATGAAAAATGCAAAGATTTTTCAAAGTGGTGAAAAATACGAAGGTTTTTCAAAGTGGTTTTGTTGTAATGGGCAACCGGCCCAAGAAAAGTGATGAAAAATACAAAGATTTTTCAAAGAGATGAAAAATGCAAAGATTTTTCAAAGTGGTCTTGTTGTGATGGGCAACTTGCCCAGATGGAAAGTGATGAAAAATACAAAGATTTTTCAAAGTGGTGAGAAATGCGAAGATTTCTCAAAGCGGTGAAAAATGCGAAGATTTCTCAAAGTGGTTTTGTTTTAATGGGCAACCGGCCCAAGATGGAAAACGAAAAGAGTTTTCAAGGTGGTGAAAAATGCAAAGATTTTTCAAAGTGGTTTTGTTGTAATGGGCAACCGGCCCAGATGAAAGGTTTTGAAAAATACAAAGATTTTTTCAAAGAGGTGAAAAATACAAAGATTTTTCAAAGTGGTGAAAAATTCAGAGATTTCTCAAGGTGATGAGAAATGCAAAGATTTCTCAAGGTGGTGAAAGATGCAAAGATTTTTCAAAGTGGTCTTGTTGTAATGGGCGACCTGCCCAGGTGGAAAAGTTTGAAAGTGGGGAGAAATGCAAGGATTTCTCAAAATGATTTCATTGTTATGGGCAACCGGCCCAAAATAGAAGATGAAAAGAGTTTTGAAAGAGGTCTGCTTATAATGGGTGACCTACCCGGGCGAAAAGGCAAAATGTCCGAAAGGGACGACATGATAGGACCCAATGGGGAACGAAGGCTGAAGAGCGCACTTGAAAGTAGATAGGGAGAAAAACACACTACCTAAGAGGTGAGTGCTCCAAGGCGCACTTTAAAGGATGCAGGGTTGGAAAATGCATTACCTAAAAGGTGAGGGCTCAAAGCCACACTCAAAAAGAGATAGGGTTACAAAACACACTACCTAAAGTGGTCGAAGGCTCTAAAACGCACTCAAAAGGAGGCAGGGTTGGAAAACACACTACCCGAGAGGTGAGGTCTTGAAGATGCACTCGAAAGGAGGTAAGGAGGTAAGGTTAGAAAACGCATTACCTAAGGTGGTTGATGGCCCTAAGGCGCACTTAAAAGGAGATAGGGTTGGCAAACGCACTACCTAAAGTGGTGAGGGCTCGAAGGCATACTAAAAAAGAGGTAGGGTTAGAAAACACACTACCTAAAATGGTTGGGTCTCGAAGGAGCTCTCAAGAAGAGGCAAGGTTGGAAAACGCACTGCCTAAGATGGTTAATGGCCCTAAGGCGCACTTAAAAGGAGAAAAAGTTGGAAAACGCTCTACCTAAGGAGTTGATGGCCCTAAGGCGCACTTAAAAGGAGGTATGGTTAGAAAACGCACTACCTAAGGTGGTTGATGGCCCTAAGGCGCACTTAAAAGGAGATAGGGTTGGAAAACGCACTACCTAAAGTGGTGAGGGCTCGAAGCCACACTAAAAAAGAGGTAGAGTTAGAAAACGCACTACCTAAGATGTGAGGGCTCGAAGGAGCATTCAAAAGGAGGTAGGGTTAGAAAACACCCTACCTAAAGTGGTTGATGGCCCTAAGGCGCACTTAAAAGGAGATGGTGAGACACTGATCTATCAAGGATGAAAGTAATGCATCATGATCAATATGCATGTATACTTACCTAAGAAGTATAGGTTCCCTTTTCTTCATAGAGTCCTCCTTTTCTCAGAAGTTTGAGTCTCTGATAGTAAGCTTTGATGGCTCTTTTCGCTCTTGCTTACTCGAGTCATCTTGTGATCTTGACCACTTGGAAGGACTTGATATCATCATACTTCTTTGTTCTCCGCCCCTTTTATCTCAAGGGTTGCCAATTTTGCCCCATAGTTTCTTCAAAAGGGAATCATGGAGCCAGCTCTACTAGATGTTTTTGATTTCCCCCTAGCTTGATCATGCCCCCAAGTATTTAATTCGGGTTTGGGGATGAGGCTATATGAAGGAAGGTTTGACAAGGAGTTGTTTTCATGCAGAATTTTTGGAATTTCAAAGCTATTCCAGGCACAGAAATCATTTTGACATCGATTCAAAGCAAACTCATTCTGAAGAAATTCAAGTGATTCCTATGAAGAGGTTTTCAGAAGTGATGAAAACTTTTTGATTTTTGGTGAAAAATATGAAATGACATTTGGTTGGTCACAAAAGGTTTAAATTTCAATTTGAGGGTTATTAAGAACCGTTGGTGAAAATGTGAAGAACACGAAGTGACATCTGGTTGGTTACAAAAAGTTTAAATTTCAATTTGAGGGTTATTGAGAACCCTTGGCGGAAATGTGAAGAACACGAAATGACATCTGGTTGGTCACAAAAGGTTTAAATTTCAATTTGAGGGTTATTAAGAACCGTTGGTGAAAATGTGAAGAACACGAAGTGACATCTGGTTGGTCACAAAAGGTTTAAATTTCAATTTGAGGGTTATTAAGAACCGTTGGTGAAAAATATGAAGTGACATTTGGTTGGTCACAAAAGGTTTAAATTTCAATTTGAGGGTTATTAAAAACCGTTGGTGAAAATATGAAGAACACGAAGTGACATCTGGTTGGTCACAAAAGGTTTAAATTTCAATTTGAGGGTTATTAAGAACCGTTGGTGAAAATGTGAAGAACACGAAGTGACATCTGGTTAGTCACAAAACGTTTAAATTTCAATTTGAGGGTTATTGAGAATCGTTTTCAAAGCATTCATTTTATTTGCATGAATAATGATTTTATTTCTCATGAGAAAGCACTGCCTACCGATCCAGATTGCTTACCTTTGATCAGAAAGGGCTTAATTAGGCACGTACTGTAGGCTTGGGCTATTGGCTATGAAGAAAAGGATATTTGTAGGCTCAAAAGGAGTTTGAGGGACTTTAAGACTAAGGATCACCAGTGCTTATATCTCAAACTCTTTTGTTCATACATTTCTGGACCTTGAAATTGATTTGTAAAATGGTCCATGGTGCCCCCCAGTGTTGGGCTTGGGCTCTTGCTCTTTGTTTTTGTTTTCTTCATTTGATTTTGAGCATCATTGCATTTGCACCTTTTTTTATGCTCAGAATTTTGGATCCTTTGGATTTTTTTATGCCCCCCAGCTTTGTATGGGCACCTTTGATGATTGAGAATTTTCTTTTATGCCCCCTAGTATTGTTTGGACACTTTCAATATTAAAGACTTTTTCATGCCCCCAAGAGTTATTTGAGCATTTTCAATCATTAAGGATTTTTTTGGCACTTGCCCCCCAGTGTAGGGTGTGATCCTAGCCAAGGTTATTTTTCAAGAAAAATTTTTTAGGCTCAAAAAGGGACTGCAAAGGATATATTTCAGCATTGTGAAAAGATTATCAAAGATGGCCTTTCTTCATCTCAAATGCATGCATTTAGGATCGGTAAGCCTTGCTTTCATGCGAGTATGCAGAGTGATTTCTCATTATTCATGCAAGTAAAACCCAGCTTTTGGAGTCACTTCATGGTGCTTTTTTTTGTTTTCTAGGTGTATGGTTACCTCTTTAAGGAATCACCTGAATTTTCAGAACTCGTTTGTTTCAGAGAAACATCAACATGATTTCTGTTTTTGTACTAAACTTTGAATTCCCAAAAAACCTTATGAAAACATGGGGTCATGTTTTGTTTTGGGAAGAAAAGGGGAAACGCACCACAAGATTTTGGGCGCGGTGGTTTCATGCTTAAAGGTTATGCTCAATGTGTTATTTGCATGAAACAACAAAATGAAGGCATGTGATGAACACAGGAAAACACATGATCTTATTAACAAGAAAGGCTCAGTGGACAGGGAAAGTCTTGTGGAATTTTGAGCCAAATTACCAACAAAAACTGGAATAGGTTGAAACAAAAAATCAAGTTTTTGGAGGCATGATCAAACAGAGGTAGTTATTTTTGGCAGAACAAGAGCAGGCTCTATTCTGCAACGATGATGCAATTCCCCTTCAGCTTGTGTTGAGGCTCTTGATCATGTTGGTCCCCAATTTCTTCGGGTTGAGTCTTTATTAGGGCTGAACAAAAAAATAGCTGGCCGATTGGAAGGACCTTCACCAGAGGCATTTCTCAGTATATGCTCGAGTAAGCTAGTGGGACGAGCCACGCTTGCTTTCAGAGACTTTAACTCTTCTTGGAAATGGGCGTCACGGTGAGCACGCTCTTCACCTTCCATGTTTCTTGCTCGGAGTCGTGTGGTAGGCTCTTTAGGGACCTATATTTCAACCTGATGCAAGTGTGTATGATATGTTATTTATAATGGATTGATGTATATGTGTGGATGCAAATGTATGCATATTTGGTATGAATGGAAAAAACCCATGCAAAACGAATAACAAGAGAGTTCATGCTCTAAAGGAAGGTTCTAGGTCATTACATGATAGGTAGGCTTTCTACCTGGTCTTGAAAAGGTCTATGAACTGCCAGTGACCACCTCACATGAAGGCAGTGTAGGGGTTTACAAGGAATGGTTGGGGCACAGTTTGACCGCCATTACCAAGTAAACACTCAGCTCATAGTTGGATGTTTCACGAATCTGAACCCCGACTGAAAGTCATGAGGCAGACCGCTACTCCCCACCTAACCTAGAATTGGGTTTATTCATAAAATTAAAATGCATGCTAAAGCAGTAAAAATGTGAGCTAAAATTAAAGACCAGCAAAAGGAAAACAATCAAACCATTAATGCTTAGTCCGACCAGACATGGCGGTCCCCAGTGGAGTCGTCATTCTGTCGCACGTCAAAATCCGCGTGCGTACGCTGGCGATCTTTTTATTATGTGTTTGTGTTTTGCTTGGTTCGTTGGAGTCGCCACCTAGTATTATGGTCACTAGGAACCTATGGTCTGCGAGAGTCTGAGTAAGGGACTGGTTGTGCAAGGGGAAGACGTATCACCCCCAGTGCACCCTACCTAAGGTAAGCTGCATTATTGTTTAATTGTTTTTTTCTAAGTCAGGTTGGTCTTTTCTAAGGTTCAAGGCAGATCTCTCTACATGAGAGAGTCTCTACCTTATTGGGTTAAATCCTAACCGTTCTAAAGTTTGAATGACATTTATTTAAACCTTGTATCTTTAATATTTGAGGATGTACTTTATCATGTAATTTTACACCTTTCAAATATTAAAGTCTACATCTGGATCCTAGAAAAAAAATATTGGAAAAAGGTTTTTGATATTTTGGTCAAACCCTAATGGATAATCATAAACTAGTTATGATATCCATTTCTTTTTGGATTTTCAAAACGTGAGAATGATGCAATTTTTTTTGAAAAAAACATGCTTGGAAATTTTTTAGGACTTGGCCGTATGCGATAAAATATTTTTTTTCTTTTTGAATTTTTTTTAAAATATTTTGAAAAAACCGGGTATTTTAATACCGGACTTGTATCTTACAATGTAAGTATACAACCCAATATTAAGCAAACTTGGTGGAAAAATATTTAAAAAAACCACAATTTTTTTTATATGATTTTTTTGAATATTTTTGAAATGATTTTTTTAAAAAAAAACAAAACAAAAAAGAAAAAGGGATATCATATACTGCATGAACAGTAGACATGAATTATAATTCACGTCTACTGTTCATGCGTGAACAGTCCACTGTTCACTCAGCAGAGACGACGAAAAAGAAGGGAAAGGGGAGTGGACCACCTGGCGTGGCGGCGATGGCTGGCTGGGAGGATAGCTACCTGTGGTGGAGCTAGTGGTGGAGAAGCTGTTGGTGGCTCTGTTTGGTGGCTGGAACAGTTGCAGCTGGAAGAGGAAAAAAAGAAGAAAATCTGCAGCAGGAAGATGGAGGAAGGCTGGTTTTTTGGCTTACTTTGGACCCGATTTTCTCTCCCCTCAGGCCATCAATTCCGACTCTATTTATAGGAAGTGGAAGAGGGCAATCTTGTCTACGTTGGGGAAAAATTGCAGCTCTTGATTCAGTTGGGAAGCATCTCAACCGTTGGCTCAAAGTGTGCACCTCGAGCTGCCAAATTTGGCAATCCAAGTTTGCAGACTGCCCGAGGGTGCCACTTTGGGCCAATAAACGGAGTCGTTTCCAAGTTTGTTGACCCGACCGGACCACTCTACAAGATAAAGGGGTTTCCGCTGGACATGTTGGTGCATGCTTTGTCGGATTTGGGGAACAAACTAGGTAGAAAATGCGCCTGGAAGTCTACCACTAGGGCAGCTTCACGGGGAAGATGATGAACAGTAACCCTTTTTTTTTTTACACAAAAACGGCGTCCTTTTGGGTTAAAATTCAGGATTTTTGCTGATTTTCAATTTAGTCCTCCATCTTTCAATTTTTTTCAATATAATTCTCTAATTGACCATTAAACTTCAATTTTCTTGCAATTTGGCCCCTGATTTCAATCAATTCACTTGGTAAAAATTAAATTTGGTCTCTTAAAATTTCAATTTTCTTAATTAAGCCTAAATTACGCTCCCAAACTTAATTTTTCACCAATTAAGCCCTAAATAAAATTAATTTGACCCACTTAAAGTATAATTAAGTCCTTGCACTTAATTAAATCCTTCAATGAGACCTAAATTAATTCTTAAACATAATTAAAATTTAATTTGGCCCATGATTAAATCAAATTGACCTATTAAAAATTTAATTATGTCATTGGACTTAATTTTTATGCAAATTCGTCCAATAATCATTTAATTTGACCTTCGAAATTGCATTTTTTTCTATTCTTGGGCACAATGGGGTACAATTAGGCCTTGAAATTCCTCCGAAAATTGCAGCTTGATTGCTCGATTTGCTTTCTCCATATTTTCAGCCTTTATTTTATTTTTTGATTTTTATTTTGAAAAAAAAAATTGATTTTTGGGGAATAACCCAGAATTGGGTTATGACACCATGGAAGCCAACTCATTGACTTTATCTTTTTGAATCATATTCACTTTAAAAGAACCACATTTCTTATTGAAATTCTTAAATCTACACTCTTTTATGTAGTGCTTTTTATTTCCAAAATGGAAACAAACTTTATGCTTCTTGTTAGTATTATGTTTTCTTCTTGAATTTATTTCCTTTCCTTTACACTTTTAGATTGTTTTGAGTCATTATCAGACCAGTTTCAATAACCAAATTCACTTTAGAATTTATTGCTTACAATTTATGCATACGAGATTGAACCTCAATCTGTAAGTGTATTTAAAGTTGTTCAAAGGTATAATTGTCTATCTAATGTTGCATCTTCATCCGATATTCATTCTAGGATGAAGGAAGTTTTGATAAAACACCCCTAGTTAAAATGAATCAAGAACTTTGATATTCATATCACTAAGTTTTGATATAAATATTTGAATTTCATAGACTTGATCCGTGATTGGTTTGTTGTCAATTATCTTATGCTAAAAAAATTTAAAATAAAAAAATGATTAGAACCTGATTTTTTCTACTTGTAGTATGTCCTTAAAGCAGCCCAAATTGATTTTAGTGACATTAATTAGGAGAAGATATCATAAATTCAACTAATCTGAGTATTCAGAATATACCCTCGATAAAGCACTTCATTTTCCTCATGTTTCAATTTTTCAATCTTAAACAACAACAGATTTATCTTATTGTAGTTCAGGTAGTGCAGGCAGATTTCAGTCAACAATATAGTAAATCTTTAATAAAGTAAGCAGGAACACCATCTTGTCCACTCACCATGTGCAATTCATACAATTAAAATGATCTAATTGAATTTTAACATCCTTAGCAACCCTAATGCTTGAATTTAGATTTCTCTCCATCAAATAAACACCTTAAAATTGTTAAAGAAACTATTTAAAATTGAAATAAATAAAGAGTTGGCTTAAAAGTATGAAAACATTGTTTTTAAGGTGTTTATTTGTCTCACACAAAGACAACACCTCCATAATACAACTAAATCCTTTAAATCTCTAAAATAATGAGAATAGAAGACAAAACAAAAGAAAATATGTTTGCTTTTTTTATTATATGTGTTCTTTGTGTAGTAACAGGTTTATTAGACTTGAAACATTATAATGAAATATTAAGTTTGTTAATATTATGACTGTTAATGAAACTATATGATTATTCATGAAACAATTATATTTTAAATTAAACTGAATAGTTATTCAATTTAATCACAATAGTAAAAAATGTCAAAATTAATTATAAAAATTAAAGAAATAAATTTAAAAAATAAATTAATCTCAGTGACATATTAAGTTACAAGTGCCTAAGTGTCAAGTGCC
Source organism: Populus tomentosa (assembly GCA_018804465.1). Classification (NCBI taxonomy): domain Eukaryota; kingdom Viridiplantae; phylum Streptophyta; class Magnoliopsida; order Malpighiales; family Salicaceae; genus Populus; species Populus tomentosa. The sequence goes on from CM031989.1 coordinate 6,331,403, forward strand.
TTCTTTTGATATTATAAATATCCATATAATATCATTAGAAAGCCCACTAGAAGAGTCATCCACCATGACTTTCACTTGGTTTACTATATAATAGAAACTTACACTTATAAACACCTAGGAGAGAGTGTTTCTTTCCAATGTTATTTAGTTATCGTGCTTCAGAATAGCAACATTTAGTAATAATGTTTCTAAAGTGCGACAAGGTGAAAGTGTGTTATTTCACCAAATCTTTTTCAAACAATGTTATTCCGCCAAGTTTTTACATTTATTGTGCTAATTACCCAATTTATCCGGAAAAAATCCTTTTTCTTCTTCTTTTTGCCCTTTTTTAATATTTCATGTTTTTCCCTCCTCTTGACTAACAAAGTTCAAACATATAAGAATCAACACAGGAAAACAACATGCAAAAGCAAGGCAAAAAAGGAAATGGAATTTTGTCTCCATAAGCCCACTGTCATTTGACGGTGGTGAAGGAGGAGGTAGATTTTACAAAGGGGATGGTGATGCTTTTTGGAGACTTTATTTCTTAGATGATAGTTCTAATGGTGAAAAGAGCTAAGGTGCTTTGGGATGATGAGCTAAAAGCTTCACCATCAAGTTATCACAGTTGTGGAACAAATGCTACAACTTGCAACTTCAGTGACATGATTTCTAAAGGAAAATGAGAGGTCTACCATGAGAAATTAAGATTTTGCCTTAAATGGATGCGTGTGTGAGAGAAAATATTGAATAAATTAGAACACCTAGATCAAGGGTTCAAAGTAGCAGTTCAAATTAGATGGAGAACCATATGAAAAATAAAAGAAATAATTGGAATGATTGAGAAGCAAAATTATAAGTTAAAAGCTTCTTATTTAGAAACAAATTTATCTTTGTCTTCCACTAACGCAAAAGATTCTCTTCTAAGCAAGACTAAAAAAAAGGTTGTGTTTTCTGCTCAAAAGAAAAGTAATGAATTTTCCACTAAAAAATCAAGTTAAGAATGGTGAAAGTTGAAAAATATGAAGGCTGAAGAGCTCAAGTCAATAAGGGATAAACAGAGGAAATCTTTACACATAGGCAGAGAATTGCAGAAAAAAAAAATAGTAAAGTGAGAGCTTTTTGATACGATTCATCCTATGGTTTGACTTTGGGTTACTCATTATGGGGATTTGGTTGTGAGCTTGGGTTTGAGGGGAAGTCCATTCGCCTAAGTAAGGGGTTTTCCTTATGTTTTAGCTTGTATTTCATTCAGCCATGTTTTGTTTTCACATTGGGATGCTTTCGGCTAGATTGGGTTTGTTGGTGTTGATGGGTTCAACCCAATTATAAAGGAGTTGGTTTCGACAATATTTAATTTGAGCCTTATAGATGTACATGGGCTTGGGCTATATAAGATCTGATTACATCTGTTTCGCGTTAGCATATCAAAACACCTTAGAATTGACTCAAATCTCATATTCTGGTTATTTGAGGGTGAGAATACTCCAATTATAAATTTTCAACTCATTCGGGCATCAATTTCTTAGGGTTTTAAATTTGGATCAAAAAGGGGCTATTACTTATTTCTTTCATGTCAACATATCAAACATTATCATAATTGCATCAAAATTTATATTCTATTTATTTGGGTTAAAAACATATTAAATATCAATTTTTAGCTCAATTGGATGTCGTTTGGTCAAGGGTCTAGATTTGGTTCAAATTAGTGTTTTCATATTATAAACTCTATTTTTGTCGTGTCTTTTTCTCGCCTTAATATTATCTCTATGAATGCTATCAATACAGACTTTCAGCATTAAATTTATTTATAATTGAAGACTTTGAATGAAACACGAGAGGAGAGTAAACATTTGAGGAAGTGGGTGAGGAAACATATTTTTTTATTATTATACCACTAACAAAATTTGTAGATTTGTGATGGATAAGGTAAAGCAAGAAAAACCACCTCAAATGGAGATGAATCAATTACAACTTCAGATTCAAGGTTTGACACAAATGGTCAAGAGGTTTAATTTGGTGATAGATAGTATACATGAAAGGTTGTAAAGGGTGGAAAGGCGTGGTGCTGATGGGGAACATTATAGGGCAGATCGAGATGGAAATCATGTTAAAAGGTGTAATAGGTATGTTAGTCTAGTTGTTGACATTGATTTTAATGCGATAGGTGATAAGAATGATGATGTAGCATCTTGGGGCTATAGGGATCAGATTTGGCAGCTTAGGAATAATAGTTTTTATAGGGTTAAGAGGGTTGGTAAGTTTGTTTAATGAGATAATTTGGATGATTTTGAAAACCGTGGTGCTACGGGTATAGATAGGGACTCTAGTAAACTGAAAATTCCTAATTTTCAAGGTAACGAATGTTTTGAAGTTGCAATACTATGTAGAGTTGAAGGACATGGTGCATATAGACATGAAAAAAGAGAACCAAATTAAGAGGAGAGGGGGAGCACAACCACCATTCATTCCGAGCACTTTTTCTTCATCTTAGAAGCCTAATTCAATAAGAGATAGGGCTCCCTAAGTTCAGCCTACTATAGAAAGGGGTTCCAAGACTCCTAGAGAGAAGAAAAACACCTTCGTGGATGGTAAAAGTAAAGTTGAGACTCTTACTTCTCGTAGTCATGACATTAAAGTTTTGGTCATATTGTTTCATAAAGTCCAAACAAGAGGGTCATGGTTACAAGAGCCCATGGTGAGATTGAGTCTGAAGAGAAGAATAACATTGAGGTGGAGATACTACCATTGGCGGATGCTAATGATGAGTGTATTGAGTATCCTATTGAGGGGGAGGTGCTTGTGATGAAACGATCACTTAATAAGCATGTGAAGTTGAAAGGATTAGAGAAGCAAAGGGAAAACATCTTTCATACGAGGTGTCATATATAGAATAAGGTATCCAATTTGATCATTGATAGTGGTAGTTATACTACTGTAACTTATGTGGATTTGATGGATAAGTTGATTTTTTAAACTACTAAACATCTTATTCCTTATAAATTGCAATGGTTGCCCGATTGTGGAAATATGAAGGTGTATAAATAGGTTCTTATATTTTATTTTTTTTCATTAGAAAATACCGTGATGAAGTGTTATGTAATGTAGTTCTTATGCATGTTAGTCACTTTTTATTGGGTAGGTCTAAGCAGTATGATACGAACATTATGCATGATGAATTTCATAATAGGTTTTTATTTGTGAAGGACGAGAAATCTATAGTTCTTGTTTCTTTATCTCTTAAGCAGGTTTATAATGATCGATTGAAACTTAGAGATAATAAAAGGGCTGAAAATGAGAGTTTGTATTTGATGAAGAGGGTTATTCAAAACGTATTCTTTGTTAACAGGGTTTTGATGATTAAACGTTATATCGGCCTTGTAATGATGATGTGCTTTTAGTGTATGATTTTCATGTTTTAAATTCTAGGTCGAATCCTTCAAAAGAAAGGAGGATGATACGATTCGGCCTATGGTTCGGTCTTGGGTTACTTATGATGGGGATTCGATTGGGAGCTTGGGTATGAGGGGAAGACCATTCGGCCAAGTTGGGTTTTTCCTTAAGTTTTAGCTTGTATTTCATTCAGTCATGTTAGGTTTTCACCTTGGGATGCATTCAGTCATATTGGGTTTATTGTTATTGACCGGTTCGACCTAATTATAAAGGAGTTGGTTTTGGCCAAATCTGATTTGGGCCATGTGGTTATGCATGGGCCTGGGCTACATGGGGTTCAAAAATGACTAAATTAATTAGGGTGTTGGGGTCATTTTCCTACAAGGATTTGTCAAAAATCGTAGCTAAGTTTAGGTTTACAAGGCTGAATTGGAGAGGAGTTATTGTGTCTCTATATTAGACAAGGATTTTATATCTAACATGGAAACCAAGGGGCGACATCATATAGGAGCAAATTCTCTTATTTATTTGTCCATTACAAGTAAGGATTCATTTCCTTAGAAGGAGAATAAGAGGCGGCCAGGGACTTTCCTTGTTTTCTTTTCTTTCTCTTGCAAGATTTCCTTACTTTAAAGGGAGATTGTGAAAGGCTTTTAAAATAGAAGAATTTAGCAACTCTCTTTTCTATTTTTCAGAGCATTAATTCAACCAAATAAGGGAAGAAGATCAATCATTCAATGCAGTATGTTCCAAGCATGGAAAGAGGTCTAAAAGGGGCGACAAACACATTATTCCTAAGCAAGTCAGATCTGACTACACAAGAAGATTAATCAAGTTTGGGATGGTTTAGGGGGCTGATTGTTTCCTTGTATTATTCTAAATATTTTACTTAGTTTTTATGTTGTTTTAAGTATTATTTGAACCATAATATTTTAGTTTAGGTTTTTAAATTTAGTTGGGTTTGTTTTAGACGTTAGACATGTGTTTGATGAAAGTCTAATAGTTTGCAACCTAATATGGATCCATTAGAGTTAATTGTCTTAGGACTATATAATATTTTTCTTGCTATGAATTTCAACAGTCTTCAGATTAATAATATTATTGTGTTTTGCTTGAAGCAAGCGTGTTCTTTAATGTGATAAAGAAGAAAACCTAACTTATCAAGGTATACTTGATCTTGTAGCGTCAATTCATGAATTTCAATACCTCAAGTTCTTAGTTACATGTTAACTCTAATTTTCAGTTCTTTTAAAGAAATATCATATTCGTTGAGATTTTTTGATCATGTAATCAAAAGTTACACATAATTTTTTCTCCCAGAACTTCAAAAGTCGAAATCTGCAGAATAAAAGCACTCGAAGACATGAAAAAAACCAAGTTCAAAATGTAGAAAAAGACTAGGGATAAAACAATGGAGGGATTCACAGACCAAGAAAATTTCGCTGTGGTGAAAAGCTCATTTGATCCACAAAAAAGCTTAGAGATTCAATGATTGAGATGATTGAAGAGGAGACTTAGCTGGGAAGAAGAGCTCGAAGAACTCTTCACTTGTTATCTGACATTGAATGCTGATGAGTATTTCGGCAAGCCTGTTTTGATACTGAACTAGGAAATGAACAATGTTACTATAAATAAGCGCCGTGTTATTCAGTTAAAAATGGTGGGAACAAACTTGTAAATTGCTAAGGTGTTGTAGTTAAATTATTTTATGGTTATTTTTAAATTTTTTTCCATTAGTTTATTTTGATTTCATGATCTAAGTCATGAGTTTTACAAATATTTTTTGGATGGAGATTTTTTAAAAAAGAATTGTTTTGCATTTAATTTTTGAATATTTTTATTTTAATTTTTACATATAAGTTTTATTTTATAAAATAATATTTATTTTGAAATAATAATTCTAATATGTTCAAACTTGTATAATATATTTTTTTTTATTTACTCAATTTAATATTTATTTTTATTGATTCTAATAAATAAATTCAGAAGACACAAACAGATATCTTTTATACATAGCTCTATACATAAATTTATAGAAATTAATCAACGTGTGCTAGTGGTTTTGCAAGCACGCCTTTGGACAATCCAAATGCAGCCCAAACGCGTGAAAAAGAAATCACATGTTGCTTCCTTTCTGTACTATATAGTTGACTTGTACAGGCAGCTCCAACTTCATCGACTCCTTTTAACATTCTAAGCACCTCCCTATCCATCTCCCATAGATGGTAACTTATTTTGAGAGTTTAAAAATAAATCTTGGGAGCCTCCTGTAAGATTCTGAGAGGAGTATTTGAGTTTACTTTTCAAATATCATCAGTTCTATAAATCTTAAAATTATTAGAGATTTATATAATTATGAACTCCATAATCCATAAAATTAGTTGAGTTACATCTAAATTAGCTCGAACATCTACTTTAATCTTTTTAAAAAACAAAAAAATCTGAGCACGTTCACAGCCTTCTCAGTGTTTTGCATTACATGTCAATTAACCCGCCTACCTCTTTCTTTTTTCAAGAAGAGTTCCATCTTTAACAACAGATTTGATCATGCTAAATGTGCTTTCACCTTTCAGTCATAAAAAACGTCTGCGCAACCAAGAAAATATTCACTGTATACACCATCATAGAGCACCTTGAGCATGGGCATGAAACATCCTTTTTCTGTTTACCATTCCATTGGTGAGATACAAATTAAATTCGAGAACCACACCAGTACTGTTGTTTTGATGGAGAGGAAAAATGGCTGTCAATTCTCTGTATTGGAACCCTATCTAACTATACTTCCGGTGTTAAGCGTTAAGACTGATACAGAGCTTCTGGAATAGACAAAGCACCTAGTAGAACAGAACAATTCATTTTCCAATTTCTGCAAGTGCAGTTAGAAACGACCGAAGTTCCACTTGCACTTCACTATTAAGCTATTAGCAAGAATTTCAGAGAGCGCAAACAAGCTTATTTGCTGCCAAACAAAACGTAACAAGTTACAAACCACACTGAACAGCATAATCATATGACAGGCTCCATTCAAAAACATGATGATGTCAAAATGTAATTATATGTAGGCACTTAAAGAAACCAGAGAAAAAAAGGTTGGGTCACTGAGATAGACAACTCAACTAGAGAAACAGAAAGGTTCCAAAAGACATTCGCATTCTATGACTGATAGACAGTATTTAACAACTGTATAGTTACTACTCCATAAATGAGTCACGACTAAACAGGAGTCTGCATTAACCATGCAAGCTATGAGGAAACCTAATATTAACAAGGGAAACACGATACTCAATAAGAAATAAAGAGAGAGAGAGAGTCTCTGAGGCATCAGAAGTTGAAAAAACTGTCAACCAATGTCAAGTTCTTTCAGCAGGAGTAAGATGGCCCATCTGCTCTGTAAGATTATTTACATTCCTCATATTCCACCAAAATTTTCCGGGATCAACAGGCTTTATTTCACCTTTTCTATCATCAGAATCCTTTCTTTCAGATTGAACTTCCTGTGCGTTGGTTGAACCAGGATTCTCAGTTAAAAACTGCTCCCAGAATACATCATTGACTCCAGTGGCCACAGTGGGAGCAGTCCCGGCTAGTTGTTCCTTCGGTGAAACAGGCTCTGGTGCAACAGCTGCAGAGGGCTCAGAATTCATGTCAATACCAGGTGATTTGGGACGAAAATCAACATTCAGATGCACACAAGATATAGCTGGACTTTGTGCACCACTTGTAGAGTCATCCATCTCTATCGTTGAATTGTTATAGTTGTAGGTTTGACCAATATCATGTACCATATTCTCCCAAAATGTAAGGGATGATTCCAACTGCTCAAACTGCTCCATGTTTAACAGGGCAACAGAATTACTGTCTGCATTTTCTCGAGACAGAGCATGGGAAGTCACCATTGGGTTATCCTCATTAGAGGCTTCACTGTATAGATAACCAATTCTAGGCAGCCTCCGTTTTCTATCGTGACCTTCCAATTGTGGCATTATATTTAATGCAAGACCTGGTTTCGGCAACACTCGAGCCACAAAAGACACTATAGTTTGCTGTATGCATTCCGTTTGTTGTAACTTCTCCTTCAAACCCTCGATTTGCATCTCAAATCCTTTCCGCTCGTGTTCCTGCTTTTGTAACTCCAAAATAAGTGCTTGTTTATCACTTTTAAGCTTCTCTATATCATCCTTCATACTCTGTCTTTCAGAATCAGTTAGCAGATTCGACCCTTGTCCTTGAAGATTCTGCATCGAATGGCTATGAACTGGCTTCCGTCTATGGATGTTCTTCATTAGATGTGGTTGACCTCTAATAAAATCCTCATTGGCGAATTCCCATTGCTCGGGATCAATTTTCCTAAAGCCCTATTCAATATCAAAACATTTCAATTCAATTCAACCTAATCAACAAAGAACGAAGAAAGACAGACATCCACAGACATTCACAGATACACATCAAACACATATAAGCATGTAAGAACAAGAGAAACAAAAGGAATTGGCTTACATAAGTATTGAGCTGTCTGATGAAGCTAGAGAAGTTATTATGCTTAAAAAATCTGGGCAGCAAGTCCCTGGCAAACTCCGGTGGATTCCATACAACAAAACTCTGATTGTTCTGACTCCATGAAACAATTGAATCCGAGGAAGGATCATCCACCATCTCATATGCCTTTGCAAGAAAAGGCGGTAGCGAATTCGAAGTGCCCTGTGATTCATCCATCCTTAAATAAAACCCTAATCTTTCATCCAATCACACCATCAACCACCTCAAAACCAACAAAATTCATCAAAAAATGGAAATCCCAAAAGGACAAAAACCCAAATTTCGACCAAGTCAAAACCTTTCGAGTTCTAATTCAACAGAGCTTAACATCCCTTAAAACCCAATTCACAATCCTTCAATTTCTAGCTAAAAAGAAAAAAATCACTCAAAATACGAACCCCAATAACTATGGTTCCAAAGAATCAATCAATCAACTCCGCCCTCTAAAACAGAAGGAATAACAGAAAGATAGAAAATGTTGAAGGAAGCCAGATCTCAAAATTCAGATGAAGTTGAAACCCTTGAGATTATTTGTTGATGTTATTAATAAAAAAAAATAAAAAATAAAAACCTGAAGAGGATCCACTTCCTTCCTATTGTGACCAATTAAACAAACCCCCACAACACAAGAAGAATAAAACATAACAGTACTTCTTCTGTTTCTTGTATTTATTATTACAGCAAAAACAAACCACCAGCCAACACTACCTGTTCATTTCTGTTACTTTTAGTTGTATGATCAATCAAATACTCTGTCTCCCCCTCTATGTATACTGCTGCTACTTTAACCCTTTTGCCTATGCCACAGTTTTTTTGTTTTTGTTCTTTGTTAGTCTAACCTTCAACAATTATTTTTAAAGAAAACATAAAGAAATTTAGCGAAGACGTTTGCGAGCAAGGAGGGGATTTGTCGTTTGTTGTCCAAAAAACGATTTGTTTCGCTGTCTTTCTTTCTTTTTTATTTTTTTATTTTTTTGGGATTCCCACTCTCGAACCGCGTACATAGGTTTCTTAAATTTGGATTTTTATTTGCTTATCTTCTGTTTTTTTTTTTTTTTTTCTGGTATACATTTTTTTTTCTTTTTTAAGCATATTACATATAACAAAAGTGTAATCTTTTATTTGTAATTATTGCTCAAGTAATAAAACAGGACCTTATACGCGTATGAGGACTAACTGTTTGTAATCATTGCAATGACAAGGCAGCTCCAACTGTGCTGATGCATGATATCTTTGAGAGGACAGGCAGTTCTACAGAAGGAAAAAATCTTACACTAATCAGCACTTACAACTCAATATAATGTTAAGTTGTAAATTCCAATCAATTACATATCCATACCTGTAAGATAAAAGTAATTATATCACTGACTGAAGTCGGAGTAATTTTCAATGGATTAAAAGCCTTTTCAAAGTTGATTGATGAGTTTGGGAGATAATGAGTCGTTAAAGATGATATGAACTTGGAGCACTTGCAAAAACAAGTCCTTTGAATATGAGATTCTATAATGCTTAAGTTAGCATAAGTTTAGGCGGGGGAAAACCTTTTAGATTGTGTGTATTTGCATTTGAGGAAGATGAAAGAAATAATGAGAGGTGAAAGGAATGTGAGCTCTATATATATATATAAAAGAGTTGATGAGCTTAAAGTTTAGTCATGAAAGTAGTGATTCATAAGCCTTTATATGTCTATGAATCATATAGATTTGCATGGTGTGAAGAGTAGGGAAGCAATTAGTGACGGAGCCAGAGTTTTATAAACGTGGAGGCAAATTATTAATAAATATTCTAATGTACTGCGTATCAAATTCCTTTAATTCTTAAGAAATTGCATTCAAATACGTGCAGTAAAAATACTTTAGATTTTTCATCTTTCCCTTATCCTTAACAGGTCAGTACGGGTCAAATATTTAAAAACAAAAAATTAAAGGGGCAATTGCCTCCTTTTGCTCCTACGGGGCTCCGCCACTGGATGCAATAGATTTTGTGTTATTTATTTCTAGAGATAATTACGTAGAATAATTACCTCTCATTGTGGATAACCACATTGTCAACTTGTAAAATAGAAGGTTTAGATAAGAGGTCACATTATATCCTTGCAAAGCAGGATGCTCAGGCGGGCAATCACATTGTCAACTTGTTAAACAAGATGTTTAGGTAGGCGACCACACTAACATGAGCTTACCTTAACTCTATTTCATGTGGCTCATGATGGTGAGGAATTATATTAATATTAAATGTCTAGTACCATCCTTACATAGAGTTGACGGGCAAAATGGATCCAAAGAAGTAAGTCTAGGTAAATCTAGTTGGCTTCATATATGATTTGCCTGAGCTTCCTAAGAAGAGGCCAACTTTGGGTTCCCCTAGATATTGGACCATGCCTTGTGAAATGTATACAAAGATGGTGAGCATGAGTTTACTTAGTGTTGGATTTTAGAGAATCATCAAGAGAAATTGGGTTCCTTATTAGGCTTAGTTCAAGGCCGAACCATTTAGGCGGTGGGCTTATGCAAGTCAAATCAAAACTTGTAAGATGGCGAAGATTTAGGTTTTGGAGGGACCCGACCCGCCCTCATGAACTCAGATTAGAAGGCTATCTTGAGCCTAAACCATTTTAAGTGGTGGGTGTAGATGAACTAACTTGGTTCTAGCTACTTTAAACCTAAGACCATACTATGAATAGGTAAGCTTAAATGGCCAATCTTGAACCCATCACTATTTGGTTACTATTTGGTTTAGGATTTAATTTAGATCGAGCTCATGTGGCCCTACAAGTCTTTATAGTCATAGTGACATATAGACTTAGAGTTACATTAAGGCTATATTGTTAAAATACATTATTTAAAAATGATTTTAGGATATGTATGATCCTTTACCTTTGGTATGTTAATTTGTAATTATGTCTTGTACATGTTTTGAATGTGTTGCATCTTTTGGTTGATGTAGGTGGAATTGGGTCCAGGAAATAATCAATAACGAAAATTGACTCTAAAACAAAGACAAAAAAAAGAACTCATTTAAGATAATTCTTGGACGTTAGAGGTAGTTACCCATCTTTTACCAGGTATGGACCATGTAAGCACAGTTTTGCAGCAAGTCAAGCAAAAAAAAAGCATCAAATATAGAAGAGGGAAATCTTGCTTGAGGAGTAGCCCATGCCTAATGTCGATATTAGAGGAGACTAACTTGAGAGTTGTTGGGGAAAACCTTGTTAAGGAAGCCCTCTATGATGAAGAGTGGTTATACTCTCTTTTTTTCTATAAAAATTGTTCTTATTAACCATGGTTTTATGGGATTTAGGGGAATAACTTACGCAAACCTAGAAAGTAATAACTCTTGAACCCACATACAACAAAGAACAACCTAAAAAAGCTAAAATTAGATTTAAGGATGATAAAAACTTGACACAATAATTACCTAATTTAAGATACTTAAGTTATTGAAATTAAGACCTTAACCCAACAACTATAAAAAATCATGAACTGAAGGTATAAGGAAAAACATTACAAAAACAATTGATCTTTACTAAGTTCAAAATAGTTTAATAAAGAACTAATAGGTATGAGCAATCCTCACACAAGCACATGAAATTGCGGCAAAATCAATAATAACCCATTATGTCATGCTCTCTTTTTTAAAAGGGTATTTATAGTTTACAAAATAAAATAAGCTCTAATAAACAAATAGGTTGACATTAACCCAATTAAAATAACTCAAAATTTATAAAATAAATAATAAAATCCATTAATAACTAAGGCTGCCAAAAAATTACCTCATGAGAAAAAAAGTTGTCATATAAAATCTCTCTTGTATAAGGATACCTTACCTTTTATGCCAACTTTAAAATAGGCTAAGGCTTCCAAATTATATCCTTATGAATAAGGATACCTTGCCAATTAATTCTCCAATTTTATAGACTTTTTGTCCAAGAAAAATTAGGAGTCCTTGCAAACTAATTACTTGTAAAATGCCAACTAAGAATCCTTGGACAATTAAGGTTCTTTGCAAAATAAAAAAATCACTTGCTAAATAATTCCTTAATCAATTGTCAGATAATTCCTTAATATGTTTCCTATATGACCATCCTATCTAAAGAATCCATATAGAATAAGAAAGTTTCCTTGTAGAAAATTGATAAATCAAAAGGAAAGATAATCCTAAGTCAACTAGAATATAATGCAATTTTTGCATAGTAGCATCTAGTCTATATCTCAAGAATTTTCTGAACTTCGATTGCTATAAAATTTTAACCATATATAAAACAAGACCTCTAGAATTGTCTAATAAAATGTTAATATAATCCAACAATCAAAGTGAAAATTATTCTTGTTATTATAAAACTATATATTAGGAACATTAAGCACAAACCCGCTTCTTTAATCTTCTTGACCTTTGACTTTATAATTGGCACAATCAACATCTTTAATTAATCCTTTTGTGATGCTTATCGATTTATATCATTTTCCTCCTCAAAAGAATTTGATCTTAAATCATCACCTACATCAAATAGAGAAGGATTAGAAAGATTAAAACTAACACCAACACCATACCCACATGAAAGATTCACTTTGTATATTGTTGTTGATTCATCAAGAATTTAGAATAGACCATCTCTTCTAGGCTGCAACTTAAATCTCCTATAGGCTAGAAATCTTTTCTTTTTTCTATGCACCCAAACCCAATCACCACTAGGTACATCATTTATGGGCAATATGTCCTCTTAATCCTTCAACAAAGAAACAACACCACTATTTTGCATAGGATTATTAGCATAAAGAACATTCTTAGCAAAAATATTTCTTGTATAAAAGCTTTTATGCTTCTTTGTTTTTCTCTCAACACTCAATTTTCTCTTCTTTATTTTCTTCTCTTTATTCTTCTCTCCACTCTCAACCAACTCGATATTCCTTTCTCTCTTGAGTAAATCTGATTTTTTTCTCTCCTTAAAGCTTATGACATTTTCACTACCCTCGTCCTCGCTTTCTTTTTTCAATTTCAATTAGTGTTCATGGACCTACTTTGGTGTCAATAGTACAAAAATGATGGATTTTCCATCTTTTATAAAAGAACACTTATTTTTAAACCCATCATGCATTAATCTTTTATCAACTGCCACGAATGCTCCAATAACAAGTGACCTACATGTACAAGAACCACATCATGTAAACCCTCATCATGATATTTTCTAATTAAAAAGACATCAAGACTTATTTATTAACCTTAACTTCTTCATATTCATTCAACCATTGAAGCCTATATGGTATATGATGTTTAGTAATTTTCAAATTTAATTTTCTAAAAAGTGTAATACTGGCAATATAAGCACAACTCTCACTATCAATAATCATACTACATATCTTGTTACTAATATGACATCTCATATGAAAGATATTCTTCATTTGCTACTTCAAATCATCTTTCTTAATTTGAACATTTAGTGCACATCAAATAACCAATGACTAGATCGTTGGCTTGCAATATGTCGTGAGTTGGATCAAATTTTTTTTAACATACAAAAAAAAACATATAGGTATTGCTAATATTTTTCTAATAAAAAAATTAAATCAAGTGGAGGTTGATTCAATGTGACCTCATCAGCTTGATAAGTCCGAAGGCAACCCAAACAACTGATAAAAACATAGTTTGATTAATAAAAATTCAAGACAACATTTTTTTTTTAACATAATATTGAAATAACAAGATATTAAATCGATCTGAGACAACTTGAGTTAACCTATCAAATCTTTGATCTAGATCATGAAACCATGATAACCACATATAAAGCTAATCAAAATAAATTATGACGCTTAATTTTCAATCAACCTCATGCTAAAGAATAAAATTGAAAAAAAAATTCAAAAATAATAAAATGATTTGGTTTAAATTAACCTGTCAAACTCGTAACTCGGATCATGAGATTGTGATAATCTCATAAAAAAGTAAACCAAAAAAATAACCTGAGTCAACCTGGGTTAACCTACCAAACCTGTGAACAAAGTCATAAAACTATGATAACCCTATAGAAAAAAAAATCAATTAAATTATGAAGCCAAATTCAATCTAAAAGAATTGTTGAAGGTAGAAAGTTAAAAAAATAATAATCTAAAAACATGACACAATAAAACGACTTGAGTCTACTCGAGTTAACCATAAAAAAATACATAACCCTAGTTATAAGACTGTGATAACCTTATAGAAAGAAAAAAAAATCATGAAGCCTAATTCATAATCAGTTTCATGTTGAAGGATGAAGTTGAAAAATACCAATTACAAAAAGAAAAGAAAAAAACTTTAGTCAGCTGGGTTAATCCGTCAAACCCGCAAACCTAGTCATGAGATCGAGATAACCTCAAAGAAAGCAATCAAAATAAATCATGAAGTGTAATTCTCAATCAACACAATGTTGAAGGATGAAATTGAAAAAAATATAAATTAAAAAAGACAAAAAAAAAATTGAGTCAACCAAGTTAACCTACCATATCCGTGATACAGGTTATAAAACTGAGCTAACCACATATAAAGCATACTACAATAAATTATAATGTCCAATCTCTAATAAACTAAATGTTAAAGTATGAAATTAGAGATAAAAAATATAGATTTAGAAAAAAAAAAAAGGCAAAGAAAAAAACATTATTAAAATAAATAGTATTTTGTGAGGTGATGCACAATAAAAACATCATTTTTTTAGTTTATACTATAATTCTCCCTTTATTGAATACTCTACATCCTCATTACTAGCATTCGCAAGTGATGGCATCTCATTTGATATCAATATTGTTGTGATCCTTTAAAATCATAACTCTCTTATTTAAATATTAAAAAGCTGTGTTTCCATTTATTAAACACCTTAAACACAATATTATAGTTATGATTAGGTTGAGTATCATATTTATATTTAGAATTAGGTCTGACTACTTCTTTTTATCATAGAAGGTTCGATGTTAAAACCCATAATTGGCTTGGTTTGGGCAACCTCATCTCCCCTATAATTAGGTAGTGCATCTGGCAGCTTACAACAATAAAAAAAAAATAGCTTTTCTTGGTGTTTTTTTTATTCAAATATGTGGGGTTAACCTTCCTGAGTGATGTGTGCATGGTGATTTTATCTGGTTTAGCACCGATTTGATTTTTGTTTTTCTTTTTTTCACACTAGGTCATTTCATAACATCCCTTCACTTTTTTCCCTTCAGATTTGGTTTTTATTCTTTTAATGACAATCTTTTTATTTGAGAAAATTATTTCAAATTGGAGATTATTTTTGTTTTCATTGTCCAATTTTTTTAATCTCTCAATTTAATCCCTATTATTTTTTTATTTGAGATGATTTCTAAAATTGATTTTTCTTTTACAATTTCAACCTCTATTTTTTTTTTCTATCAAGTTTGATCTCATTCTTTTTATTGCTATTCTTTTTATGTGACATGTTTTTTAGATGATTTTTATTTTTATTTTATCCTTCAGTATTAAATTGATTGGAAATTGGGCTTCTTGATTGAGCTTGGATCTAAGATTTTACAAGTTGTGATTTTAAAATATTAACCTAGGTTTAGGAGATTCGTCTGAGTTTATTTGGCTATTCATATTATTAAATTAGGGTTTCCTTTTTGATATATGATTAAATTAGCCAAACTTGTTAAACCTGTTCAACTTAATGACCGAGCCTCGAATTTTTCTTACTTGCTTAGAAAGCCTAGAGTTGCTTGAACTTTTTTATTCTTATGTTCAAAGAAATTTGGCCTGGCCTGTGGTGTTTCGTCAACCATTGATATAGGTTTACTCGAGTCATTTTTTTGTCTTTTTTAAAACTTTAATTTTTTATGCTTTTGGTCTTCAATACTTGGTTCATTATAATTGAGCTTTTATATATATATATATATGAGTTTCATGGTTTTATCACGATTTCATACCCTAAATTCCAGGTTTTGCAGGTTAATCATGATTAGTACAAGTTAATTCAATGTGTCGTTGTTTAAATATATTTTTTTAAAAAAATATTTCATCCAATATGTCACCATTTAAGTATTTTAAAAATGTTTCGTTCGATATGAATCAAAATTTTAACTTATTAATATATTTATATTTTTTAAGGTTGAAAAAAATAATTCAACTCACGATATAATGTAGATAAAAAAAAAAACTAGTAAATAACTAAACAATGTAATTCTTTATTATCAAAAGATAAATCCTTTCATTCTATATTTTATTAAAGAGCCCTTGTAATATTAATATTAAAACTTTATCAAAGTCTAAAAAGAACTAAAACTTGATAATGCTCTTGAATTTCTTCATAATCAATACAATGGCTTAAATGAAATATTGGTTAATTTTTACAACTTGAGCTTTTTTATTCAAAAGGAAATGACTTTTGTAGGGGAGAGCAAGGTAAGATTGCTTGCTTACACTTGGCCGTATGATCAATGCTCTTGTTGAGCGTTCTAATCATGCTTCTTATAGGTTCATATTTTTAGGGGCTAGGAGAGAGATAATGAATTTTGGAAGAGACATATAAGAGTGTTAGTAGATGTGTGGTTTATCTCTCTCTCATATATATGATATACGAGTGCTGATTGTTTTTTATTATTTTTGAAATTTTTATTTAATTGAAGATATAAAATATAATTTCTAAAAGTATAGTGAAAAATTAAAAACACATTAAAAAGATTTAAAAAGATTTTTATGATTATCTCATAAAAACAATAATAACAGCATTACAATGTATTACAATTCCAAACATGTGTTATCAAGCATCCCATGTATGATCACATGATAGGGATTGGATTACCATGAATCATGGAAATTTGAATCATGAAAATGTTATGTTTGGGAATGCTGAGAAATAGTGTTTTTTAAAAAATTTAAAAGAAATTATTTAAAATTAATTTAAACTAATATGAGTAACGGATTGAATTTTTATGATTGTTTTGATGTGTTGATGTAAAAAATAATTTTAAAAAATAAAAAAATATATTTTAATATATACTTTTAAAAAAATACTTTAACTACCACATTCTTAAAAACAAAATAACAAAAGAAACCGCCATACAAAACTATGAAAGCTTTGTTTTTGGAATATATTAAAAGCTTGGACTGTTCACGATAGTCTCGCTTTGGTTTGAATATTATCAAGGAGTTCACAAGAGGATCGTCTTACAAGACCTATTTTTATTTGTTATTTTTTAAAATATATATATATATATATATATATATATATATATATATATATATATATATATATATATATAGCCTTCTCTCTCTTGCAATTGGTTCGTGTCTGTCTGTTAGTGGGTGAGTGACGTGTGTGCTTTAAGGGGATTGGGATTGGTGGTGGTTAATGGACCCCGTTCCGGGGATTGTTTTGGGAAGCAAGCTATCTAAACATGCGTAAGTGAGTTGGCAGTATAATTATAATTATTTTTTATATTAAAATAATATTTATTTTATTTTTAAAATTAGTATATTAAAACGAACAGAAAACAAATATAAAAAAATATTTTTTAATAAAAAAATAATTTTTTAAAAAACATAATGCAAACCATTCACGATTATTTTTAATCAACTTTTTATTCTTTGAAGTACTGGGAAAAAAAAATTTAACAAGCAAAAAGGTCAATTTTTCTTAACGGAAATGAATTTGTAAGCATCCCTAAGATGTTTGCCCTAACGCTGTCTAACCTTGCGAGGCATCTGCCTGTCATATAACCTCCTTATGACCTATCACGATTATAAAATTTGTAATGTGTGGTGATTAGTTTCTATTATACATAAGAAGTAACTATCCATCTCTCGCTACACTACAAGTTAAATATTTTTTTAATATAAAAAAATATTTAAATATTTTTGTTGTTATTTTCATAGCAAAAAATAATTAAATTGTTGAATATTTACTCCATGTAACCTAGCTAACTTTATTTGTCAAAAAACAACTTATATAACTCATGAAAACAATATTTAACTAAACAAAATTTCAAGGTAATATATTTTTTTAATATTAAAATAACAATATATTATATTGATCTTGGACAATCTAGATTAACGTATTAAATTTGTAACTTAGATTATAAGATTATGATAACCTTATAAAAAACAAATTAAAATAAATTCTAAAGTCTAAATCATTATCACTAACCCTAATATCCATACAAAAACTTAATTAAAAGGAAGGGATAAAGAACACTCATTTTAAATTTAATAAAGAAAAAAAAGATTTTAGCCATAGATGAAACCGCATCCTTGATTTTTCTCTCCATATCTCTTTTGATGTATCTCTCCATATCTTTTTTGATGTAGGTTTTGATTATTTGACAAAATAAAACATAAATTATTATAGGGTTTTATTTTTTTAAAATTATTATATAATTATTAATATACCCATTATTACTTTTAATAACCTTAATTAATAATAAAAAAGCGTACAATAAGAAACATAATTAATTATATTTATTATTACTATTTTTTGGGGCTTTCATAACTATATACTCAATGAAAAATGATCATAAGAAAGCATAGAGATCTTCAATATAAAATCGCATTCCATAGACATGGATATGAAAAATTAATTATGATATAAATAAAAAAGGATGCAAAGTTTAAAAGACCATTATATATATATATAATGGGTTAAAAATTTGAGATCCTTTTTTCCTATTACGTTTTCATTCAATTATATCTATATTATTCAAGTCAATTCTTAATTACAACTAATAAGATAAAATTCTTTTCGTTTAAAAAAACAAATAGTCCAATTGACTAATAACAATTTCATGTTTCTAAATTTGTACTGCAATAGGCTAAAACATTTTAATCATCAGATTTCAAAGATTCTTGGATCATCAATGATCTAAAATGTCAAATGATGCTAAGAAAAAAGTGCAAGCGGTGCATGATCAAAATCAAAAAGTGAAACAAACCTTTTCGTTCTTTTATATGACTATTCAGACTGTTATAAAAACATGTTATATTCTATTAGACTCTATTGAGTCATGATAATTAGTTTATCATAAGAAAAGTATAAAAAATATAAATATTGTTCAAGGTAAGCTTAGAGTCTATATAATTTTAAATCTATAAACACAAACATGTAAAATAAAATTTAAGAGAGATATTCTTTAAACATAAATATATATAAAAAAATAACTAAAAAATCTCTCAACAAAATATAAACCTAAGTGCTAGATTTGAGAGGGAAAAAAAAAAAGAAAAGAGAATTAAGACATTAAAAATAAGGTGAGAAGGAGTATGAAAAAAATATAAAAACTTCAACTTAGAAACTCTCCTTTCATCCTCTTTCTCTTTTTATAATGAATTTTGAAAATTAAAAAATTAAAGAATTAATAAGAATAATTTTCACTATTATCAATCTTTGATTAATCACCATAAATCAAGAATTAAATCTAAAAAACTCAATTGTTTTTTAAAATTAATTTATTATTGTCCCATAATTTGTTTAAATGATGTTAATAAAATATATTTCCAACATAGACATTCATAGCCATTTTACAAGGAGTACATACCTATTGGTAATGAATTCCATCATTATACTGGATAACAACTTTAGCTAAACTTCATGGATATTTACCCGATGAACTTGAATAGATGAGTTATTGTTTTTTTTATACAATTACTATTTTAAATTGAATATAAATATTATAAAATCTGTTTGAAAATTCAACCCAAACTTAATTGACATATATATTAGTTGAATAATAAATAATAATAACTTAATATATGCTTAAATAAATATTTGAAATTTGAAAAATCAAATTAAATATTAAATTTTATATGATTGAGTAATTGATAGAGTATGAATATTGATAACCCAAACTTAATTGACATATATATTAGTTGAATAATAAATAATAATAACATAATATATGCTTAAATAAATATTTGAAATTTGAAAAATCAAATTAAGTATTAAATTTTATATGATTGAGTAATTTATAGAATATAAATATTGATTTTTGTGTTTTATTTTATGATATGGATATAAATATACGATTCAAAGATTCTCAAATGCTTTGGTATCCATATTGTGGCATGTCATTCCTAAAGCTTTAAAATATTCTAGCTTGGTCCCTAAACATTTATCTTTTATAATATTTATGTAATTTGCACTATAAAAGATTATTGTTCAACAAAAGTTATTTAACATGAAATAGTAACATAATTAAAATTAATTATGAGTGATTAAGAAATTGATCTCAAAGAACCTTTAATCAGCATATTTTTATAAAATCTAAAACTCTCAATCCCACATTGAAAAAATACAAGATTTTCTTGAAGTTTAGGAATTAAGGTTTTTATGATATCTGATTTTTAATAACTTTTAAGGAGTGGGTGTTATACTAGTGGACTATTAGATTGATAGAAATCTTTTGGAAGTGATTTTATATGCTCTTAGTAGATTAATTTGAAGTGATAGTGAAATTAAAAAAAAAACATGATGGGGTGGTAACTTTAAGCCACTGGAATCTGGTCTTTTGATGAGTGTTATGGTTTGCATTTAATACCTAGTTATAGTACTTATGAGTAAATGTGAATTTTAGATTAACAATGTATCATTTTTTGGACATGTTATATCCAACGATGATAT
Organism: Populus tomentosa; assembly: GCA_018804465.1. Taxonomy (NCBI): domain Eukaryota; kingdom Viridiplantae; phylum Streptophyta; class Magnoliopsida; order Malpighiales; family Salicaceae; genus Populus; species Populus tomentosa. The sequence continues at coordinate 6,351,906 of CM031989.1, forward strand.
ATTAGTCTATCTAAATAAGGTTAAAGCAATTATTGAATGGAGTGGACCTACTACGATGACTGAGATATGTAGTTTATTAGGTTTGTTTGGATATTACAAGAAGTTTATTGACTTAAAAGGGTGTTAAGTGTGAATGGTCAGATGCATATAAGTAGGGATGGCAATCGGTACCCACGGGTATGGTTTCTCTATATTCATACCTTACTGATTACCTATTGGATAAGGAATTTAGATATTAATACTTTATCCATCGGGGCATCCATCATTTGATTACTATTTAATATTCATAAAAAATAAAATAGTAAATATATATATATATATATATATATATATATATATGTTGAATTTACTTTTAATATCATCAAACACAAAAATCTTTAGTATAACTAAAACTAAAATTTAATAGTTGAAGCTTTATACAAAGTTATCGAGGGTGATTAACTCCACAATTAATCTTCATCATCACGGGTATGGTTTCTCTGTATCCATACCTTACTGATTACCTATTGGATAAGAAATTTAGATATTAATACTTTATCCATCATTTGATTACTATTTAATATTCACAAAAAATAAAATAGTAATATATATATATATATATATATATATATATAGAGAGAGAGAGAGAGAGAGAGAGTTTACTTTTAATATCATCAAACAAAAAAATCTTTAGTATAACTAAAACTAAAATTTAATAGTTGAAGCTTTATGCAAAGTTATCTAAGGTGATTAACTCCACAATTAATCTTCATCATTCATTATTGGTGATATATATAGAGTATGTCGATTTTGTATTCATTTAATATAAGTAAAGAAATTGAAATTCGAGGAATTTCAAAATATTTGCTATTTTGTTTTTAGAATAATAAAAGGAGAGTTTACAATTAAATTATCTACATATATAATAAACAATTAGATATCATTAAGTATTGTTTTAATGTAATCTGTTAGCAATTTTATTTGTCATTACTAGAAAACATAAGTAACCTGAGATGCTAAAAATTACAAGATGTGTCTTTAATACCTTAACCCAAATATTTTAGGCTAAAGTATTATAAGGACTAAATTTACATATAATATTATTTTGAACTAAGTAAAAAAAAAAAAGGAAAGAAAAGGGAGCCCATGCAGTCCTATATCCATATAAAAGAAAATATGAAAACCCTAGAGTTATTTACTCTAGTTATATAAACTTCATGACAGTTCAAAGAAAACAAATCTTAAGAGTCTTGTTCTTTAATAAGTGCAAAGAAAAGGAGTGGGAAAAATGGACCTTAAAGGATTGAAGTTTCATTCTATTTTATTGGTCTCAAGGTAATAAATATGAATTTTTTTTATTTAGAAAAGGTTTTGGATTGATTAAGGTTTTTTTTATATATGAAAGGTTCATAAAGTTAAAGAAATGTAAATAGTATTTGTATGAATTATAAAATATAATGAATATGAAAGATTATATGATATTTTAAAATGGATTAAGAGTGTTTAATGGATGTTTAATGGTCTAAAAGTATTAGGTTAACAATTAGGTATAAAGGTGAGAAGTTGTTAGTTTAGATATTTAACAGAGACTACTACTCGACTCAAAAATTGTATTGAATAAATGTAGTTCTTACCCAAGTTTTATACGTAGGAAAAGTTTATTTTGTCTAGTTCCTAACACCATAAACGACATATTAATCTGATTTTTGTAGAGAAAGTTATGGTAAAAATAGTAAAGGATGTGTTGGCTATCTAGCAGCAACGCCTAAAAATGATTTTAAAGCTTATTATAAATTAAATAAAAGAAATTACTAAGTAAATAATATATGGATGGAAAGATAATTGAGTCTGGTTTACATCTTAAAAACATATAATGGAATTCTGAATTTTCTAAAAGGAGTTATGATTAGTTTAGTAGGTGATAGATTATTATAGTTAAGTGTTAGAGGGATTTTAATGGGTTATATACTTATAAATAAGCTGTTTGAGTTGAGATTTTAAATTTTAGTTGTTTAAACAAGGGAGGACTCTATTATTTTTTAAATAGAATAAATATATTTCTTAATTGTGCATTTTTTTTCTCTACTATATGTATTACATTCTTTAAAAGAAAATTAAGCACTTGTTATGTTCATATTGATTTGCTTATATGTGATGTTTGTGAATGCAATTTTTGTAAGAATGGTTTATAAAGTGATTTATTAAAGAAAGGTTTTTTAAATGAATTTGCAAATTGTTGCAAAATGGCTAAATCTATAAATGAAGTAATGATCTATAATGAGTGGGGTTGTTGACAATAGAACTAGTTTTAATGGTCCACCAATAAGTTATAATAATTGGAAATGGACCTGCCAATAATTTATGGTAGCTGGTTAAAAATAGTCGATTAACAATCTATAACAGGTATAATATAGTCATAGTAATTTGATTTGAGAGTAAAGTCATGTTTATGAAATTGAATGCTAAGTAAAAACATGTATTAATAACTTGTTTTATGGCATGTTTTATGAACTATAAGATAATAACATGTTTTTTTTAATTATTTTAAGTTGTTTTATTATTTGCAATGCAATATATATATATATATATATATATATATGTATGAAACTTGTGTTTGGTCTGGTATTGTATATAGAGCTTTATTTGCTAAGTTGTGGTTAGTTTACCCTTCTTCCTTTTATTTTCTCTCTCTAAATAAATAAAGAGTTAGTGAATTTCGAGCTATGAAGTTTATATTACAAGTTTAAAATTTTAGTTGAATTGAAGGATTTTTGTTTAATGAAAAAATTGTTTGATTTGTTATTAGACATTTATTATTTATAATTTTGAGGATTTGTAATAAGATTTTTTATGCTTTCTTTTTAGTATGATTTTTATTATGTCTAAAATTTAATGTTGTTAAGTGATTATGTATAAAATGTACATATTTAAGATTTTTGGTTTAGTATTTGTGGTTTTTGATCAACTATGTAAAATTTTATATTATCTAAAATTAAATGCTCATTGTTTCTCTACGCTGTTTTGACAAGATGATGTTTGATGGAACATGTACAAAATGAAGAGAAATCTCTCGTTGATAAATATGATCTGCCTCTTATTCATATTTCCTCCCTTTCCACAGGGATGCTATGTTTCATCAGTTAAATAACACACTAAAAAGTATATTGTTAACTTTGGGTTAACATTAGATAATCATAAGTTTGGAAATCACTTATAAGTTTGGAAATCACTTAGTTACTACACAAATGATATTACTTAACTTGAAAAGAAATTAATATTTTTTTGTTAAGAAAATAGGAGTGTTTAGAAGTACAGTTATTTTTCAAAGTATTTTTTATTTAGAAATATATTAAAATAATATTTTATTATTATTTTTTAAAATTTATTTTTGATATCAGCATAATAAAAAAATTTAAAAACATATTAAAAAATAATTTAAATTAAAAAAATAACAAAAAAATAGATTCAACCTCGGTTGAAGGAGAATTACTTTTAACGTGACACAATCTTAAACCTTATTATCTTCACATATATAATATATTTCGTAATTGATATTTTTCGAATTTTGATTGGCTCTTTTTTTTTTTTAAGGTGCATCTTAGAAGGCCGAGATATAAAGCGGGCCCATAACAGGCCCGGTTAACTTGTGTCAGGCCCGATCCCGGCCCGTATAGGTTAACTTGCCAGTTGACGGCATACTCCTGAATGAAAAGGACATCCAGTCATCTCATCGTATGCGAAGCAGAGAGTACTGCAGAAATATACACGTTCATTAAACATTTTAGGCAAATGGGAAACAAGAAAACTCAAAGTGAAGCAACAGTGTTTGCCATTGTATTTTAAAAGAATTTTAAAAAATATTAAAAAATATTTTTTTATTTTAAATTAATATATTTTAAATATTTTTAGATATTTTGATATGTTGATATCAAAAATAATTTTTTAAAAAATAAAAAATAATAATTTGAATATGTTTTGGAAAGAAAAACATTTTGAAAAGCAACCGCTACCATATTTTCAAATATTTTCTAAAACAATTATTAGTATTTGATCCAAAAGAATGACAACCATAGATTTAAAAATAGGCCCAGCCCGGTGGGTCAACCCGGGGTTAAAACCGGGTCGAGTTGAAAAAAAAACAGGGAAAGAAAAAACCCGGTGTGACTTAGTGGGTTGACCCGGCAAAACCCGATCAAGACCGGATTGCAAACCCGTTGACTTTTGTTTTTTTTTTTTACAAAAACGATGTTGTTTTGATTTTTTTTAAAATGACCTGATCAAAACCTGGAACTCAAGCTTTAGATCAAGCCGAATCTTAAAACTATAATAATATCTATATTTCTGTAAAAAAAAATTATTTATTTTTATATTTAAAAAAATAAAAAATATTTGCTAGGAAAATGATTTTAAAAATCAAAACAAGAAAAAATGGTACGAGCAAGGGAAATGCTCCCACCCCCCCCCCTCCCCTGAATAATATGCAATTGCTTTTGTTTGAGATGCATTTGAGAATTCAAACCAAAACAAGTTTTTAGGATGTTTATAAATATGGTAGTGTTTAACATATTTTTAGTTTAAAAATAAATTAAAATAATATTTTTTAATTTTTTAAATTATTTTTAACATTAGCATATCAAAACAATATGAAAACATAAAAAAAATTGAAGTAAAAAAAGATTAATTTTTTTAAAAAATACTTTTGAAATGTAAAAATAAACAAACTCTTGAGATAAATCTCGAATTAAATATGATTTATGAAAGTTGTATTTGTTTAATATTACATGATAAAATAAAATAGATATATATAAAAAGAATACGAATATATTTAGTTAAAGAAACAATTATAGATATATAAAATAAATATTTCTATCTCTAGAATAATTTTAAAATAAATTTATATTTTTAAAAAACAAAAGGTAATTTTTACTATATTTATTTTATATATTTCAAGATAATAACTAAATACTACGGAATGCTATTCTAGCTTATATATATATATATATATATATATCCTTCTCTCTATGTAAGAAGGCAAAAGGATGAGACAAGGAGCTAAGTATGACTTTTGTCCATGGAAAAATATGCATTGAATATCAAATAAAAGTCAAAAAGGCTTGTTTAATGAAAAACAAAAAAATATATATAAAAATATTGCAAATTATATTATCAAGCATGACCGGATAGGCCGGCACATGTCCAGGTCCACTTCTGACATATATATAAACCATCCTTATCGTGAATTTCATTTTTCAAAAAGAAAAAAGCCTGCAAAAGATAAAATGGATATGAATGTTTTGTTTAATATCTAATTTAATAAGAATTTGGAAAAGAGAATTAGGCCACATTTGCTAGAAAATAGTTTTTTTTAGAAAATAAATTTTAAAAAAAGTGAATTCTAAAAAAGTGAATTCCAAAAAAGTATTTTTTGATGTTTAGTAGTGTAATGTAAAATAAGTTGGAAAATACTTTATAGTGTTTAGTTATATCATGAAAAATAAACTGTAAAATAACTTATTAATATTTTATTTTTTTCAAGTTAATTAAAATAATGAGGAACAAATCTTACAAATTAAAAAGTTGAATGAGATGAAATTAATATATATATATATATAATTTCATAAATTATCTCAAATAAAATAAATAATAATCAAAATAATAGAGATCAAATCTAAAAAAAATTTTAAAAAATAAAAGATAAAGAAATTAAAATAATAATAATCAACATTTCATAAATTATTTCAAATAAAATAAGTAACAATCAAAAAAATGAAAACCAAATTTGATAGATAAAAAATTCAATAAAAAAATAATAAGAAAAAAGCAAATAACAATTATAAAAATAAGAACCAAAGTTAATATAAAAATAAAATTTTAAGAGATGAAATTGAAAAATAAATATTCAAAATAAAATATATATAGCAATCAAAAGTTTGAGGATCAAATTTGATATAATCAGCAAATAATGATATTTTTAAATTTTTCACAACTTCCGGAAAGTGTTTTCCCTCTAAATTTTTCAGGAAAATACTTTCCTGAAAACCAAGCCAAATTTTTCTTTTACTGGAAAATATTTTTCATTGACCAACTTTTCTAATGGTAAACAAACACAAGAAAATTTGAAAAGTGATTTCCTGAAAACCACTTTTTGAAAAACAAACACAGATAAAGGAAAAACACTTTTCTGAAAACCAAGCTAAATTTTTATTTGACTAAAATTGACTGGAAGTGTTTTTCATTGACTAGAAAATATTTTTCATTGACTGGAAATTATTTTTTATTGACCAACTTTTCTAATGACAAACAAACACAAGAAAGTTTGAAAAATAGTTTCCTGGAAACTAGTTTTCAGGAAACAAACATGGCCTTAATAGTGAATTTATACTGTTACAGTGATTATTTTTAAAATTATTTTTTATTTGAAAATATATTAAAATAATATTTTTTTATTTTATAAAATTTATTTTTAATATTAATACATCAAAATAATTTAAAATAAAAAATAATTTTTTTTAAAAAAACAACTTTTAAAACTCAAAAGTTTGATGGCATTCGAAAAGCAATAAAATAATTATAATTAAGAAGGAAAATAAGCTAGGAAATTCATCAAAAAATAAGAGATATAATTCAACGGGTTAGATTTTAAATTTGCTCTTTAGAAACCACTGGTTTGGGTCTCACAAATCTCAGAACTACTGAAAACTTATATAATCGTTAACTTCATGATATTTAGAATTAATTAAGATACATGTAAACTAGTCCAGACACTTATGTTAATAATAATAAAAAAAACTATTCCCAATTTAATAAGGATTTGACATGATAAATATTTAAAAAGTATAAATACACTTGTCATATTAAATCTTGAAGACCAACTCGGGTTATTATATCGATTTAAATTAATTATTTTAGTTAAAAAATTGTTGTTTTTTTAATTAATCTGATCAGATTTTAACTTAAAACTCAGCTATAACATAAATAATATTTAATTACAATGTTTTAATAACCGTGTGCAGAAGTGGCATCAGAAAAATCTCCGTGCAGAAAAAGGATGTCATGTAAGGGCAATGCCTCTTCGGTGGCGAGCACATCGGGGCATCACTGGACCCCACCAGTTTAACGGACATGATGAGACTGGGTGCTCCTCCTACATTTAAAATAATGATAAAGTGGTCCCTACACAAATTACAATCCACACCATATCTCCCTCTCTTGTCAAAAGTTCCATCATATAATCCTCCACTCCCCCCCTCCCGTAATTGTTGCCACGCTCATCGGGGATGACAAGTACCAAAAAATAGCCTCCTATAATTTCCCTAGCATTAAATACTTTCTATTAATTAAATTTTTAATTTTCTAGGATTTTTCATTTAAATGGTTTATATAAGGATTTTTTTCTTGCAGAAATTTCCAAATCTCCTTTAATAAGGTATCATTTTTGCTTCATGGGATAGGTACTTCAGATAGGAAATATTAACTGGAGGTACAGTTCACAGAAACTTCATTTAAGGACCCAATTGAAAATTATTTTGAACTTTAGGGACTTGTATGAGGTTTACCCAAAAGGAAAGTGGGAGCTCGTGCGTGCGTGTAGTCCAATCTAGTTCCGTGATGACCAGTTGGAGTCCTCGGCGCACGTGTGGGATGGCTTAGTTTTTGGAGCATGACTTTAGGGGTATGTAGTAGTCACATCCCTATCTTGTAATAATTATTTGACCCTCGCAGGTCCGATATTTTCTTTACTTGAAAAAAAAATTAAATAAACATATAGACTTTTTAATAAGTTTTTAGATATTAAAGAATTTTCAAACATAAATTAAAATGTTTATAAACGCATCTTGATAAATAAATTAATACTTAATCAAGAAATAACTAAAATTAAAATATTTGATTTTAAAATTTAGTAGCTTTATTTATTGGAATAAATTTCTATCTAATCAAATGATTATTTGTGGTAGCATAAGGTATAAAAAATCACTAACAAAAAAAAATTGAATAAAATTATAAAATTTAATTATTAAATAATTTAATGTTGAACGGTGAAATTATAAAAAAAATTATTTTTTTAAAACAAGTAATAAAAATTTTAAAAAAATATTATGAGCACAAGATTGTGATAGTACTATGAAAAAGAAAGCGAAAAAAAAAAGTTTGAAAATCAATTCTTGTAAAATTTAAATATTCATGGATAAAATTAAAAAAAAATTAATTTTGAAAAATTAATTAAAAAAATTAAAATCAACTTTTGTTAATTTTAATAACTTGTGACCTTAGTCATTAGACTGAGATTAACCTTGTAGAAGGTAAATAAAAAAAAATCCTCAATAAAAAAAATATTAAGGAATCAAATTGAAAAAAATTATAATAAAAAAAATACAAAACAAAAACAAAAAATAATAAAAATAATAATAACCAAATTAAATATAAAAATTAAATGAGAAAACATCTTCATATTTTAACTAGAAAAAAAAAAAGAGAGAAAAAACTCATCAAAACTCAACACGCTACTATTAACATGTGTTGCTCCAAAGGAAAAGGATATTGGCCCACTTCCAATTGAATCTTTAATTGCAATATTTGACCGCTGGACAATGCAGCACACGTCTCATTAAAAAGCACAAGAGACTTCTAGTTGCAAGAATGGGTCACGCATGTATCAACAACATTTTCTTTTTATTAATAATTTGTACTTATAATAAAAACTGAATTACTCATTAATCAACATGAGTATAACAAAAAATCAGGAGTAAAATAACTAAAAGCCGCTGCAATGGTTTTTTTTTTTTTTACCCCGGGAGCATTTAAGTAATTTCATTTTGCATGGAAAATGAAAATGTTTATAAAGCTCTTATATTCATTAATTTTGGTTATTTAAGTTAATTTATTATTTTCAAATAATTTAAAAAAATTGTTCTATTCTTAATGAATCTCGCGATGACTAAAGTGTCATATGAAAAGACTATTTTGATGACGCATCTTCTTAAATAAAGTTTATATTTATGATTTTATTATAGAATATTTTTTAAAATTATTTTTCATTGAAAAACATATCAAAAGAATATATTTTTTATTTTTAATATTACTACATTAAAATAAAAATAAAATAAAATAAAAATTATTTTTTTATTTTTATAAATAATCAAAGATTTTTTAAAATATGATACAACCACTCCCAAACAGTTTCTCTATTATTGAAACTTATTTTTTAAATATAATTATTTAAAAAGAAACTATACTTGAGAGTTTCATCAATGGAATCTAAAGAAAACATTTGTTTTTATACAAAAATAATAATAATAATAAACAAAGAAAGTACTAACTTGAGAAACTTTTGGTAAAGATTGACGAGAATTTTGTTCTTGCCCTGCACAATTGTGCCTCGACAATTTTTGAAGATTTTTTTTTTCCATGTCCAAGAGGTGTTAGTTACTTTTCACTTTATCTTGCTGTCTTCTCATGGTACTTTTAAACGTTCATATAAAGGTTGGCCGCGGTAAAAAAATCATTTATATACAGTACTGTCAGTCACAGGATAAGGGTGACGTTCTCTTTCCACAGGGTTCGCTGTCAAAGTGAGCTCGGCAAGCTGAGAAATAAGATCAACCACTTACTTTGGAAGGTGGCGCAAACCAGTTGGCCCCACAAACCACCCAATCTTCCAAGAGAAAATAAATAGGCAGGGCCCCAGAGCCACACACCTCACACGGTTAGACCACCTTGCCCGTCTAATCATGCAAGAGGCTTCCTGGGCACGCTAGAAGGCCACCAGGAGGAGCTGGGAGCACAGTCACGTGGAGGGAGGGTCCGGCGACAGAAAATGGAAGGGGACGGAGGAAGAGCATATCATGGCATGGCGGTGGGCATGGCAGAAAGAAAGAAAGAAAACAAAGAAGATAATGTTTATAGCCAGCCAATAACACATAAATATAAACAGAAAATGACAAAAGTGACCCTGCTTGATCCCACGAACACAAAGGGCCAGTCAACCGGCCAATTCAAGTCAGCAGGCAGCATATCGGCATGCATCGAGTTCCCGCCGTATTCGTGCCTGCCGGCTCCTCACCCCTTTCATTTTCGCGTTCTCTGATTGGATGGTTTCTCGCTGTGAATTTGTTCTGTTGACATATTCCTTTTCTCAGGACACGATGGAAAAGATGCGTGTTGATGAAAAAATTGGAAAAAATAAAATAAAATTGGAAAACTAAACAGATGGACATAAAAGAAATCAAAAAAAGAAAATCTCAATTTTTTTTTTATTAGCTTTCTTGAATTTAAAACTGTCTGGTTTTTTTTTTAAAATGCTTTTAATACTAAAAACTAAGATTAAATGTGATGTAACTATATAAAAAATAACACAAAAGATAATATATATTTCAACATTTAATAAATTTAATTAATTGTATAAACTAAATAAATAAAATATTTAATTCAAATAAATAAAATAAAAATCGATGCACTTAACTATAAAAATATCAAGAATTAGACACTAAATATGCAGTTTCCCCTATTTTATTTTAACTTCGGACAATATTAACCTATACATACCTAGTATAGATTCATGTTGTGTTTATTTTTTTGTTAAGTTTGCAACACCCAATATAATTTTTATGCTATTTTTGGTTTTGTCACTTTTCTTAAAAAGATTCTTCGTGAAATAATATAATTAAAAAAATTTAACAAAACAACATATTTTATAAATGTTGCAATTGAAAAACAATATTTTTATAGCTTGTCACTATTTAGAATAATATTTTTCTTTAAAGTATATTAAATAAGAAGAAGAGATGAGAGATAAAAAAAGAAAAAATAAATAAAAATACCCTGGCGACATCAAATTTTTTATTATGAAATTGCTATTATTTTAAAAAAACATCGATGAAATAAATCCAACGATATAAAAAAAAAATCATTAATGATAATCCGAGTGAGCTATCCTCCATCTTTAGATGAAAAGTGTGGTATACTTGAGCTACTGTTGATAACCTTTCTTGATATCATTAACTTCTTCTTGTTAGGATTTTTTTAAAAATAATTATAATGTTGTAATCAGAATTTTAGTGTGCTTTCAAGATTTTTTTTTCTTTTTTCTATTGCTAATTTAATATTTTTTAAAAGAATATTGTTATTCTAATAAAAACAAGTTATAAAAGTCTGTGTTTTTTAATTAAAACATATATAAATTATGCTATTTTACTAATTTTTTTTAAAATATCTATTGCATTAATATTTTTAATTAATTATACTAATTTAATCGAAAATCAATTAAAAAAAAAGGACCTAAGCAACTAGGTCGCCCATTAGGCAATTCTCGACGAATCCATGTTCAAACCCAGGCATTCCTTCGGACCTAAAAGATATTTGGCGCGGATGGATTTTTTATTTTAAATTATTATTTTTATATTTTTAAGTAGTTAAGAAAATATTATTTTAATATATTAAAAAATATATATTTTGAAGAATAATTTATAACACTGTTCAAAACACCCTTTTAATTAAATCATTTGGCATTATTTGAACATAGACCATACGGTCAAACTTATTACACAAAAGGGTCCCATCGTCTGTCCAAGTATGCCGTGTCAAGATTATAAAAAGAAAACAAAAAACAAACAAAAGGATAGCTACTTTCAATTCCTATATTACCCCAATAATAAACCAAAACGACACTGCTCTCTTCATTAGCTTCTCCTCCAACCTCATCTCCATTAATCCAAACTCCACCCAACACCCCCCTCCCTGTTGACCCTTTTTAAAAAGCCTAAACACGTGCTAAAACCGTGATCCCGGAACAAAGCCTCTAGTGGCATTCCCGTAAATACCTCAACTTATCAAGGTCAAATTCCATTCCCTCTTTCTCTATTTAGCTGACCTTCTCTACCCAGCTCCTTCATTCAACCACTCGATCTTATAATTAACCAAAAAAAACCGCCAAACCCGTTTGTTTCTCGAGAAAATTCAAAAGACTATTCAATCAATTAAATTATTTCTCCTTATATTTTCCAGTTCCGTTGATAGAAAGGGAGAAAGGTCAATACAAGAATGACGTCGGGGACGAGAATGCCGACGTGGAAGGAGCGAGAGAACAACAAAAGAAGAGAAAGGAGAAGGAGAGCGATTGCAGCGAAGATCTATGCAGGACTTAGAATGTACGGGAATTATAAGCTACCAAAACACTGTGACAATAATGAAGTGCTTAAAGCTCTCTGTAACGAAGCTGGTTGGACTGTTGAAGAAGACGGCACTACTTATCGAAAGGTACGCAAATAACTACGCTCGCTTTAATTTTCCGATGAGCTGCTTACGTTAGAATTTTGGTCGGGTTGGTGATAGCATACGGTGTTAGTATTCCTTGATCAAGAGTGATAGATAGATCTTAATCCGTGATGAAATCTGTTTTGATCGTTTGCTGCTGGTTGAAGTTGTGAAATTGGAAATGAGTTTTTTGTTTTTTGAATGCTAAAGTGCGCCGGGTGATCTTGGCGCATGATAGAGGTCGGTGTTGCGCATACTGATGGACGGTTGGATTTTGGGTTTGGTTGATGGTGTGAAAAAGCGTACGTTTTTCTGTTTCGATGACGCACAAAACACGAGATTTTAAGATTGAGGTATCTGTTTGTCGTGCGTTGATTCTTACATTTACACGGTAAACAGTAAATCTCAGATTAACCCTGGGTGACAAAAATAAAATAAAAATACATATGTATTCCTTTTTTCTTTTTTTACCATTAAAAAATAAAACGTTCACTTCTATGCTAAATTCAGTGGTTTGGTGCGGTAGCTTGGTCATTAGAGGTCAAAACGCTTCTCTTAGATTGCGCTTCTTGCCTCTTTTTTTTGGCCCTTAACTTGTCCTGTTTTGGAGATTCCTGATCCCTCAGACATCAGAATCGGTACTCTTTTTTCGTTTTCTTAGTAAAACCTCTCACATATGTACTAATGTAAGACTTTTACCTCGAGATTCGAACAATCATTTTCAATTATTCACTTCCTTTAATTTCAACTTCGACTATAATTATAATGCTTAGGCAGGTGCCGATAAAGTTGAAAAGTAAGGAGATAAATGACAAATCCTTGGATTCCATTTATGAAATGGAGTATTGTTTTTTAAAAGCAACAAAAATTGTGAGGAGGGAGAGAGGGTGTTTGGTTAATGTTGTTTGAATATGGAGTGTTGGGGTCGGGAAGATGGCGTGATGTGGGGTGCAGTTTATTGATTGTTTGACATTAATTCTTCTTTTAACAAAGTTTTGTCGGCCCCAAATTACCCTTTTGCCCCCCACCTTTGGTTTCCTATTTGTTTTTTGTTTTTTTTTCTCCCTTTTCTTTTGGGTACTAGGAAATTGTGCGGGAAGTTGCTGCACCTGCACAGTAGCTTGTGTAGTAGAGTTGATTTGTTCACGAGTAACTATGGGTCTCACTAATAAATCTGTTTTAATATTGTGGGCTCATCGAATTGTCGGTGATTTTTTATCCTTAGAAAGGTGCTGCAACATGACCTGACCTCAGCATTTGGTTGTGGAATACCTGTTCTGCATTTCTTTTTATGTCTGTTATAATTTGAATCATGTACTCTGCTTGATGATTTGTCGCTAGATTTTAAAAAATTCATTAAGAGATTCATTAGGCTTGGCAAGCAAGGAGATGAACAGTACAGGTTGGTTGCATGTGATGCCATATGGTCCCCTAACTGGAAAGGGGGTCGCTATAGTGAAAGAGTCGCAATTTATTTAGTTTTATTTTGTTTCAGAACCTTTTTCAATTTATTTGAACAAGAAGTTATAAGCTGATCAATTTGATTGTTTTTCTAGCATTTGATGGATGAGGTATGAGTTTGTGAGAGGGGAAAAAAATGAAAACAAAAACACTGAATTTGGGAGGCACCATTGAGGTATTCAAGGTGTCATGTCGATGGGCTCATTAGAACACATTGAAGCTGCTGTGATGATATGTGCTCAAGTGCAAATGTTTGGTTAAGTTTTTGCCATTTAAGACCTTCAAAATGTCATGATGGATATCGGTTGTGGAGTTGCTTGAGCACTCATGGATATTCAGATGTTAAGTGTATCCATCAGCTGAGCTATTTTCAAGTCAAATATAATACTACTATCTTCATTACACGCACTGTAGCTTTGCTAAGAATGAAAAGTCTAAAGTTTTTAGAGTGACTATCATGGTTGATATTCAAAACCTGCAAGGAATAAGAACTTCATATTGCGTAATCTAAGGTGTTGCCATAGCAGCTTTCATCCATTTGGGTTCCTAGTTCTGTATCTAGACATATATTCCATATCAAACCTCCTGAGATGTTTGAATTATTTTGTCTTATTTACTGAATCATCTGTTTGCTTATCTATAGGGATGCAAACCTGTGGAACGCATGAATATTATAGGTGGGTCTGCATCAGCTAGTCCATGTTCATCTTACCATCAGAGTCCATGTGCATCCTATAATCCAAGTCCTGCCTCGTCTTCGTTTCCTAGTCCTGTTTCATCCCGATATGCTGCCAATGGTAATGGTAATGTTGATGCTGATGCCAATTCCCTCATCCCATGGCTTAGAAACCTCTCTTCCGGCTCATCCTCAGCCTCACCCAAGCATCCTAACCATCTATTCATTCACACTGGTTCCATAAGTGCTCCCGTCACCCCTCCATTGAGCTCCCCTACTGCACGAACTCCCCGTACAAGAAATGACTGGGACGACCCAGCTGTTGGCCAATCTTGGATGGGGCAGAACTACTCATTTCTGCCCTCATCTATGCCCTCGTCTACACCACCTAGCCCTGGCCGTCAGGTTCTACCAGATTCAGGCTGGCTAGCTGGTATTCAAATCCCCCAAAGCGGACCCTCATCACCAACATTTAGTCTTGTATCTCGGAATCCATTTGGCTTTAAAGAGGAGGCTTTATCAGGTGCAGGGTCGCGAATGTGGACTCCTGGACAAAGCGGGACATGCTCTCCTGCAGTTCCGGCAGGCATTGATCAGACAGCTGATGTGCCAATGGCAGACAGTATGGCAGCTGAGTTTGCATTTGGAAGTAACACAGTAGGGTTGGTGAAGCCATGGGAAGGAGAGAGGATCCACGAGGAATGTGTTTCTGATGATCTTGAGCTTACACTTAAACTCTAGTACCAGGTAAATTGGAGTGAATCTCGGGCTGCATGAGTGTAAAACATGTATTGTCTTATGGTTCCTTCTAGTTTTATTTTGTAATAATTTGTTTTCATGTTACAGATAGGGAGATCAATGGAGGAGGGTGTTGAATGAGTTACCCATGGATCTCTCCACGTGGCTTCTCGTTTCCCTTCAGTCTGTCATGTCAGTAACTTCGTACGGTGCATCTTTCGGTCGACAAGGCAGCCGAGTTAGAAGTACAGTGAGTAGGAGCGCCTCTTCATCCTTCCTTTTCTTTATTTCATTTCAAAAAAAGAAAAAGAAAAGAAAAGAGAGAACTGAGAATTAAGTTATAAATAGTTCATGGTGGTGACTTTGCCCCTTCAGTTCAATTCATTCTTCTTTTGGGATTCTTTTTTTTCCTTTTCTCCCCTTCGGGAAAAAAAGAAAGAAGAGAAGTTTCCATCATAGCGTTGATACTTGTTTGGTGTGATTTCTCTGTTTTGTGATTGAAAGTTAAGTTAATTTCAATATTAACCGATTAGTTCTGGAGTTTTGACCACACTGGATGCTACTCTTTCTCAAGTATTTGCCTGTCCTGTGTCCCTGCTTTCCCACCGCTCTACTTCTTGCATCACATGCAACATTAGATATATCTTTGGTTTGATGATACTGATGAGCAAATCCCGTTGCCGTTACCAATCACAGAGGTCAACAACCATATATTTAGGGGTATTTGAGAATGGGAGAATATAGTAGAAGTTATGTTTAAAATATTTATTTTTTAAAATAATATTAAAATAATATTTTTATTTTAAAAAAATTATTTTTATATCAATATATTAAAATGATTTAAAAACATTAATAAAATTAATTTTATTTTTAATTTTTTAAAAAATACCATTTCAACCGTAGTTTTTAGACTTGGGTTTTGAATTTTGACCAAGTCATCAGGTTTTAACCAGGTCATCTGGTAATTCGGTTTTATTTTTTTTGTTTTTTTAAAAGTCAAAACGATATTGTTTTAGTAAAAAAAAAAAACAAAAGTCAATGAGTTATAATCTGGTTTTGACCAGATTGTAGGGTTTTTTTTTTTTTTCAACTCAGTCATGTTCCAGTCCCGAATCCCAGATTAACCTGTCGAGCCCGAATCCCAGATTAACCTGTCGAGCTGGATCGGATTTTAAAACTATAATTTCAATTAAATTTCTAAACAAAGAACCTCCCCCACCATTGCCACCACCCAATCAGATCATTTTCGTTGCAATAGTCATTTTGACCCATGGGAATGGGTTGATGATATATGTTTCCATGTTGCTAAAGCAAAGTGACTACTTGTATAGTGATGTGTGGGACAATGACTGGTCAAGGCATCACCACAAATATTGGGCGGCGGTGGCGCCCGCCCAGAAAGACCCCATCTTGCTCGAGCAAATTATCGAAAGCTATTACATTTGCTCCTCGCCGGAATGATCATTAAGTTATCCCAAGGATTGTGTGATGTTAAATGCCTTTTAAGCCCCCCTCCTCTTAATTCCAAAGTTACGGCTGGCATCTAGGACAAGCATCATCAACCCATGGGTTGCTGCTTTCTTTGAGAGGCAAAAAAAGCAGTCGAATTGTCTGTTATTTTTCCCACACACACAAATTCATTGAAGCTCAGCTACATACCCCACATGAATGTAACCCGTCACAAACCAGAAACAACCAAGGCTTGTTTCACCTTCTTCTTCGTTCAACATTGCCAAGAGAAACTACTCTGTGAAACAAACATTCTGACAGAATAATCATTTTTATTGAATGGGAATAAATTCAATTTCATTCAAGAGTTGAAGGTGTGTTATATGTACATCAACTCCCAACGTACAATATATACAATTCATTCCCGTATAAAGTCTTTTTCTGCACCCCCTCCCGACCCCTTTTGGTCAGATATTCTCCGGCCAACAAGCGGTCCACTCCCCCCATCAATTATTTCAGATGAGCAAAAGAATGGCAATCAAGGGATTCCCTTCTCTTTACATTGACTTCTGTATTAAGATTATTGATAATGAACTCCAACAAATCACCTATCGAGCTTCTGATATAGGTCTGCAAGTGCACGATACAGAATTGCACCAGCGGGTGGTCTGGGCAATGAGCCAAGAAGTATATCCGATGCAGATATAGACTGGCTCCCATAGAATCTGGAATTCTCTTTTGAACGGGTGGCGACAACACTACCTTCAAGGGAACATCCAACAAATGCTCCTGTGTATTCAACAATCATCATATTTAACAGCTTAATGGAGCAGTCAGCATGTAAAAACATTGTCCCAGAAAGGGTGGATTAGTTTGTGGAGGAGACAAGGGTCTAAACTAACTTATTTTACAGGAAAAAGGTAATCTTCTAAAAGAATTAATGAAGGACAAAATGCAAAGGAAACATAAAAAGCACATTAAGTTCTATGATCTTTCATGTAAAGTAACTGGACTGAATCGGAAAGCTAAAGGAAAATTCAGGTTGCTTTTCATTACATCCTGAACCCTAAAAATCAAATAGTAACTGTTTTAAAAGACAAACAGATTACTCAAAATAAAGTACCTTTACTGCAGCTGTATGTATAACAAGCAGCATAACCGCCGTCACCAGCTCGTAAATCAGCTTCAAATGCACGTCCAGTGATGCCAACAGCTGCACTTACACCAGCACCTAATGACAGATGTGCATAACCACAAAATGTCTTGACTGCTTCAGTAGTTCTCAACACAATTATGAAATCAGTCAATTCACCTCCAGCCTGCAAACAAATTGACCCCTTCATTATAGAAACCAAAGGAAAGCAAGAAAAATACCCAAACACTGATAATTCTATTTGAAGTTGCAATCAAAGATTTTATTGTGTTGAGTGACAGATGCATCTGGTCCTCCCTTTCATAAAAATGGTGGGATATAAACTCAAGGAATTTTTTGCAGAAAAAACATGTCATCAGCAATATGAATTTCACCACAACATACAGAGTCATCATTATGCAGAGATCTTTGCAAAAATGAAACTATTGCATAATCAAAGTAATGTTCTTTCAGGAGCATTACACGTAATGAAAAGAAATTGTGAAATGGTACACTTGTGTGCTTTTAAACAAAGAATACTAAGGAATATTAGGGTATTTTTAAAGGAGTAAGGAAAAAAGGCAAGTCAAAATCAAGTCCATCTTGGTTATAGTTTTCAAACAAAGAATACTAAGGAATATTAGGGTATTTTTGTTTATTAGCACTTCTTTTTAAAAAAACAAATTGGCCAAATAGCACAGTTTGAAAAAGTTTTAGCAAAATAGCACAGTTTTTACATGTCACGATTGGAAAATGCGACATTCAAATTTGTTGCTATCCAGAAAAGCGGAATGTAAGGAAATTGTAAAATGAGCTGGCACAAATTACGATGAGAAATAGAGAGAGAAAAAAAAGACTCTGAATGCACACCAAGGCGTACCCATCAGAAAGATCTTGATAAAATAAATTCTATGACACCAAAGAGGGTCACCAATGGTGACAAGAGTGAGCCCCACTTCTTGCCAAAGGCAAGTGAGCCACTCGCTACTTTTGGGCGGCAAGTGTGGCCCACTTCAATCAATATTGATGATTTTTCTTGATATTATTGGATTCTTCTTGTCAACATCTTTCTAATAGTACTGATGATATCATAACCAGAGCTTCAATATGCTTTCAGGGTCTCTTTCTTTCTTTTTTATCTTTCCTCTCCCCTCATCTTAAATTGTGCCAGCCCATTTTACAATTTCCTTACATTCCACTTTTTTAGATAGCGACAAGTTTGAATGTCGCGTTTCCCAATTGTGACATGTAAAAATTGTGCTATTTAGCCAAAACTTTTTTAAATTGTGTTATTTGGCCAATTTGTTTTTTTTAAAAAAAAAGTGCTAATAAACAAAAATACCCGAATATTCCTTATTATTCTATGTTTAAAAACTGTAACCAAGATGGACTTGATTTTGACTTGCCTTTTTTCCCCTACTCCTTTAATACCCTAATATTCCTTAGTATTCTTTGTCTAAAAACACATAAGCGTACCATTTCACAATTTCTTTACATCATGTGTTTTTGAATAGCAACAAGTTTGAATGTTGCGTTTCCTAATCACGAAATATACAAACTATGCCATTTTGCCAAAAATTTGCAATCTGTTTTATTTTGCCAATTTTTTTTAAAAAAAAAATGTTATTTTTTTTTATAAATCAGAATATTATCAGGAATAATGATCCCATGGTTTCCATATTTACTTAGCACAACACCTTATAAAATTCTAACAAGGAAATCTAAATTAAGAAAAATAAATTTACCTGAGCTCCCCATCCCACACCAAGTGTAGATATGGCAGAAGGTGGAGACCATGAACCATCTTCTCTGCGAGCAATTACAAGTCCTGTTCCAACATTGTATGTGACCATCACCCCAACTTTCACAACTGTAATTATTGCAAGGCCTTTAGCTCGTCGTAGGATGGCATCTGGAATTGACTTCTCAGGTTTCAAATAACCTACCTGTCAGCAGAAACACACCAAATCAGAATTAAACGTAGCATGATATCACAAGAGATATTTGGCTATGCAGCAGAACAGATCCATGAGTTTCTCTCCCACTAATCAGTTACAGCCATTGCAAAATACAATTTGCATGCAAGTTTTCTTTATTTTTTTTTCGTCTCAATTTTTTATGAATAAAAGGAGAAAGAGCTGAATATAAAGGAGAAAACAAGATGAAATTTAGGCCAAAACAAGCTTTTCTAGATAGCAGGTTTTCTTGTTTCAGTTCTCATTGAAAAAGGAGGTCATATAGGGCAAAACGCCCAATTTAGATGGACCTTTAATGACTTGAACAGAATTTGTTAAGCCTCAGCAATAATGGCAAAAGAAATTAAAGAAAGCATGGGATCTTAAAAAATTACCTTATTATAACCTTGAATTGTGTTTGCTGCTTTATAAATCTCATATCCCATGGTCTGTCCCCATGGAAAGTTAACCCACGATCTCAAAGTGCTGAGGTCTGTCAGGTCATGGGTTGGTAGCTGGGCAGCATTGCTTACTTGGTCCATCAAATATGGCTGGACAGATTCAAGTCGCACACAGCATACATCACAGACTCGCAGGGGATCAGTGACATGAAACCTTACTGGCAACAAACTCCTTCCTCTAGAGCAATCGCCACAAAATATTCCTCCACAGAACCTGCAGTGATGCCTGGAGCACATAATTGGATGAAACCGCACACTACAAAGCATACAAGCAGAAGCATTGCTATCAGGTAACCATTTAGGAGGCTCCGCTTCAAGAATTTCAGTCATGTTACCAAAATTAGCTTCATCGAGTGTCCGAGCCATATCTTGCCAAGCTTGCTCAAGTAAATGGCTGGATAGCCACGAAATCCCACACCTCTGTAAATCACCAGAAGCAATTGCATTCACTTTTCCACGAGCTGCAAGCACCATTTCTACTATCACATCCCACATAGTCAACTCATTGTCTTCTCCAATATACTGACTCCACCCCATATCACCTTCAGGAAAATAACCACCATTGAAGTGAAAACCTCTATCCGCCCACTCTTCACAATCGCTTTCTATCCTGGGCGGGACAGAAACCGGTATCCAAGCTCCAGTTTCTTCATAAAGGGGCATGTCATAATAAAAGTAATTCCTAAACTTTTGATGGGTAGCTTTTGTTCCTTCTCTCTTCTCATCATTCCCATCCTCAGAGACTCCACATAACCCAGTACCACAATTTTCAGGTCTAATCATTGTTTGGCTCCCTAATCCCCCATTACCCTGTGATCATCAGCACGTAATTATATTAAAGATTAAAACTTCTTGCTTATTATTCTGCTTTTATACTAATAAAGAATGAAAACTTGACTTCACAAAAACGAAATATATATAAATTGAAAAATCTCCCATAAATAAATTAAACAACAATAACACAGTAACATCAAGGAAATAAGCAATTGAATTGAATCGGGTTAATAGAAAGTGATTTTACCGATGGGGGAAAGCCGGTATGACGATGGAAATCAGAAACCTTAGAATCCAGATTATGGGTATTTCCGGAATTTGCAGGGTTGTCCACCATGTAAAGCAACTCTTATCAGAAGGAAGCAAAAGCAATTCAGCATCAGCAGCAATAAACTTTATGATCTCTAATAATAATAATAATAATAGAGATACAAAATTAAGGATCAAAAGAAGGTTCGTCGAATGCAATCCGCAAGCAAGCTGTTAGGGGAGACTTATCGTTCGTAGCCACTGGCGTGCCCTTGTGTTTCTGCGCGTTCCGTCTTCATAAAGTTTATTTAAATTATTTCCTTTTTTTCAATTTCATATCGAAACAAATCAATTTATCAATTGAGTCCTTTAACATGTATCACATTTCCATAATTGCCATCCAATTTTCTCATCTCATCTTTTCCATTTTCTACCACTCAGAAAAGAAATAAATAAGTTGGAAAAGAATATGAAATTGATGAATTAATTATGTCATTTTAAAATTATTAATTTTAGAATAAGGTAAGATATATTTAGCTCAATAGAAAACCTAACATACCAAATCCAATCCAAGTTAGGAGGACATAAAATAAAATGATTAAAAATAATAATAAAAAAAAAGAATACGATGTCACTGATTTTTTTTTTTTTAAAAGTGAGATAAGGTCAAAATCAATATTATATGATGAAGTTATGAGGATTGAGTTGCAATAGATTTATTCAAGGCGTAATAGTTTGGTCTAGATGTGGAAATGTTTTATATGGATATATATTTGTTTGTCTGGAAATGAAGATTTTATGAATCAATTTTATGTGTGAAATCTTTATGTAAAGTTTTTGGTTTGATATAACTATCTATCAATTATTTTTCATCTTAGAAATTAACCCAAGATTAGGGACCTATTATTGGCTCATATCCTTGGATGTTGACTATCAAATAATAGAGTCAGCTGATTCATGTTTACATTTTTTATATTGTCATTTCATGTGTGTTTTTTGCTTAATATATATGTGTATCGACTATTCTTTTTCAAGAAATTTACTGAGGATTAGATGATTTATTATTGACTCATATCCATAGATATTGACTATAAGGTAATATATATAAGTGATCTCATTTTTTTCATCGGGTCCGGGTAGAGACCAAAGATCTTGAGCAATCGATCCAGCTAGTTTGTGAACAACAAGCCATCATACTGTAAAAATTGAATAGGTTCGATCTATAATCATTGGGCCCTCCTAACCTAAAAAGATCTACTAAATTCGTCAAGTTGTTCCATGTATGTATGTATGTATGTATGTATCTTTTATGTTGGTATTACATGATTTTTATTTGATATAAATGCATATTAATTGTCTTTTATTGAGAACTTAATCCAGGATTAAAAGACCCGTTATTGGCTTTTATTCTTGAATGCTGCTTATTGAGTAATAGAATAAGAGGATATATTTTTATATCTTTTATATTGATGTTTTACATATGTTTGATATAAAATATTGATTGTTTTTTATTCAAGAACTTAATCCATGATGGGAGAACTTATTGTTTGCTCATACCCTTGAATGTTACTAATAGAAATAGAATCAACGGATATATGTTTATGTCTCTTGTGTTATCATTTTATATTTATTTGTCGTGATGCACAAGCTATTAC
Source organism: Populus tomentosa (assembly GCA_018804465.1). Lineage (NCBI taxonomy): Eukaryota > Viridiplantae > Streptophyta > Magnoliopsida > Malpighiales > Salicaceae > Populus > Populus tomentosa. The sequence continues at coordinate 6,374,684 of CM031989.1, forward strand.
ATATCTCAGGAACCCAACTCAAGATCAGATGATTCATTTTTTACTTCTATTTTTAAATATTGATTACCAGGTTTTTAAATTAGTGAGTACATATTTTGTCATTTTCATGTATAATTTGTGTTTGTTGTCTTGTATTTGCTATCATTTATTTTAAGAACCTAACTTAAGATCAGATGACCCGTTCTCAACTTCTATTCTTAGATGTTGACTATCAAATATTTAAACTAGAGAGTATGTATCTATGTCATATTGATAACATATAGTATTTTAGGGTAATTTTAGAAATTTATTCAGTTAAGTTCTTACTTGATTATTTCTAGATCTAAAATTGTAATCTCCTGTATTAATTACATTCTAGTCCTTAATTTATATAATTTATTTACAATCAAATTATATTTTGATTAGTTGTTCAATTTTAATTCTTGTCCAATGGTTTTTATGTGTGTGACCCATTAAGTTTCCTAATAAGTTAGCCCAAATATAAATCACAATCATAAATAAAATTTGATTAAATAAATTAATTTATTATCAATTCAACAATTAATTGATTTATATTTGAAGATCAAGTATACTATCTAGCAACTTGTCATGTTTCTTCAAATATAAGGAAAGTCATAAATGATTTGACTTAACCTTTCAATGATCAGTTTTTCAGTGTAATAATTATCTTTTCATCAACAATGTTTTTATTTAGACATTCAAGCATGAAGTGTGTCTATATGTTAAATCATATTTTTCTTTCTCAACACTATAATCATTGATTCTTTAAATAAGATTTGAAACTTTTTTCAAATTTCATTCCACTTTAGACAAGGATTTATAATTAATATTATTTGAGAACAGATGTAATATTTTTTCTAATTCAGATAGGGTGATGTATCATCTCTTAATTATTTAAATACCTTAAATAGTTTATATTATACTCAATATTTGTCTATTTATTACCATTGATTAGGACAACGTGTAACGGGATCAAAACATAAAACTATCTATATAAGATAACTTAGTGATCTCAACTCTAAGAATTATTTACATGACTGTCACGCGAGCCTTTCCATAAACCAAATGATCTCTTAATATGTAATTCTCATACGGGTTACTGTAGTGTACATGTCATCCAATAAGCATCTACATATTAGTTTTAAGTATCCCATATATTCTCAATTTATGAGAACAACTGCTTCATTTCATATATAAAAAAAATATGTACTAATCTCAATATCTCTAATTAATATCCAGTCTTAGTAGAGCAATGACTATGAATATTTAGGAACAATGCTTTGATGCAATAAAAATCTCATAATTATAATAATTTTTTAATTTTCTATGTAAATTATTTTTATCCCAAGAACTTTATCTTTATTCTAAATTTATTAATCAAATATTTAATTAATATTTTTAAAAATAATTTTTTATTAATAAGTTAAATATATTTACATGAACAAAATTAATATTACATGTAATCACTATGATATATATATACACACACTAATAAGTTGACATCTATTTACGGACAAATTACACTTAAGGACATATACATATGGTGTAATCCTTGACAATAACTTTCTTTGATGTCTTGGCTTTGACATGAAATTCTACGAGAACACAGTACTTTTCTTTTAATTAATATTTTATTTTTATGGTTTTAGTATTCAACAAATATATTTAAATGGTTTTATTAAGATATTGGAACGTGGCTAACCTGTATATTTTTTTAAAAATCAAATATTTTTTTTTATTAAAAATTAATTTTAATTTATATTTGGATCGTTTTGATACATTAATCTTAAAAATAAATTTTTAAAAATTAAAAAATATTTTAAAAAACAACTACAACTTCATTAATTTATAACAAAAAATAGTTACCCAGCATCAAATTCCAACAAGCCAATCTTAAACATATTCTTTGAAGTCCATCTACTTGGCTTTTGCTTTTCTTTCTTCGAAAGTCGAAACAAGAAAATGGCTGTTGCTCAAGCATGAGACAGATCTTACGACAATTATCATGCCTCCAAACAACGTTGGACCTATCCAACAGTCTGCCATCACTTTCTCTAATTCCTCACCTTCATACAGACTCAGTGAAGGCCATCCTTTCTGCACTTCTACAAAACTCGGAGTCATGCCCTTTGGGAGTTGCACGAGGGGTTACAAAAGTTGCAAATCTGATTTCTTTCCCTCAAGCAATTGAGGGACGAACACAAAGTTACAAGGAAAGACATAGTTAGATAAGCAGAAATTCCAATAACAAAACCAAGATTTTTAAAACTTTAGTAAGTTATTAACTACTTCACACCGACCTTCCGAAATGAAATTTCCTTGTAATATATCGAACCTTCACTGGTCAAATAATCAAAGATGAAGAACTGAATTACAAGTGAATCTATTATTATTACTAATGAACACACGAGTTTATCTTCTCAATTGGGATTGAACAAGTTTGTGTTCAACGCAACTAATTTCAGGAAAAGAAACCTGTAATAAATTGAAAGAAAACAACTACAGAAAATTGAGAAAACAAATTAGACTTCCACTTGTACCTCCGTATCTCCTTCACCACCAAAATACTCCTTCACGGCATCCCTCATATCTTCAAAACAATCACACCTCTCAAAAAAAGCAACCAAATTCTCCAACTCTGAATCTCCAAGATCATCAGTAAAGGGCTTCACTGGAATAGCATTTTTGGGCTGATACATGTAGCAATTGGGATTATCATCAACAATCACCACCCTCCTCAGGTCCCTCCCCATTTCTGACAAGTCTTTGACAAACTTGCCATCAATTTCCTTGCAAGAGTCCCGATAAAGCCGGTGTGAAATCAGCCCCTTTGTATCAATCATGTCAAGAACCAGCGACGCATATTCCTTTAACCCGGCGGTGAACACCACCACCTCGTATTTAGCTCCTAGAGCCTCCAAGAAAGCATCGACTCCCGGACGCTTCAACACATAAAAATTCATTGTCTCTCCATCAATCTTTGGCCTCACAACAAAATCAAACTTTTGGGGTGCTGGGCCAGCTTTAGAATGGACTAAAGTCTCATCAAGATCAAGAAAAACAGTCCTCTTACCAGGAGAAATCAGGGGTGGTAACGGTTCATTAAACAAATGCACTCTACAAATGCTATCCCTTTCAATTTTTTGGCCAGAATATTTGGACCCATTTTTCAAGATATTGTAGCCTTTGTAGCGGCTATTTGGGGTGCTAATGCGGGCCAATTTGGAGAAAAGCTTGGAGAGGCGGCGCTTGCAAGTGAAGATAGTTTTGTTGATGGTTGAGATAATGACAGCGGAGGTGGTTCTCCCGGGGGATTTCTTCCTTTGGCGGCGGCGGTGGCTCCCCGGATCCTTTATGGATTTTGTGGGGCTTCTTTTGAGTGGCTTGGACACCATTTTTAGTTTGTTAAAAAGAAGAAGATAAGTACGTAGAATCTAGAGAGATAGAGAGAGCAATGTTCTGCCTATTTTGGGAGAGAAATGAGGGTGGATTGGACAGATTTTAAATTCCGGTTCGGTGTAACGGTAATGTAGCATGGCTCGGAGCCGAAGCTAATAACAACAGCTATGTGGATAGGTTGAGGTGGTTTTTAGGGAAGGAGATATGTTTAAATTTGGTGTTAATTAATAATTTAATGTTGGATTTAGGTTAAAAGTGGAAGAGAGAGGGCAAAGAACCGTTGGTAGCAACTAGCAACAGATCGCAGAAAGTGGATTTGTCCCTGTCCCACGGTTGGCCTTTGTTATTGTTTGCCACTAAAACATTTACTTTCTTTCTTTCTTTTTTAAGGAAAAGTGTAAATTTTTGGGACAATTTCCCTTAGATTTAGTGCGCTCTTTCTAAACCAGAAAACTTAGTATTTGGTGTATAATATTTTGTTATTATTATTATTATTATTATTATTATTATTTGAATTTCACAATCTTAATCTTATATATTTAACTTATTTTTTTATTTAAGTATTTTCTATTATTTTAACATGTTAAGTTATGATAACATTTAATAAAAAATAGTACTTGATGAAAAAAAAAGAGACATCTTTAATGTTTCTTTTTTTTTTATTTGAGTATCTCACCTTTAATTTTATCTATTTAAATTACCATTTTATTTTAACTAGAGTGTTTGGTGTTAATTAATTATGTTATGGGTTGACGCGTGTGTTATCTTATGGCACATTAAAAAAAAAAGGTCTTGATGAAAAAATTATGAAAATTGGAAATTAAAATTGAAAAGAGAGGAAATTTTTAAAGTGAAAATTATAAATTAAAATAAAAAAAGGTTTTATTTTGACCATCAGTTAAATTGGTAATTTTTAAAGATTGATCCAACTTGGATACACTTGATTTGGATGACACCCTAATACCTCCATCCATTGAATAGAACAACATGTTATGATACCAATTGAAGCAACATATACTATAGATAGGTTTATCAAATCCTTAATTTTGTATAACTTTAAATTGCAGAGAAAGAAACTGACGTTTTGAAGCCATTATAGCCCATAACTATAGATAAGATTATGGAGAAAAACTCTAGTATATTTTGAAAGGTATTTTCTAAAACATTCTCTTCTAAAAAATAACATACAAGGTTGTTTGAATAAAAAGTATCCTAATTAGTAAATTCCTAATTAAAACAAAAGTCTTAGTCTAAAAACTAGAAGAAAAATAAAAAAAATTAAAATAATAGTATGTTCTAGGCTTAATTTGGGTTTGAAAACAAGATCATCTACAAGTCAACTTTTTCTATATAATTAGCCTTTTAGATTTATATAGCAAAGTTTCAGCTTAATCCGATCTGACTCCAAAGTAAAACTAAAAATCATACTTATTTTTATTAAATTACGCGCTAAACTTCTATAAAATTTGTAAAACCTATAAAATCTTAACTATTAAAGAGATAATACAATAAAAATAATTATTTAAAAAAAATAAAAAAAGTATCCCACATCACATTGGCTTCTCATATCATATTGATTTTTATTTTGTGATTTACTTAGAGTTTTGGAAAACCTCAATTACCGTTGAATAAGAGATATAGATAAGTTTGATTAGAAACCAACTATTAACTAGCTATTGTACTTTTGACATCTCTAGTTGATCAACAAAAAGATAATAACCAGCTAGTAACTTCCATTTAGGAATTGTTTCAATGACATTAACAAGTTTGTCTCTATCATATTTTTGAAAATCTAATAGATATGTTCATTGGCTTGCTTCTTACATTCATTCTTTCTTTATTGTTGTAACTTACTATTTAGAAATATTTTTAGGGTGTTTAGAGATTTTACTAGAAGAAATTTCTCAAAATTGTAACTCTAAGAGTTTGTATTTTGAATTCTTAAAGCCTTTTCTCAACTATGAATAAGAAACAATAATCTAAACTATTGGTAATAAATATAATTGGTTTTACAAGCTATCTCCACTATTATAATTCCAAGACTCATGAAACTAAAAGAAAGAAATAAAACTAACAAAATTGTTATCAAATAATAATTGGTAACAACATTTACTCAATTTAAAAACAATACATGATACTATTCCAAGCTATTTTTAAATTCATAGTTAATATACACATCAATAACTAATTGACTGAATGAACAATTTCACTTGTATTCTATATGGTACACTATAATTATCACCAACACTTCACCTATACCAAGATAGATTTTCTACTCATGGGTAATTTTATTTAATTCAATTTTTTAATATTTTTTTAAATCTATCTTTAAACTTCTAGTAGCACCTTAAAAAATCATATCCTAAAAAATTAGTATGAAGAATCTTGTATACCTGAAAATAATATTATTTTCCTATGTCATATTTAAAAGATAGATTTGATTTAAAAGATGTAGAATTATGGTTAAATATATTAATGATCTATATTAAGTAGTAAATTATTAGTTATTAATGCAATTGTACATAAAAATCTTTCGATTAGTTTTTATATTCAGAAATCATGTATCTAGGTTGAATCATGTGCTAATTATTTGTTAAATGATCATATATATGATATATTAAATAATTAGACATCAATTAGTTAACTAATTACATTATTTATTACTTAGTAGAAGAGAGATTATATATAATACTAAAAGATTATATACTAATTTTCTATTTTTTTTAATTAATCATCTTTATTATCATATATTCATAATTATAAATTTAACTTAAATTATAAATTAGAGTTAGAAATTTAGATTGTTTTTTTATAAGATTTGAAATATAATATTATGATAATAATTATATATAAAAATTTTAAAAAATAATTTTTTTATTTATAAAATAAAATTTATCTAATAAGTAAAGGTTGGATAAATATATTTTTATTAGGTTTATAATAATTATATATAAAAAAATAATAATTGTTTTTAAAAAATACAAGATTAGATGAATTACCCTTTTTTATGTTTGATTTAAATGAAAATGGATTGAGTTTTTACTAATCTAGTAGTTAGTGACATTTGAATTTAGTAAAATTGAGTACCTAATGGATTGAGTGAAACTATCATCTATAATATACACTAAAATAAATAAATTAATGGGTAAGTAACTTAAATAAGTAAATTTAAAGGTGAAAACACAAATAGAAAAATAATGAAAGATTATGCATTAATTAAATATAGATTTTTTTTTATTTCATAATTTTTATCATGTATAATAAGATAATACGTATATTAACATTTGTTAAATTAAATCAACAACAAGCACTCAAGGTTAATAAAAGTAAAAGGTTAATAATTCAAATAAATAAAATTAAAGCTAAGATACTAATTCACCACCCTATACATTTGAGGCACTATTCGTATATAACTTATTTTGTTTTAGGATTTTTTTTTTTATGAAAAAAACATTTTACTAAAAAATCTATTATTACTTGTACTTTGAAATGGTCCTTAAATCTAGAAATAAATCAATTTAAAATATCTCTTCTTATTAACATTTATAAACTTTAACTAATTACATGTGTGTCTCCTTACTACCCACCAAAATCCCAAGAATCCCCCTAGCTGTATACACAAAAGGTACATTATGAAGGATTTAGCTTTCATCTTAATAGAGTATGATAAATACCTCTCGGAGATAATTCATCTGTTCAAAGCTTCTATTTTAATGTACATGTCATTAACATAGACTTTTCATATTTCTACCTTGTGTTTTTTCTTGAGATAATAATTATTGATGGGTCTTAAAAAATCTAAGTAACTTAGGAGCAAAGCTTATATGTTAGATAATCAGTTAATCTTTTAATTCTAATAATCTGACTTACTTTTCTTAGCAAAGGTGGGTGGTAGTCAATATCTGGCAGACCAAAGTAGCTAGTACCTGCAATAAATTATTTTTGGTAAATTTTGAAACCTACCAGTGCTTAAGTATCTGTTTTGAGATAAAGGACAATAATATTTTAAAGTAATAGATTCTGAAAATATATATGTTAAAAATAATAAAAATAAAGAGTGTAAATTTGCCCTCTTTGAAGGATTTATAGTCTTTATAATATATTAATCTTGTTTTTTTGGTGGAGAGAAGAGACTAAAATGTCATATTTTCCTAATAGCTTTAAAAAGAAATAAATATCTATTACATATTATTAATGAGAAATAATATTTATGTCATGTTGAAGATTTTTATACTCTTAAAGATGTAGAGGTATGAGTATATTTTATCTTAACATTTTATGTTAAGGATAATGTACGATAAAAAAACAAGCAGAATCTTATTGTCTAATATAAAACCTAGAAAGATCATCAATTCTACATTTATTTGAGCTTAATAAGATCCTAAACCTAGGAATATTGAGTCTAATAATTTGCTAGACCCATATATGCTTGGGTTGGGCTGGGCTGGGCATGTAATTAAATCCAGGTATGTTGGATCTGAACGTTGTCTTTGATCTTTTTTAAATATGGATTTTAGGCCAAAAAAAATGTATAAAAACACAGTGATCCATCAAATACTACTGAATTTGGAGATAAGCTTGGTACAAAAATCCTCGAAACTGATTACAAAGCCGGTTCAAGTATGTTGTACCATGTGCAGATGGATGAACTCCCTAGCTAAATGTTGTGGGAAGGACTGGACATTTTGCGGCTTGTGAAGAAACAACTCTAGACTAGTTTCTACGTTATGAATGTGTTCCGTGAGATCCGTGAGTTCCTGGTAACCATCTAGGTGTGGAGTTTGAACTCATAGGCAACCTTGTGGCTTAATTCCTAGGTCTGGAGCCAGAGCTGGTGAGGCAGTTATTTCTAATGATGAACTCAATTTTTTTTTTATCTCATATCTTTCTTTTCTCTTCTTTTTCCTAACCTCTAATTGATCTCTCTGAAGAAATGGTGTTCGATCGTTATTATTAGTATAGCTAGATTCACTTGGGAGACCTTCCACTAGAGTGCTTCATGATGGTGGAAGCGTGTTTTTGGCATTTCATAACAATGGAGAAAAAGGCCTTTTCTCCTGCTTCTCATGTCTTCAAGTTTTCCAGCTTTTTCTTTATCAGGTATTGCATGGCTGGTATGACCTTCGTGAGCATGTGTTGTTCTATTCCTTCTCTAATTTGGCTCCTAGTTCGGGTGGGGTCCATCTGAGGTTATTCTTTTGGTAGGGTGTTCGGGTGGCCGACAAAACCAGTTTGTTTCTCGTCCAGTTTTTGTTCTCGCTCGATCTTCATCCTTTTGTCTGAATGAAAGGGGCAAGTGTTCCCCTGAATGCATGTGTGTTTCTAGTCTTAGGTCTCCTGTTTTCGAACTGGTTTCAGTATTTGTGCAATAATTTGCGAGTAAGTGTTTTGCATGGTTTTTGTGAAATTTCGTATTTTGCATGGTTTTGGATTAAGAGTGATCAATAGTATCTATGATATTGGCCTATTATTATTATTATTTTAATATATACATTAGTTTTCTGGTAAAAGATCGAGGAGGGCCTAGAGAAAACAGAAAACACTAGTCAATGATTTAGGACTCAATCCAAGCTATAAAATCACTAGACCTTTGTACACCCTACCTAGCTAAGCTATCTGCAGCTCCGTTTTCCTCTCTCAGAACATGACAAAAGCCCATTTTCATTTTTTTCACGACGATGTTGATTGAGTTGAATTCTGTCAGCATTCTCCATGGATTACTCTCAGGTTTTAGAAGCCAACCACCTGCATTTGTAGAGTCAGACTAAAAGATCCAATGAACTTCCTGTGCCAAGGTAGAAGATGCACTTATTTCTATTGTCTTTGATTTCCCCTAGACATGAGAAGATAGATAGAAATTGTTCGTCTTGATTCCTTAAAACACCACCAATCCCTGCTCTTCCCGGTTTCTCTAAAGCTGAAGCATCTTTATTCCACCTGAGGCTACCAAGTTAGGGCTCCTTCCAACCAGTCAGTATTCGATTTCTTCGAGGGACTAAATTGCCTTGAATACATTCTGCATTTCTTGCCAAGTCATGCCCAATACAGACACAATGATCATCAACACTTTTTGCTCAAAGAGCTACACGGTGGAAAACTGGAAAAGTATGCACCAAACATTATCCCATCCAACATGCACTCAATTGAACACAAAGTCATTTCTCACTAACCAAATTGACCATATAGTAGAATTTAACGCCATAAACCACAACTTACTTTTACTTTCACTGTGAACAGAGTTGACCCACTGCTGAGACTACTCATCCATTGAGTATGGCACAATCCAAGGGTGTCCCAACTACCATTAGCCGACACCAAAACTTCCTAACCTCACTGCAATTTAATATCAAATGCAGAACTTCTTAACCTCACTTGCAGCTGTATCAATAATCCCTCTTTGAAGAGAGAAATTCTTTGTGCTTTTCTGTCCCTGTAACAATATATCATCAATTAACCTAATTTTTAACTGTCCTATGTGAGGCTTGTTTATCAAGGATCCCATGTGCAATGTGACCCATAATGTTCCAAATTATGTTATGAATACCTACGTGTTCCAAAAAGTTTATTCGTTTTTCTTATATTTAAACAAACGTGCAAATGCCTCAGCCGAATTAGACACTGATCACATGATGATTTTTATCACTTAACTAAATTGTTGGCAAATGTTAGAGTCAAATCAATTTTTTTCAACATAAAATTTTTTTATGCATTGCCAAACATTTTTCTAGTTAAAAAAAGAATTGAACTGTGTGGAGATTGACATGATCAATTTGATGGGTTAAAAAGCTATCTAGATGATCGGTAAAAACATAGTTTGACTCTCAAAAATTCAAGATAACGTCATTTTTTTTAAAATATTGAAACAACAACATACTCGATCGATCTGGGTTAACCTTGGTTAACCTATTAAATTTATGATAAGAATCATGAGACTATGATAACTCTATATAAAACAAATCAAAACAAATTATAGAAGTTTAATCCTCAATCAACCAAGTTTGAAGAATATAATTAAAAAAAATAATTCATTAAAAAAATAACATGAGTTAACCTACAAAACCTTCGATCCAAATTATGAGACTTGGATAATCTCATAGAAAGTAAATAAAAAATAACTTAAGTCAACCTAGATTAATATACTAAACTCGTGACTCGGGTTATGAGACTTTGATAATCCTATAGAAAACAAATAATAAAAAAAATGAAACCTAGTTTTTGATAAACTCATAATTAAAGGATGAAATTTAAAAAAAAATCAATCACAAAATAGGACATGGTAAAACAACCTGACTCTACCCGAGGTAACCCATAAAATACGTGACCCAAGCTATAAGACCGAGATAATCTCATAGAAAAAAAATTAAAATAAATCATGAAACCTAATTTCTAATCAATATAATGAAGAGTGAAATTGAAAAGAATTCTAATTTAAAAAGACAAAAAAAAACTTGAATCTATCGGGTTAATCGATCATACTCGCGACTCGAGTCATAAGACTGAGATAATCTCATAAAAATCAAACCAAAATAAATCATGAAGTCAAATTCTTAATCAATCCAATATTGAATGATGTAATTAAAAAAAAACATTCCATTGAAAAAAAAAACTCGAGAAAACCGAGCTAACCAGCCAAATTCGCAACATGAATCATGAGATCAAGCTAACCACATACAAAGCAAACTACAATAAATTATGAAGTTCAATCTCCAATAAAAAAAATTAAAATACAAAGAAAAAAACATAAATTTATAAAAATAAAAAAAATAGAAAAAAAAACTAAGGAAAAAAAAACATTATTAAAATAAATAAATAATATTTTATAAAATAATACACACTAAAATAATAGTTTTTCTTCACGAGACTTACATTTCACAATATGAATATGATGCGAAATCAACAATTGTTTTGACTAATCCAGCGAAAACCAAATTATATTATCGTACAAGTACCATTCACACCATCAATAATATCGGATGCGAGAGTATTCATTTTCTTTCAAATATTGAAATTAAGTTCATAATCTTCAAACCTAGGGAACTTCTTGTGATGATTTTTGAAAGAAAAGGATGTGTAAAATAATATATATATATATATATATATATATATATATATATATATTATTTAAAGGTTTTAACTATCTTTTTAATGTCATTTACATATGTTTAATTAGTATGCAATAAGTATATAATTCTTAGACTTAGAAACAAATAAAATCAAAAGTCATTTTTAATCTGTAATAATTAACTTAAATATATGAAGTTCTCATGCAACACGTAGAAAAACACTAGTAGAAACCAAAAACAAAAACAAAAAAAAATCGAAAACTGAGGCACAAGTATATAGCTCTCCAGAACCCAAGGAAGGGTCGCAATTCGCAGGAGTCTTTGCTTGCCACTGACAATAAAGATTTCCGGTAACCCGCCACTAATCATGGGGACCGGGAGGGCATTTGCTGAGTCTTTCATCTCACAAGCCTGCATGTTAGTCAACAAGAAACTGTATCTTGTGAATTTTATACTGCAGGTGTGAAACCATATGTGGAAACAAAAGATTACTGCAACTCACAACAACTACCATGCATACTTTTTAGAGCTCGAAAGTCAACAAAATGGGCACGTAACATTAATGGGAGTGGTAGATTTCCATGGATCATAAAGGCATTGAGGACTCGATCAACATTCCAGTAACAGTGGCGTACAGCGACTTAATTAGGTCAACAGTCAGCGTGCTATTAGTAATGGGGCATTGATCATGATACAAACAGGAAGATGGAAGCGGCTATTAGCACAAGATCGAACAAGCTTGGTAACAAGTAATCAACAGTGGGGTTTCCTTTCTGCAGCTCGAAAAATAAAAAGAAAAAGATGATTAGTGGGAGGTTGGATTTTTGCATGCGCATTGAACATGGTTTGGTGGTTCTTTTAATCTGTCTGATTTTAGTGTTAAGTGGATGTAATTGTTAAAGAATTATTTTAATCTAATAATTTAAATTTAAATTATTAAATAAAATTTTAAAATATAATTTATATTATTTTCTATCAGTAATATAATTGTGCTGTGTTGTGTTTTGTATTTGACTGGCGTGGTGTTTTCCTCTGGTCTAAAGTTTTCTTTTGATTTGGAAAAATGGTGCTAGTTGCCGGGAGTAACTGGCAATGCACAGAGTAGAAAAGAGTCTAAATTGGGCGACTCTTTTGAGCCTCGCACGCAGGAATTGAAAAACTGAGAGGAGCAAAGTGCCACGCCCTGGTGACAGAGTTGTGAGATCATCTTTGGGGTGGGTCAAAACACCATGGAGCCTACCGTGTACTTTAATAAGATCCAGGGAACGGGTAATTTTCCGTTTTTTTTTTTTATTCAGTACAAAGCAATTTTCATATTCTTACGACCAGCGTTTTGGACCCACAAGCGGAAATATGTGTTTGTTATCGTTGAAGTTTCTTCCTTCATGATTTGATAGAATTTTTTTTAAATTATAGTTTTCTTAATTAAAATTTTAAGAGATAGCTTTTAGTAATATTATTAGCTGCATGCCCATGTTATACCACGGGTTAATTTTATTTTATTTTAAAAATTAATATCTAAAAGTTTTAGACCTTCCTACAAAATTATACCAAAAAAACTTGGGTCTGGCTGCAACGTCTAATCCAAGAATAATATTTATAATATTAATAATAATATTAAACTTTCATGATCCAAGTTTAAGTGAGTTTGGTTGCAATACCAAACCTAAAAGCCTTGGAAGTAGGTCTCGCTATAAGGTCGTATTATAAAAATATGATAACAAAATAAAAAAATTTTTAAAATTACCGAATGAAATTAAACAAAAAAAAGATTAATTGAAAAGAAAAAAAATAACAAAGCAAAGCACTATTACAATGAATAGTGCTTTGCGAGGAGAGGCACAACAAAATCTCATCATGAGATCATAATAATATAATGAAAAGTAAACAAAATAAATCATAAATTTTCATTCTTAATTAAATCGATATTAAAAGAAAAAATTAGAAGAAAAAACTACTTAAGAAAAAGAAAAAAAATCTAAATCAACTGGGTTAACTCGTCAAACTTGAGATTCGTGTCATGAGAGAGCGATAACTAAATAGAAAAAAATTTAATATTAATGAACTAAATTAAACAAAAAAAATTAATTAAAAAGAAAAAATAACAAGAAAAAATCTTATAAGAAGAAAAAAAACTAATGAAAAAAAAAGAATAAAATTTTGAATTAATTGGGTTAACCCGTCAAATCAGGAATCCGTATCATGAAAATTTAAAAAAAAAATAAAAAAAAATATTATTAACAAACTAAATTTAAAAAATAATTAAAAATACATTCATCTTTTTACCATTAATTGCACTATACAGTCCACAATAATATATATATATATATATATATATATATATATATATATATATATATATATATATATATAAAAAAACTTAAGACACCGATCTTTTTTATTTATTTTTATCTTGCACACTAAGATAGGCATTGTATTCATTACCACTAGTTGCCTTTTTTCTATACCTACTACTAGCCTACACGAAGGCTAACAAAAAATAAATATACCCTATCACACTAGCACACCAACTTTCTCCTCTAATAATGTACCAGGCATATAACCCAAGCTCGCAATAAGCTACCTTGCTTGTCCAATAACATGATTTCCTTCTTTATGAAGAAATTCTAAGCTAAGAGTATAAATAAACCCAGTCTCACCAAGCAAAGAAAATTTTTAAAGAGAGCTAGACAAGAGATAAACCTAGATACGCACATAACATACTTGTACTTTTCTTTTTCTTTACATCTTTTTTTTCTCCTCCTCGAATACTAAATTAAGAATCGGAGAGTCCTTGTTCCATGAGGGACATTTTTTTGGGAACTCCCAGCTCACATGCCCAATTTCATAACAAGCCATGGAAAGTCCAACATTTTTGTGTAAAGTTTTTGCACAACTTCATTAGAAGATATGCTCATAATGTGAGAAATGAAATGAATTTTGTAAATTAAAAAAAAATGATGTGAGTTTAATAGAAATTAGGGAGATTAAGGTTATAAAAGAGAAATTTAAGATCTTCACAAACATGCATATAATCAGAGAGAGTGAAGTTGCAATTCGTTTGGCTAAAAATTAGATGCCAAGATTTATTTCTTGGGTTTTAAATGCTAATTTGGTTCATATCTAGGAACATTATTGAGCTGAATGTGAAAGCAAACAACAATAACAAGAAGTTATTAGGGTTTACAGTTAAGCTTTTTTATTAATATAAAGGAAGATTAGTAAATACTCAATCATTAAGAGTATAAAAATGAAAGAAAAAAATCATGTTTAGTAATGTAAGTTCATGTTTTGCCATACATGAAATTTTTAAGGTGTGTTTTCTTTATCTCCTATTTGAGATTTTGCATACATAATATGATGATTAAGAAAAATCTAGGGATTATGGTTATTTTAATAATCTTCTATTCAAGCCTCCTTTAATGAGCAAGAATTATATTAATGGAGTCTTTAATTAGATTATTAGAAAGTCATAAAGTGGTCTCACATACTATAAATATATATCTAGTGTTGGTGCCCGAGCTACACCACAGGCAGTTGGCATTGATGATGAAATGAAACGAATCCTAAGAAAATCAAATTTTCACTGAACATATACAATATATTTTCACTGAAATTATCATATTATAGCTTAAAAAAGTCACGGATTGTTTTTGTGGTTTACATGAGTAAGGTTCTGATACTCTAAGGTTCATAAGTTAAATCACACTAAATATTGTATAATTCTCCAGCATGAAAAGAATGATGAGTTTCGTGTTTCGAATATTTCATACGCAAATAATACGTACAAATTGGAAATGCAGGTAAATGGCCGGTAAAAATTCTGCAATTTCCATGACCATTTAATTAATGGTAACCTTTCAATATTCTAAAACTAAAAAAGCTCGAGCATTATTAAAAATAAAAAATTAAAATAGAAACCATAACAAAAAAAAAAATGTTTATCACGACAATAAAAACTGAAGACAAAAAACAAAACATTTAGAGCCCGTTTAGCTACACGGCTGCGGCTATATTTTAATTAAAATGCAGTTTATAGTTGTTTGGATAAGGAAAAAAGTGATATGCTGTTCACTGGGTTCCACTTGAAAACACAACAAAAAAAAGCAACGATTTCTTGCTTTTTTTGCACTGTTCACTTAAAAAATAGTGAACAGTGCAATTATCTTGCACTGTTCACTTGCACTGCATGAACTCCTTTTGTTTTTAGTGTGCTATTTTTTTTTAACAAAAAACTAATTTAGAGTAAATTTTATACCTGATAATATTTTATCTAATTTTATTACATGCTAAAAAAATTATAGAAACTGTAGTTCTTGTCGAATTATTTCGTATGTAATAGAATTATAGATGGTTTCATGGAATAATAAAAAATATTTTATATAAAGTATGATTTATTTCATGATATAATAACAATAGTTAAATCTACAATAATTAAATTAAAAATCATTAATATTAATATATATTTTTTAAAATTATTTTATAACCTCAATTTTAAAAGCATTTTTAACCAAACACATTAAACTACTTTTTCTTCAACTTTAATTTCAACCACAGTTTTAAACAAACACCTATTTTTTCAAACCAATCTCAACTAAAAATATTTTTTATAAAACAATTTTATTCAAACCACAACAGTTACTACAATACCTGACACACTCGTACACTGATGCTTATGTGGGAAAACAATGGGGTGTAAGAATAAGATCAAGGGAATGGTTAGGTCTTTGATTAATGGTTGAGATCATTGGTTGCTGGTCGGAGAGGAAAAATAGGTAGGAGGAAGAGAGGTGAGAATGAAAATGAAGAATTGATCTGGGGACTCTTGTCAAAAGAGAAAGAGGATAAAAAAATAGGGAAAAAAAACTTGCTAGGCATTAGCCATGTCTCCAAGAAACAAATAAAGAGGAAAAAAAGAATGCATTATGTGAATCCACGGTAATATATGTAGGTATACAGTGATTTATCCATATATTTTAGTTTTTTCTATAATTCCAAAGTTATAGTTAAATTAAGAATTTGAGAAAAGTGATTAATTTAAAACTTTAGAATTCTGGAATTTGGACTTCCAGTAAGTCTTATGAAAAAAAAAAAAAAAACTGGTGCATTCAAAGTAAGCTACTCGGAACCTTTAAATATAAAACTTTTATGTTTTTGAAGGATTAAGAATTTTAAAATTCATGTTCACATAATTAGAGAGCGTGGATCACCCTTAGGTATTAAAGCCCCAAAACAACTTATTTCCATTAAATAATATGTTTTCAATGATTTTAAGATTTTTTATGAATTATGAAAAATTATTTCTATTTATTGAATTTAAGTAATTTATAGTTGAAAATAATTTGAGAGAGTGAACATTGTTAGAGTTTGTTTCGAGTTGAACAAGTCTTTAGGACTTAGCTCATTTCTAGCCTTGAATAATTCCTACTGTTTAGGATTCTATTATTCTGTTTTGATTTCTATTTTTAGCTTCTGTTTTCAATCTTTGTAAAGGCTATATATATGGTCTTCAGTTACGTTAATAAATTACACAAAACATTTCTTCCATTCTCTTATATTATTTCTCAGCAAACACCAAAACTTACTTGACATTTTGGTATCAGAGCTTGACAATAGCATCAGAGATGTCAACAGAAGGAGGAGGTTTTGTGCAGCCTTCAATTCCAAGATTGGACGGACACTATGATCATTGGTGTATGCTCATGGAGAACTTCCTCCGTTCAAAAGAATACTGGAGTTTAATTGAGGATGGGATTCCTACAGTGATTGAAGGAGTCCAGCCTACTCCAGCTCATTTGAAGGCTATTGAAGATGCAAAGCTGAAGGATCTTAAGGCAAAGAATTATCTTTTCCAAAGTATTGATCGATCAGTTTTAGAGACAATCTTGAACAAAGATTCTGCCAAGAGTATTTGGGATTCTTTGAAAACGAAGTATCAAGGTACAGCACATGTGCAACGTGCACAAAGACAAGCTCTTCAAAAAGAGTTTGAGATGTTAAACATGAAGGCAGGTGAGTCTGTAACTGCTTATTTTGCTCGTACTATGACTGTTGTGAACAAGATGAGGACAAATGGTGCAAAGAATTTGACTGATTTAACAATCATTGAAAAAATCTTGCGCTCCATGACATCCAAATTTGATTACGTAGTCTGTTCTATCGAAGAATCAAAAGACCTTGATGTCATTTCCATAGTTGAATTGCAAAGCAGTTTGGTGGTTCATGAACAACGTATGAATGTTCATATCATGGAGGAGCATGCTTTGAAGGTAACAATAGGAGAATCATCAGGTTGGCGAGGAGGAATTCGAGGATCAAGCAGGGGCAGAGGCAGAGGAGGAGGTGGAAGACGTTATCTTGACAAATCCACTATTGAGTGTTATTACTGTCACAAACTAGGACACTTTGCATATGAGTGTCCAAGGAAGGAGAGTGAAGGAGTGGCACATTATGCAGAAGGAGGAGAAGAAATGCTATTAATGGCGTATGTAAATGAGAAGGCAACAAGCATGGAGGAGTTATGGTTTCTCGACTCCGGATGCAGCAACCACATATGTGGTAAGAAGGAGTTATTTTCTGATTTTGATGCCACTTTTAGAGAAACAGTAAAGCTGGGAGATAATTCTAAAATGCTTGTTACTGGAAAAGGAAATATCAGAATGTTCGTGAATGGTTTTGTACAAATCATTACAAATGTTTTCTACGTCCCAGGCTTGCAAAATAGTTTATTGAGCATGGGGCAATTAGCTGAGAAAGGTCTTGTTATCCTTATTCAACAGGAAACATGCAAGATATATCATTTTGAAAAAGGTTTGATCATAGAGATTACCATGTCTTCAAACTGAATGTTCAAATTATTTGCTCAGATGCAGTTTAAGGAGTGTAGTGAGCAGGTGTGTTTTAATTCACAATCCAAGAAGTCCAGCGAGCAGGTGTAGCTTAAGAAGTCCAACGAGCAAGAGCAGCCCAAGGAGTCCAGCGAGCAGGAGCAGGTGTGTCTTAAATCTTCATCAGAAAAGAATGTTATGCTTTGGCATAACAGATATGGACATCTTAGTTTCACAGGATTAAATCTTCTTCAACAAAAAGAGATGGTGATCAGACTGCCAAATTTAATTGCACCAATAACAGTGTGTGGAGACTGTTTGACAGGAAAACAACAGAGAAATTCTTTTCCTAAAGAATCTACATGGAGAGCTACTCAGGTTCTTCAACTTATACATTCTGACATTTATGGTCCTATTACTCCTATTTCAAATAGCAACAAGAGATATATAATCACATTTATTGACGATTATAGTTGTAAAGTTTGGGCCTATTTTCTTGTTGCAAAATCTGAAGCCTTTATAGTTTTCAAACTATTTAAGAATCACGTTGAAAAGGAGACTGGTTTATGCATTCACAGTCTTTATACTGATCGTGGAGGTGAATTCATCTCACAAGAATTTGCAGATTTCTGTAATGAGCATGGCATACGTCGTCAACTTACAGCTGCCTACTCTCCTCAGTAAAACGGCGTCTCAGAAAGGAAAAATCGCACCATCATGAACATGGTCCGCAGCATGCTGTCAGCAAAGAAGATACCGAAGAAATTTTGGCCAGAAGCTGTAAATTGGACTGTTCATGTTTTGAACAGAAGTCCAACATTTGCAGTTAACAACAAGACCCCAGAAGAAGCCTGGAGTGGCATCAAACCGTCAGTTCATCATTTTAGAGTTTTTGGTTGCATAGCACATGCTCATGTCCCTGACTGCAAGAGAAGCAAGCTGGATGATAAAAGTGTCAAATGTGTACTACTTGGCATCAGCAAAGAATCAAAGGCATATCGCCTATATGATCCCATTTCACATAAAATTATAGTGAGCAGGGATGTGATATTTGATGAAAACAATAATTGGGATTGGAGTGAGAGTTCAGTTGCTGCTGATACTATTGCTTTGGAATGGGAAAACAATGATCAACATGAAGAACTTTTTGCAACTGATGATAGGGCAGATGATGCAAACAATGACTTTGCAGCAGCAGATGAAGCAAATAATGACTTTGCAGCAGACCACAGGACAGACAGTAACAATGACTTTGCAGCAAATCACAGGGCAGACAGTGGACACCGTGATCACCATGCTAATCCAGAAGTTAGGTTTGATCCACATGCTAATCCAGAAAAGAGCATTGATCGCAGAAAAATCTCAAATACACGTAGCAGTACATTTTATGTCAGTCAACAGATTTCAAGTCCAACAGTCCAAGCAAGCAGCAGTGGGAATACACATAGCAGACCTAAAAAGGAACATAGAAGACCTTTGTGGATGAGGGACTATGTCAGTGGGGAAGATTTATCTGAGGAAGATTCTTATATGGTCATGTTTGCTGCTGCCAATGATCATGTGTTCTTTTATGAAGCAGTGAAAGATGCAAAGTGGAGAATGGCCATGGATGCAGAAATAGATGCAATTGAACGCAATGACACTTGGGAGTTAACATGTTTGCCTATTGATGCCAAAAAGGTTGGGGTGAAATGGGTGTATAAGACAAAGTTCAACGAGAATGGTGGGATAGATAAATACAAAGCCCGGTTAGTTGTAAAAGCTTACACCCAAGAGCATGGAATTGATTATACAGAAGTGTTTGCAACGGTAGCACGTATGGATACAGTTCGTTTAGTAATCTCTTTAGCGGCTCAAAAGCAGTGGATGATTTTTCAACTTGATGTTAATTCAGCATTCTTGCATGGAGATCTTTCTGAAGATGTTTTTGTTTAGCAACCTCCAGGCTATGAGAAGAAAGGTAATGAGCACAAAGTATACAAATTGAAAAGGGCACTGTATGGTTTAAAACAAGCTCCCCGAGCGTGGTACAGTCGCATCGAGTCTTATTTTACGAAGGAAGGTTTTGAGAAGTGTCCATATAAGCATAGTCTGTTCATCAAAACGCATGAAGGAGGTAAAATTTTAATTGTTTGTCTCTACGTAGATGATTTAATCTTCACTGGCAATGATGAACACATGTTTACTGATTTTAAGAAATCCATCATGCATGAGTTTGATATGACTGATCTAGGAAGAATGAGGTATTTTTTGGGTATAGAAGTTTTGCAAGAACAGGAGGGCATTTTCATTCATCAAAGAAAGTATGTGAATGAGGTGTTGCAAAGGTTCGGTATGGATAAGCGCAATCCTGTGCTTAATCCAATTCTACCTGGTTCTAAACTTATACAAGATACAGCTGGAGTAAAATTAGATAGCAGCCACTACAAGCAAATTATGGGTAGTTTAATGTATTTAACTACCACTCGACCTGATATTATGTTTGTAGTAAGTCTACTGAGTAGATATATGGATCACCCTATAGAACTTCATTTTGAGGCAGCCAAGAGAGTGTTGAGATATTTGAAGGGAACTTGTGAGTTTGGAATATTTTATAGCAAGAGAGGAGAAGAAAAATTAATTGTTTACACCGACAGTGATTATGCCGGGGATTTGAATGACAGAAAAAGTACTTCAGGTTACGTATTCATGTTCAATTCAGGTGCAATATCTTGGTCATCCAAGAAGCAACCAATAGTTACATTGTCCACCACTGAAGCTGAATTTGTTGCTGCTGCTGCATGTGCTTGTCAAGTGGTTTGGATGAGAAGAATTATGGGAAGCTTCAGTCTACTTCAAAGTGATGGCACAACTGTCTACTGTGACAATAGTTCAACTATTGAGCTGTCAAAGAATCCTGTTCTACATGGCCGAAGCAAACATATAGACATCAGATTTCATTTCCTCCGTGAGCTCACTAAAGATGGTGTTGTTAAGATGGTTCACTGTAATACACAAGAGCAAATAGCACATATAATGACCAAGCCTTTGAAACTGGATGTGTTTATAAAATTAAGAAGTCTGATGGGGGTTTGCACATTTCCAAGCGTAAACTAAGTGCTTTTACTAGCACATAGTTTAAGAGAGGATGTTAGAGTTTGTTTCCAGTTGAACAAGTCTTTAGGACTTAGCTGATTTCTAGCCTTGAATAATTCCTACTGTTTAGGATTCTGTTATTCTGTTTTGATTTCTATTTTTAGCTTCTGTTTTCAATCTTTGTAAAGGCTATATATAGGGTCTTCAGTTACGTTAATAAATTACACAAAACATTTCTTCCATTCTCTTATATTATTTCTCAGCAAACACCAAAACTTACTTGACAAACATCCTATGTAATTTAACTTAACATTTTCAATACTTGAAAATTATGTGGTTTTTATATATGATAGAAGGTGTCTCTTAATTATCTTTATTTATATATGAATACAAGAGAATTCGGTATATTTTTATAAATTCAAGTCTGAATAATATTATATTGAACTTCAAAGTATTATTCAATTTTCATTTGTTAATCTTCGATCAAGTTTGAACTTATTCATGAACATAAAAAAAAATGTATTTCTAGTTTTATTTTTCATTAAAAATTAATCCTTTTATTGTTGTATTGTGTATTGGCATATTAAAATTATATAATAGTTCATTTATATATTCACGTTGCAGCCAATACATTAAAAATATATATATTAGCCAAATAGTAGTAAATTAAAAATTGAAATAAATGATTTTTATTTGATTTAATTTAAAAATATAATAGTAGTAAATTATCCAACCTTGTTTATGAAAATAAATGATTTTTAAAATTCAAATCAAGTTAGTTTGATTTAATTAGTTATCAAGGAAGGAAGAAAAAACTTGAACTTTGAATGAAAAAAATAAAGTGGATTGGATTTTAAATAGGATTTGATGAATCATCAAAGAGATTTGCGGAGAAGAAGGCATTAGAGTAAATGAGAAAGAAAGAAAGAAAAAGGCCGGAATTGATAAACGAAATCTTGTCAACTTTTTTATTTTTAAATGGCACTTGTAGTGAACAGAATCTTATTTTATCGTTGGGAATCTTTTTTATTTTTTAATTTTCACATTTAACCTAGTAAATTCTGAAAGCAGTTCTTTAATTTATTTTTTCTTCAGATGTTATATTTATTCTTTTGAATATTGCAAGGATTTGCTAAGTATCCTAGCTAATTATGGAGACATGGTTGGCAACACTAATGTTGATTATTTTTGGAAAGTTTTGTGGTCCAAAAAGGAGTTTAATTGGGAGGAGATTATTGTGAGTAATTGTCTTTCCAAGTCTAATAACTAGAATTCAATGCTAAAAAGAAATATGAAGAGGCATAAATAATGGGACACCTTCCTTGTATTTTTCCATGTTTTGTAAGGATTTTATAATCTACAAAGTAGGTAATGAGTGACTATTTATGAGAGACAAGTCAACATTATTTCCTACTATTTCAAGGAGAGCCAAAGGTGGCAATTTAAGTGGAATTATTTCAACAATTAAAATAAAAGGTTTCCTATTTGATTTAAGATATTAATGGTGGCAACACAATCCTATCTCTATTAGAATATTGATTTCAACTATAAAAAGATTTTATATAAAGAAGATATTGTTTTGGGATGATTTAATTTAATTATGTTGAACTACATTATTATTTGGGCTTTTGTTTTTCTTTTATTAGTTTTTGTGACTTAATAATTTTAGTTTTGAACTTTGTTTTTAATTAGGTTTATGACAGAACAATAATCATTGTTAGGACTTATTTTAGGCATGTTTTAGCTAAATTATAATTTTTGAGTTTGGTTTACAACTCAAAAGAGATTTATTAGGGTTATTATGTGTGGGATGATATAAGGTTTTCTTAGCTATAAATTTTGACAGCCTTTGAATTTTAATTATATCAGTTTTTCTAATTGGTGCAACATGTTTTATCTTTGTTGAACAAAGAATAATGAAACTTATCAAAATATAATTGATTTTGTGGTGTTCTTCCTATACTTTGGGTTCTTGTTTTTTATAATCAACGGGTTCAAGTCAATTCCAATACTTTTGGTTCTCTAATGTAGGATTATATTTAGGTTAAGGTTCTATCTCAAATATGATTTTTAGCTTTCAAGGATTGTGTCAATCTTGCTTTTGGATTTTAGAATCTTTATATTTATGGGATTCATATCAATTCGTATCAGAGCTTGACTCTAAAAATTAGTTTATGAAATGGACAAGAGAGGGTGAGATGAGTGGAAAAAGATAAATTAGGCATATTATAGTGAAAAGCCTTAATAGTCTGAAACACAAGAGGTGTAAATATATATTTTACTTGCCATTAACCAAATTGCATAGATTTAAAGATTTCTAATAAGAGCAATACGACACCACTAATAAAGGGTAACAATCATGCTTTTCATTTACAAGTTGTGAGATAATAAATAGAGAGGATAGCTACGGTAATGAGAGATATGCAATATAGTATGGATAGAATAAAGAGACATGATGGATTATGAAATAAGGCTGATTGGACTTTTAACCATGTTAAGAGGCTTGGAAGACACTTTAATACCAATTTTGATGATTTTGTTGATGATAATACGGATATAGGAGATGATGATTATGAAAATATATCCATGAGGCATAGAGATAGATTTCACCAGTATAGAGGCCAAATGGATGATGGGTTTAGGCATGATGACCAATTTGTCCAAAAGTGTGCTTTCTGTGACTTTAGAAATTGTGATGATGCAAATTGAGATTTGGGAACAATTAAGATGAAAATACTTGTTTTTCAAGGGGAAAACAATCTTGAGGCTTACTTAGAGTGGGAGAAGAAGATTGAGCTAATTTTTTACAATTACCATTATTCCAAAGAAAAGAAGGTTAAGTTTGCCATAATTGAATTCATGATTATGACATTGGATGGTAGGATCAACTTATGGTGAACAATAGGAGAAATCATTAGGCCTATTGAGACTTAGGAAGAGACGAAGGCTATTATGAGAAGAAGGTTTGTCCCTAATCATTATTACAAGGATTTGTATAAAAAAAAATCATAGGGTTTGACACAATGGATAAAGAATTTTAATGAATATCATATGGAGATGGATATTGTGATGATTAAGGCATGTAATATGCACACAAACACACACAAAAATATGTGCATATGGAGAAATAGTATAAATAAATATTTGATCAACAACAAACAAAGTAAAAAACAAGCATGCTAACAAAATGTAGTAAGTCAAAATCAAAATAGTTTGCCACCCAGTATTCAATTACTTTTCTCTAATTATGCCTTTAAACACTATGTAAAATCTCATGTTAAGTAGTTTATTCCAAACTGAAAAATAATTAATTAAAAAAAAAGAATTTATGATTAGAAGTGAAAATTCTCAGTAAATCATTGTAAAAACCTATATGAAATGAAAAGTTAAAATAAACTAAATTAGTACACGAAAAGTATAGACGATTGGGTAATTGATAGAAATAACTTGCGGGTGGCAATATCATAATTAGCTTTTAACTATATAAATACCTTGGGGATAAAAGTGGTATAACATTGTTAGAACAAGCACTCTCAATTAGATTTTTTTTTTATTCCTAAAAATCTGTGTAAAAATCATTAGGACAATTATTAGTAAAGGATTACAAGGGAGTACTATTTGTAAATGGTCTTTCCTCATACAAGGATATCATTAGCTAGAAAAGGTAAAATATTGATGATATTGATTGTGAAGCAATGGCCCGATAATGCGAGATGTAAGAATTCCGTGATGGATACGATTCATAGAAAAGCAATCCTATATCTATATTACACAATTTTGTCGCACATATTTTTCGAGCAAATCCATGAGAAATGCCATGGAATTAGGACCCAGATATTCCATAACCAAACCACTGAAACATGGGTGTCATTTTCAGAACATGTGAGACTTAACATGCAGAGCTACAAATACTGAAATCAAAATATGTAGCAATTGTGCCGTGTAATGGTTCTCAAAGTTTCAGGCTTTTTATGCTAAAAACACCAAGTCTTGTACGCTGTTTTTGGTCACTTCTTATATTGGATGAACAGTGGACTAGGCTTGAAAAGAATTGCCTGTCTTTGGAATTTTACAGTTTTCGCAGGAATACTGGCCTCTATAAATAGCCCTTCCAATTCATGAAAACAGATAAAATTTGGATTGGATGAACAGGAATTAATTGGACTTGATAAATACAGCCTAGCCTGATGCGAATTTATAGGCAGGAGGCATTCATGACAGGGTAGTTGAATCTGCTTCCAGTTCACAAAACCCGGATGTGGAAGTCACATTTTTCAACGTCCAACCCCATACTTCTCTCTCCCTTCCTTTTGGATCTATATATACCCCCCATGATAAATTGAGAATTTCAGAATTATAGCTTGTTCTTGCCATATACACACTCCATAGGCAAAGAACAAAGCTACAACAAGGACAAGATCTCCCAAACATCCCCTTTGTCACTTCTTATATCATTTGCTTGTTCTTTCCCTTGTTCCCTTTTCATTCTTGGTTAGTTATGGCTGATATCGATGGGGCTAGTAGCAATGGCAACCATGGGGGGGTTGTTTTGGATATTAAAGATGCTCGCCCTCCATCCAGCTCCAACTTAACCAAGGAAGATTCCGACTTGTATTTCTCTGTGCCGTTCATGCAAAAGGTGTGTGTTCTTGATAACATCTGGATTCTTTCTCTCAGTTCCTGTGTTTTCTCCTTTTCACATGATCAGCTCCTGAATCAAAATGTTCTTTCTCTGATACCCGTTTCCTATTATAATTTGATTTTCAAGATTACCCACCAATTACGTATACGAAGAACTTTCTGCCATCTAATTGCTATTCCTATTTGACCTAAATCAAGAATAAGTTTTGGCATACACTTCTGTATGGAGAGATCATCATGATTCATGATGTCTAGGAATTTATCAGACAACTGATTATTATTTTATTTTTTATTGCCTTTGATTTTGATGGCTTGGCATGTGCAGTTGGTGGCTGAGATGGTCGGCACTTACTTCTTGATATTTGCCGGTTGCTCATCGGTGGCCGTGAATTTGAACTTTGAGAAGGTTGTGACACTTCCAGGAATATCAATAGTTTGGGGATTGGCTGTGATGGTCTTGGTTTACTCTCTTGGTCATATCTCTGGAGCCCATTTCAACCCTGCTGTCACCCTTGCCTTTGCCACTTGCAAGAGATTTCCATGGAAACAGGTAAAACTGTGATATCTACCCTGTTGAGAATTAGTTACCCTCTACCCATAACAAACCTCGAGGTGCTGGAAAGTTTTGACATCAACAATGGTTTTCTTCCTTCCTTCCTTCCTTCCTTTCTTCATGTCCCTTTCAAAAAACAACTCTGTTTTGGTAGTGTAAGCTACCTAGAATGACAAGTGTACCAGAAGGTACTATTTGTCCCGATAGCCAAGTTTTGTCCCAGCTGATTATTGGGTTGTTGAATTGTTGATTATACAGAGATGATTATTATTTTAGTTTAATAGGTCATAAAGAGATTGAGTGTTCAGATGGATGATTACGTGGTTGAATTTTGTTTTCTAAAGGTGCCGGCTTACATATTATGTCAAGTCATTGGGTCAACTCTAGCAGCCGGGACAATCCGATTAATTTTTCAGGGCAAGCAAGATCACTTCACAGGAACATTGCCGGCAGGATCCGATCTGCAGTCCTTTGTTGTTGAGTTTATAATCACATTCTACCTCATGTTCATCATATCCGGTGTCGCCACCGATAACAGAGCTGTAAGTTCCTATCCTCATCCTAATCATTAATTATAATTTCAGGTGATAAACAACACATGTTCTGTTGTGCTATGCAGATTGGTGAGCTTGCTGGACTTGCTGTTGGTTCCACCGTGCTGCTCAACGTGATGTTTGCAGGGTAATTTAACCCAGTCCATTCCTCTCTACTTAGAATACTTGACAGGATTAACTGTCTAAGTCGTCTCATGTTTGTTCGACAGGCCAATATCAGGGGCGTCGATGAATCCTGCAAGGAGCTTGGGACCTGCAATGGTGTCACGCGAATACAGAGGCATATGGATTTACGTAGCGTCGCCCATCCTTGGAGCTCAGGCTGGTGCATGGGTGTATAATTTGATCAGGTACACGGACAAGCCTCTGCGAGAGATCACCAAAAGTGCATCATTCCTCAAGAGCAAAGGGCGTTTCTGAGATGAGATGGTTGTTGAAGGCGATGACAGTATTCCTTTCTTTTATATAGGTGCAAGTGATCAGGGCATGTATGCAAGTCAACACCTGAAGAAGAAGGGATTCTGCTTTGTTAATTGTTTCTTTTCTTTTCTGTGTGTGTTTTTTTTTTTTTTCGTCCATGAATAGATCCTGTCACCCAAGCCAAGAAAAATTAATCCTCTCACAGCCATGAACCTTCCTTGAAAAAATCCACGTCTTCCTATTTCCATTTCTTTAGAGAATTTGGATGGCTTTTGAAAAAATAACTCACGAGTAAGAAATAATATAGGACTGAAATAAAAATTAAGAATTTCTATGCTCGGGCCCATTTTTTTTATATTATTCTTATTTTCAAAATCTTGATATAAGATTTTGAAAGCCCAAAAATAAAAAAATTGAACATGTTAGAAAAACTAGCAATTGAAGAGATTAAAAAAATGCTAAAAAAAAATGATTTGAACAGATCATATAGCCTGGGTACAAATTGGTCAAAGAACATAATAAACAATTAAAAAAGACAGATGCTATATTTAAATATTTAAGTTCAAGAAATCCTCCGTCAACACACGTCATGTAAATTATGTTATTTCTAGTTATTTGTATAGAAATATTGAATTGTTATTCAAATTAAAAAAAAAAATACACTTCCTAAATCATTGTTTTGAGACCGCATAGTCTCATCATCCATACAGGACACATTATATTTTTTTACACTTCAGTTTGTTTGTTTGTTTTTATCATTGGAATCATGTGAACAAAAAACATAAAAACGAACAAATAGTTAATCATAACATGTGAGGAGGTAAGAAAAAGGGCAGACGATTAGAAAACTATTTTTTTTAATTAATATGGATATTTGAATTAGATTGATGCATTTCGATTAATTTTACGAACCTTAAAGTTAATGATTATTTAAATTTTAGTGAACATAAATTTATAGGACTTGAACTGATAACTTCTAAAAATTAAATTTAAAATCTGACTAGTTAAGTCATACCGTTCATGATTAAAACTATTTTCTTTTTAATTTTTATGGTATCAAATTTTTTTTTTAAAAAAAGCCACATTATTTACAAATGGATAAAAACAATGGCATCCCATTTGAGAGAGAACAAGATTCATGATTGGTAGAGTTAATATCTCTTGTTATAAAAAACACATGATTCTTTTTCACTTTTAGATGGCTCGCATAAATTTTGCCACTCTTTGCAAGGAAAAAAGTTCAATGGGGGCATTTCACATTATATTATATTATGTAATATAATAAAAGAAATGGGCTTTTTTATGGTGAAGGCATGTAAAATATGGAGAAAAAGGAAAGGTTAATTCCAAATTCTCAATCATTTTCATTTTAATTTCAAATTTTAATTTTTAATTTTTCAGTTTTTAATTTTTTTTTAAAAAAAAAAAAACTCGTTAGAAAATAATAAAAAATAAGAAAAGTTAACGGTAGTTATGATTTTGACAATCAAAATAGCCAACATTAATATCAAAGGGCTTCATTCAATAAAAGGAGTTTGGTGATAGTTATTTTTTGCCTTCATCTTCATTGAAAACATAGATCGAGCTTGAGAGATTTTTTTTTCAATTTAATTTTGTATTTTTAGACCAATTTATAGGTGTTTTGAGTTGAGATATTTGTTTTTTGAGATTTTTATAATGTTTCTTAAGTGTTTTTATGTCAAAATAGGTTAACAAATAGAATTTTAAATCCTAAAACATACAAACCCGATTTTCTAACCATCCTTAATTGTTTAGAATCCAGGATGATAGACGCACATCGTCCATCATTTAAAAAAAAAGGATGGATGCCTTAATGCAAAAAAAATATAAGCTCATAATACGCAAACTAACCTGTCAAACCCAATATTTCTCGGCTTCTCTCTTCATTTTATTTTGTAAATTGTTTTGTTTATTTTTTTAAAATAGGTGTTATTTTTTTATTTATTTTGTATTTTTATAATATTTCAAAGAGATTATTATAATTTATATTTTTTATATTTGATATACATAAATTGTATTTTTATGATATATTTTAAGAGTTGTATGCTTTTTATTTGGAAAAATAACCTCCAAGATGAAAAATAAAGGCACATGAATTCAAAAGAAAAGTGGATATTAAATATTTATATATTCATATAAATAATATTAACAACTATTTCACAATTGATGAATTCAATTATTTTTAAATTTATTTTATTAAATACAAGTAATATATTCAAAGACATCTCTTGTTCATTATTAGATAGTGAGCGGCCGCCTACCATAGACAATCAAAACATTCCAATACAATACTCGTCTCTTTGTTGTGTATTAGTATTATGACATTTAAGGCCTGAAAAATGTTGCTTTTAAGAGTATTTTTGTTTTTTTGTATGATGTGATGATTTTTTTCATCTTTAAAAGCAAAATAACATGGCCATATCACTTGGATCATGTATTAGTTATCTTCCGAAGGAATTACCAAGGAGTTTAGACTACCAATATAGAATCAATGATGTCAAAGTTGGGCTATGGATTTCAAATGATATGATGTAAAGCAGCTTCGGCTGTAGCGAGGATTCTCCATTCCCCAGTCACATCATCTTTAGGCTTGTTGATGCTTGAACACAGTGAAGATATTTAGTGATCGATCAAATTGCTTTGAGGCTCTCTGGATAGCAAAATTTGGCTGAAATGCACAATAAGATGCTTTAATTCACAAATCAGTTAGATATCAATTCTGGGTGCGTACCCTAAACTTCAAAGAACATAGCATAGCTGCAAATCTTGGTGCTTAGACAATCATGAATCATTCAAAGTTCTATTTAAGGAACCTGTTTAAACAAGGTTTTCAAAACAGGAACTAAATTCAGCATGCCATGCTCTGGAGCCGAGACCAAGAAGTGTAGCTGCCAAGAACATTACCCATATTTCGTCCAGACCAGAATTAGTCAAGGAAACTGCATGATCTCTTTGCTTACACTGCTCTATATTAGCCATCTAGGTAGTGTTTGGTAACGCTATTTCAACCGTGTCTTTAAAAAATTTAAAAGTTTTTTTTTTTATTAAAATTTAATATAATTTGTACTTTTTAAATTGTTTTAAATGTGTTGATACCAAAAATAAATTTTAAAAAATTTAAAAAATATATTAACATATATTTCAACATAAAAAATTATTTAAAAAACCTCTCCTACACTGCCAAACACTTACTCATCATGTCCAGATAATCTTTAAGTCCACATCACGATTAATGCCTGTCAACTTATTTTTATGCAAAGTGACATGAGTAGAATTCTAAAAATAACGAGAAAAAAATCTGTATCTTGAAATTATTTGAAAAAAATTAATGTTTTTTTATTTTTTAATTTACTTCAAATTAATATATTTTTAATATTTTCAAATCATTTTAATATGTTAATATCAAAAATAATTTTTAAAAAATAAAAAAATATTATTACCATACACTTTAATATAAAACCTTGTTTACTTCATTATTAAAAGCATTTCCCAAGCTCTAGGAACAAAATACAACAATTTGTGCCACTTCTCTTTGTTTAGTTTTTCACATGGCATTATCTATATGCAACTGAATTATACATGCAAGTTATAGCTATACAGCATTATTAATTTAGCTTTGTATCACGTCACACCCAGCCAGTGATGTTTAAAAGTCTTCCCGCCATGTAATACTCACAAATTACAACTGATTGATATTGAATTTATACTGATGAAAAAAGAAACACAATTAATGAATTGGTGGAGAACTATGTTAAAATGGCATACTTATCTATATGTGAAATGTTACAGAAACTTTAGCACTGCGGTTAGGTTAACTTTTCTTTTATCATCATGATCAAGTGCACCGGAACTTGGTATCGAGTATCAACTTTGTGCAGGGACGTCGTTTGGAGTACTATTGTTGATAGCAGAACCATCTCTCAGCATTGCTCTTGGAATAATAACAGACCTACAACATATCAGAGCAAACAGCAACTCCATCATAAATAAAACCATGCAGGTCCATATGAATATGGTTTTCTTCCAATACCATATAATCCTTTTTAAAAGAGGAAGTTCCGACTCAAGTACGATGGATGCATCATATATTTCAGGGATACCAGCTCCATGTCTGTATTCAGCTCTATGTCCAATTATCACCTTCAAGCAGGAAGTAGGCACGTCACGTTCCGTAAAACCTTTTATCTTCAATGCCAAAGTCTGGGACTCAGATATGTAGCCAGCAACAAGAGGGGCAGCCTTAAGAAAAGTCAATAAAAAGCGGATAGGCTCACTTCTAAATTTTAAAATGGATGGATGGCTTTTGCTGGCAAGGGTTTTCCCATCAGCGGAGAGGAAGTCTGCACGGATCTGCAAATCAACAAATGAAGCAAGTCAGGGCAAGCATTTCTGAAAGATTAAAAGAAAATCATTGATGATTAGTATCTGAAGTATAAGGAGGTTTTATTTCTTCTTTCCTTTAATAAACAGAACAAGTTCAACTCTGTACAAGTTTTCACCTAATTAAATACCACTGAGATAGCTTCTTCTTGTTATAGGTCATGCCAAAAAAGAAGAAGGTTCCTAAAAGATAAGGATGCAGATAAATATCACCAAGTCCTCTGCCAAAATGGTCTGTAGGTTGCTGCCACCTTCACTTTCACATAATGTTAAAAGAGCTTTCATGTTAACAAGAGACAACCAAAACGCCTTAACAGCCTAGTCCTAGTAAATTTGAACAGGAGCAATATAAGAACTTGTACGATTTTATGCCAAATTACAGAACACAGCATTGGAGAAACCATAGCATTGCCTTGTCAAATGAATATTTCATAACCAGAAAGCTATAAAATCTTCCCTGACATGTGAGGTTACTAGTCCGATGTTAATTTTATCTCCCAAGTTCTTACATGGCAGTATCAGTTCAAAAACATATTTCAAACAAAACTGGTAGAATTTAAAGCATTATGATGCAGTTCAGTTCCACAAAACAAAATGGCTACAAACCAAGTAACAAACTATAAACTACAACATAGCAACAAAAACACTGCAAATTCCTTGCCCAATGAATAAAAAATGTACCTGAAAAACCCCAAGATTTCTGTTGTACTCTGACTCTGGCAGTGTCAACAAAACAGAAACTTGCAACTTGTGATTAGGCGGTATAACCCGACTATTTAAGCTCTTGAAATCTCCAATATTCTCTTCACAACAAGCAACACCACCACAAGATTGTATGGGCACATTTGCAACTGGATTGTCTTTCGTATAATCAAAATTCAAATCCTGCCTTATTTTTATCGGTTCCTCCACCAAATATCTCATTAAAAACCCACTAAGCATAACGGAGAACACCAACAATCCACACAAAATGACACAAACATAGCATGACCAAAACAAGCCCCACCCAAATTGCATCAAAAGGCTCCATATTGTTTTATGTTCCTTTAACCAATCATCTAGAAAAGAACCAAAAAACCCACCAACCAAATTCCATAAAGAAACCAACTTCCGGACAATAAACCCTCTACCCCGTCTTATAGCTCCAAATGGATCCACAACTAGCATATAAAAACAATACAAAATCCACAACGGAAATGTGATAAAATAAACTAACAAATTTAATTGGAATCCAATTGCCTTAATCACCAACCCAGCTACGAACATAAGCAAATTTGTTGACTCATCGAGTTCACCCGCTGAGCCTGCCGAATCACCAACTCGGTCGTCATTCGCCGTAGTCACCGTCGATTCCTCCTCCTGCTCCTCGTCCCCGACACCTCCCACCGCAGATGAGTCAGCTCGTCGAGGTGACTTATCGAGTTCACCCGCTGAGTCTACCGAGACACCAACTCGGTCGTCATTCGCCCTCGTCACCGTCGATTCTTCCTTCTTCTCCTCCTCCCCAACACCTCCCACCGCAGATGAGTCAGCTCGTCGAGCGCCAACTCGGTCGGAAATCGACCGACTTGACTCAGCGCCATCCAAATTCCTCTTATTTCCCTTCAAATCGTGATAAAGTTTAAGCCTGTTCGCTCTCCTCCTCTTTCCGGGGTCGTCAATCACTAAGGCATCTGAACCGATCAAAGAGGAATCCGCATGGGCGTCTTTGATTCCAAGGAGAGATATAGAGCGGGGCCGGAGAGCGGAGACCGTAGAGGAAGTATCCAGTGAGTGATCGGAGAGAGTGGAGGTTGAGGTGGAATGAGCTGATTGGCCGGTGACTATGCAATCGTGAGAGGGGAGGTCATCGAGCGCGTCGTAGAAGAAACCGTCGTCGTCGTCGTTTTGATTTGGGGGTTCCATTGAAATCAATATTCCAATGTAATAAATAGGGTTACGGTTTGGGATTTGTTTTTTCGTTTTCGGTGGACGTTTTGATAGAAGAAATGTGAAGCCATAGCTTACCAAAAAAAAAGAAATGTGAAGCCATTATTTTTTATTCTTTTGCCCGTTTCTGAGCTACAGTTCGTTCATCTTCGTTTGGACTGTCGGTGCCACGTTGTGTTAGTAGGGACTCTTGTACACGCGGCATGATTTCAACCGTGTGATCTCTCCAGCTCGTTGCTTTATCGTTTGCTAAATATTTTCTTAATTGACAGAAATCTTTGCGTGGATTGGCTAATAATAATAATCCGATTGCTTTGCAAGAAAGAGAACAATCGAAAGAAGAAAAGAATAACATTATATTAGCTTAATATCTTGAATTTACTTTCTCATCAAACTCAAATTTCTTTAAAACTATTAAATATTTACATCATTATTAATTTTAAAATTTATAAAATTAATTAAGATATATATAGACCAAATAATTATATTAATTTTAAAAATTAATAATATAAATGGCAAGAGTTCTATCACTCATTATTCATAAAACAAAATAATATTTTTTTATTTTATTTTTATTTTAAAAAAAATATTATATAATTTTTAAAATTATATAACATTTTATATCTTTTTTAAAAGAAAACTATATATATATATATATATATATATATATATATATATATATATATATATATATACAATATTGTAACTACATTTCAATTATAACATATATTAAAATTATTTAATGTTTCACTGTGCTGCACAGTGAAATATTGAACTATTTTTTTTTAAATTTTATTTTATTTTTATGTCTTTATAAGTTTTTATTTTTTTACTTTTTTTTTATTAAATTTTTTTGTTTAATTTAGTTTATTAATGTTAATTTTTTTATTCAATTATCAAATTTTATAATATAAATTTTAAATTTAATGAGTTAACCTGAATAATTTTAGTTATTTAACTAAAATGCTATCTATCCACAACTGTTCATGCCCTGCAACTTCATCATCAACAGAACCATGGGGAGAAAATAGTAAAATCAGTAACCCTGGAAACACCAAGGTTGATTGTTCAGTTGTAGAACACGACGAAGCACAGGCGGTTCTTATTTCTCTACGAGTGAAGATCAATTCCTTTCCCATATTTGAAAAGGTCTCTGAATCATGGCTTTTTACGTCGGAAATCCCTCTTTTTACTCAACCCACAAGTGCGCCACCACCCTCTAGACTCCCACCTCCAAGACCACCGCGGATATCAAAGTCAAAGATGGGTTCCTTTTCTTCTACGAGCTCTAGAAACAAGGTCAATGAGTATCCTTTCCAAAACTCCATTTTATACTCTAAATCATGCAGCAACGAATTAAGTGACTTCTCGTATTGAAGAACTTATGGATTTTGTCACGAGAGGACTCCTCAAAACAAAAATAATGAATTTGCAGATGCTGGATTAAACTTTGTCTGCTGCTGCTGCTGCTATGAAGGAGGCCATGGATAAAGCAAAGGCCAAATCCCAGCAAACGAGGGAAAGATAATATATGTAAAGGTGCTGGAAACAAAGAAGTTAAAGCAAGATAAAGATGTGCAAGATGCTAGTAGATAAAATTAATTAAAAGAAAGTAGAGATTTGGTCGTGAGAGACAACAAATTAATTTAGGTTTTTTTAGGGCACTTCATCTTATTGATCAATAGCTAAACAGTTTTGAAATCATTTTTTTTTTTTAGGGTTTTGAAAAAAAAAACAGGAATAAACAAATCTAAATTATATATGTGTAAAAAATCTAAATGTTTTATAAATATAAATATATATTTTAGGTTAAATTCGGGTAAATTAAAGATTAAATTTAATAAGATTTATATTTTATATTTTACTTATCAAGTAAATTAAAGATTAAATTTAATAACATTTATATCAAGTAATTTATAAAATATTTATCTCCTTCAAGTCGAGTTGAATGAATATCAATGGATCACTATCAGAAACTCGCTAAATACCAACAGAATTCCCGATGAAATATTTATGTCGGTATTTTTCGGTCGAAATTACCGACAGAATATTTCCGTCCGTACTTCGGTCGGTAATTACCGACCGAATTACGGACGAAAAGTTCAGAATTAATGAAAAAAAGACGGGTACCGGAGGCGGAGGTTTTGGCGGGTAATTTTTCCGACAGATTCAGAACCTGGGACCTGTATGGGTGACGTGACCGGTTCACCGTAAAAAATACTGATGGAATCACCGACGGATTTGAATGTCGGATCCGTACTGGTGACGTGACAGGTACACCGTCCAAAAATACCGACGGAATCACCGAGGGATTTGAAAAGCAGGTCCGCGCGGTGACGTGTCGATTCCCCGTCACAATTAGCTATGGAGTCACCGACGGTGTTATTCCGTCGGTGATTCTGTCGGAAAAAGTGAATATATGGCCCCCCTGCCGACACTCTCCTCCCCCATTTCTCCTTCTTCTTCCTAATCCTAAGTCTCCCCATCTGCAAATAACCAGCCCCCCCTCGCCCCCAAACAAAAATCTTTCTCATCTCAGCAGTTGTATTTCTTGAAGTTTTGTGGTCATAGCATCCGTGTTCTGATTTACCGACGGATTTTATCAATTTTTGTAAGTAATTCTATCTTTTAAAATTTTAACATTTAAATGTCAATTTTATTATTTTTTTAGTATATGTATTTTTATTAGTAGATGTACATGTTTTATTGTTATTTCTCAAACAAACTTGTAGTTTATGAATGTATAATTTTATACTTGTTATGGTTTGTTTTAGATTTTGTAAGATTGTATTTGTTTGTAAATTGTTAAAACTTTGTGGAATTACCGAATTACATGTTATGTTTTGAAATAATTAATAGCTTGCTTAATGAGTCCTTTTTAAGTTTTATCGATGGTATTGCAGAGTGGTAATTTCTGTTTTATATATATATATATATATATATATATATATATATATATTAATTTGTATGGACGTTGATAAATGATAATAAATATTTAATATTTATGAGAAGTTGTGATTGGTTTGTTGGATAATCTTGAGGTAAAGTAATATATTTACAAGTTTATTTACCTAACTTAGTTAATTAATATATACATGATGTCATCATAATTTTATAGAGGTTCGATAGAAGTCATGAATGATCGTTTATGGATGTATCTAGATTTACCCCAAGGATTGCGGAGGATGGATTATTGTAACGGGGTTCAGGGTTTTATTAATTTCGCAACATCTATTCCCAGAAATTTTACTGGAGGCGGTATTAGGTGTCCATGCAGGAAGTTTCAAAATAAAAAGTATCTGCATCCAGATGTTGTAATGATGCATCTTTTACACAAAGGGTTTGTGGAGGATTACGGGTGTTGGTATGCACATGGAGAGGTATTTGTTAGTAATAGGAGAATGGGAGAAACGGTGGTTGGGTCAACTTCTAGTGCTAGCAACGTGCATGAAGCGGCAAATGACAACACTAATCATTACAGAAACATGGTTATGGATGCAATGAGAATAAATCAAGGTAATGTCAGTCAATATCCAATCATAGAAGAAGAACCTAATACAGAGGCAGCTAGGTTTTTTGATTTGTTGAAAGATTCTGACGAACCATTATGGGATGGCTGCACAAACCACAGTAAATTGTCGGCCGTGGCACAGGTGTTCACCATCAAGTCAGATCACGGGCTGAGTGAGGCCGGGTATGACAAAATTATTGATTGGGCAAGAAGCATTTTACCTGAAGAAAACAGGCTAAAAGAGAACTTCTATGCTGCGAAGTCCATGATGAAACCCCTTGGTTTAGGATACCAGAAAATTGACATGTGCCCTAACTTCTGCATGTTATACTACCTTGAAAATGCTGAGATGACCGAGTACATGACATGCGGGCATTCCCGTTACAAACCCAGAACTGGCAGGGGAAAGACTCTAGTGGCGTATAAAAAACTTAGATATTTCCCGATCACACCTAGACTGCAGAGGTTATTCATGTCACGAAGGACTGCTGAGCACATGACATGGCACAAAACACATGATGCGGTTGATGGTGTGATGGTGCATCCTTCTGACGGCAAAGCGTGGAAACGCTTTAACAGTGTGCATCCTGACTTTTCAGCTGAATCAAGGAATGTTCGTCTTGGGTTGTGTACAGACGGATTCAACCCATTTGGGTCATTTACTACTCCCTATTCTTGTTGGTCGGTCATACTCACAGTTTATAACTTGCCACTGGGAATGTGTATGAGGCCGGAGTTCATGTTTTTATCTACTGTCATACCCGGTCCAAGCAGCCCGGGGTGGAATATAGATGTTTGTCTTCGACCATTGATTGATGAGCTGGCGCAGTTGTGGTCCTCCGAAGCTCTGACTTATGATATATCGAGGAAACAAAATTTCCTTATGAGGGCGGCTTTGATGTGGACTATCAATGATTTTCCAGCTTATGGAATGCTTTCTGGTTGGAGCACACATGGAAAACTCGCATATCCATATTGCATGGAAAACAGCAAGGCATTCACGCTAGCAAACAGAGGTAAAGCTTTTTTTTTTTACTGTCACTGTCGCTTCTTGCCACTTAATCACATGTTCAGAAAGAACAGAAAAGATTTCTTTATTGGCAGAGTTGAAAAAGATGTTGCATCCTCGCGTCTTTCTGGTGAAGAATTGCATCATGTTGTATCAGAGTACGGTGACATTGTGTTTGGCCTTCAATCAGGTAAGCAAAAGTTTCTTGGTTTTGGCTTGACCTATAATTGGGTAAAGCGAAGTATCTTTTGGGAGCTTCCTTATTGGAAGACCAATCTTCTCCGCCATTTCCTTGACGTCATGCACATCGAAAAGAACGTGTTTGAGAATATTTTCAACACCGTCATGGATGTGAAGGGGAAGATAAAGGACAACATCAAGTCTAGATTGGATATAACTTTATACTGTAACCGTAAAAATATGGAGTTGGTTTATGAGGAGTCACGGGTCGCAAAACCAAGGGCAAGCTTCGTGTTAGAGAAAAACGCATAACTGCTAGTCTACAAATGGCTTAAGAGTCTGCGTTTTCCGGATGGACATACATCGAACATATCAAGGCTTGTTAACATAGAGGACTGCAAATTATATGGAATGAAGAGTCATGACTGCCACGTGTTTGTGCAAACACTCATCCCATTAGCTTTTCGTGATTTGTTGCCAAAGGGAATATGGGATGAATGGCAGGTAGTTATTAAACAAAATAAGGGTTCTGTAAGTGGTGAGAATGGTCTATGTGCATCTAAAGTGCATATGAGTGAGAATGAGAATGGTTGCTCAACATCTGGGATACATACGTCTGATTGTAATGATCATGTAACATCAGATGTGTGCAATGCTGGTTGCCGTGAAGACAAAACTCCCACCTCTCCTCATGTTTTGAGAGACATGGAGCAGGAGGAAGGGGCTACATGTACTGCTTTAGATCAAAGTTTAGTTATCTCCAATACAGATGCTTGTGCGACCGTGAACCAGGTTCTCTCTACTATTAGTCATGAGCTGAATGTTGATGTTGCAGCAATGGGAGGTGATATAAATAGAGAATGGAATGAGAAAGAGTCGACGTCAATGATTCCGACAAGTCCACAAACTCCGAACTCCACCGATGGGAAAACTGTTAATCAGTCAGCTATTAAGGCTGGAGACTCTCTGGAGAAAAAGAAAAATGGTTCAAAGGTGAATAAGAAACCTGGTTCCCCGCGGGGTGGCAGGTCAAGGTAACCTTTATGTTGCTGTTTGTACTCCTCTCTATTTTATTATGATGATTGGATGTTGGAATGTTAGAGGTTTGAATGACCCCATAAAGCATTCAGAATTGCGTCGGCTAATCCATCAAGAGAGGATGGTTTTTTTTGTTTGGTTGAAACTCGGGTTAGAGAAAAGAATAAAGATAATATTTCTAACCTTCTTCTGCGTAATTGGTCCTTCTTGTACAATTATGATTTCTCTTCCCGTGGTCGTATTTGGGTTTGTTGGAATGCTGATGTGGTGAAGGTGGATGTCTGCGGTATGTCAGACCAAGCTATCCATGTTTTTGTCACTATATTAGCTACCAATATCTGTTTTAATACTTCAATCATTTATGGAGACAATAATGCATCCTTACGTGAGACATTATGGTCTGATATAGTGAGTCGTAGTGATGCATGGGAGTCAACCCCATGGATTCTTATGGGTGACTTTAATGCTATCCGCAACCCGTCAGAAAGGTCAGGAGGGTCTACTACGTGGAATGGTCAGATGGACAGGTTGGAAACATGTATTCAAGATACGAAAGTGGATGATCTTCGGTATTCTGGTATGCATTATACATGGATGAACCAATGTATTGAGAATCTGATTATGCGGAAGCTAGATAGAGTGCTTGTGAATAAGAAGTGAAATCTGCACTTCCTATTATCGGAAGCGAGATTCTTGCTTGCTGGTATTTCAGATCATTCTCCCATGGTGGTAAAGGTTATTGGCAATGTTCAGAACATAAAGAAACCATTCAGATTCTTTGATATGTGGATGGATCATGACAAGTTCATGCCCTTAGTAAAGAAAGTATGGGATCAGCATTCGGGGGGTTGTCCAATGTATCAGTTGTGTTGCAAACTAAGGAAGCTAAAGCAGGAACTTAAACATTTCAATAAGACTCACTTCTCCAATATATCATATAGAGTCAAAGATGCAAAAGATCAAATGGATAAGGCTCAACAGGAGCTGCATACAGCGCCTGAGAATCCAACTTTACGCATGCGAGAAAGAGATGTTGTTCGTAACTATGCTTCTACCATCAAGGTGGAAGAGAGTTTTTTCAAGCAAAAGGCAAGGATACAATGGCTTAGCTTAGGGGATCAGAATACTAGCTACTTCCACAAATCAGTAAATGGAAGACAGAATAGAAATAAACTTCTCTCCGTTACAAGGGAGGATGGGGAAGTCGTTGAAGGACACGAGGCAGTCAAATCAGAAGTAATTGCATACTTCCAGCGTGTGTTGGGAGTGAATCAGATGCCTAGGGTCTTGAACGAGGAAGTGATGCAATCAGCAATTAACTGCAAACTGTCTTCGACTCAACAACATGAACTAGCACAAGAAGTAACAAGGGAGGAGATTAAGAATGCTATGTTTAGTTTGAAAAACAACAAAGCCCCTGGTCCGGATGGCTTCAACGCAGGTTTCTTCAAAAGAATGTGGCATATAGTGGGGGAAGATGTAATCAAAGCTGTTAGCTACTTCTTTCAGACTCGTAGAATGCTTAAAGAAATGAATGCTACATCCATTTCCCTTATCCCTAAAGTTGCTAATCCTACGAGGTTGACAAATTTTCGTCCTATATCTTGCTGCAATACAGTATACAAATGCATCACGAAGATTCTAGCTGGGAGAATGAAAGTTGTTTTACCATCCTTAGTAGGTCCGTATCAGACAGCTTTTATCTCTGGACGGAGAATCAGCGACAATATTCTTTTGTCTCAAGAGCTAATGAAAGGCTATCATAAATCTACGGGTCCTGCTCGTTGTGCTATGAAAGTAGATCTGATAAAGGCTTATGACTCGGTTCGGTGGGATTTCGTTGATGCTACGTTAATAAAAATGGGATTCCCTATGACAGTCATTGATTGGATCATGGTTTGTGTTACATCATGTCAATTCTCAATCAACGTCAACGGTGAACTTGCAAGCTACTTTCAAAGGGGGAGAGGGCTGAGACAAGGTGATCCATTATCCCCATATTTGTTTGTCCTATGTATGAAAATCCTGTCAGGGCTGTTCTGCAGTATGAGTGCCAATCAAAACTTCAAGTTTCACTGAAGATGCAAGAAGGACAGAATTTCTCATCTTTGCTTTGCCGACGACTTGATGATATTGAGCAAAGGGGATGTACACTCAATTCATATGATCAAAAATGTACTCACAGAGTTTCAAGATCTATCAGGTCTATATCCAAATCCAAACAAAAGTGACATCTTTTTTAGCGGTGTGTTAGGTGCTGAGAAGGAACAGATTATCAGTATTCTTGGGTATAGAGAGGGAGAGCTTCCTATGAAATATTTGGGAGTGCCTCTTATCTCGTCCAGACTAAAGGCTGTTGATTGTAAGGGCCTCGTGGATCGAATTACCACTAAAGTACGACATTGGACCTGCAGAACACTCTCTTTCACAGGGCGAGTACAACTGACTAACTCAGTTTTATTCTCTATCCAGGTCTATTGGGCATCTCTATTGCTATTACCTGGGCAAGTAGTGAAAAATATTGAGCAAATTATGAGATCCTTTTTTTGGTCAGGTTCAGATATGAGCACTACTAGGGCTAAAGTGGCTTGGGATCAGGTATGTCTTCCAAAAAAGGAGGGGGGGCTCGGCATAAAAAGGATAACAGAATGGAACAAGATTGCCTTGTTGAAACACA
Organism: Populus tomentosa; assembly: GCA_018804465.1. Lineage (NCBI taxonomy): Eukaryota > Viridiplantae > Streptophyta > Magnoliopsida > Malpighiales > Salicaceae > Populus > Populus tomentosa. Next base: position 6,416,961 of record CM031989.1, read on the forward strand.
TTTGGAACTTGTGCAATGACTCGGATGGCTCAATCTGGTCTACTTGGATCAGATCCAATCTCTTGCGAGGTAGGAATTTCTGGACAATCAAGGCGCCAGGAAGCTGCTCTTGGGCTTGGGGAAAGATTCTAAAGCTGAGATCCTTAGCATGGCCGAAGATGAAGCACATCATCGGAGATGGAATGACAACCTCTCTATGGTTTGACAATTGGCATCCTCACAGCCCGCTCGCTGATACTTACGGTGAAAGATTCATCTATGATTCAGGTATGGAACATAACACGAGAGTGAACGTGCTGATTAATAACTTAGAATGGAGAATTCCTATCACTCATGCTCTTGGCTGGCACCCCATTATAGAAGCTATTCCTTCCACCTCTACTCCTAAGGGGCAAAAAGATGAGATTGTTTGGTTGGATTCGCCAAATCAGAGTTTCTTGGTCAAAGTAGCGTGGGAGCAACTAAGAATTCATTGTCAAATGGTTGATTGGCATGACATTGTGTGGTTCAAAAATGTTGTCCCAAGACATGCATTTCTTCTATGGGTGGCTATCCAACGGAAATTCTCAACACAGGATAGACTTCATCGGTTTGGTATACATGGTCCCAATAGGTGCTCACTCTGTCTCCGCAACAATGAAGATCACAACCACTTGTTCTTTGAATGCTCCTATACGAAAGCATTATGGTGGAATGTTTGTGACAAATGCGACATTCCAAGAATGACAAAAAGCTTGGATAAATGGATTCGATGGGCCACTGTCACTTGGCATGGCAAAAGTTTCGTCAACTTTTCTCGTAAACTGGGTTTCGCAGTTATAGTGTATTGTATCTGGCAAGAACGGAATGCAAGGATCTTTACAGATGTGTCCAAAACTTCGAATATGGTTTTTGATCAAATCGAATGTATCATTCGTGATAAGCTTGTTTTGACGAGGAACGTTCAACAAACAAATGAAAACATAAGGATCCAAAGACTTTGGAGGGTCAACAACATGGACTCTTAATTTGATGTTTAGCTGGTTGTTTTTGTACCCCTAGCATATCTAGTTGGTCTAAGTTTTGTTTTCTTATGTGGCTAGCCTGTAGCCATTTGTTGGTTTCGTTTCTGTTCACATTGTAAATCTTAGGTATGCCCATTATATTCTTTGTATAATTTTTTTTAATACATAAGTCAGCTTACCAAAAAAAAGAATATGGGATGCACTGACGGAGATCAGTCATTTCTTCAGAGATATATGCTCCAGCAAGTTGAATGTTGAGCATATTGAGAGGCTTCAAACGAATATCATCGAGACACTATGCAAACTTGAGATGATATTCCCTTCATTTTTTGACTCAATGGAGCATCTCCCTATACATCTACCGTTCGAGGCAAAAGCTGGAGGACTGGTCCAGTATAGATGGATGTACCCATTCGAACGGTTAGATATTACAGTTGCAATGGAATTCATATCTAAAAGTATTTTATATGTTTTTCTTAATTGGAAATACTTGAATTGTAATTCAATGCAGATACTTGTTTAATCTCAAGAAAAAGGTTAAGAACAAGGCACATGTAGAGGCTTCGATATATGAGGCCTATATTGTTGAAGAGATCCCAACATTTATCTCGTACTATTTCAAACCTCATCTGAGAACAAGAATTAATCGCGTTGCACGGCATGATGATGGCGGTGAAGTGCCTTCCAGTGGGAAATTGTCAATATTCTCCAATACTGGACGACCTACACCTAAAAATACCGTAAGAGGAAGATTTTTGTCGGAAATAGAATTCAAACAAGCACATAACTATGTTCTATTTAACTTTGATGAGCTGAGACCATTTATTCAGTAAGTTTATATATGTGTAATACTAATTAAACTTTATCAGTAAAATATTGGTAATTATACACTCATTATCACTTGCAGGCAACATCGACAATATTTGCTCTCCAATAACTCGCAGCTGACCGACTTCCAGATCTTTCAATTACAAGATGAACAATTTGCCACATGGTTCAGAACACATGTAAGCACTATCACAAACTCATTCTAACTTGTAAAATTACTGTACGTATGCATGCCATTACAAGATTCTCGTTCATTTACCGTTTATTGATGTACATTACATGTATACAAGGTTTATCAAATAGGAAGAAGTGTGTCTAAGTCATTGTCTTCACTAAGCCTCGGGCCTGAAAGAAAAGTTAAGTGCTACAACGGGTATTTTGTCAATGGATATGTTTTCCATACTGAAGAATACGGGCAAGGAAGAAAGACATACAACTGCGGTGTTTGTGTTAAAGGATCCACAAGTAGTGAGTTAGAAGTTGACTACTATGATAGATTAGAAGAGGTTGTCGAACTACAATATCATAGCGAGCAAAATACAGTGTTTTTATTCAAATGCTATTGGTATGACACGATGGACAGAGGAATCAGAGTTGATACACACCATGGTCTGGTCGAAATCAACTCAAACGCTAGACTCCGCAACATAAACGATGTCTTTGTTTTCGCAAAGCAATGTCAACAAGTTTATTACACATACACCCCTTCATTTAGAAAGGATCGATTAAGAGTTGATTGGTTGTCCATTTTAAAAACGAAACCATGGGGTCGTGTCGAGGTTGTCCAGGATGAGAACGAAGAAACAAGTGTGCGGGATGAAGTGGATGAAGTCTTTCAAGTTAGTGAGTTGGTTGAACCATATCGAGTTGCTCCTTCGATTGAATTGGAAGAAAATTCAAATTTTCATGTTTCCGATGATAGTCTTGTTGATGTTGACGTAGAGGAGTTGAACGTTGTTTTGAGCTCTAGCGGACAAGCAAATATCGATGAAGAAGATGATATCATATTGAAAATTGCGATGAAGGTGATGACTATTCAATTGATGACGAAGAAGAAGATAATTCTGAGTAACTATCAAAACGAAGTCCTGTGTAAAACCCTTTTCTTCATGTAATTTACATTATGAATGATATATTTTGTAACATGAAATATATATTTATTGTTTAAGCACTGTTGCTATTGTTTTGTGCGATGGACAGTTTATCATTGAATTTTTTGCAGGAAGGTAAATAGAAAATACAAACACAACACCTCTTATATATTGAACAATCACCGATGGACAGCCATCCGTCGGCATCTCACAGAGAGTTCAAAAATAATTACACCGAAATGCCACAATCACCGATGTCCATACCGACAGACAGCCATTAGTCGGCATCTCACAGAGAGTTCGAAAATAATTACATTGAAATGCCACAATCACCGACGTCCATACCAACGGACAGCTGTCCATCGGCATCTCACAGAGAGTTTGAAAATAATTACACCGAAGTGCCACAATCACCGACGTCCATACCGACAGACCAGTGTCCGTCGACATCTCACAGAGAGTTCGAAAATAATTACATTGAAATGCCACAATCACCGATGTCCATACCGACACAATTATCGACGTCCATACCGACGGAAAGCCGTCCGTCGGCATCTCACAGAGAGTTCAAAAATAATTACACCGAAATGCCACAATCATCGATGTCCATACCAACGACCTTTTCGTCGTCTATACCGACGGACTAGGTCCGTCGGTAAGTTGTCGGTGGCAAATTTTACCTACAAAAATACCGACGGAATGTGCGAATTTCAAAGGGTGTGAATTGAATGCAACTCTGACCGTGTCAGATTACCGACGGAATCACCGACGGACGGTGAAAAATTTGGAGGGTAATTAAAAAATTCGGTGCGAAATTCAAAACTTACCGACGGATTGTTTACCTTTTACTGACAGATTTAAAAAATTAATAATATTTTTTAATATCCATTGGTAAATCTGCCATATAACTTCCAGCGCCCGCCACTTCGCTTTATTTTTTCTTCTCCTTCGTTTTTCTTCTCCTCCATTGCCCTGTAAATTTGATTTTTTTGCTCTCAATCCTTCAAGGCTTTCACCTTGAATCTCTAGCAAGATTAGTTGTTGTGAATCTTCATCATATTAAAAGGTATGTGGTTTTTTCTATTTTATTTTATTTTATTTTATTTTAGTTGTAGTTGTTTTTATTTTTGTTATTTTGTTGTTTTGGTGTATTTTTTTGTAATGTAGATAAAGTTTTGAATTGGACACATTATTAAGGTATGTATATTTCGTTCCTTTTCTTGATGTAGGTTTTTTTTTTTGAATTTTTTGAATATTTTTTATTGTTGTGTTGTCATAATTGGTATTAGTTAATTTATTGGATATTTGTTGTTAAAGTTGAATTTAACTTAGAATTAGTAATTGACTATGTTAGAATAATTAGTAATTTTACTCTATTATTGCATGATTTGTATTTAATTATTTCCATTGATTTTAATTGTTAGTCTATATTTTTTTTAATTTATTGAATATAATTTATTGTTGTATTGCCATATATAATTATTGATTAATTTGTTGAATTAATATTGTTAATGTTGAATTTACCTTAGAATTAGTAATTGCATTTGTTGGAATAATTAGTAATTGCATATGTTTTTAATTGTTAGTTTATATTTTTTAAAAAATTTATTGAATATATTTTATTGTTGTATTGCCATAATTATTTAATAATTTGTTGAATTAATATTGTTAATGTTGAATTTATCTTAGATTTAGTAATTGAATATGTTGGAAGAATTATTAATTTTACTCTAACTTGATGATTTGTGTTTAATTGTTTCTATTTATTTAGAATTTATAGTTTTGTTGTATTGACATAATTATTGAATAATTTATTGAATTGTAATTGTTAATGTTGAATTTACCTTAGGATTAGTAATTGAATATGTTGGAATAATTAGTATAGATTGGATCAATTGGTTGTGGCTATTGTTAATATTTGCAGGTTTGTGGATTTGGGTAGTATCCAAGTATAGGAGAGGTGCTGCCGATTTTTTTTTAACATTTGAATTGAATTATATAATTATTTATATAAAATTGGTTAGACGTAGAGAATGAAAACCAGAGCTTCACGTACGGTCGCATCTAGTTCGTCTAGCAGCGACGAAGACATTTCCGTAGGTGCCTCTCAAGAAGAGGCACCTACACCACTTGCGCCGTCAACTGATGCTGCCTCTTCCAGCGATGTTTCACATCGCAGAAGCGGCGTGCCTTCGCAGCAGAATTGATGGACCCGCAAGTACGAGGCACAATAGAAGGACGATATTTCAATGTAAGTTTGTTAAGGTTTTACTTTAAAAAAAAAATTAAACAAATTTATGAAGTCACTATTTAATTAATTTCAATTCTTTTCAGGTTCACAAACATTGAGGTCGCCCGAGTAATGTCATCGGCGTTTAAAGCGTCGATGGAGATTCCATTGTTTCAATGGAGTCAGATATCCAGGCATCTTGAATGGATGCCTCAAATCAATGCATGGTTTTCCAGATTTGAGGTTCGTGTTAATATATAATTTTTAGCTTATTTCTAATAAATTCTTAATATAATTGTAAATAAATTATTAACATTTTTAAAAATTATTTTTTATACACAGAATCGATTCTGTTGGAACGAGGAACATAACAATATTGTGAGGAGGGTGTAGGAAATTCACGCGGTAACTAGGTAACATCGAAAACAATACAACTTTTTTTTACAAAAAAAATTATGTTTTGAAATGTAATTTTTTATTGCATTAAGTAGGTTGCGTGATTTTTTGTACGAAGCCCAAAAAAAAGAAAAAAAACTATGAGGGATAGGGGGTTCTAAGGCTGGAACAATGTTGCGATTTGGAGGGATTTCAAACCGATATACATCCCGGAGGATATATGGCCGCACTATCTTGAGCACGTGACGTCTGAGCGGTTCATACGACGCTCACAGTCCGGTGCTGGCAACCGGAATCGGCCAATTCATGGCTCGGTGACAACACACACCGGCGGCTCCGTTCCATTAGCTGCACATGCGAAACGGGTGGTAAGATTAATTTAAATGAAATATATCGTTCAATTAATTTGTTGTTAATAAATTTTTTTCATTTTAGGTTACGTCTCTTGGACGTGAGCCGATCCCTATGGAGTTGTTTGTGTAGACGCACGTGTGGAGTCAAGACCGCCAAAAGGGGGTGCAACAGTTCATTGACAGTCGCGCTCAATATTTTGTGGTATGTTTGTTCAACCATTTTATTTTGTAAGTTATTATTATGTTTATTAAATTGAATATGATGATTACTTTTTTTATTTTTAGGAGACCTATAATAATTGGTTGAGAGAGACTTACGGGGACAATCCTTCGACCCATCCGGAATTCGATCTAGATTTATGGATGGAGGCTGGATCGTCAGGTGGACTCGATAAGAATCGGGTTTACGGGCTCTCCAACACTAGGACCGACAACTTGCAGACGACTCATACTGCTTCAACCGTCGGGAGCTCCCAATCAGTATCGAGCTCCCAATCTAAGGAGTTTGTGGCCTTGCAGCAAAGGTGCGACCACCTATCAGAGGCGTACACACAACTCAAAGAACAATACACAGCAGAATCTGCACAGCAAAGAGCGGCCTATGAAGAGCTTCGTCAAATGGTCATGAACATGGCACAAGGTGGAACATGTACACCCAATCCAAATTGGCTGCATAACAGCCAGCCTCCTCCTCCTCCTCATCCTCCTTTATATTAATTTTTGATAAACATTATTTACATTTAAAATTTTATTTAATGTTTTTTTTGAAACATTTCATTTTGTAATGAATATTATTTATCTTTCATTTTTTGTTTTTGATGCTCAATATAAATTTTATTTGCATAATTGGTTTTTATTACCATTAATTTATATCATTTTATATTATGTATTCTAAATAATTATAAAAAAATAAAAAAAAAATTACAAAGGGATTTACCGACGAACTAAATTCGTCGGCATTAGACAGTAGCCGCGACCATCACCGACAAATTTCCAGACGGATAAATTCTGTCGGTGTTTTCATGACTCACCAACAGATTTACTGACTGAATTAATCCGTCGGTATTATAACTTACCGACGAATTTATAGACGGTATATTTTGTCGGTATTTCAACAATTCACCGACTAATTTACCAACGGAAAGTAACCGTCGGTGAATTGTTATCATCGACAGAATAACAATCCGTCGGTATTGTTGAAGCGGGAAAAATTTTTTTTGGCGCGCAAATTCTGTCTGTAAAACCGTCAATAAATGGTTTTTTTTGTTTTGCCGACCGATATAGCAACGAAATGGGGAATCACCGATGAAAGGTAAGCCGACGGACTAAGTCCGTCGGTAATTTAGTCGGTAAATAATTTACCGATGTATTGTCAATCACATACCGACGGAATATTTCTGTTGGTAAAACTGTGAATTCTTGTTGTGGATTATATTGATCTAATTTTTATTATATGTTGTTTGAAACTCTTAAATTGAATGGATAAATCAATTTTTTTCTTAGTTTGAAATTCTTGTATGGGTGTTAATTTAAATTTTAAATGGAGTTTATTTACTTAAAAAAAATTATCAAAAGCAAATCAATAAAGAGATTATTTGATTTACTATAGTAATTTTTATTGAATTAATATTAAAAATAATATTCTAAAAATATCATTACCGACACAAACCTTATTTTCTAGAAAACCCTCGTCCTATCTTTTTCCTTCTCTTTTTGTAACCCCTTTATTTCACGGATTAGAAATGGATCTTAAATTGCTCAATCATTAAAAAATTGAATATCTGTATTCCTTCCTTTAGTTGTTTGACTGCTTTGTAATAACAATTATTTTCAAGCTCCTTGGTAAAATCTAATCATACAAACTAAATGTAAATATGCATAATATGGAGTCTCTATTTATAACTTCAAGCCGACATTAATTGTCCAATGCATTTTAATAGGCAGGGCTAATTTCAAGCCATCTGCCTAAAGAAAAATCAGTTTTTACCTTTCAAGATATTACTAGGTTAAATCTTATAAATTTCAGATTAAAATTTATATAATTATTAAATTTAAAATTTTAAAAATTAATCAAAATATATGAAAGCCATTTCAAACACCTAAATTAATAAAAAAAAATCAGTTTTTGCAACATACAACGGGAAAATGGAAATATTTCAAATTTCCATTATATTTACAATAAAATGCATGCATGACATGGAAAAAAACATCTAAAAATCATAGTATCCTTAACAAAATGCGAGTATGAGAGGAAGAATATGTGCACATGCCCACGGATTAGTAATCTCAGAAAGATATATTTCATAGAAACATGGCGCTCTGCTAGAACAAATTTTTCCAGAGCCTGGTTTCTATCCTTTGATCAAAGACAAAGGGTGTCTTTCTTCGTTTACAGATCAAAAAGGGAACAAAACTTAGTAGAGAAAGCATAATATTTTGAAATGATTACAATAAGTGGTATCAAACATGATATACACCAAAAAAACCGATTATCTGTTCATTTTGTTTACAAACATTGGTCGTAAACATTATAAACTCAATGAATGAACTGGAATAAACAAAGTTCAGCATCACCATACAAGTTTTTTTCTCACAAAACTCAAGGTTTTTTCCCCACTTTCTCTAAACTTTATCCCTTCTTCCTTGTGTCTCTCTTATGTTTCAGCTTTCTTTTTTCTTTTTCCATCGCTTCTTTTTTGTTCTCTAACTATATCATATCAATTCCTTTTTTATTCCTTTTCTCTCTCTAACCTTTCTTTCTTTTTTTGGCCTCTCCTCGCCATTCCATAGTTCTTGTACTTTTACTTTTTCTATCCCTCTTTCTTACTCTTATCTCTTTTCTTTATTTTTTATTATCATTTCCCCTCTTATTTTTAAGGCCTTTCTACTAGACAAATCACAACCCTTGACTCATTCATATCCAGCAAAGTTATACTGGAATAAGGCTAGTTGGGTAGAGGGTCTCGGCATGGTTTAACAACGGTTTAAGGGCTAAGAAATACAAAGTTTTTAATTGAGATTGCATGTGGGGTGTTAAGGAGAGTGTTGGGCGTGCTGCTTGCCCATAAAAGGTAGAAAATCAATGGTAGAATTGTGCCAAAATTGATCCCCCAATTGAAATTGGGTGTTAAGCATCTATCCTTTTTAGTTTTGGTTCTTAGTTTTTAAATCTTCAATTTTTACTCAAATTAGATTTAAATCTTTGAATTTCTTTTAATTTTTAACTAAAATATGTCATTTTACTTGAAATGATATAGTGTTGTTTTCTATTTAGATTTAGATTATCATTTTTACTTTAATAGAAAACAACATTATTTTTCAGGGTTGAAATGCACTATAGTCTAGGAATTTTTATGCCCTTTTAGTTTTGGTCCTTAATTTTCAAATCTTTAATTTTTACTCAAATTAGATTTAAATCTTTGGATTTCTTTCAATTTCACCCTTGATCAAACTTAATTAAGCCCTTATTATTTTTTGTATTTTGTAATGTAGTTCTTGGTCCTCTAATTTGTGTGTTTTTAGTCAAATTGACTTTAAATTCCAATTTTATCCTCCATCAAGTCCCTAATTGACTTAATAAGACTACTTTTTCATCTCTTTCATTTTGGTCCTTAATCTTTTAATTCTTCAAATTTCAATCTTTTTATTTTTTCTTCAATCACACCTCTAACTATCCTTAAAATATTATTCCTAACCCTTATTAATTTGCTCTAGCTTAGTCTTTATTTTTTGAATTTCGTTATTTGTCTGATTTTATTTCTAATTGTTTTTTTTCTTTTTTAAAAAAAAATTGATCAATTACTATCCTTTTTTTTTTCTTGCAAAAATCTAACAAATTTGTTTGCCAAGTATTTTGATGAAATTCTTGTTTTTGAAGGGGGTAAACATTAGGTTATGACAAGCCCTAGGAATTGTATCTCCTTTTTTTGGATTTTTTAATAAAAGAAATAATTTTTCTCCATATCTTCAATGTCTCCAACAAAAAATCTCTATTAAAATCACCAAACTTGTCTCTATAATAGTCTCCACAGGCAGGATCTCCATGTCTCCACTTGTCTCCATGAAAATTTCCACAATAAAATCTCCAAGTCTTCAAACATGTCTTTATTGAATCTAAGGGTGAGAAAAAAACCGAAAAACCAAGAAAACCGAGAAAAAATAACCAAAAAAACCGAACCGTAAAAAAAACTGATTAAACCGATTAAAATTTAAAAAAAACCGACCGGTTCGGTTTGGTATCGGTTTTATAAGCTTAAAACTGAAAAAATCAAATCGAACCGAATCAAAAAAACCAAAAAAAACCAAGCCAAACCGAAAAAACCGAGCCAAAACCGAAAAAACCGAGCCAAACCAGTTTGAACCGGTTTTTTCTCTAAAAAACCGAACCGAAACCGGCCGGTTTAAAATGATTTTGATTTTTTTCTTAAAAAAATTCAATTTAATTATTTTTTTTTATAAAAATCAAATCAAACCAAATTTACTCGCTTCTTTATATGTGTATTCAATGTGTACAAGAAGATAGGGTCCTTTTTCACGTGCTTGTAATCACTTTTCTTTAAAGGATCAATGATTCTTTTCCACTCTTCGTGACTAGTCAAAGAAACACTTTCTTGCATCCTAAATGCATACACAAACTATATTAGTTACTTTAACGCTCGTTTTCTTATTACTACATGACTTTTAACAAAGCAAAACAATTAAATCTTTTTCTCTCTTCTAGAAATGTTGACAAAAAATTATAAAAAATCTTTCATGATATAAAATAAAAGGCCAACATTCAAACACATAACTATGATAACACTCTCATAACCATTATAGATAACATCACTAGTACAAAATGAATTAGTCTTTTTTTTTTGGTCATTTTTGCTTGCTAAATCTTTCAAACATGTATCTTTAAAAGATTTGGAAGGTAAATGATGATGCAAATTTTCTAAATAATAATAATAATATAAAGCCCAAGGTCGAGCAGCCCATGCTACTTGGTCATGGAAAAAGTCTGAACAACCCATGTTGCTCGATCTTGCCCACACCTTCCAAAAATGCCAGCCTAATAACTTGTATCCGGCACACACACCTCTATGCATGTTTTTTGAGTTCAAAGGAGTCAAAATGGGTGTCGCGTAACACCCACAAGCATTAACTATTTTAATGCTTTTACTATCAGATCGTCTACAAGTACAAACTTTTATGAGTGCCGCATAAACATAGTTTTAATATCTGATCTGGTATAAGATTTGGATTTTAAATTTTGATAAGGTTATCAAATTGGTTAGATTAATTTTTTAAAAAAAAATTAAAACAACATCATTTTTATAAAAGAACAAAAAAAATAAAAGTTAATGGGTTTGCAATTGGAACTTGATCTAATTTTATCAAGTCATTGGGTTATATAGAATTTTTTTGTTACCTGTTTTTTTTTTTTAACCTAGCTCAATTCTAATTCTAAATTAATGGAGTTTTGAATCTACCATCAAGCCAAACTGAATTTAAAAACTATGCACGGGACACCCTAGAGCCCGCAGCACATGGAAAGCTCGATTTTCATGGGAAGTCTTTTCATGACTTCATCAAGTATTAGGAGAGTGCGTGTTAGAATCCATTGAAATAGCATGGAATCGCACTTGGTGCTGTCCGAGTTACGTGAAGAATGGGAAATTGGTTTGTAGAGTGTTCTGTCGACAAAATAAATCTTGTGAGTGTTCTTGCTTTGCTCTTCTCCATGTGAGGTAATTTCTCGAAAGCTCTGATATTGTATGAAATTTGATAATTAAGTTTGGGTTTCATCTAAAATACTTCAAGTTCTGTGAAAAGTAACTCATTCTCAATTCTATATTATTTGTTTTCAAGAATTTATCTATTCAATACCACATGAACCGATCTCTGGCATCAGTGCAAGTTAGCAAGCTTTTATTAATGGATGAGTCTATCCTTTTTAAAGGATGTCAACTACGTACGGAGACTTCCACATACATGTAAACACGTTCTTACATCTCTCTCTATAAAGTTGTGGATCGAGGCCTTGACTGGGCAGCTTTCCAAGCGAGCTGTGGTAGGATTTTAGAACAAACAACGCTGCTCTTCTTCATTAATTAATGCTGATAAGACTTTTTCCTGTTTATTTCTTGATTTTGTTTCCAAAAGCTGATCACGTCCACACTTTCTCTGGATTTCCTTCTGCGTCCTCCTCCTCCTCAGGGGCTCCTCCGCAAGGAAGTTAAATTAATTAATAAAGGGTCTAGCTTTCGTTGAATTCCTTTCCCACCAGTGCACATACAGCCAAGAGCTCCTGCATTCTTTTTTCTTCCCTGTGCCTTAAAGGATTAGGCTACTGACATGACAGATAACCCTCCCCCTTCGTTGACCGTTGAACATATATATATATATATATATATATATATATATATATATATATTATAGTATGATCAATTTGTACAATACCAAGTTATTTCAAGCAGGTTACCCCATTCGTGCTCCTTTTGGAGGGCAGCGTTTTTGTCGCCGTAAGCTAATTTAATAATGATGTTTTTTAAATATTTTTTATTTAATATATTAAAATAATATATTTTTTATTTTTTTAATTTTATTGATGACATTGGTATATTGACAAAATAAAATATATAAAAAAATTAATTAATTTTAAAATACAAAAATAAACAAGTTTTTTAAAAATATATATAAGATTTTGAATTCAAGAATACACAACTGTAAAACAATTAATACACTGATGATAATGTTGATATGTGAAGACTGCTACAAGGAGTCCAAGATATTTGTAGGAAGAAGCGTGTTAGTACGCGGCCTGGTAATGCAAATTATTGCTGAAAGTTGACTTTCATTGTAGCTTGTTTTGTCTTGTTACTTCGTCAATAGGATGGCCTTGACAATTAAATAAATTTAGTTTGATGTCAATGTACATTCATACTTTGAAAAAATAAAATCTACGAACCAAATAAATAATCTAATTTTATAAAAAGAATATACTATCATCTTGGAGTGAAGAATGAAGTTACAAATAAAAGATTTTTTATAAAAAAATGTTAAGCAAAAAAATAAATTAAAAAAATTAAAAATAAGGATCAAATTAAAAACATCAATAAATAATAAAAATTTTAATGTCTAAAATTCCTCAACTCATTTTCTTACATTAAAAAAATAGTAAATATAAATTGAAAAACTTATGCACGCATCAGATTAAATAAATCATGAACCATTTTGTAAATAAATTTCACAAAACAATCATGAACAATTCATAAAAATGTAATTCAAAAAATTTAAAAGATCAATGTAAATTAAGATATTTAATATCACAACATGAGTCATTTATTTGACTATGTTTAACAAATTTTTTTATTAAAATTAATCTATATTAGAAAATGATATAAATTTTATTGAATAAAATAAAAAAAAAATATATTATGCAAGACTATATATATTAAAAATAATATAAAAATACATATTGCATCTATATATATATATATAACAAAACAATACAAATTAATTATACTAACCTTTTAAAAAATAAAACACCTAATATAATTAAATAATAATCATTGATTAAAAAAAAACTAAATAAGACAAAAAAATCATAAAGGAACATTAACTAAAACATGTATTAAGAAATTATTTTGACATGCAAAAAGGGTATTAATAAAAATATCATTAAAAAAAATTGAATGAAGCTAGGCACGACGCCCTGGAGAGCCAGACCTAGCACCTAGAGCACCCATAAATAGCCCGCATATGAGCTTTTATTTATTTTTTAATTAATAGTTGTTCACCCCAATTGTTTGCCAAAAAAACAAAAAATGGTGCATTGTCTATAAATGTCCAAAATCTAGTTATTGGTGTGGCGGGAAAAATATGGTTTTTTTTTTATTCAAAAACTTTTTTTTTTAAGAAAATACTATAAAAACCTTATTAAATTAATTCATAATCTTTAAAAACACAAAAACAAACCGTCTCAAAATCCAAAATTAACTCAAAACTTAAAATCTTTCAAAGTTTAAATATGTTTTTTTTAAGTGTTTTCAAGGTAAAGAAAAAAAAACAACTAATCTTAACTCTCCTCATTATATGGAACTATTTGACAAAAAAATAAACTATTTTAATAGCCGAAATCTTCTTTAACATTAATTTTCTTTCTTTAACATGGAATCCAGCGATCTCATCTCTCTTCTCTATTAGAAAATAAACTAAAAAAGTAATGAAGTTTGATAGTAAAATATAATGTTTAATAATTATGGAACCAATAACTTAAAAAAATAAGGGGATTAAAATGAATTTTGTATAAAAATTGTAAAAATATAATTTATTTTACTCCTATTTTTCACTTCAATTCTTTATCTTTTATTTCAACCCTCAACCCCCCAAAAAATATGTGAATGGCTCTAATTTGAGCTTAAAAGGGCTCAATTATATAAAAAAAAAGTTCATGAACTAAATTTAAAATCTTCAAAAAAATTTGCCATCCGGAGCTGTTTTAGTTTTATATATAATATAATATAATGTATAATTATGTTAACACTGGCAATATTTCACTGTCCAAGACAAACTCGTAAAGTCAGGCTATTAGTAGGCGTTAGCAATCAATAAAGGCCGATTCAGATCCACGTGACATTTTTTAGCCATTTGACTGTATTTGCAATATGGTCATAATTCTTTAGTATATGGACGTAATTATTAAACAAATATTATAGGAAGGTACAATCTTAGCTTTGTATATCTCATAACAGAGGGGAGGATAAGTTCTCTCAGCAGAGAAGAACAGGCTAAGCAATCTTTAGGCATATTTTGGGTATTAGAGATGTTCTTTTCCCTCAGGTATGCATTCCTCATATCAATTCTAGCTTTGAGTTGCTTGGAGACAGAAAGATTGGCTGCTGCTGAGCTTCCTCAAGATGAGGGTACGAGTTTTCTACCATATTTGCTGTTTTCTTTGGTTCTAGGTGGAGTTGTGATCTAAAAAGTTTCTTTGTGATTTGACAAGAATAAAGTACAAGTACCTTTACTTTTCTTTACTATATCTGGTGTCTAATGGGAGTTTATGGTAGAGGTCAACTACATTTCTGAATGATGAAATAACTTAGAGGTGAAGTGATGTTAACAGTTTTATGAAACATGGATACCTCTAAAGATTTTCTCATCTTTGTTAATTGAGAAGTTCCTGTCACTTAAATCTAAAATTTCTGTTCCAATTATTAAGGTTTATGCCGGTTGTAGTTATTAGTATTACTCGGGTAGAAATTCCCAGTTCGTTTTGCTCTTACGGATTCAAAATTAGAGTTATCAGGCAAGAATTGCCAACTCCGGTTGTAAAACCATAAAAAAAGAAAGAACAATAAGATGAAGAAAAGGTTAGCTAGTTTGTAGTTTGGAGTTCTATATGCAGGGATTAATATCTTGAACTGCTTTTTGTTTCAAATTGTGACCTTGCAACTATTGTTTGTTGATGTATGTAATCTAGTGGATGCTTTAAACCTGATTACCAAAAAGTTGGGGGCCAATGGCTGGAATTTCAATGCTGATTCTTGTGGAGAATATCTTCCTCGAGTCCGGCCAACAGATCCAGAGAGGAACATTAGTTGTAACTGCAGAACTGAGAACAACACCTGCCATATTGTTTCCCTGTATGTCTTCTCTCTCTGAGTTGAAATTTAACTTATTGCTCCTTTATATATCTGTATAGATATGTGAATTCACCCAGTCCATAACAGGAATCAGACAGTGTTTAGAATAATGAAAATCCATTCAATCTAGATGTGAAAACATGTTTCATAAGAGGTAGAATGTTGATGTTTAATTCATCTTAAAATAGGTGTGAGTTGATTTCCTTTGTAATTAGTAGCTTGTAGAATTATTGTGCTTGTGTTTGTACTGTTGCTTATTTCTGCCTATAGGTGCATGTATAATAAAGCTTCCAATTTTGCTTTACTTTTTTTGTGCCAGAAAAAGTAATTTTGGGTTTTTCTCCTTGAATTTCAGGAAGTTCAAGCGTTTTAGTCTTGCAGGAGAACTTCCACCTGAACTCATTCAGCTTCATTATCTTGAAAGCATGTAAGCATATGTATAACTATGTGCTTGCTTACTGTTTTGTTTTCACATCATAGTAGTCGAATTACTTGCGAAGAGAATGTAAATTCTGAGGAGTACTTGTTCTTTTTCTTTCGACCGAACAACAGGGGGTTCAAATAATTGTTTCCTTTCTTATGCATTTTTTTCTGTGTTTCCTAACCATTTGTGAAACAAGAAATGATCCATGAGAGTTTTAAATCGTGTTTTACTGGCTTGCCAGTGATCTTTCTTACAATTACCTTAATGGGTCTATACCAAGTGAATGGGCTTCATTGCAGCTGAAATCGATGTAAGCAATTGTCTTCTTCTTATCTATCTTCATTTTAAACTGGCAACTTAATTGTTTAACTAAACAACATTAGTGCAGTGCTCTTCTTGCAAATAGATTATCGGGGAATATTCCAAGCTATCTGGGGAACTTTACCAGTCTTACATACTTGTAAGTGTTCAAATTCAGTTTTACTGGGCTTTTGCATGACACTGTGATGAGATTATAATTGAAAGATTAGGCCTCAATCATAGTTTCTTGCAGATGGTATTTATAGTTCTGCTAAACAGCATGAAAGAAGCGAAGTTAGCGGTTTAAGCAAAATTGCCTTCCTTTTCTTTTCCTTTTCCTCTTCAAAATACACTGTTTTTTCTGTGCATACGCTCAATTGAATTGTAAGGTGCCACTTTCTCCAATGCCATTCTGCAATTATGGAGAAACGAATTTGTTGATACAATGAATTGTACCAGCAGCCTAATTGTAATTTCTTAACAGGGACCTTGAGTTAAATCAGTTTTCTGGAATGATCCCGCACGAGCTTGGGAAGTTAGTTAACCTTAAATTTTTGTAAGTAATTTCATGGATGATTGCTTCTAAGACATTTCTTTGACTGTCATCTTGCAGCTGGAGTATTTTTGGAGATTGATGTTAACCTCTCCTGCAGCTGTAGTATTTTTGGTGATTGATGTTAATATCTCTTGCAGGATTCTATCCTCCAATAAACTGGACGGAAATTTGCCTATGGAACTTAGTAAGCTGAGAAACCTGACTGACTTGTAAGCATTTCTGAATGAAACCTCTATCTCTGTACATAAGATTCAGTAGAAATAAAGTGAGTGGTCTTCATTCCACAATGCAGTCGGATAAATGACAACAACTTTAACGGGAGCATACCAGATTTTGTAAAAAACTGGAAGCAACTTAAAAGACTGTAAGATTTACATCCATCCAAAGGTTTTTTTTTTCCTTTTCAATGTTATGAATTGAGGAAGCAGGAGGTAAGTTGTCTTATTTTGTTGCTGTCGAAGTTCATTGGTTGATTTGATTAACTGATCTAATTCAGAGAAATGGTAGCTAGCGGACTGGAAGGACCCATTCCATCCTCCATCTCTGCTTTGGAAACATTAACAGACTTGTGAGTGAAATTTCTTGATTACTCTACTACAAATGTCTATTGCATTATTTTACTTGGTGAATACTGTACTTAATTTATTATCAATTTATAAGCCAACTTGCCATTTTATGTGCAGGAGGATCGCTGATATAACCAGCACAGATCAGTCATTTCCTGATCTTAGTAACATAACAGGCCTCACAAGACTGTATGCTCACTTCTTATTTCCAGTTTCTGTTTACGAATAAATAAAGTTAGGCTACCATATCACCAGCACATCTGACATACTCACTGTTGGACTTCCAGGTTGTTGAGGGGTTGCAATATATCTGGAGAAATTCCTTTATACATATGGGAAATGAGTAAACTGCGAATTCTGTAAGCATGGCCTACAATTCCTATTTATTTGATGAGTACTCCATTATGTTTCTCAATGTGACTTTACCATAAACACATGCTTGAAAAGTGAAGCTCCTACATATCATGCATGAAAATGTCAGAAACTAAGCAGAGGTATTCTGTTTGGCAGTGCTAAGCAGCATGTACAGGCTCTTATACTGCAAGACAGCAAATACTTAAAACAACTCTAAATTTATGTGTCCAACTAATTTATGCATGTCACACAGCCAAATAGAACATCGGAAAATGTACAGATGCAGCCAAGCATGAAAGTATCCCAAAGAATATTTGTGCCATGGATATGTGCAAACACTTCTTGTCATCTGACATATCTGAAAGGAAGGACTGGGCCTTGCGTTCTTATGAATTTTCATTTCTTGCTCAGGGATCTCAGTTTCAACAAGTTACGCGGGAAGCTTCCCAATGCCATAACCACAGAGACACTGGTATTTATGTAAGTAATGGAACCTATAGACTCTGGTATTTATGTAAGTAATGGAACCTATAGACTATATAGCATGCCGCCATATGCTACTCTGCAATATCCATGATGCTAACTACTCCTTGTTGTCTGCATCAGCTTTCTAAGTGGAAACCTTCTCACCGGAAATATACCAATGTTTAGAAAAGGAATGACCGTGTAAGTATCTCATTTCTTTGTCTTTGATGCTTGAAGTTTCTTCTATTCATTGAGGGACGAATGCACATCCATCCTTGTAAGGGAACAAAAGCGCTTGTTTGCGTTTGGTTTCTTTGAACTTGTCATGATATCTTACTAGTGCTAGGTGGAAACCAAATCAAAGATTAGAACACCCTATTGAATATTGAAGCTACGGCGGCCCTATGCTTGAGGAAAACCTTTTTTATATCCATTTATCTAATTAATATAAGGACTAAATAGGTGGCCCGTGTTATATCACGGGTTGGTTCAAATTTTTTCTAATATAAAAAAATATTAAAATGATAATCTAAATTAATCCAGGTTAACTTTACTAATATGAGACTCGGGATATGAGATCAAGATAAATTGTAAAAAAAAAAAAAAAATTGAAAAACTCAAAATCCAATAATCTAATGTCAAATGATGAAAAAAAATCAATTTTAAAAAAATAGTTTCGAAGAAAAAAAACTAAAGTCAACTCGAGTTAATTTGACAAACTAACCACCCGTGATATGAGATCGAGATAAAAAAAATTAGACTAACAAAAGAAGGACCTAGTAAAAAAATACCAAAATTCAAAAATCTTTAAAAGCAAAACAAATAATAATCAAAAGAATAAGGATCAAAATTAATAGAAATATAAACAGAAGGACACAATCTTCTTTTTTTTTGAAGGGCTGATGCGGAAAAAAAAATAAATTGTTGGAGACCGACTATGCCTCTGTCACAAGCACATGCCACGCTGCTGGAAATAGAATGACATGTTGCTCCTAATGCTGCCCTGAATGGAAAAATTTGGTAATCGTGCGGGCCGTCTGAAGAGCACTGGAGTCGTCGTGCGCAAACACGTGTGTTGTTCACATTAACAACATATATATATATATATATATATATATTATTTAATCTATTCAAATTACAAGGGAACCCATAAGTAAGGCTAAAATAACAAAAAAGAAACAAAAGAAAAATATTAAACACCCTTGAAAGCAATGTGCTTTTTTTTAAATTTGAAAGGCAATCCTGTAACTCCCTCATGTAACTTTACTATTTAAATAAAAAGAAAAGATGAAAAAGCTTCTATGTGCACTTTTTTTTTTTTTTTTGGCTTTCAAGGATTTTAGAGTAAATACACAAATCACTTCAAAAGGACAAAAAACCCTTGACTAAAAGTCATATACCTTTTTACTTTTAAGAGAAATAAGATAATTTAACTATGCTAAAAAAAAAAAAGTGAACATATCAATTTTTTCCTCATCAATCTTGTAATGTCCAATAAATTCATTTAAAAAGATGATTTTACCTTGCACCGCAAGCTTTATAAGTTTTGATGAGAGGGGTAAAATCATTTATGGTATTCCAATGAAAAAAGTAATGATTCAAGGGGTAATAAAACACTGATGGTTTTTAGGTTTTTTTTATTATTATTATATATATATACTAAAAAAATAGTACCTTTTTTTTGTATATAATTTGGCTTTCTTCCAATGAAATTAAATATTTCAAAGTAAGAAATGATAAAAACAATGGTTAATTTCCTGAAATTTAAGAGAAAGGAAGTTTGTGGTTGTGGATGCTGTTGTTAGAAGACAATCTCTTCGAGTATTGAAATTCATATACTGTCATAACTATACACCATAACCTCAACATATTGAGAAGATGGTTCTGCTTCTCTCTGCATGCAGAGATCTTTCCTATAATAATTTCTCAGAACAAAGCACTGGGCAACCCGCTTGTCAGCAGAAAACGTAAGTACAATCTCTCTCTACATCTTTGCATCTGCGCCCATGCAAGTGTTGAATAAAACTCTCTTTCTGTATTTCTCATTTTTCATCATTATATGGGAGACCTCAGTGCTGCTTTAACTATTATTCCATTTTTATTTTACCAGGGATGTAACTCTAAACCTGTTCCGAAGTTCTTCAATGGGAAATGACTTGTATGTTCCTTTTCCTGATTTCTTATCATTTATTCTTACTCCTAACATAAAGCCTATGTTACTTCAAATTGGTGTGACGTCTCCATGTGAAAATCTTTTTTATTTTATTTGTTATCACACATGAGATATCTATGATACTAATTTCTTTGCTTCACTTAACTAGAGGAGGAGCATGCATGGATGATCTCAAATGTGATAAGTGTAAGTATGATATTCAGAGAATTATTTTCAATTAATCACAGTGATCATGTTTTCATTTCATGAATTAGGCTTTAGCTGTTTCCTGGATCAATTGCTTTGTTTTAACGCAAAGTAGGTATGATCCTATGTGATCCAGCTTCCATGCAGAGTTTTCCATTCTTCACTATGAATTCAGTAGGAGGACAACAGACATATATGTACATGCTTGCACAAGTGCACGGATGTTTGCATGTCTTCAAGATTTCCAAGTTTTGACAAGCGAAATGTCATAAGGAAATTGTTCTCTTATTGATGCCCGGCTAACCATTATCCAGCTTACCTATCAAAACATGTTGAAAATTTTTTTCCTCCCATCATATTGTTTTATGGCAGTTCATATGTTCTTGTTCTCTCCAAATGCATTGCAGCAGAAATGTAAAATAAGAGAGTTTTCTCAACGAGAGCAGTGAATTAGTTTAATTAGTATGATAGTGTTGTGAAATCTTTCCGTGTTATTGAATGGAGATTTCTTAATGTGAAATGGTGTATATGTTTCAACCTGCAAAACATGGTTAGCCTTTTAACTTAGGCTGTCTTAATAGAGCTTCCTTTTAAGCTGTCCTTTTTCTCTTGGCAGACTGGCACTCGTTGTACATAAATTGTGGAGGACAAAATATTCAAATAAATGGCAGCACATATGAAGGAGATGCAGCAGTTAGCGGTGGTGCTGGCTTATTCTATCAGAGTGCGGATGAATGGGGACTTAGCAGCACTGGAGACTTCATGGATGACAACGATTTCCAAAACAGGGCTTACACTGAAAATGTGCCATCATTAAATATTAATAAATTGTACCAAACAGCACGCATTTCTCCTATTTCACTTACTTATTATCGTCGTTGTCTGGAAAATGGGAATTACACTGTGAGTCTACACTTTGCTGAGATCAGATTCACAAACGACAATACATTCAACAGCCTTGGAAGACGGTTATTTGATATCTATATTCAGGTGAGATAGAATTGTAGATTGTGAGATAGAATTGAATAACACAATATGACAATTGAGAGTTGAAAATATTTATCTATTTGAATATTTAAACCGCTATGTTGATCTTGTCGTGTTTCTGGATGGATTCATTTTAGAAGGGTTATTTTAAAAAAGAAACGGCATTCTTTAGATCACAGTACAATGGATGGCTTGCTAGTGACAATAAGATCATGGTTATCTGTTTGTGTCCTGTCAGTATAGAAGTTTGACAATTCCAAATTAGGTTGTTTCACTAAGTTACTTTCCTTTGGTCTCATTCTTAGATGCCAAACATTTATTTCTGCCCAACTGAATGCAAATAAAATGTTTGTGTAACTAATGGAATGAGGTGCTACCGCTTTACTTTATTGCAGAATAATCTAGTTGAGAAGGATTTCAATATAGAAGTTCAGGCTGCTGGGGCTGCCAAGCCAGTCACAGAAATACACAATGCTACTGTCACAAATAATATCTTGGAGATCCGCCTATTTTGGGCTGGCAAAGGGACTAGAAGAATTCCTGTTAGTGGAGTCTACGGTCCCCTTATATCAGCTATTTCTGTTGATCCTAGTAAGAAATTCTTGCTTTGGTATCTGCTGCTATTGTTACTGTTGTAAATAGTAGTGATGATCACATCTTCAAGAAGTTAAAAGAAGAAGTAAGAGAACCTCAGAAGTTAGGGAAATGAATAAAGTAGCTTGTTTTTCTGGTCAGTTAAATATGTTATCGCAAAGAGAATACATGTTAGGGGTGATAAGTTATGCTAGTTCAGCATGCATGATGATCTAGTTCTAGTGTCATTCTAGTTCCTGCAAAAAAAGGAGAAAAATGAAACGGAATGTTTTTGAAGAGCATTGGTTTCTCCTGATTCAAACATTTTCAGATACATAAATGAAAAGTTACAAACACTGATCAATTTTTCCAGAAGAGAATAAAGCTTTTACTGAACAAATATTTTATAATTAACCAATATCTGAGGTAAATCAGGAAATCTTAATCAATGGGTTGCCTAAATTTAGAATATATTTTCCTCATTTGTAAGCTTTTCAGTTTTGTTTTAGCACAATTACTTATTTGGTTCTTTTTTGCAGACTTCAAACCACGTTTTTCAAGAGGGGAGAAGACAAAAACTGTGCCAATAATTGTTGGAGTTGTAGGAGGCTTTTGTCTAGTATTCTCAGTACTAGCTATCTTTTGGTGGAGATGCTGTTTCAGAAAAAATAAAAAAAGACAAAAAGGTTTGGGCTATTTCAGACGGATATCTTTGCTTTGCATTGGATAGTTGTTAAATGTTCACGTGCTGGTTTAAAACATGACATCATGGGGACTGCTGTCTTTGTTTTATGGCAGAGGAAGTTCTCTACAAATCAGCCCTTATTGTGCAGCCGTTTTGTGTTCCTTTCAAGATTCTTAGCTACTGTTTCAGTGTCCAACTAGTTTAGACTTCCTGCACCAATATCATGCGTATAATTTCCATATCAAACCTATGTCAATTACTCCCATGTTGCATAAGTCATTAGTGCTTAATATATAAATTTCTGAAGGCTTTTTCAAAATTTAGGACATGGTGTGGGAGGCTTTACTTGCTAGCCATCTAGTTAGGTGTTTTATAAATTCTTTTGATGTGCAATACTTGAACTGGGCTTGGAATTGGCTCTTTTGCCAGGGGTGCTATATTAGCAATTACAAAATAAAATTTGGCCTACTATTCTTAAGGGCCAGTAGAAAACCTATAATTATACTCTTTACTTCTCTTTGACTTTGCATACTGCACAAGGCAAACAAAGTGGAAGAGAAATTTCAATCACATGTAACGGATATGATTTCTTTTACCATGTGTTGAAACCTGCTATGAGCATGATCTCTTGAGCATCTCAGGATTATTCTTGTCTCAGATAGTTGTTTCTGGGACGCAGTATGCAAAACAGGAGATTACTTGTTCAAGCTCATGTGGCATATCAATAAGAAATACAAAATATATAGAGAAGTATAGCACCCAACTTGTAGGTGTGAACATATTTTCTATATAGCAAACATTAGGTTTCGGTACAGATTCATGAAGTTGTTTGACCGATTTCTGTTTTTGATAGGTCTTGAAGGAATAGAAATCCAAACAGTTTCTTTTACTTTAAAGCAAATTAAAGCTGCCACAGACAATTTTGATCCTGCAAACAAAATTGGAGAAGGTGGATTTGGACCAGTTTACAAGGTATTCTCTAGGTATTTTCTATCCTTTAATTGCCATTATGAAGCCATGAATGTATATCTTACTTCAAGGAGGTTACTGAAGATAGTATTTTCACAACTGCTATGCAGGGATTGTTACCTGATGGTACTGTGATTGCTGTGAAGCAGCTGTCTTCTAAGTCAAGTCAGGGAAATCGTGAATTTTTGAATGAGATCGGTGTGATTTCATGCATGCAGCACCCTCATCTTGTAAAACTTCATGGTTGTTGTATTGAAGGAGATCAACTATTGTTAGTATATGAATACATGGAAAACAACAGCCTTTCCCGAGCATTGTTTGGTAAGTAATAATATACTTTCATATAAAATAAAAGAAAATTCTGGAAAATTACATGCAGTTAAATGATGTTCTAGTTTTCAAAAGCATTGTTTCCTTGGATGATTAAGCACAGGTCACGAACATCAGCTACATTTGGACTGGAAAACCAGGCAGAAGATATGCGTCGGAATTGCCAAAGGTTTAGCTTTTCTACATGAAGAATCAAGGCTTAAGATTGTTCATAGAGACATCAAAGTCACTAATGTTCTCCTTGATAAGGATCTCAATCCTAAAATATCTGATTTTGGGCTGGCTAAACTTGATGAACGAGATAAAACTTTCATCAGCACCAGAGTTGCTGGAACTGTGTAAGTCACATGTTTCTTGCTGAAAGAAGTTTTAGTGCATATTCTAACGTTGTTTGGCTAAAAAGGTTCACTGCATGATTTTGATGTGCAGAGGATATATGGCACCAGAATATGCATTATGGGGTCGTTTGACATATAAAGCAGATGTTTACAGTTTTGGAATTGTGGCACTGGAGATTGTGAGTGGGAAGCATAACATGAGTTGTGGGCCAGAGAATCAATACTCTTGTCTTCTAGACTGGGTAAATCACAAATATTAACATCTGTTTATTCAATTTCTTCAAGTTTCTTTTAATGATCCACCTCAGTTTTCACCTCCACATCTCTAGGTTTATACTTACTGAACTCCTTTATGGTTTTTGTTTCTTTTAGTCCCTTTAAATAGTCCACCCATTTAGAGACATCACATCTGATTTGAAGAGAAAATTATATCTCTAGTCAGGTCAATCAGGATCCGTGGAAGAGAAGTTCTGTGATGGGAATGTTTTTACAGATGAACTAATGCGGATTTCCCTGCATTTCAGGCTTGCCATTTAGAACGAAATGGAAACCTAATTGAGCTAGTGGATCGGAAGCTGGGGTCTGAATTCAACAGAGTAGAAGCACAAAGGATGATAAAAGTAGCTCTCTTGTGCGCAAATGCTTCACCATTACTAAGGCCAATCATGTCTGAAGTTGTTAGCATGCTCGAAGGAACTAGGATCATACCTGAAGTGATCCCTGAACCAATTAGTGAAGATTTAAGGTTCAAGGCCATACGAGGGCATCAGGAACAGACAAGAAGTCTGCGTGAGAGAGGCAAGCAGACCATCTTAGACAGATCCGCTAACAGTAGTTCCTACGTGTGTACAGATGATGATCTATGGGAAACAGATACTGAGTCAAATGTGAGGTCTAACACGAGGAGCAAACAGCATGAAAGCCCGGGTCAGGTTTCAACTTCAATATTGCCAGTAACAGCCTCTTCCTCGACTTCTGTTCAGGATCTTTTCGACATCGATATACATTCCTGACAAGGTACCTTGTGTTTTCCACGACAGCAGAATCGCGTAGTGTGATGTTTATAGGCCTTCTTCACTGGTGTAAAAAAAGAAGAAGAAGAAGAAGAAGATTTTGAACCTTTTAGGATCATCAAATACATTCGTTTCAAGTAACTACAGATCAGTCCCAGATGTGGATTTGGATGTGTGTTTGTCCTTGTTAGTGTATTAATATTTATTCGGACTCGGGCATTCGTTCTGTAAATTCTCTTCTTACAACTATCCACTTTGCTTTGAAGCTCTTTTTATAATGCTATTATGTCTATTATTGCCTACAAAGTATGGATACATAACTCGAGATGCTTTTTTGTACTCCTTCTCAACCGTGGCTGCTAGCATTATCACAGTTAGGGCCAAAGTAGAATAACTCTGTTTTTTAAGGGGGCCAGCCCTAGCTATGACATGTTCTCCAAGTAAGAATATCTACCCACCGGATTGATAAAAAAAAAAAAAAAAATTAACATAAGAAAGAATGTAGTTGTTGCCAGCTATAATCTAACAATAATTTTTATTTATTGTGAATTAAAATCATGTTGTGGGAATTCTTTAAAAAAAATTATTAATTATATGGCAATAATTATTATTTTTGTATGAAAATTTATAATTAAAATTTTATTGAAATAAAATGATTTGATGGTATAATCTCTATCCTTTTTTTTTTCTCTTTTTTCGTTGAAGAATTATAACTCATTTGTTATATGTTTTTTATTTAGAAATAAAAAATACAAAAAATAAATTTGTGCCATTTGAAATAAGGGTAAGAAAGGAATCTCTCAAATTAAAAAAAAAAATTATCTCATCATCGTGCTCTTTTTTTCATTTAGACCTTTTTTTACTAGAATCTATGTTTTTTTGAAAAAAATTCTCATAATATGACCTGGTTAAAACCGTGTTGATTTGAAGGGAAAAAATAAATCTAAAATGACATCGTTCTATCCTCTTTTTTTACATGCTAAGAAGATAACATTTTAAATTGACTTAAATCAACTCAAGTTAATTAAACAAACTCATAACCTAGATTATGGGCATAAGTAACCTTAATAAAAAAAATCTATTTTTTAATTATATGATAATAAAAATTGACATGCATAGAAAATCCACCAAATAAAATGCAAGGAAAAAAAACAACATAGATGACACACTATTTTACCCAAGAAACATAAAAAATACCCTTTAAATCTCAATAAACCAATTTCTCAATCCAAAACACTCATAAAATAGTTAAAAACACAAAGTCAAGTGGAGAAAAATTATTTTTTTTCTCAACCCGGATCTACTTTTTTTGACAAGATGAAGGATAAAAAAAACATAATAATTGACTTAATGTTAAATAGAACTCATTGAACCAAAAAAAAATTTGTCTCTAGAATGTGAACAATTAATAACAGTCTTTCCTCTTCTATTTTTCAATGACTTTCCCTCGCATCCCTTAGACTAGAGACCTAAACATGAATAAAAATAAAGTTTTGAACTAAAAAGTATAATTGTCAAACTGAAAAGGTCAAAATAAAAATTAAAAAAAAATCTCAAGGCTTGTTTTCCTAAAAAAGTATTAGGGCCAAAAAAAAGCTTAATGTCTCACCACTTTCAATTGTGCTTCCCTTATTTTTATTTTTTTACAAACAATAAAATCAAGATTTTTCTTTTGCAAACCAAACACTAAATAAATAGCAGGATTTTGACAATACAAAAATCTGATATAAAGCAAATCAAAATGAGTTATGAAACATAATCCTTAACTAATGCAGCATAGAATGATAAAAAAAGATACAATTAATAACAAAAAAAGACATTGTTCCAAACTAAAGTGTCTTAACTCACATGTTATATAGTGATTGTGCAATGAAAAACTACACCTTTTAGTTTTTTCGTTAATTAACAATTATCATTAATATTAATAATTAATAAGGAAAACCAAAAGAGAAGGGATACTTAATGTTCATTTTCATTCATTGATGGGATTTAATAATTGAGGGTGTCAATTGAAACCTTAATTTTTAAAAATATATTGTTAGTCATAGTTTATATTATATAAATTTATAATGTTTTACATCGAAATGGTTAAAATTGCCTTGGAAAAAAGTTAATGTCGTATATTAACAATGAATTTTTGATTACTATACATATTATTTTTGTTATATTTTATATAGCTTGTATTTAAAAATTTTCCATGGCTTAACTCTTTTATTTCCCTCCTCCATAAAATGATTGTTTTATTAATTTTAATTTGTTGAGAATTTCAACAAATATTACTTATTTTGAAATTATAATTAATCTTGAAATATATATTAACCAAGATAAATTGTCATGTTTTAAATCTATTTAAGAATTCACTTCATTTTGTTTTTTTTAATACATAATATAATGTATTAAAATGAAGTATAAGTTTTCAAATGACCCCTCTAAAAATAAGTATAATAGAAAAAATTACATTGACTTTCCTGTAGTTTAGTCATTTTATTATTTTGTCTTTATATTTTTAAGAATTACATTTTACATTCTTAGCCAACACAATATTTAAATTTAAATGAAAAAAGAACCTACCCTTATTTATAAATTCTCAAATAATTTGTGAGTAATTGGTAAGGTGCCTTGGTTTATGATTTACATGCACTCCTAATGATGCGTTGATGAATTTTGCGTGAAAAACAATTATGTAGAATTGTGTATAATAATTTAATGCTTAAATCATTGTTCTTGTGATAGATTAATGTTGATATTCATGAGAAACTATTTAGGTAAATACGTAATTGAAAGGAATTTTTGAATGAGTATATTAAATTCTAACTAGGAAATTATATATGGGATGTTATGGTTATTTGATTTGGATATGAATAATTATGAAAGCAAGCGTGTTAATTAGAATAGAAATTGATTGTATAAAGATTTAAATAAAAATTATATAGAGTTAAGCCAAATGAATTCAAATTAAGGAAGATATATTAATTGTGAGAAGAGAATATCATAAAGATAAACATGTATTTCATGAAATGAAGTTTTATTTTTATAAGAAAATGAAAGGGAAAAAATTGAGTTAATTAATAAAAGAAATGATTATGAACATGTTAATTAAGGAATTTTGACTCAAGAATATATAGATGGGAATAATGTAATAAAAAGAAGAAGACAAAATTTCTTGGAAGAAGAGATTTCATTAACCTAAAATAAATTTGATTCAATGATGCAAGAAAAGTTACAAGAGGGATGCAAACTTAAAGAATTATAGGACGCTCGACAGTCGCAAGTAGGTGAAAAGTATTCATCTCAAATAAAGTTATTTAAATTTTTAGAATGTTAGTATTTATAGTTACTAAAATGCTTAATTTCATTATTTAGTTGTGATCGTCATGCGAGAAATCTAGGTAATTTAATATGTTAAATAATTAGTATTCAAAAAGGGATTACTAGAAGATGTGGTATTCGATTAATTGGCTTCTTAAATGGGAATATTGGAATAATTAGTATTTATTTGAGGATACTAGAGTTCATGTGGTATTTAAAAAAAATACTAAATTAATTAGCTTTAAAAATAAGAATGATAGAATAATGATTATCCATGTGATGATACTAGAATCCATGTGTTATTTGGAAGAGAATACCAAATTAATTGGCTTCTAGAATGGAATGCTGGAATAATAAGTGTTTATGTGATGATATTAGAATTTATGTGGTATTTAAAAGAACATACAATAGTGATTGGCTTTTAAAATGAGAATACTAGTTAACGAGTATCAATGTGATAATACTAGAATTCATGTTGTATTCAAAAGAAAATACCTAATTGTTTAGTTTCCAAATTAGAAATGTCAAGTTAAAGGGTATCCATGTAAAGATACTAAATTTATGTGGTGTTTGATAGAGAATACCAAATTAATTGGTTTCTAAAATGAGAATATTGAATTGATGTGTATCCATGTGAGGATATTAGTTTTTATTGGTATTCCATGTAAGGACTTGTAGATTTCTGTTAGAAATTCCTGGTTGATAAATACCTAGTTATGTTGTTAGACAAAGAGATTGAGTAATCGAAAGGAATTATTGATGATTTTAGCAATGGATAAAATTTGTCAGATTAGTTGGATTGAATATTCTTCCTCAGAACAAGAATGAATATATGGAAAGGACATTATTGTGAAATTATTGATTGAGAAATCTCAATTCTTTTAAGAAAATGATGAAGATGATGATCTAAGTAGCACAATTATGCAAATGATGATGTCCTGTTGCACATAAATTTCCGTCAAGATTAATGTCCTAGTACTGTACTTAAAGTTCCTATGCAAGTATTTTGTTGTAAATAGTTTTGTTCAGGAACGATTTATTAAAATAAATTATGAAATTAGCTTGGGTTAATATTTTGTAAGAGATGTCTTGGATGTTTACAGTATCAGGAATTTATTTGATTATATTTAATATTTTATTAAAATAAATTTATAGTGGAAAAACATATAAAATTTATAATAAAAATCAATAAAATTTATTGAACAATAATTATATAAAAAAAATTCAAGGCTATACATATAATTTTTTTTTATATAAAAAATAAATATTAATAAAAAAACAATCTATATAAAATTAATAAAAAAACTACAAGTATAAACATCTCTAAAATTTAAACATACTCAATATCATTTAAAAATAATCACAATCTAATTAAAACATAAACCAAAAATTTATTTGAAAAAAATATAAACAAATGATGTATTATTTTTTTAAAAAATTAAAAAATTAAAAAACAGAACCAGGTTAGACGTTGTTGGGTCTGGCTTACCAGCTCCATGCCCGCCCCAATAAAGCAACGGCCTGTGTGCAGGTTTTCAATGCCAAGCCCTAGCACGAGCCTTTTAAAAAAAACATTTAATGTCGTCCACCCTAAATAGTTAAAAAAATATGACGCATTGACAACATTAGCAAATGATGCATCACTTGGGAAACCCAGAATCCAACTACTGTGGTGGCCATAAAAATAGGATCACTTGTTTTTTCACCTAAAATTTATTTTCAGCCCATTTTTTACTCCAAAAAAAAAATATCTTAGAGACCTTGTTAAACCAATTTATAGCCATAAAAAAGATAAAAAACCACTCTAAAACCCAAAATCCACCAAAAACAAAAAATTCTTCTTGAGTTTAGATCTATTGTTTTAGGTATTTTCAAGATTACAGAAAAAAAAAAACATCTAAACATAACCCTATCATTATATGAAATCTTCTGACAAAAAAATCAACTATTTTAATGGCTATAATTTTCTCCAACGATCACTTTCTCTATTTAGGTTGGAATTTAGCAATTTCCTTTCTCTTCTCCCAGCATAAAAGGATAATAAATAAATAAATAAATAAAATAGGGTATCAAAATGTGTTGTCTTGAAATTCAAGAGATTAATCATCTAATATCTAAAAAATATGAAGGATTAAAATGAAAATTTTAACAAAATTTTCTATTTGCCCCTATGTTACCTAAGATTTTCAGTTCAATTTCTTAACTTTCAATTTAATCCTCTCTTTTATACAATTGAGGGCTAATTTGTGCTCAAAAAGACAAAATCACATAAAATAAAAGTTCAAAAACCAAAGTAAAATTATTAAAACATGCACGGCTTCAATCCATGTCCATAGTAAATTTTAAAAGTGTATAGTATTCTTTTCTACGGTAAAAGATTAATGCTTTTTAGCTTTATATATAATTAAGGAAATATAAAATCCTAAATTCTTATTTGAGAGACCCATTTTTAGCCCGTTGGGCTCTACATTTCAACTTGTGTTTTATCAAATTTTATTTATTTATTTTTTGCTAAAATTGAGTGCGGTTTGTACTTTTTGGATCGTTTTAATATGCTAATATCAAAAATAATTTTTAAAAAATAAAAAAAATTATTGACATGTATTTCGGTATAAAAAACTATTTAAAAAATAACCGCTAACACACTGCCAAACACACTATTTCTTTAAAATAATTATTTACTAATGATTTCTGCGGGAAATTAGTTTAGCCCACAGTAATTATCCTAAGGACCAAGGAGACGAGGCGCTGGGCTTGTCTGGTGTTTAGCCCACAGTAAACAAGTACTTGGGCTGAGCCTAGCTCGAACATTTAGGGTTCAGTCTAACAAAACTATCCGCGAGAAGGAAGCGAGGGTTTCAAACGCTCACTCGGATGCTATTTCTGTGAAGCTTAAAAGGAGAGAGAAAAAAAGGAAACGTTACTGGTGGTGGCCGCCGGCTTCTCTCCCAAGCAAAGAAAAATTTTAAAAAATGGTTACCTTCAGGGTATGTGACATTAACATCCTTAATTATATTATGTTGTGTTTCGTCATTCATGGATCTAAACAGAAAGATGGTTGATTGTTTGCTTGTGGGGGAAAACAGTTTCACCAGTACCAGGTGGTCGGGAGAGCACTTCCAACACAGAGCGATGAGCATCCTAAGATCTACCGCATGAAGCTTTGGGCAACTAACGAGGTCCGTGCCAAATCCAAGTTCTGGTATGTATCTATTTTCACTTCTCTCTATTTTTGTTTGCCATAATATCTGTCTTTGCTGCTCTATAATATTTCGCTAACTCTGCGATGCCTCTTGTTGATTATAGGTACTTCTTGAGGAAGCTTAAGAAAGTCAAGAAGAGCAATGGACAAGTTCTCGCCATCAATGAGGTATGAGAGCTTATTTGGGCCTCTCTTGTTTTGAAGTATTTTTCATTCTTTTTTTGTAATTTTTACTGTTTAATTGATTGGTCTCCCTGATGGTATTGACAAATGAAGTGGTGGTGAGTGGTAGCTGCTGCTTGCTTTGTAATTCATGTATACTTGTGGTGTTGAATTTCCCAGTTTTTGGCTTGCTTGAAACAATGGCTGTGATGAATGTTTCCGTTCATTGTTTGCTGTTTATTCTTTTAATTGTTACATGAAGCATATTCTGACAAGTGGAATGAAGAATGTGACCTATTTGAAATCTTATTGCACAGTTTCTTGGGTTTTGTTACATTGCCTATGGCATGTTGGATAACTCGATTTATTAACTACGACAATAAGATTTTTGGCTTTTAGGTGTCCTTTGCTATTTTTGCTTGATGTTTTTCTCCTTCTTCTTCTATCTTTATTTGGGCTTCTAGGTTAAATCTTTGTCTTTGTTTTTTGCTAGTAAAAGTGTTTTGTGTTTTAAAGCTAGTAGTGGAAAATTTAAAACAAGAGAAGCATAAAAAGTTTCAAATTTCCCTTGCTTGGAGCAACTTAGTAGTCTAGAGAAGCTGTACACTAATTTCTCTTATATCTAGGTTCCTATGGGCATGATATGTGAAAAAAATTGTTTACCTTTTAGGATTCCCCATTAAGATTTATGGTCCAATAACTATTTATCTTCATTTGAGGTTATGAATTTCATAATTTCTTATTTGCTAAACTCTTGGCGTTGCGTTGAGGGGTAGGAATGTTGTTTTTGGAAATGGTTGCATCGTCCTCAATTATTGGTTTGAGATCTATCTATAATTATTTTATCCCTATTAAGGTCTGAAGCTACTGTGCAAAGCCTCAGAGCTGTTATTTGTAGTGCCAAAGACACTGAACAATGAAAAATAGTAAAATGGGCTATAAAACAACAGTTTCAGTATAGTAAGACCATACTCTAGTTTTTAAAAGTTCACACTATGTGGGACAATCATTTGATTCAAAAAATGGGTTCCTACAATTGGGATGGATCAGCTTTTTAAAACTCTTATTCTATTTTTATGTGATGAGATTTCTGAGGTTAATATGGTAACATCACAAAGTTTTGTTTATTTTGTTTGTAATAGACTGTTAGGATTGAATTCAACCATTTCAGATTTGTTACAAACATAGAAATTGAATTAGAAATCAGATGAATTCAACTTTATTTCTAGAAATGAAATCAATTTTGGCATAGAATTGGTTTCAAATTGCTTGTAAAGTAGGTTTTAGTAACAATTTGATTGGCTTAATTCATAATCAAGCATCCTTTTTTTCTAACTATAAAATCAAGCTACCGATTTCCTTAAATTACAAAATTACTTTCCCTAGAAATAATTCTTGGGGCTAGGGACAATTCTATTCACATGCTATATGGAATAAAATACCTACATTTTTTTGTGTAAGTGGATCCCGCCAACATGCAAAAATGTGTTGGTTGATCACTACTTGGGATGTTGATTGAGGTGGGTTGTCTTTAATGGTCCTACTAATGTTGAGCTGCTTGAGTTTGGATTGGCAATTCAAATGAATGAAATCCTTTTGATGATGTTTACGATCAGCCTATGGGCCAACTTTGAACCTGGATTTTCATGTCTTCATTGCATGGGAGAATAAGCCTATTATATGTGGTTTTCAGGTTCAAAGTGTGATCTTTTCAAATTGTCCAACCATGCATACATTGGGATTTTCTACATAAAGTTATGGTTGTTTTAGTTTCTTTGTGTTTGTGTTTTTAGAAAGTCGAAAACTTGTGCTAGTTAATATTTGTCTAGTTTTCTGTTCAAGTCATTTATTTGGGTCTCAATTATGTCATTTTAGTGTTTCCCCTATCAAGTTTTGTATCTCCTTTGTAAGTGGGGAATTTATTCCTGTAACTTTGTATCTCTAAATAAAGTGGTGAGTGATATGTAACTTTAGAGTGGTGAGTTCTTCATTTTGTATCTGTATCTCTTTGGTTTTGTACCTTAGTGGTGAGCGAAAATTATAATTTGTGTGAATCACTTGGTACTTTGCGATTCATACCATCCCAATATCATTGGTACATGAAATAAGCCTGTGACTTTTTAAGGAACACATAAATTTACTTCCCTGGAAATAAATATCTGGGCCAAGGCCAATTTTATTCACATGCTCTATGGCATAAAATACCTCAGTTTTTATGTGGTGTTGTGGGTTCCCACCAATGCAAACATGTGTTGGTTGATCACATTAACTTGACCTGGTTATTCAGGTGGGTGCATGGAAATAAGCCTGTGATTTTTTATTTTGTTTCTTTAACTACTGGTATTAGTTTGTTAGAGCTTAAATTTACCAGTATTCTTGTGATATGTAAAGTCTATGAGAGGATAACTTTGAAAGAATAATTTTGACTAATAGTTTCTGCATAATGCATCTGGATAATTGAGATTTTGACGTTACATTGATGAATCTTGTATAGCTCTTTTGCTTGATACCTTTGTGGGCCAAAATTTCATATTAATTAAGGGAAGGATAATACTAATTTGATGAATAAGCTAGTTAAATCCTTTAACAGGAAATGTGTCATTGTGGTACCTGTCCATCCAATGTTGCTAGTTGCTTGGAATCATAATTCTTTTGCTTGGATTTAGATGCATTTTCTGATAATTATTTTCTGATTGTAGATTTTTGAGAAGAATCCTACCACGATCAAGAATTATGGAATATGGCTGCGATACCAGAGCCGAACTGGTTATCACAACATGTACA
Organism: Populus tomentosa; assembly: GCA_018804465.1. Classification (NCBI taxonomy): domain Eukaryota; kingdom Viridiplantae; phylum Streptophyta; class Magnoliopsida; order Malpighiales; family Salicaceae; genus Populus; species Populus tomentosa. The sequence continues at coordinate 6,451,868 of CM031989.1, forward strand.
AGGAATACCGAGACACAACTCTTAATGGTGCTGTTGAACAAATGTACACTGAGATGGCATCTCGCCATAGGGTGAGGTTTCCATGCATCCAAATCATCAAGACAGCTACCATCCCAGCTAAGCTTTGCAAGAGAGAGAGTACCAAGCAGTTCCACAACTCCAAAATCAAATTCCCATTGGTATTCAAGAAGGTCAGACCCCCATCCAGGAAGCTCAAGACAACATACAAGGCATCCAGGCCCAACCTGTTTATGTGATATGGTTGGTTGTTTTGGTGGTTCTTCTATTTCCGAGCTTGTTAGCTTTACTAGTTTGTTGAACTAGAGCAAATTTGATGCTATATTTCTTGTTCGAATTTATTGCTTCTGGTGAGAGATTATACTGCTTTTGTTCACTCTTTCAAGTTTTAAAGATTACGTGATTTGTTAAGTTGCGTGTGAGCTCTATTTTCTTGGTGAATCATCGTGTATGTATTTGATGTCACGATGAAAGCTGTGGGGAGCCTTATTTTGGCTTCGCCAATTATAGAGAGCTGGCGGCTGGCGTTCCGCCTTCTGGTGTGGTTTTCAAATGTTGTACAGAAGAAAGAGAAACCTAACCAAAGCATGTTTACGTGAAAACATGTTCTATCAAACATTTTGGCATTAAGATGGCGATGCAGACACTCGTGGGGAGGCATTGTAAGCAATTCTCTGAACATCGATGGTCTCAAAAGTTCAGAGTTTGTCGGTGGTCACTAGGTAGTAGAGCCCAAACCGATTGTAGATAAGGCTATAGATTGTTGAACCCTCATCCCGTGTACTGTATTAGAGCTAGAATTTGAAAAAACAATCATTTTTTTTTTATATATATATTTTAGATTTGTTTTTTAATATTTTTATATTATTTTGATGTATTTATGTTAAAAATAATTTTAAAAAATAAAAAATATATATATTATTTTAATATATTTTCAAAAATATTTTGAAAAATAATTATAATTATATTATTTTAATTTTTTAAAATGTTTTTAGATTATTTTAATATATTAATATTAAAAATAATTTTAAAAATATATAAAAAATATTTTAATATATTTTTAAATAAAAATACTGATGCGCACTCATCCGGCACCTTTATAGCAGGCGGCAATCCATGAATTTGGTCAATTAATCTATCTCTATATAAGATTTTAAAATACTTAAGAGGGGTAGATCTCTTAATAACTTTACGTTCTCATCTTTACTTTTACTTTTGCAACAAAACAATCGGTAAGTTATCAAATTGATGAAGACCTTCCAAAATTTGATTGATAACATTATATAAAGTTTAAATTTTAAACATGGAGCCATTACAAATTGATTTGTACTCATTCCAAAGATTTGTTTATTCCCTTGCTTCTTGAGCTTTAACTTTAAGAGAATTTATTCTTTTGAATAGACTTGGATGAATGTAAGGACATGACTTTAAAATTATCTAGATACAATTTAGTCTTGAGTTTGATGATACTTTTTACAAATTTATTCACATTCTTATCAATCATAATCATGTGAATGCAGAGTAGATAGGTTAATTTTTTTAGGTAATGAGTTTGAAGATCTCTATATTTTTATTGATCAAAATCATAAATGCACGAATTATAATAAATAATAAAGTGAATGCGTAGAGTATTGTTCCTCGATAATTTTAGCAAAAATTATCAATAAATATTAAAATTTATTAAATCACAATTTATTTGACAAATTAAATATGAAAGATTGCTAGAATAAAAAATTATATGAAAGCAAACAAGTGATAAAAAAAAAAAGTTGAAATCAAGATAAAGTAGATCCTAGGATTTTGGATTCACTGTAACTATTCCTATATGAACTTCTTAATTGAATTAATCCTATCAAAATTTTATTCTTATGGTTGATAATTATGTTTGTCATGTTTGTGTTAGAGGAGAACCAGTTACAGCGTTAATCAAAATTAGTGAGAAGATAAAAAAAAACCTTTTCATTGTCTGAAATTGGTTTTTTAATTGCTGCAAGGCTGTCAAACAAGCTTTTGAAGGTGTGGATGTGGTTTTTCATAGATTGATTTTCATGTTTACAAAAGTAAGTAACCTATTGTCGAAATGTAAATTCACGTTCTTGTGAATCTTTGGTATAAGTATTCTTTAGTGCTTCCCAAATAAGGGATGTGTTTCTAATCTAACAACAAGACTGAGTGCTTCTTCAAACAAGGTTCCAATAATCCAACCTTGAAGGAGTTAGTTAGATTTTCTCCAAGTGAGGAAGGCTTCTGTTAGGACTGGTACTATATTTTCCATGTGTGGGTTATTGATTGGATTTTGTGTGATGTATTTTGTTGGTGTAGGATCTTCATTGGTGATATGCTCAACTAGCTCCTAACTTTCTACAAGAGCTAGAGTTTGTTCTTTCCATAATTGGTAGTTTGTTTGATTAAGTTTAAGGGTAATAAAGTTGCCCACATTGAGAGACAACGAAGTCATTATGGGAATATATGATTGTGTTTGTTTTGTGTGTGCTCACTCAGACTCTGATACCAAGAGAAAAATGAAGAGTTGATAGTAGATGAAAAAGATAGATTTACTGCTATTACAATACAATACAGATGTGAGCACACTCTACTATTTGTACATGATGCTCTTTATATATATAGAGTAGTAAGTAGTAACTGTTACCTTTTCTTAACTTTATTTCTTTCTATAATTATAGGGTTCCTTATTTATATAGATTTATTTGTTTATATTCTACCACAACTATAGTTTTTTTGTATGTTAAGTACTCGTTGGTTTCTTTGAGATAATTGTTGATTCCTTATTGATTTGTCTTTGATCTGCCACAACTATAGTTTCCATATATAATTGGTTATCATTCTGAATAGTAGCTATTGGAGTAATTGTCCCTACAATCCTGGATGTTGGCGGGATAGGATTTAATTAAGATTGGTTGTTGATAAGGATAAAGGTGCTGTAATGTTACTGTTATCTTCTGTTGCTGCTGCAGCGGTGTTATGGAGCTGTATGAGGATGAAGGAGAAATAATGTTGTTGCTTATTGCAGTTGTTGTATGATTGTTAATAGTAACTTCGTACTCACTGATTAGTACTTAAAAGTGCATATTTATCAAGGTTTTATATCATCATTTTGCTCTTAAAGTATCAATAACTCCTTAACTAAAACATATTTTATAATAACAAGTCTAATACTATAAAATGCCTTAATATATGGTAAATGTTCATCTTAAATGCAAGCCCATCACATAAATCAAAGGATTGATTGATGAGTTCAAATATGGAAATTGAAAGAACAAAGAAAGGGTCAAACATAGAAAAGAGATGTTGGTGCAGTCCAAACTGAAACACTGTTCGGTAATTGGGTCATATCTCGAGTTCTAAATGTGAAAATGATCTCAAATTTTTACACAAACTCAGTAAGACATAGGCCTACAACTTTCATGGGACACTAAGATCTAAGAAGGCCGTTTGCAAGTCCAAATTATAGCAACAACGGAGAAGTCTGAATCTGTCCTGCAGCCCGAACACTGTTTAGTGTTTGGCCCATATCTGGAGTTCTAGAAGTCCAAATGACCTCCATTTTTTTTCCTAGAAAGCTGAGTCAATTTCCTATAACTTTCATGTTTTCAAGAGGTCCAGTTCTGATGCTAGAAATTTCGTTTTATTCAAACAAGAAGATAAGGATTTTCACAAAGTTAAGAGTTGACTACCCACTCAACAATTAGTCATCAAATCAATAATTTTGAATTTTGGCCTATAAAAGGAGGCATTTACCATGTATTTAAGGGCTTGGTTGTTCAGATCAAGATCATGCTCTTTATTTCTCTCTTTATATATTTTTTGTAATTCTTAAGATTTACTTTCATTAATATCTTGTTTATGCTTTTCATTTCCTTTCCTTTCCTTAGTTAACTTGTATTTTATTTATGTTCTTGTTTTGTTTATTTATGTTTCTCTTCTTCATTATGTTTAGCTAAGTTTATTATGTTAAGGTGAAAAGGTTACACTAATAGTGTAAGAATAAGTATAGTATCTTGTTTATGCTTTTCATTTCCTTTCCTTTCCTTAGTTAACTTGTATTTTATTTATGTTCTTGTTTTGTTTATTTATGTTTCTCTTCTTCATTATGTTTAGCTAAGTTTATTATGTTAAGGTGAAAAGGTTACACTAATAGTGTAAGAATAAGTATAGTATAAACTCAACATGGACCTTAATGTTTAATATTAACATGTCTTATCTTTTTATCTTACTAATTCTTAATACCTTACTTATTAAATGGTTAATCTAGATTTGTGTTGTATAATACTTGGTACAACAAATGCTTGGCACTCTCATAGCCTAACCGTATAGTATTACCTATACCTGTGCTATGAAAGGAACTTGATTTGTTGTTAACATAAGTTAGCATCATGAATTCCTGAAAATATTTAAAATTTTGGTGTTACGTAAATAAAATAATTAATATAATCATGTTAACAATTTATAATGAGCTATTAATGACAAATCATTCGATTGAAACCTCCTTCGTTTGTGGTTTTCAAATTGAGTAATAAGAGTTTATACTATACCTGTTTGAAATACCATTAGTAGATCCTTTAACCTTGACATTTGTTTTTATCATTGTTTATTCCTTACAGTAATCTTCCATCTCAAAGTTCTCATTAATTTCTTCCTTTCTTTTTTTACTACTACTATTTACATTCTTGTTATATGTTATGTACGTTAAGTATGCTCTATGTTTGATCAAGGATCCTGACATTGTTGGTTTTGCCTTGTTTATTTGCATCAGAAATCTGTTTATATTAGATAATATATCTATTTGATCTTTTCATAAACTCAGTATATAGGCTGGAAACCTGTGACCCGATCTTTTAGATCATTCTCAGGTATAACAACGCCATGTACTGAGTATTATTATTATTATTACTATTAATATTATTATTACTATTACTATTATTGTTGTTGTTGTTGTTGTTGTTGTTGTATTGTTATTTATAATTTATACAATTAACCTCTCTGTGGTTCGACCACGGTCTTGTCGGGTTATTTATTACTTCGACATTCCTGTACTTGGGAGAAGACATCAATCTTTTGGTCGTGTCACTCACCTAAGTGATAATTAACATAATTAAGTTGTCTTTGATCTTAACTCATTAAGTTGCATGTGAATGACATTGTTAAATAATTAACATAACTAAACAATAATTTGTTCTTAAATAAAAATCAATTGAGTTACATAATAATTATTAGGACATTAAATGGATTCGACTTGACTTTTAAACAATCTCAATCATATTTAATTATAAAAGTATTAAACACTCATTTATATATATATTCAACTATGTCAGTGTTATATTTTTATCTAAGTACAATTTATTTTATTTGATGATAATAAGGTAAATTTTAAATCAAAATTATATACCAAACATGTGATAAGCATGAAGTTATTTTCATCTAATGTGGTGAAATATTTTACTATAATATTTTTACACAAATTTCCTATTTAGTAGTATTTTTTATATATAAAAATTAGTAGCAATGTAAATTAAAATATGTAACCAATATTTTTTAGATCATTAATTATTTTTTTGAGGTTATATTTTCAAATTAGTAACTTTTTTTTTATATAAATAATTGGCCACGATAATATGCAAAAGGTAGAGATTAATCAATTGTTTTTTTCAAATCCAAGTTATTGAATTCTATTTATAAACTTGGCAATTACTTTTTCGATCCCTAATTAATGAATAATGAAATAATAAGTGATTAAGTAATTTTAGAATTGCTAACATAATATATTGAAGCACATATGTGTCTGAAAAATATCAAGTCATCCATATAATTTTTATTTGGAAGACTACTTAGTCTTTTAGCTAACAAATATAAGTCCTATAAATTTGATTTTTGTTAGGTATCAATTAAAATTTAAATCCAAAATTCTCAAACTTTCTTGAAAGAGAAAAAAAAGTAAAATAACTCAAACTAAATTTGTTATTTAGAGATTTAGAAAAGAAACTAACACTAAAAATTCAAGAATCATAACAATTCTGAAATTTCAAAAAGTAGGTATGACAAATATTCAGTCAATACAAATAAATGAAGAAAGAAAAAGACAAAACAAAGAGAGACCAATCTATATGAAAGAAGACAACTAAATTGATAAGAAAAAAATAACGAGAAGACAGAAATTATTGAGCTTTAAACCCATAAGTTATAGTCTTTTTTCTAGCCACGCCATTTTCTATTTTCTTTCTTTTTATGTTTATTTATTTTTGCAAGATATAGGATGTTATATTAATATTTTAATATAAAAAAATATTTTGAAAAATAATTAAGGGGGAAAATGCCCTCTCTTCTCTTGCTCTTAATAGCTCCATCGTTGCATGTAAGTTAATCTCATACTATTATTTTAAAACATTTATTTATGATCATTCAACTTTTCACTAGATAAACTACAATAAAGTTTTATTTTTTATATGGGACAAATTTTTTTTTTGGATTTCATGATAATATGCCACACATAGATTATTTGGCATCAACTTCTTATTTATATATAATTTGTTTTAATTATATTAATATTTCATGTTAAAAAGTTTTTATTTAAAATAAAATTTTAACTTTAAAAATAACAAATTATAACAAAAGTTAAATGGTGTGGGAAATCATTGTAGATTAAAAGACAATTTACTATGGATTGTAATAATAGTTTCACTTTTAATCTCTCATCTTTTCGCTAGTGGATAAACGTTTCTTTGGTTTTCTTCTATAAGGCTATTTGGGTTTTTTCATTTTTCAAGTACAGTAAAATAACGCTTTTAGCCTTAGAAAAGACAAAAAAAGAAGCGTTGCCTTTGATGGTATTTTAATATTTTTACATGGATATTTTGTGTAATTAAAAGGACTATGAGGAGGTGTTTTAGTATTTTCATGATGTATTTGTTATTTTTAATCGAAAAGCTACAATGCGTGATTCTCACGCTCCAAGGAGTGGATGGCGCATGTGACATTAAAGAGGCGCGTATGATGCTTTCTGGTGACCAAATCCGACCACCCGTCATCTAACTAGATACGCAACCATGCTCTTTTCTCTATGGTGTGAAGCGTATAGACAAATAATGGTTGGATTGTTGCCAATGATTGATTATTTATGTTTTTTCTTCTTCTTTTTTCTCTCTCTTAACAACTAAAGTGCATAATTATTCTTTTTGTTTGTTGTTTGTTAGATTAGACATGTTTATCGTACCTAGGTGCAGGCTAACATGGTTGTCAGATTCAAGCGCAGGTTTGGCAAACCCAGGCGCAAGTATGACATGGTTACTAGACCCGGGTGTTGGTCTGGCAAACCCAGGCGCGTGGGTCTAGCATGGTTACCATGCCCACGCACATTGGGTCTCGCATGGTTTGCCAGACCTAAGACATATGGGTTTGGCATGGTTGTCAGCTCCGCGCGTCTAGGTCAAAAAACTAAAAAATTTTCAAAAGCATGATTGGACTGCAAAAACAAACATTGTCTCATTCAAGTAGGATTTTTAATTTATATGCAGTATAACTTAATTGCAAGCTCTTTTTCGTTTGCGCAATTTATTATAAATTTATTATATTTGAAGAGGAAAAAATGGAAAACATGTTGAGTTTTAAGTGATTTATTTCAAGTCTTCAAAAATAAACTTTTCTTTTTTGTATGCATTGTGAATGAAAATATTAATTTTATGTTTACATACCAGTGTTGGATAATTTTTTAAAGGGAAATATTGTATATGTAAAAGACTTATTGTCCTTTTGACTATCTTAATTTATGCAATTTTATAGATGGTTTGTTTACTAAAATTAGAGATTAATAAAAAATATTGAGTGAATTTTAGGGATGTGCATAATTAATGTTCCAAAATAGAAAAGATAAAAATATATTTGGTAAAAACAACAAAGATGAAAAATACAAAATAAATATATTTTTAAAACAATTATAAGCAAATTCCTATATATTTTTTTAAAAAGGCACATGAATCTGGTATAGTTGCTAGGCTCAAGCTACTTGGATATGGAAACCACTCTAGACCCACACTACTTGGGCCCGACAACCACGTCAGACCCAAGTAGAATGATTAGAGATGGGTAACAGAAAGTTTGGACAGCAAATTAATGGACAGAACATGGGAACTTTGAGTATGTTGAATCAATATTTTTATCGGAGGATAGTAAATATACCTCTGCATTGTTAACAAGAGAAGCTTGCAAGAGTAATTTTTCTTTGTTCTTGATCGAAGTTTCTTAAAGTTGTAAGAGCACATTCATGTATCTAACAATTGGTATCAACATAGCATAATTTAGCTTAAATTTTGTATATATTTATTGAAATTCAGTAGTGTTTGGCAAAGGTATATGTTGCTTTTTTCTTAACAATATATTAGAAGTCCACAATGAATTATTAGTTAAATGTCCTGAGGCCATTCAATACATTTGCACGTGTATTTTGGTACTAAAAAAAACTATTATCTTTGCCTTACGCATGAAAATTATGCAAATCCAAGGCACCAGATCCAAGCTACTTGGATTTGACAATCACAGTAGATCCAAGATACTTGGGTTCGACAACCATTCCAGACCCCAGAGCTTTGGGTTTGACAATCATGCCAGACCTAAACGTTTTGAGTTTGACATTCAAAAAAAGATGCATGGGTCTGACATGATTGCCAAGGCTAGATGTTTGGGTTAAAAATAAAATTAAAAATATTCAAAAATAGTGCAGAAGCGAACCTAAATCCATATTTTAAAATTTCAAGGATCAATTAATTGGTTTTGTTGAACAGGAGAAGAAGGGAATAAGTTATAATTAACACTATCTAGCTCATTTCTTGTTGTTTAAGTATAGTTATCGGACCTGATCCAGCCTGACAGGTTAACCTGAGACTTGAGTGACCTAATAAAACCTAATAGAGACTCTTTTTTTTTTTTTTTTCAAATATGTTTTTCACCCTACCCAGAGACACCCCGCCTTTTTTTATTTATTTATCATTTTCAATTGGTTACTAACCCATATAAAGTTCACTATATAGATAAATACTAGAAATTTTTTTTTTCAATGTTAGATTTCAAGTTTATATATATATATATATATATATATATATATATATATATATATTATGTCTACGAGAAAAAAATTGTGTTTTTTCAATGTGAGATAACAAAAAATATTTTTTGTTTAAATACTTCAATTTAATATGATAATATAATATCTTTTTAATGTGAGATAAATTTTTTTTTGAAATAATCTTTTATCTTATATCCATATGGATTGTATCTTGATTTTTTCATATGAAATATTAAAATCTCAAATATTTTTTTTTTAAAATTTTTTCTGAGTTGACCCGGGTCAACATATATGACACAAGACCCATTCCCTTTGTCAGGTCAACTCTAGACCAAATTTGATAACTATGGTCTAGCATGGTTGGGTCTAACATGGTTGTCAAGCCCAAACACCTAGATCCGATATGTTTGCAACAACCAGACACCTGAGTTTGATATTGTTGCCAGGTCATGCTAGACCCAAGTCGGCTGGATTGGCGTGACTGCTTGCCAGACCCAAGACTTTTAGATTTGGCTTAGTAGCCAAGATATGCCAGACCCAGGTTGCGTGGGTTGATATAACTGCTAGACATAACACTGTTAAATCTGATAAAAGATTGAGTAAAAATTTAAAAATTAACTTACTTAATTAAGTTTAATAATATTATTAAAATATTCTCATATCCTTAAAAAAATTTTATATCAGAAAAAAATTAATATTAAACCGCTGCGTATCCCGTGCTAATATATAAAGAAAATATCCCGGGCTAATACGCTAGTCTTTCTCTGAAAAACATCGCTTCGTCACCAAGCAAATATCTCCACCCCGGTGTGTTTTACCACACCCCCTAGCAGGCGTAACCTCTGTCAAAGGCCACGTCTTCCAATCAATAACATCTTGCCACGTCATATGTTATTGTTAATGATATCAAATAAGTGAGGATTAAGCTTGTTGTTATTGTTAACTTTGTTGTTATTTTGGGTTCATGGTGGAACGGGAATGTGGAAAACTAGTTTCACCTCAAATGTGCGTGTTTTATTAAGACAAATTCAACAATATATCTTGGTAAGCAGCCAGTGAAAATACTTGGAAGAATGTAAAATATAAATTGGAAAATCAAAAAGGAAGGAAGCTATGAATATTAAATTAAAAAATTCAAAACCAAGGGCACGACAACTTGAAAGTATTTCAAACAGTTGCTTTTAATTATTAAGAGTCAGAGTACACAGTGTCAATATCATACCATTGTCACATTGAATTAAATTATCTGCTGCTGCACCTTCCGCACACAACTGGGACTGGCAAAACTTTCCACCCAGATTCACCTGTCTTTGGTCTTTGGTCCTTCTTGATTTGTCCACTGCATGCGTTTCTTTTCCCTCGATCTTTTTTTGATCCACGGAGCCAGAATTTTGTTACCTCATCTTGAAAACCAGACACTATTATTAGCTGCTTGGTACTAGAAACCCAACTGTATATCTTAGTTGCTTTAGAATTAGAAAATCCAAAGTATCTCTACTCTTGATAATGCTTGCTGGGAAGTTCTTTGTTTTCTTGACTGTTAGTCTTACTAGTTGCTTAGGGTTGCTGGCGTTTTTTGAGGCAAAGCTGGTTCAAGAAGAAGGTAAGTCACAATTTCCTTCATTAAGTTTGTTGCAGTGCTCTTTCTTTTTAATTGAAATGGGACCTTTTGGATTCTGGGTTCTTTTGTTGATCTCTGGGATTTATTGATGGAACCACTTACTTGGTATTTTGGAGAACATGTGGGGAAAAACGGTATAGAAAAAAAAATAATTAAAAAAAGAGTACAACTTTGAATCTTGGGTATTGGGCTCTTTGTGATATATAGGCTGCTTTCTGATGGTTACTGAAAAAATATGGGAAAGTGAAGGAAATTGGAAATTTGATCTTTGGGTTTTTTCCTGTAAACCGAGAGTCGCTTCTTCAATCACTTGAATCGCTTAGACTGCTTGGCTAAGCCTAAGCTTATTGTCCTTTTTTCATTTTTAGTAAAGTTTTCTGTTTTATTTTTTTAACTAAAATTTTTCTCAGCAATTAAATGTGCACACATACATGAGAACGCTGGAAACAATCTTCATGAAAAAATGTAGCCTGAAAACTGAACCTAATGTCTCTTAAAGTGAACAAATAAAAATGGGATGAATTTGGGAGTGCATTGGATCTCAATGCACTTTTGCATTGCAGAACTTCGTAAATATAGGAATTAATGTATGCATAGCTTTTACTTTCAGTCAGCTTGTATTTTAATTCTTACAACATTAACTGCTCATATGATGCTTATCGGTCTATGGTTGATAAGTAGTTGATGCACTTGAAGAAATTGCACGAACATTGGGTTCTAAATACTGGAAGTTCAATGCCGACACTTGCAAGATTGAATCGGTTGGAGTAACTCAAGTCCCACCAAAGAACGCAGAGCAAAGGATAGATTGTGAATGCAAGAATGGGAACAATACTGATTGTCATGTCACAAGATTGTATAATTCTCTCTCTCACTTCAGAAGAAATATTACTTGAATGTTCCTCTTTTGATAGTAGGTTTGGTTTTATTCAATACATATTCTGTTCTGTTGTTGCTATGGTTAGAAGATGTATGCATTATTGATTACATGTTCTTTGCCAAGTCCAGACTTACTTTATGGAAAGGTTGCAAATGAGAAGTATGCTTTATTACGCAGCATTGTTTATTTGATGTATTTAACATGGTACTGCTGTTGATATTATGACTGTTACACACATCACATATACAACAGTTAGAATGACATTGTAAGTAATGTACTTTCTTGATTGCCATTATCCTGATTTTAGTATCAATTATTCATTTACTTCAGGGAGCTCAAAAAATATAATCTTCCTGGAGCGCTTCCGCCTCAACTTGTTAAGCTTCCCCACCTCCAAGTAGTGTAAGCGCCTCTTAAAGTTCTTCCCTATTCTCTTTGATGTTAGTATTCCCACACAGTTCTTTATACTTGACAATGCTACATTTCAAGTAACCTTCATTTCAAGTGCAGTGATTTTGCGTACAATTACCTGAGTGGTACGATACCACGTGAATGGGCTTCAATGCAGTTAACCTCAATGTAAGCTATGGTCAACTCACACAATCTCTCTCCTTCGTAATCAATTATAGTCTCCTCTATAAACATTACTAACATATAATCATGCAGCACTCTTCTTGTAAATCGTTTGTCAGGGGAGATTCCGAAGGAATTGGGAAATATTACCACTCTACCACTCTCACCCACCTGTAAGTTGCAAACTTGTGTTGATATTTTTTGTTATTCATTATCTGGACATTATTATAAAGACTAGAGTTACATGCATTTCCATGAAATTTGCAATAGCTTTGATGTTTTTATCTGTTGTTGGATTATTTGAAACACCATCCAGGCTTAGTAATCTTTATTTCATAGAGATTAATAGAAAGATGTAATAATGTATTTCTGTTACATTGGCTTAGAAATCTCAAGAGCTTCAGTTTGATTTTGGGTATAATCTTTATTTTTAATTCAGGTCCCTTGAAGCGAACCAAATTTCTGGCATAATCCCCCCTGACCTTGGAAAATTGATCAACTTGCAGACACTGTACACTTCATTTCTTCCCTTGTTATGTTACTTCTTTCATCCTTTTTATTTAGATCCTAAAATGTTGCTCAAGGATGAAAGAGCATGCATCCTGATGGCTTGTTTCTCTAATATTGTACTTTCAGGATGCTGTCCTCCAATCGTTTTACAGGAAACTTGCCAGTGTCATTTTCTGGACTAATAAATCTAACAGATTTGTAAGCTTTGTAATTCTTTTCCTTTAGTTTAAACTTAAACATTCACGTGGTATTTGTGCTAGTTAAACAGCTTCTGATTGTATAATACAGTAGGATAAACGATAACAACTTCAGTGGAACCATTCCTATCTTCATACAGAATTGGAAAAAGCTTGAAAGATTGTAAGATACATAATTTATTATGACTTTCAATTTTTAGTTTTGAAAAAGATAACCATAAATACATGCTCATTTTCTAATTGCTGTTCTTTTGAATTTGAATGATTGAAGAGAAATGCATGCAACTGGACTGGAGGGACCTATTCCATCGAACATCTATCTTTTGAATAATTTAGTTGAGTTGTAAGTATAAGGTCTACTTGCTTTCATCCATTTGTCTTATGTGACTTAATATGTTTTGTCTATTGAATCGATTAACAGTTATATTCATGGTGGGATGCCAATATGCAGGAGAATAAGTGATATAAATGGACCAACCCAGAGTTTCCCCATGCTCAAGAATATGACAGGCATGATCAGATTGTATGTTGACTGATCATATCATCATAGAAATTGAAGGGGTGAACTCTACCTTTATTCATTGAAGTATGTCGATTTAACATTGTTTTTTGTTTGTATACTAGAACTCTGAGGAGCTGTAACATTTCGGGGGAGATCCCTGCATACCTTTGGACTATGAAGAGTTTGGAATTATTGTAAGTAACCAATGGGAAGTTTGGTGCATGAAGTTTCTTAAACTTGCAGTTTTTGCATCATTTTCTTCTATATTGTCAACTCTGATTGTCCATAATTCTTTGAGTTTTTGAATCTATCAATATGCTTCACAAAGAAAACCTGCCAACTAGATAACCCTTTTAGTTCGAAAATTAAAGCAGGATTGACTATTTCAATTATTGTTTCATGTACTCCTGTGTAAATCTTTTACAAGTGTTATCAATTTTGGAACTTTATAGCAAGAAAACAGGGAGATTGGTTGGAATTATGATGGGAAAATTGTTCTAAATGTTTCGGTGGAAGGAAAATAGACAGCATGGAGTGGTGCTTGCAAACTTAATTGTAAGATAAATGAGCGAGTGGTGCCATAAGCTTTTAATATGATCACAAAAATGGTGCATACAACCACTCATGTATGTCATACATATCTGTTTCATGTAAAGTTTATTTGTATTTTAAGCATTAAAACAATGAGTGCTTATAGTTAGTTTGACTTTCAGAACTTAGAACTATGAGAAGACTGAAGGTCTAAATTATTGTCCTTGTCAATTGAAAAAAATGTTAGTATGAACCTGGTATCTGTGTGCGTGTTTTCTTCATTGAATTCAATAGGCCAGATAGCATATTGATGTTTTCTTGTTGTTTGTTTCTATTTGCATATGGTTATGAATTGGTTTAAGACATCGCACATGATATCATCGCAACATTTTCTTCTTTTTATTGTTTGTTTAATATTATATATGGCTGAAAGAGTTGATGTTTGTTGTTAGGAGCAGGAAAGCTGCTAACATAATGCAAACAAATATATAAATAAAATGTTTGGTTTGTTCTTGGATTACTTCTGGCTGCTCTTTTCCATAATGAAAATTTTTGACCTATTAATGTTATGATCATTATAGGGATGTCAGTTTCAATAAGTTGGTTGGAAAAATTCCTGCCAGCATAAGTGCAGATCGCCTGCGATTCATGTAAGTCAGGTTCAAATTTCAGGTTTCATTGAAATTTTAAGGAATGAATTTCATTATGAAAGAATGAGTCGAACTTGTCCCTTGATAGGAGAAGGACAAAGCTGATGTACATACGCTCAGAAATGCCCACACAATCAAACATATCTAACGAAGTTTCATGATCATATTTGCTCTGATAACGGAGGCTGGATCCTTTATTTAAAAAAGGAGCCCCTTACCTAATTATGTTCCCACGAATAACGACTTTGTCAAGGGAGATTGGGAGTCAATCCTTTCTCTTCAGTGGTTTTCACATGAAACAGATACACTTACGTGTGAAATATCCACCATTGTAGTTGCAAGCTCAAAAATGTTAGCATGAAACAAAAAATAATAGTAACATGTCATGATAGTCCAGAGAATGCAACAGTTAGACTTTTATATTGAATCTTTTCTAATTACTTCCACGTTCTAGTAGAGTTATAGCGTACTAATATTGGCTGTTACTTTATCAGCTTTTTAACTAGAAACTTGCTAAGTGGAGATATATCAGATTCAATCTTGAAGGATGGAAGCAACGTGTATGTATCTTATCTGATGCTTGTTACAGATTATTCTTTATCATTTATCACTTGTTCAGTTTTTGATCAGGGTGCTTAGCGTTTTATTGCTCTAAGCTCTTACAATCTAGATTGACTGCAATGCATGTGTGCAGTGATCTGTCATATAATAACTTTGCATTGCAAAGCCCTGGGCAACCTGTTTGTCGAGAAAACATGTGAGAATACTCTTCTAAAAGTTGTACTAAATACTTCCAGTTTGATGTAATCTAGAATTTGATTTTTCTTCTTCTCATGTTCTTTTGATCTTACTAGGAATCTAAACCTGAACTTGTTCCGTAGCTCTTCAATGGGAAACAGCTTGTAAGATGCTCTCTCCAGTTTTGTTTAGTTTTTTTTTCTGTTTGCTAGCAAAATGAAAAGTGAAGGAGAAATTCCAGAAGCTAGCATAGATTTTACAGAATCCACTGTGCATTTGTTATGCTAAGTTATTTTCATGCTTGCTCTTCCATATAGATTTTTCAGAAGAACTGTGCATATGTTGTGCTAAATTATTTTTGTTCCTATCTTTAATAGAAGGCGAGTTCTTCCATGCATGAAGACTTTCCGCTGCCCTAAATGTAAGTACATGTTATTATGAAGTTTGCAAACCGTTGATGTTTATTGCTCTAAATTTCCTTCCGAATTCTATAAACTACATACAAGAAAATTTTGACTAACATATGGTGTTTCCTTACTGAAAATCTTTATATAAATAATAGAGATTGTAAACCAAAATTGCCCTTTTGCTTCAGAGGAAACATTTTGATTTAGAACCCCACAAGGTGGCTTGATTGGTTTAGGTTTTGGTTTACTAGTAGACAACCAGGGTTCAAACACCAGATCTGTCAGACCAGGATTGTAATTTGACTTACCTGGTGTTAGGTTAAGGGGCCTGTTTCAGCCTCCAGGGTTTTGCAGTCTGGGTTGGGTCCGAATGGTCCAGCAGAGCTGAGATCCCTTGCCAACAAAAAAAAAAAGAAGAAAAAAAACAAGAAGTAGAAGCATCCTGATTTAAGACTATTTTCCGAAGCTATTTATATATGTTTCTTTGGCCTGTCTCTTGGTAACCTGAGGTTTCTTTTCATTATTTCACTAGTGGATTGGTAAGTATTTAGATAAGAATAGATTCTGTACGTGCAAGCAGTAGGCACCACAGAGGTTGCCATTTATAGACCAAAGAAGCTACAAACTTCACCTGACTTTTGACTAGAACTCATAATTAGATTCAAAATAAATAATTTACTATATTAAGAAATCCATGTCATTATAAAAAAGTTCCAATTTTCCGACGTGCATGGTCTTAACTCAAAAATCTTCAAAAGAGTTGTAAGTAGAAATCTGTTAGAGGTATATATACAGTAGAATAACTTTTTGGGTGTTGAAACTTTTGTGAGGATGAAAAAAGGGTTTGGGTTTAGTTCTATTTCCCAATATGTTCATAATTAAAATCATCTTTGATTGATTGTTGGAAAATTAAAATAATTTATTATTTAAATTTTAGTTTTGATTACTCCATATTTATAATAAAACACTTGACTTGTAAAGAGAAAGTGGGAGATCCTTTAGTTAAGGAGGTGGTTAGGAAATTTCTTTTTTCTTTTATTAATTGGAATCTCAAAGATTTTTTTTTTGAAAAAAAAATTCCTAATTAACATATGTTGACTCCTATCATTAAGAGTAAAGAATAATGTAATTTTATTTGGACAGTAAATATGACTGGTCTATGTTTCTAATAAAAGATTTGCTATTTATTACTTTTTTTTTACCATAGCTATTATTTACTTGATTTGACCTTAATTAAATTGATGTACTTGCTTGTTTTATATATTATCTTATAGATGGTACAAAATTTAACACAAAATAACTTAGAGATGACTTTTAATTTTTTCTTAATTGGTTATTTTTAGAATGGTTTTAAAATCTCTATTGAAACACAATAAAAATTATTGATAAAAAAAAAAGAATAAAAAAAAGGAGGAAAACATGACTTTGGATAAATCTCTCATTGTCAGTACAGCATTCCAAGGAAAGTCAGGTCTTCCATAAAAACTTGAACTCAATCATGCCATTAAAGTGAATTATTGATTCTATAATCTATTTAGCAACAGTAACCATTCTCCATAATACTATACGTAATGGACAACAAAGCACTTACAAGGACTGTTGAAAAAGTGTTTGCTCAAACCTCGTATTTTTGAAGGAAGTTTAAACCTCCACCAACTGAGCCCCTACCACAAGTAACCATAAATGCTATTATATTACTCCCTGTACTACCCCATAAAAAACTAATTAAAACACTTGTTAGGGAGATCTACTTAGAATATAAAACGAAGGGCCCTCCAATGGAAGCACAAAAAGTTAATGTTCATTTGCCGGAGCAGGACCCAATAATCTTCTCCCACTGTTCTTCATTAATCACTGCCTCTCCATTATATGAGGTCTACAGTCATGTTTTGGGTTCAGCTGCCAAACAAACCCAATATCATTGGGTCAGGCTGCCCAGCTAGAGGCAGACCCAAGTATTACAATGTAGTCCACGGTGCAAATACTCTACGAGGGCGTTTGGCATTGTGGTCCAAAAGCGATTTTCAAAAAATTTGAATTTTTTTTTTTGCTTTAAAGTAATATGTTTTTGATGTTTTCAAATCATTTTGATGTGCTGATCTCAAAAATGATTTTTAAAAAATAAAATAACATTATTGACATGCTTTTCTGAGTGAAAAACACTTTGAAAAGCAACCTCAACCACATTTCTAAACACGCTCAACCATATTATGTCTATAGTGTGGTCTACTGTGCCATGAGTTTGTCAATGGTACTATTATATATATATATATATATATATATATATTTTTTTTTAAAAAAATAAATATATTGAGATAGTATTTTTTGATTTTTAAAATTTTATTTTTTATATTATCACATCAAAATTAAAAAAAAATAAAAAAATATTAATTTGAATTTAAGAAAAAAATATTTTTTGTAAGTTTTTTTAAAAGCGTTCTTGAAACGCAAAAACAAACATATTTTAATAATAAAATTCAACCCAACCCGAAGTGAAAAAAAAAAAATTATCATCACTCAACTTTTATACAATATAAAAAAAGTCAAATCAATTTATTTTGTCTTTACAGTATTAAAAAAAATCAATAAAATAAAAGAAAAGAAATTAAAGAGGAAAAAAATAAAATTAAAAATATCTTGAAAGAAAAAAAAATTAATGGGAAAGAAATTAGTTGCCATTGTATTGGCGCTACTTTGCTACGCGGGTCTGTCATCATATTATAATAATAAAAAATAATTTTTATTTTTTATTTTTTTAAAAGTATTTTTAAAACGCAAAAACAAACATGCTTTAATAAGAAAATTCAACTCAACCTGAAATGAAAAAAAAATTATAATCACTTAAATTTTGCACAATATCAAAAAGTCACATCAATTTATTTTCGCTTTACAGTATGAAAAAAAAAAATTCAATAAGAGAAGAAAAAAAATTAAAAGAGGGAAAAAATAAAATTGGAAATATCTTAAAGAGGAAAAAAAATTAAAGGAAAAGAAATTAGTTGTCGGAGTATTGGATGCTGCTTCAATATATACTATTCATTGTGCTACTGTAGAAAATACTTTATTTGAAGATGGTGATCGTGCAAATACATTCCATGCTTTTAACCCAACTTAAGTATTTTTACATGTAAAAAAAAAATTGTTATTGATTCTCTGTGGAGCGTGGGCCAATATGCTAGCTATCATATTATTACATAAGGTTATTTTTTAAAATATTTTTTTAAAATATATTAAGATAATATTGTTTTGTTTTTGAAAATTCATTTTTCATATAATCACATCAAAATAATACAAAAACATAAAAAACTATTATTTTGAATTAAAAAAAATAATTGTTTTTTAAAGCATTTTTAAAACACAAAAACAAACGTGCTTTAATAATGAAATTCAACCCAACTTCAAATGAAAAAAAAAAAATCATCACTCAACTTTTGTACAATATTAAAAAAGTCCCATGAATGTATTTTCTCTTTATAGTATGAAAAAAAAATTAATTAAGAGAAGAAAAAGAAAAATCTAAAGAGGCAAATAAATAAAATTGAAAATATCTAGTGGCCAAACAAAATCCAATAGTGTTGGATCCGCATGCCCAGCAAGATCCAAGATCGATGGGTGTGATTGCGAGCCAAACTCAATAATGTAGGGTCTGGCTACCAAGCGAGACCCATCACCTTTTGGAAAAGATTTGGGTTTGCTACCAAGCCAAACCCATCAGCTTTCGACATAGAAAACAAAAAAGACAACACCCCTTAGCAATATTTTTTGAATGAAAAACAGCAAAGACAACGCCCCCATGACGCTACAAACATGCTTTAATAAGAAAATTAAATCCAACCTGAAATGAAAAAAAATTATCTTCAACTTTTGTACAATATGAAAAAAGTTACATCAATTTATATCTTCTTTATAGTATGAATAAAAAATTCAATAAGAGAAGAAAAAAAAATGCAAGAGCAAAAAAATAAAAAAATGGAAATATCCTAAAAGGGAAAAAATAAAAGGGAAAGAAATTAGTTGCCGGTGTATTAGGTGCTGCTCTGCTATGCGGGTCTGGCTCCTTGGGTCTATCATCATATCAAAACAATACAAAAAATAAAAAAATATGAATTTGAAGTGAAGAAAAAAAAAAATTTCAAATTCTTTTAAAAGAATTTTTGAAACGCTAAAACAATTATGTTTTAATAAGAAATTCAATCCAATTTGAAATGACAAAAGATTATTATCACCCATTTTTTGCACAATATAACTCTTACAGTATGAAAAAAAAAATCAATAAGAGAAAAAAAATTTAAAGAGGAAAAAAAATAAAATTGGAAATATCTTAAAAGAAAAAAATTAAAGGGAAAGAAATTAATTGCCGATGTATTGGTCGCTGCTTTGCTATGCGTTATTCATGGTGCTACTGGAGAAAATACTTTATTTGAAAATAGTGATGGTACAAATACATTTCGTGCTTTTAACCCAACTTAAACATTTTTGCATTTTAAAAAAAAAATTGTTATTGACTCGTTATGAAGCACGGGCCAATATTCTAGCTATCATATTATTATGTAATGGTTATTTTTAAATATTTTTTTTTTAAACTATGTTATTGACCCGCTGCCAAGCTAGACCTAGGTGTACATTGTTTTTGTATAGTGCATACACTCTAGGTCTATAGTGTGGTCTACAGTTCAATAAGTCTATGTCAACAATATTATTTTTTTAAATATTGTTTTTAAAAAATATATTGGGATAATATTTTTTGATTTTTTAAAATTTACTTTTTATATCATCACATCAAAATAATACAAAAAATAAAAAAAATATTATTTTAAAGTAAAGAAAAAAATAAAAAATTTTAAGTTTTTTAAAAACATTTTTGAAACGCTAAAACAAACTTGGTTTAATAAGAAAATTCAACCCAACCTGTAATGAAAAAAATATTATCACCACCTAACTTTTGTACAATATAAAAAAGTTGACATCGATTTATTTCATCTTTATAATATGAAAAAAAAAATTCAATAAGAGAAGAAAAAAATTTAAAGAGAAAAAAAATAAAATTGGAAATATCATAAAAGGAAAAAAAAAGGAAAGGGAAATAAATTAATTGCAGTGTATTGGATGCTGCTGTGCTGTGCTGGTCTGGCTCCTTTGGTTAGTTATCATATCAAAATAATACAAAAACATCAAAATATATTAATTTGAAGTAAAGAAAAAAATAAAATAAAATTTAAATTTTTTTAAAAGCATTTTTGAAACACAAAAACTAACATGTTTTAATAAGAAAATTCAACCCAACCTTAAATGACAAAATTATCATCACCCAACTTTTATATATTATAAAAAAAGGCACATCAATTTATCTTCTCTTTATAGTAGAGAGAAGAAAAAAAATTTAAGAGGGAAAAAAAGAAATTGGAAATATCTTGAAAAGGAAAAAAAAAAAATTAAAGGGAAAGAAATTAGTTGCTTGTATATTAGGCGTTGCTCTGCTATGTGCTATTCATGGTGCTATTGTAGAAAATATTTTTTTTGAAGATGGTGATGGTGCAATTACTTTATGTGCTTTTAACTTAAATATTTTTACATTTGAAAAAGAAATTGTTATTGACTCGTTACGGGGCACGAGCCAATATGCTAGCTATCATATCATTACTTAAAGGTTATTTTTTAAAATATATGTATTTTTTTAAATGTATTGAGATAATATTTTTTTTATTTTTGAAAATTAATTTTTTATATCATCACATCAAAATAATACAAGAACATCAAAAAATATTAATTTGAATTACAAAAAAAAAATTCAATTTTTTTTAAAACATTTTTGAAATGCAAAAACAACCATGCTTTAATAAGAAAATTCAATCAAACCTTAAATGAAAAAAAAATTATCATCACCCAACTTTTATACAATATAAAAAAAGTCTCATCAATGTATTCATCTTTACCACATGGAAAAAAATTTAAAGAGGCAAAAAATAAAATTGAAAATATCTGGCTGCCCAGCCAGACCTAAGATTGGTGGGTGGGGCTGAAAGTCGGACCCAATAGCGTTGGGTCTAGCTGCCAAGTCAAACCCAACACCTTTATAGCTAGACCCAACAACTTTTGGCGTAGAAAACAAAAAAGACAACACTCTTAACAATATTTTTTGACTATAAAACAGCAAAGACAATGCTTTCATGACACTACAGTGTCGTCTAGAGGGCAAACACACTATGTCTATAGTGTGATGTGCAATAATTCTATATTCATAGTAAATGCAGTGTTTTTCCTTTAAAAGTGTTATATCTCATGCAGAAAAGCTACAATGACATATAGGATTGTCTATGTCCTAACCACAACTGCAAAAAATGGTCGCTTTTTCATTAATAAACTGGGTATAATAGTTACTGTTTCAGCCTGCACAGGTGTAATAACACATGCGGCTGTAACAAGTAAACAATGTACTTCAATCAACTAACATAGACTGGAACATTGGACTAAATAAAATGCTCAAATGTCTTTTATCTGCTCTCATTTTATTTCTTTGTGGGCAGATTCAAACTGTTTACATGTTAACAGTGGTGGAAAGGACATAACTATCAATGAAAACAAAACAACCTTGTCATATGAAGGAGATGGACAAGTAGAAGGTGGTGCAGCTAAATATTTTGTAAATGACCAAAGCTTCTGGGGTTTCAGTAGCACTGGGGACTTTATGGATGATTATGATTACCAAAATACTCGTTATACTGTATCTCTGCAATCATCAACCATCCCTGAATTATACCAAACAGCTCGCATATCCCCAATTTCTCTTACCTATTTCCATTATTGCTTACAAAATGGGAACTACACAGTAAACCTTCACTTTGCAGAGATACAGTTCACTAATGACCATACTTATATCAGCTTAGGCAGGCGTGTTTTTGACATTTATGTTCAGGTAAGTAGTCACTCTAATGTGAAACTTAATTTTTTTTGAAGTTGGAAGCAAGGACTTAGCTGGACTACTGTGTCACAGGAAAGATTGGTTTCGAAAGATTTCAATATTGAAGATGAGGTTGGCAGTGCTGAAAAGCCTTTAGTGAAGCAAGTACTGAATGTCAATGTGACCAATCATATGTTGGAGATCAGATTCTATTTTTCCGGAAAAGGGACAACAAGGATTCCTGATAGGGGAGTTTACGGTCCCATCATATCAGCCATCTCTGTATTTTCTGGTAAGTTGTCTGTTTGACATTTATTCTCGATCATACAATTATCAGCAGTGCATGTACATATGATTGATTTAAAATCAGCACCACTGTGCTAAAGAAGAAGATTTTAGGGCTGCATAACAAATTTTGATATGTTTCTTATATTTGACCTTCCCTTGCTGGATAGCCCTTGGTCTCTGTTTAAATTATGGGTTGAGATCCACAACAATATGCCTACCTTTCCTCTCCTCTCCTCTCTCCTGGTCACTTATCCTCTCCTCTCCTTCCCCTGTAAATGTAAATGTAGTGTAGGGTAACAGAGACTCAGGAAGGCGTGGATAGTATGAAACAACTATTTTATTTATAAGTTCTCCAATATTATGATTAAATAGTTTGGTACCTCAAGAGAGTATTATTCAGATTCTGGCATCTAAGTCCCATTTGGGTAAATTATTACAGAGAAACTCATGTAATTTAAGGAAGTGTCATTTTAGTTTAAATATCCAATCTGTGTGTGTGATTGTGACTAATTTTTCTGTTTAATGGGCAGATTTGAAAGTTTGTTCTAGTGGGAAAAAGAAGGGAACTGTTTATGTGGTTGTTGGAGCTGTTGGAGCATCATGCCTGGTTGCCATTATACTGGTAATTCTTTGGTGGAAAGGAAACTTGCCAGGAAAATTGCACAGGAAAAGAGGTAACGCCATATATATTATTTACCCATGTTTGTGTTAGTAGTCTAATAAAATTCCACGCTGCATCCATGTTTGCCAGATGTAGGAAAAATTGTATAACTTACATAGCTGCCTAAACACTGCAGCCTCAAACAGCATCCTATGGATTTGGTTTTGTTTCTAGTATGAGATTATGAACTAGATGGAAACAACTTGAGATTTCTTTGCTAAAATTATGCATGGACATTTAGGGAAAAGAAAAGCAAAAGAAGCATCAAGTTTCATGGGCTTATCTTTTATTCAGATACAAGTGGCTGTGATATTTCACCTTAAGATGATTACACAATTATTAATTGTAAAAGTTTGATTGGCATTGTATGTAGTAAGGGTGCTTTCCTGAGGAGGAGGAAAGTTCTGGGTAGACACGCTTATGTTGGAGAATGAAAAATGCCTCTTTTCAATGGAGTTTCATGGTCTACTTTTCTCCTGTAAATATATCGAAAGACTGACAATTCGTTGGCACCTTATGTCCTGTCTCCTACTTGAACAGATGTCAAAGGACTTGATTTTCCAAAGGGAACATTTTCTCTGAAGCAAATTAGAGCTGCCACTAATGACTTTGATGCTTCTAATAAGATTGGAGAAGGTGGTTTTGGTCCTGTATACAAGGTACTTTGCAAAAGATCTCAACTATCCTGTTTGGAGTATCCTCTGCCCCCTCCTCTCTCTCTTTTATGTCACAACTATGTGAAATTCTTAACAGAGATCAGCGTGCAGGGTCAATTACCTGATGGTACTGTTATAGCAGTGAAGCAACTTTCATCAAAATCACGGCAAGGAAATCGTGAATTCTTAAATGAGATAGGCATGATTTCATGTTTGCAGCATCCGAATCTTGTCAAGCTGCATGGATGTTGCATTGAAAGTGACCAGTTATTATTGGTTTATGAGTACATGGAAAACAATAGCCTTGCACGAGCTCTGTTTCGTGAGTGTTCATCAATATTAAATGAGAATATTCACCTAAAATATTATAATGCTAATTGAAATGATCATATGTATAACACTGTTTTCTTATCGGATGATTTGTAGGTCATGAAAACATTCAGCTTAATCTGGATTGGCCTGCAAGGCTTAAGATCTGTATTGGGATAGCTAGAGGTCTAGCTTTTCTCCATGAAGAATCAAGACTTAAGATCGTTCACAGAGACATCAAAGCTACAAATGTGCTACTTGATGGGAATCTGAATCCTAAAATATCTGATTTTGGATTGGCTAGGCTTGATGAAGAAGAGAAGAGCCACATCAGCACCCGAGTTGCTGGAACCATGTTAGTCACCACATGCTTTAATAAAAGCTGCGATTTTTGGTATTACTTTTCAATGTTAAATTACAAGTGTTCTTTATCTTGACATGCAGAGGATATATGGCACCAGAATATGCGCTATGGGGTTACTTGACTGACAAAGCAGATGTTTACAGTTTTGGGGTTGTTGCTTTGGAAATTATTAGTGGGAAGAACAACAATAACTACATGCCAAGCAACAGCAGTTGTGTTTGTCTCTTAGATTGGGTAATCTTCTTTCTGTGCTTGATACGTTGCACTCATATTGTTGGTTGCAAGTCTTAGTGTTGAAGTTTTAAATTACTTCATCGCAGGCCTGCCATTTGCAACAAAGTGGGAGTTTTATAGAGCTTGTTGATGAGACGTTAGGATCTGAAGTTAACATAGAAGAAGCAGAAACTATGGTTAAAGTAGCTCTCTTGTGTACAAATGCGTCCCCTACACTTAGACCTACAATGTCTGAGGTAGTGAGCATGCTTGAAGGACGAATGGCTGTTCCTGACACGCTTCCAGAACAGAGTTCATATACTGAAGATTTGAGGTTCAAAGCCATGAGAGACCTCCGTCAGCACGAGCAAAGTCATAGATTCAGTGGGAGACAAACACAAAAGTCAACCTCTATTCAAACTTTAAGCTCTTCATCTATATCTGAGAACAGCAGTTATGAGATAAGCTCGGAACCAAAGCTCTAATCATG
This sequence comes from Populus tomentosa, assembly GCA_018804465.1. Lineage (NCBI taxonomy): Eukaryota > Viridiplantae > Streptophyta > Magnoliopsida > Malpighiales > Salicaceae > Populus > Populus tomentosa. The sequence continues at coordinate 6,477,447 of CM031989.1, forward strand.
TACCCCAGATCATATGGGGTTCTCAAAGAGTCCTTGACATGAGGAAACGATGCACGGGCTGTCTCACTGTTGTGATGTTGGGTTTCTGCTATTTATTTGAAATTTAACTCAGCGTGACTACAGTTTTTTTTTTTCCCAAGTTCTGAGAGGGAGAGGCTTAATTATTTTTTATATAAAACTGCAAATTTCAAGTTTATCAGACGGATCTGTATGTACACTGGAAATTTCGAATCTCATTCCTGATTGTTTTGTTGCTGTATTACTCATCGGCCCAGTTCAATGGGAAAACTTTGTAAAGATCATGTTTTGTTCCATTTTCCAAGATAACTTTGAACATAACTGGTGGGATGCATCAAAGATAAGCGGCTGAAGTCTTGCCGCCATTAATGGTTCCATATGATGGCAGTTCCTTTGATGAATAGCATTGACGTTACCACCGACCTCTTAATGACTGCTCTGTTAGGTGTATTTATTAGTAAGTAAAAAATTGAAAGGACAAGAGGAAGAAAAAACCCGAAAAAATTAAGAGTTTCTATACATTCGCCAGGCAACTTTATTACCGAAGAACAGCTTAAGATATAAATATTGTTTTACACCATCGTAAACATATATGGCCTCTACAGCAGCGGTGCTGCATTCAAGCCTCACCTTTTGGCTTATCGTCTCAGGACCTGCCAATTGCCAACTTGCCTCATTCTTTTCTGTTTGTGTTTTTCAGAACCACCTCCCCTCCATAATTCTTCTTCATTTTTAACTACCCGGTCAAAACCAAATGAATTTAGTCTCGTAGCTTGGTCAATTTTGTTCCAACCATATTGATCAAATAGTTTAAAGTACCTATATACAACACAAATGCAGTAAATCAGGAAGACAGAAATGACAAGCATTAAAAATCATGTACGAGATGATCAACATTTCACCTTCACACATTTGATTAAGTCTATGATAAAGATAGGAATCAAGTGGAAAGAGTGAGTAATGTCTACTCCAATCAACCTTTTGTCTTCTTTTTTTTTCCTTGTAAATTATAAGGAGAACAAATAGACTCCAGGAGGCAAAGGTAAACAGCACATGACACTCATAACCACAGTAGAATGGTAAAACATAAAAAATAAAAAATAAAAAATAAAATTCCTAGAGTCTTTCTGGGTTAGTATCTTGCACAAATTATAAATTGATTATTTTTGTCAGTCCCAGTAGAGCGACTAGGTGAAAAAAGGTGAGATTTGTTTTTTGGATTCATGCTGTTAAAACAATTTAATTAACATAAAATAAATACGAATACAAAAGAGAGGAAAGACTAAAATTCTTCTGAATTGATTTGTAAAAAAAAGTCCTTTAATCTAAATACAAAGAGCTTATATAATGTAAGTGGCACAACCGGGTTAATTATATCCAACATCTTTTTATTATTAAATTTTAATTAATTAGATCTTTTTTTATTAACAATCATACAGCAACTGCAAGTAACAAAACACCTCAGCAGCATCACACAATTTTGCAAGCAATTTCATATCTACTTCACTTTCTTTGTAAAGAAATAAAAACTATTTTTCCAGTTCTTTATTGATTTTGCAGGGAAAACCAAATCATGAGCCAAAATGACTTTTTTTTCAAAGAAAAATCATTCCTATTTATCTATTAAAAGAGTCAAAAAATTAAAATAAATTATCTTAAATTCTTTGTTGCGTGTTACTTGACTTGGAGTATTTTTTTTAGTTTTCATGAAAATACTATGATAAAAGAATAGTTTAAACCTAGATTGATCTAGCCATTAGGTCAACTAAGTTCTAGAGTGACCTACCAGACGAGCCAAGTTTAATAACCAGGTTTGAACCAAATTAACCTAGATTTAAAGAACCTATGTTTAGAAAAGAAGAAGAAGAAAAACAGGAATGGGAATTACTAAAATTAATCAACACTTCACGTACTATCTATATTGATTGATCGATCCATGCATCTTTTTGATCAAGTCCATGAGATTAACAGGACCCAACGTGGAAAAAAGAAGTCATGTCTGCATCAATCAACCTATCAGCATTTAAAAGCAGCAAGTTCTTTCTACCTATGTCTTTATTGCAGAGAGATAAAGATTAGCATCAATATTGATTGATCCATGCATCCATGAGATTACTTGAGTTCACATTGCAACTTCCAAGAATGCATTGAAGTTGTGAAAAGTCTTTGCGGAAAATTCTACGCCCTTTCGTTTTGCTGCTTGAACAATTAGATATATCAAAAGTAAAAAGAAGGAAAGATTACTTGTACCTGTTGAAAGCAATTATATTTTAATACATTACACTTTACTTGTTGCGTGTAGAATAATACTTTTCTGGGTTGGTGGTTGCTGTTTTGTTAAAAGGCCAATAAATACTTTTCGTGGTTTTCATTCTGTTAAATGGGTTATGATTTTTTTTTTTTTAACATTATTGTTTAGAATCTTGAGATTGTGAATGGTGGCAGAAGAAGCACAAATTATAACGACACTTAGGATATTAAAAAAAAGAAAAACAATAACTAACCTATAATATTTTAATTTTTTATGGGGATGGATATTATGAATATTTTTAATAAAATTTAAATTTGAAGAAGGAATCAGCTTGTTTCTGTATGAGATTTTTGAATTATAAATTAATATAGACCTGTGTATAAAGCTTGGGGGCATTTAACCCACACTGTAAACTCATCTTCTCCACAAATGGTGATTTCTTATCCAGTTTTTACATTCTAAACTTCATCGTAATTTCTGGTGCGACATTAATATTGAAATTGAAAAAATTACACTTTACCAAAAAGTTTGGAAAAAAAAAAAATAGAACAGACCATTGGTGGATAAGTAATAAAAAAGATTACACTTTATCGAGAGTTTGTTCATTTGAAAAAAAATTAACATTCACAAAGTATTTTCTGAAAAATAACGAGATTATTTTTTATAATACATGCACAATCCACGGGTAGGTGGGTACACAACTGTACTTATTAATTATTATTTTTTATAATACATGCACAACCCACACAGGTCATGAAACTATTTTAGTGTTCGTTTGAGAAATAAAAAACAACTCAATATTCAAAGCAAATGATGACTAACAGAAGTATATATTAAAACTGATGGCGGCTTTATTTCATAGTATTTTTTACTTATTTAAAATTTATTAAAATATTTTTTTCTTAAAAAATTGTTTTAAACATACTAACATTAAAACAAAAAAACAATAAAGAAAATTCATTTTTCCTCTAAAAACATTTTTAAAACATAAAAATAAACCAGCTACAAGTGTTAAACTGTCAGTTATGCACCAAGTTACCACCTATCTTATAATCGAGCCTATCATAAACTTCAAATAGCTTGTTGTCCTTCAGCACCAGGTGGAAAGAGATTGGTCTATGTCTACATCAATCAGTACTTGCAAAAAAAAAAAAAAAAAAGGCAGAATATTCTACTTGGAATCTCTCTCGTTTTCATATGTTCTTAGTATGTTTAAATATCTGAGAGGTTCTCCATTAAAATGCCTTTTAGCAGCCGACGGCCCGATGTGAATCATTCAACATCATAGCTTGTAGTCATTAAATTTGTGGCTCAAATGTCTCTATATGTGCCTGTCTCTTTATCTTTTAAATTTTAATATCTTGTAACATGCAACTAGGAGAACCAAAGAAAATACAAGGTTAAGATTCACACCTTATCTTGATTTACATAAAAAAAAATTCAATATTTTAAAACATTGTGTTTACAAATCAATATCTCTTTATAAATTTTAGAATAGTTTTTATTTTTTTCACATAATTTATATTCATGTAAGGAATTGTTGGAATTTTAATAATTTATAATATAGGTACATTTTAAACCATATTAAAAATGGAGTCCAATTATTTTTAGAGTAAAAATGACGCTAGTGATGTGAATCATTCAACATAGCTTGTAGTCATTAAAATTGTGGCTCGAATGCCTCTATATGTGCCTGCCTCCTTATCTTTTAAATTTCAACATCTTGCAACCTGCAACTAGGAGAACCAAAGAAAATACGAGGTGAAGATTCACACCTTATCTTGATTTACATAAAAAAAATATTCATTATTTTAAAACATTGTGTTTACCAATTCAATAATTCTTCTTCATTTTTAACTACCCCGTCAAAACCAAATGAATTTAGTCTCCTAGCTTGGTGAATTTTGTTCCAACTATATTGAACAAATAGTTTAAAGTACCTATATACAAGACAAGTGCAGTAAATCAGGAAGACAGAGAAATGACAAGCATTAAAAATCATGTACGAGATGATCAACATTTCACCTTCACACATTTGATTAAGTCTATGATAAAGATAGGAATCAAGTGGAAAGAGTGAGTAATGTCTACTCCAATCAACCTTTTGTCTTCTTTTTTTTCCTTGTAAATTATAAGGAGAACAAATAGACTCCAGGAGGCAAAGGTAAACAGCACATGATACTCATAACCATAGCAGAATGGTAAAACATAAAAAATAAAAAATAAAATTCCTAGAGTCTTTCTGGGTTAGTATCTTGCACATAAATTATTCATTGATTATTTTTGTCAGTCCCAGTAGAGCGAGTAGGTGAAAAAAGGTGAGATTTTTTTTTGGATTCATGCTGTTAAAACAATTCAATTAACATAAAATAAATACGAATACAAAAGAGAGAAAAGACTAAAATACTTCTTAATTGATTTGTAAAAAAAAACATCCTTTAATCTAAATACAAAGAGCTTATATAATGCAAGTGGCACAACCGGGTTAATTATATCCAACATCTTTTTATTATTAAATTTTAATTAATTAGATCTTTTTTTATTAACAATTATACAACAACTGCAAGTAACAAAATACCTCAGCAGCATCACACAATTTTGCAAGCAATTTCATATCTACTTCACTTTCTTTGTAAAGAAATAAAAACTATTTTTTCAGTTCTTTATTGATTTTGCAGGAAAACCAAATCAAGAGCCAAAATGACTTTTTTTTTCAAAGAAAAATCATTCCTATTTATCTATTAAAAGAGTCAAAAAATTAAAATAAATTATCTTAAATTCTTTGTTGTGTGTTACTTGACTTGGAGTAATTTTTTTAGTTTTCATGAAAATACTATGATAAAAAAATAGATTAAACCTAGATTGATCTAGCCATTAAATCAACTAAGTTCTAGAGTAATCTACTGAACGAGTCATGTTTAATAACCAGGTTTGAACCAAATTAACCTAGATTTAAAGAACCTATGTTCAGAAAAGAAGAAGAAGAAAGACAGGAATGGGAATTACTACAATTAATCAACACTTCACGTACTATCTATATTGATTGATCGATCCATGCATCTTTTTGATCAAGTCCATGAGATTAACAGGACCCAACGTGGAAAAAAGAAGTCATGTCTGCATCTATCAACCTATCAGCATTTAAAAGCAGCAAGTTCTTTCTACCTATGTCTTTATTGCAGAGAGAGAAAGACTAGCATCAATATTGATTGATCCATGCATCCATGAGATTACTTGAGTTCACATTGCAACTTCCAAGAATGCATTGAAGTTGTGAAAAGTCTTTGCGGAAAATTCTACGCCCTTTCGTTTTGCTGCTTGAACAATTAGATATATCAAAAGTAAAAAGAAGGAAAGATTACTTGTACCTGTTGAAAGCAATTATATTTTAATACATTACACTTTACTTGTTGCGTGTAGAATAATACTTTTCTGGGTTGGTGGTTGCTGTTTTGTTAAAAGGCCAATAAATACTTTTCGTGGTTTTCATTCTGTTAAATGGGTTATGATTTTATTTTTTTTAACATTATTGTTTAGAATCTTGAGATTGTGAATGGTGGCAGAAGAAGCACAAATTATAACGACACTTAGGATATTAAAAAAAAGAAAAACAATAACTAACCTATAATATTTTAATTTTTTATGGGGATGGATATTATGAATATTTTTAATAAAATTTAAATTTAAAGAAGGAATCAGAGCTTGTTTTTGTATGAGATTTTTGAATTATAAATATAGACCTGTGTATAGAGCTTGGGGGCATTTAACCCACACTATAAACTCATCTTCTCCACAAATGGTGATTTCTTATCCATTTTTACATTCTAAACTTCATCGTAATTTCTGGTGCGACATTAATATTGAAATTGAAAAAATTACACTTTACCAAAAAGTTTGGAAAAATAAAATAGAACAGACCATTGGTGGATAAGTAATAAAAAAGATTACACTTTATCGAGAGTTTGTTCATTTGAAAAAAAATTAACATTCACAAAGTATTTTCTGAAAAATAACGAGATTATTTTTTATAATACATGCACAATCCATGGGTAGGTGGGTAAACAACTGTAATTATTAATTATTATTTTTTATAATACATGCACAACCCACACAGGTCATGAAACTATTTTAATGTTCGTTTGAGAAATAAAAAAAAAACTCAATATTCAAAGCAAATGATGACTGACAGAAGTATTAAAATTGATGGCGGCTTTATTTCATAGTATTTTTTTTATTTAAAATATATTAAAATATTTTTTTCTTAAAAAATTATTTTAAACATAATAACATTAAAACAAAAAAACAATAAAAAAAATTCATTTTTCCTCAAAACATTTTTAAAACATAAAAATCAACCTGCTACAAGTGTTAAACTGTCAGTTATGCACCAACTAGCTATATAATTGAGTCTATCATAAACTTCAAATAATAGCTTGTTGTCCTTTAGCACCAGGTGGAAAAGAGATTGGTCTTTGTCTACATCAATTAGTATTTGCCAAAAAAAAAAAAAAAAAAGGCAGAAAATTCATCTCTCTCGTTTTCAGTATGTTCTTAGCATGTTTAAATATCTGAGAGGTTTTCCATGAAAATGCCTTTTAGTAGCCGACGGCCCTGCTGATGTGAATCATTCAACATGATAGCTTGTAGTCAATAAATTTGTGGCTCGAATGCCTCTATATGTACCTACCTCCTTATCTTTTAAATTTCAACATCTTCCAACCTGCAACTAGGAGAATCAAAGAAAATACCAGGTGAAGATTTATACGAGAATTATTATCTTGATTTTCAAATTTTTTTTGAATATTTCAATATATTACATTTACTAATTCATCAAATAAATCTAATAATATTTCAATATATACATTGAGATCAGATCAGTGACTGTTAAACTGTCAATTATGCACCAACTAACTACATAAATGCATGCATTTGAGTCTATTATAAACTACAAATAGCTTGTTGTCCTTTACCACCAGGTGGAAAAGAGATTGGTCCCTGTCTGGATCAATCTCTCTAGCCAGAAAATTCTACAGGCAATCAGTGAATAATAGATATCGAAGCTTAATAAAATAATTTAAGTATTTAGATAAAGTTTTAAGATATAATTGATATTATTTTTTGATATAATTTTTTAAATAAAAAATTTTTAAACTTAAAACTTGCACAGATCAATATTATATTGTACTTAATTTTTATCAAATAAATAAAGATAATAAAATTTAAATTCGTGACTACTTAGTCATCAGCACAAATCAATACTATATTATGCTTAATTTTTATCAAATAAATAAGGATAGTGAGATTCAAACTCGTAACTATTTAGTCATCAAAGCTCTGATACCACGTTAACAAACCATCTCAACCCAATAACTTAATATTTTAGAAGAGATTTTAAAATATAATTTATATTATTATCTAACAACATTAAAAATAATAAAATATTTAAAACATAGAAACAAACATACCCAGCAGCCGCCACTAGTGATGTGAATCATTCAACATAGCTTGTAGTCATTAAAATTGTGGCTCGAATGCCTCTGTATGTGCCAGCCTCCTTATCTTTTAAATTTCAACATCTTGCAACCTGCAACTAGGGAACCAAAGCAAATACCAGGTGAAGATTCTTACCACTATTATTATCTTCTTGATTTACATATTTTAAGATATTATATTTATTAAAAAGTCAAGTAAATATAATAGTATTTTATTTAAAAAGATTTAAAATTAAAAACTATATATCTAAAATAGTGATTTATCACATCAATATCTATCTATAGGTCTTAGAGTTGTTTCTAATTATCTAAATAACTATAAAAGTTTTGTATCTCTTCAATTATCTAAAAACTAATAAGACTATTTTTTATAATACATTCATTTTCGATTCGATTCGGTTTTTATATATAAAAAAATAACTAAATCAAAATTTTTTTAAAAAAACCCTAAACCGGTTCAAATTCACACCAGTTTGACTCGATTTTTTCGATTTAGCTCGGTTTTGACTTAGTTCGGCTCGGTTTTTTTCCGGTTTAGCTTGTTTTTTTCCGGTTTGACTCGGGTTTTTTCTTGGTTTGGGTTTCGGTTTGGTTCGGTTTGATTTTTTTGGTTTTAGGCTTAAAATACCAAAACCGAACCGGTCGGTTTTTTTAAAATTTTAATTGGTTTAATCAGTTTTTTTGGTTATTTTTTTTTTCTTAATTTAATTGATTTTTTTCTCACCCCTACATATAAGTACATAAACAACTATAATTATTAATAATTATTTTTTATAATACATGCACACGTGTCACGAGGCTATTTTTGTGATATAACGAGTGTGTTCATTCGAGAAATAAATTTGCTCAAGGTTTTAGAAAAAAAACTCAATATTCAAAACAAATGCTTGCTACCAGGAGCATTAAAACCGAGGGTGGTTTTATAAATGCCGAAGTTATTTTATAAAGTCTTGTTTATTTAAAAATATATTAAAATAATAATAATAATAAATTATTTTTAATATAAACATATTAAAACAATCTAAAATATCAAAAAATTAATTTAAAATTAAAAAAATATTAAAAAAATTAAATTTTTTTCTAAAAATATTTTTAAAACATAAAAATAATCCCGTTACAAGCATGAAACTGTCTATTAGGCACCAACTAGCTATATAAATGCATGCATTTGAGTCCATCATAAACTTCAAATTGCTTGTTGTCCTTCAGGACCAGGTGGAAAAGAGATTGGTCTATGTCTACGTCAATCAGTATTTCCAAAAAGAAAAAGAAAAGAAAAAACAAGGCAGAAAATTCTACTTGCAATTAGTGAACAATTGATGATGAAGTTCTTAGTGCACTTTACAGCATTGAAAGTAAAAAAAAAAAAAAAAAGCCTTCGTGTTCTTAGTGCACTTTATAGCCAGCGGTCAACAATCAGAGCAGAGCAGGAGGTAAGGACAAGTGATGATGAAGTTCTTAGCTTGCACTTTTACAGCAGTATGGAATGAACTTCAAGCAATGTATACAAGGATAAATCCTTTTCCTTCTCTCTTTTCTGATTGGAATCTCTCTCCTTTTCAGTACGTTCTTAGCAAGTTTCAAGTGAATAAACTGACAAGTCGGGTTTAAATATCTGAGAGGTTTCCATGAAAATGCCTTTTAGCAGCCGACGGCCCTGGTGATGTGAATCATTCAACATCATAGCTTGTAGTCATTAAATTTGTGACAACCTCCTTATCTTTTAAATTTCAACATCTTCTAACCTGCAACTAGAAGAACCAAGGAAAATACGAGGTTAAGATTCACACTTTATATTATTTTTTAAAAATATAATTTATATTATTTTTTAAAATAATTTTTTAAGTGAAAATTCTTTAGACTTAAATTTGCACGGATCAACACTATATTGTGCTTAATTTTTATCAAATAAATAAAGATAGTAAAATTAAAACTCGTGACCATTTAGTTATTAAAACTCTGATACTATATCAATGAACCATCTTAACCCAATAGCTTAAATTTTTAGATGAGATCTAAAGATATGATTTATATTATTATCTAAAGAGTAATAAAACCTTTGTGTTCTCTAGACTTCAATATTCCTTAAATCTTATTTAAGTTTTATATTAGAATTATGTTGTTGAGAGAGATTGGCTCTGGCCTTCTAGCCTTTTTCTTTCTGCTCCAAGAGATATTTGTTTATATAAACTTTTTTAAGATAAATATTTTATAATTATAAAATATTTAATATAAATACATTAAAAATATCCTAGATATTTATAGAAATATTTATGAAAGTATAGATATTGTATAAAGTATATACCACAAGTCTGATTGGACTCGGCCAAAGAATTAGTATTACAGTGTAGTTAATTTTATTAATAATTTAGGCTGATCAGCTGGAGAGATGACCAGCTTAAACTTGTCCAACTTATAATTAATTACCTGTTGCGATACTTACCAGTTGGTAACTTGTAATCAACCCTTGTCGCTTTGGAGAGATAGAAATGAAAAGGAATCAAATCAAATGGCTATAAATCAAGTACGTTCCTCATAAAATGAAAAGTACTTATTCAATCTTCTTCCCTACTCCTGCACCCAACATGTTCACGACGCTTCAGCCTCCGCATGGACTTCTTCAGTTTTGCCGAGTTATGGTGGTCGTGATCACTCTTTTCAGCTCTGCTACTTTCAGTTCAGCTATACCATATCAGTTACATCCAGACGAAGGTAAGAGACTAAGCTTTGTTTTTATTGCAATAATGGATTGTTGTAATAATCTGAGCTAATTAATTTCCACGACTTTCCATTCCATTGGTGTGCTAAGTCACATATCCACAGATATATTTGCTTACAACTACAACCTCATACTTTAAGATTAAGAAATTCATTAATATAAATTTATAGTTCATTAATTACTTTATTGGAGAATCATTTCTTCACTTTACACTGCAGCTACAGAAAAATAACTAATGGGGTAAGAACATAAAAGGAAATTCTGAAAAAAAAGGGCCCGAATCCGTACATTCACTCTCAGCTGTGCATCTAACGGGAAGTAGCTCATGTGGGGATGATATTAAAGATGAATAAATTATTTAATGTGTATCAGATTTCTTTTTTCTACAAATTACAATAATTCTCGAGGTATTTGGAACTACAAAGAGTATGAAAAGAAGTTTGAGTAACTAATTAATAAAACCTTTTTTATACCAAAAAAATGCCCTTAATTATTATTTTTAAGAGATATTTAAATCAAGAACTAAAAAAAAAGACTTAGATAAAAAGAATATAAGAAAATGGGGCATGATTTTTCAATATATGAATAATATTAATATTATTATTTAATTCAAGTTAGTTTTTATTTTTTAGAGTTTCCTTTTTAGTATTTTGTCCTCTAATTTTTAAAATTCCCTAACTATTGTTTTTTTTAATGTATAGTAACTACGCGGATCTTGGGTATAATAAGGAGTTTTGTTTTTCACTTCTGGATGATTTTTGTTATTTCATGATTATTGTAATTTTTTGCAATTCTACAAATGTTATCACATGGTCGATACATTAACAAGAAGGAAAGCTAATTATTGTCTCTCGTATATCATTTGATAGCCTGTGTAAATACACACAATATGGCCATACCTTTTACAATTTTGATAGCCTGATAAAATTTTCCGTGGATGCATGATCCTTAAACCAGTGACGGCGTTAAAACAAATTGACAAAAGACTGACACAGGGTGGGCAACCCTTTGAGTTGGGCGGTGCTTGCAGCCAAGATTCAGAAGCCAATAGCACCTCCGTATGCAATTGCACCCTCAACCTCAATAATGATAGTTATTGTCATATCACGTCATTGTAAGATTTTTTTTTTTTGTCTTCTATATTTATTTGAATACTTCTTGTTAAAATGTTTTGTTATATTATACTTGTTGTTAACCCATTTTTAAATAGATTGGATACATTGCTCCTATGTTTAAATTAATTATCTGAAAATATCTCTAATCTTAAAGTTGTGTTTTGGAATTGGATGTAAATTAGCACAAGTAAATTTCTTAGTTTATTTTTCAATCATCTAAACATTTGTTTATGCACTCATGATGTTTTTTTCCATAACAGATCTCTCAAAACGCTCAATTTTCAAGGCAAGCTCCCGTCTGAAATGGTCAACCTCACGTATCTCAAATATCTGTAAGAATCTTTTCAGGATATATTTTATTTGTGTTTCTATGTGTATTATCAAAGTAGCATATTTATAAATGGGATATTTTTTATTGTAGAATCTCAAAGTAACTCTTAACAACTAATTTATAAATTGTGGAATGGAAATAGCTTAATACTAAAAAGAAGAAGAAGCTTATTTGGCGCAGCTAATTAAACCTAACAAATGAGAATAAAAAAATATGTAATTTTTTAAAGTTGTGATCACACATAAACCTTAATTCATTTTTATTATTATTGAATGATTTCTTTCCAGTAATCTTAATAATCAAAAATCAATATTACATCTCTTAAAGCTATTTGGATACCAAGGAAAATAATTAAAGAGATATACATTAAATAGGTTAAACAATTTTAAATTAACTAGAAAAATATAGTAAATCTAGAACAATAATGCTTAGGTTTGATCCAGTAAAAATTTATTAGTAAAATTTTAACTTAATTTAATAATTAAATAAAAAATTATACTCGTTAGTATAATTCCTAGGGTGAACGTCTTGAGAATATTTTCTGCATGAGCATTCACTAATCTGCATACTTCAACTGCTTAAAGGTATTGAATGCACCTATATATGAAGTATTTGGTAATAATATGTGCATTCAAAATCTAACATGCACGATTTGCATCATAGACGCAACCTTAACAGAAACTAAAGTATCGTCTAATTCAAATTATGTTGTAGAAGAAACTTTATTTTCGACAAAGGTTTATACTCCAAAGAAATGTCTACTGGACGTTTTATAAAGTTGAACATGTTAGAGAATATATAATATAAATTATATCATATATAACATTACCTAACTGCTTGAACTATTGAGTTGGAATGGTTCTTTGATATGATATCAAAACCTTAATGACCAATCAGTCACGAGTTTGAATTTTACTGTCTCTATTTTTTTGAAAACAATTAAGCGTAAGGTAATATTAATCTATGCAAGTTTCAAATCCAAAAGGTTTTCATTTAAGAAAATATGTTAGAGAATAATATAAATCATATACTGAAACCTTACCTAACAACTTAACCTACTGGGTTGAGAAGATTCTTTAACAGAATAAGTTAAATTCTCAAGTATTGATGCTAAATTATCTGTTACAGTGACCTAACTCGCAACTACATTTCTGGCAATATTCCTAAGGAATGGGCTTCAATGAAACATTTGACAAACCTGTAAGTTCATTCACCTCATCTTTGCTTACCAGTTCATACTCAAGGCAGAATTCACCATAACTAGATAACATTTTATGCATGCAGCTCACTTACATCCAATCGCTTGTCAGGAAATATTCCTGGGTACTTGGGAAGTTTTCGTAGCCTGACTTACTTGTATGTATTGAAGTCATAAATATATATATGTTCTGCCGATTTATCATTTGTTTTGTTTTCTGTTTCTGTTTTTGACAATGCTAGCTTACTAATTTCATTTTTGTCAATTAATAAAAAACAAATACATGAAGGTCCCTTGAAGCAAATCAGTTTTCTGGTACTATTCCTTCTCAGCTTGGTGATCTTGTCAACTTAAAAGACCTGTAAGGCGTTTAACTGCTCATCATTATTAAACCAACGCAAGCTAGACATTTTAGTTGCGATCTTTGATGCTGTGCCATGAATTAATGGTTGCAGGATACTTTCCTCCAATCAGTTGGAGGGAACCTTGCCAAAGACTCTCGCTAAGCTAAACTTGACTAATTTGTAAGCAATCAATTCCTTTCTTCTTTAAACACAGTTTTTGATAATGCAATAGCATCTGGTTTCCTTAATTCGGTTTTGCAATGTGCAGTCGTGCAAGTGATAATAATCTTAGTGGCAGAATACCTGATTTCATTGGGAAGTACTGGAGTTATCTTGATAGACTGTGAGGATCTCTATCTGCATGAGATTTTCATTTCATTTCTCTGCTACATGTTGCACAATATTCTGATATTTTGTTTTTCCTCTTTGGACTAATTACGAAGTGAATTATACGCAAGTGGACTACAAGGGCCCATACCTAATGCCATTCTTTCTTTAGAGAAGCTGACAGATTTGTGAGTCAAGCTACTTCCTGAGAGGCACAGCAATAAATACAATAATTTTGGTGTTTCCTCTTTGAAGAAGACAGAAAGAATAAAGGGAACAATAACACATTCTTTTCTTTTCAATGTACTTCAGGAGGATCACTGATATGTCTGGACCGGAGTTTAATTTAACCAACATCCCCCCAAAAGTGAAAAGATTGTTCGTCAACTGTCCGTTAAATGTCTAAAATAAACTTGAGAATTAACATTTTCTATAGAGAACTAATTAAGCCTATCTTTAATTTCTTTGAAGGGTTTTGCGAAACATCAATTTAACTGGAGTGATCCCAACAGATGTGTGGACAATGGCTTCTCTGACAACGCTGTAAGTCTTAACACCTTCACTCATCACCTTATATGTGCTGTAATGTGATAGAAGTTAAAAACATGAATATATTTTAATAACACTGCAAAATTTGCCTCACTACCGGGTTATGATCTCCATGTACTGTATGGGAAGCAAAATTACTACGGGAATCCTCTCATAACTTGCTCAAAGGTAAGAAACAAGCAGAAATCTATTCGTCAGGATATGTTACTGATGGGTTTGAAATTCTAATACACTAACCATCTACTACGAGACATATGGCATTAATTCTCATAGCAGGAAGTTTGACAGAGCTCCGTATGACTATACTCTCTATCCTAACCAAATGCTCCTGGACTATAGCCAGCCACCATGACCAACAGTCCTGTGATCATTTTTTATTTACTACACTGAAAAGGGCTTAATTCATGAAACATGTTTCTCAGACCAACACTCGTACATAAATATATAGTTTGTAGAAGCACAATCCCGATTCCCTTTGCACCTCTTAAATCCCATTCTGTTTCTTCAAGAAACCACCATCAAAATTCTCAAAGGCGGTCTGTTGCATTTCATTGATCAGGTTACTCAGCCTACTGGAGATTAATTAGAATCAGGACCTATTTCAATCCAACCCTGGTTGCATGCATCGGCTAAAGTGCTACAAGTGACCTTAAGGGAATTCACTTAATTATCGCCCTCCCATTTCATCAAATTCTTTTCTTTTCTTTTTCTTTTCCTTTTCTTTTGATCTGGGACTACCATCTCCTCAAGTTCAGCCACTCTGTCACTCCTATCGAATTAAATTGAAAGAAATTGCTGAACAATTTTATCTTCTTGTATTACAAAGATTTTGAAAAAAAAATGGTGGTTTAGTGTTGGAAGCAAAATGGGTGTGATATAAGATCAACACAATAATGCAAAGTCAAAAACTCAAAAAAAAAAAAAAAGATTGAAAGGAAGAAATACTTTTGGTAAGTGTTTCTCTTTAAGCTCCTTCAGTTATTCTCTCTCTTTTGTACTTATAATAATGTTGAATTACAAATCTTTTTATATGCACAAAATCCTAAACAATCAAGAAATTAAACTAATGAAAGGAAATTCTAATTTGAACAAGAAATGTATTTTACTGACTGAACTGATTGAAAGATTCATTTGATCCAACTAGTCACTTTATTGCAATTGATCGACCTGTTCCTAACCGGTCAACCGGTTCAACTAATTTCCAGAAATCAGTTTACTTTCAATATCCCCTCTTAAACTTGATTTCTTTATAACTCCCAATACATCTCTCATCTTGATAAAAACATCATATTTGAGTGGCTTTATAAATATATCTGCAACTTAATCTTGTATCTTCACATACTTGACTTCAACTTCCTTGTTTGCAATGCAATCTTGTAGGTAATGAAATCATGTGTCAATATGCTTACTTTTATCATGAAATATTGGATTCTTTGCTAATGCAATGACTAATGAGTTACCCACATAAATTTCAGTAGGTTTCTTTTGTAGCACTCACAATTCCTTCAATAATATATTTAGCCATGTGGAATGACAAACATGTGATGTAGTAGCTACATATTTATCTTAACATGTTGACAAAGTGATTGTAGATTGCTTCTTTGAACTCCATGTCAATATTGTATCTCCCATGTAGAAAAAAAAACTCATAGTGCTCTTTCTATATCTCTAGCTTAATCACTATCACTATAACCCCCAAGTTCAAAGCTATTAGAATAATCATAGAATAAGCCAAAATCAACAATACCTTTGATATACCGACGAATTCACTTCAAAGTTTTGGAGTGTGTTATAGTAATTGTCTTCATAAACCTTCCCACAAGTCCTACTCCAAAAAGAATATTTAGATGAGTGCATGTCTAATATCTTAAACTCCCAACTAGGTTTTTGAATGTTGTAGAGTTTATTGTCCCCTCTTCATCATTCTTTGACATCTTTACTCCACACTCAATTGGAGTATTCACTTTTGCACAATCCTCCATCTTGAACTTATTAAAAACCTCTCCTATAAACTTTTCTTGATTTACAAAGATTCCATCTTCTCCTTGTTTGAACTTAATCCCTAAGTAGTAAGACATGAGACCAATATCCGTCATCATTGGATTATTTCCTATAAAAATTAAGTCATCCACATACAAACATACAATAAGAGTATCACCACTCTCTTTGATCTTTATATAGATAGCATATTCATTGAGGCATTTAACAAATCTATTTTCTAAGAAATAGCCATCAAGACGGCTATACCAAGCCCTTGGAATTTGGTTCAATCCATACAATACTTTGTTCAACTTTAAAATCTTGTTTTGATGTCTCTTTACTTTATAACTCATAGATTGCTTAATGTAGGCCTTCTTCTCAAGAAAACCATTAAGGCTAATTTGACATCTATTTGATAGATTCTCCATTTATGTTAGGCATCAAAGACAATGATTAAGTGAATGGTCTCCAATCTAGTAACGAGAGCAAATACCTCATCATACTTAATCTCATGCTTTTGACTATAGCCTTTTGCTACTAACCTTGCCTTGTAACTCTCCATCTTTCCTTTAATATTCTTCTTTTCCTTGTAGATTCATTTGACACCTATTGGTTTTTTTTTTCTATTTGGTTTAGGAACCAATCTACATGTGTCATTCTTCTCAATTAAAGCAATCTCCTCATCTATAGTAATTCTCCATTTTGTATCCTTTATTGCTTCTTCAAACACTATAGGATTAAATGTAGCATGGTGACAATATAGTTTTACATCATCAATAGGATTAGTTACCTCATATAAATCATGAAGGCTTCTCATCTTTCTTGGTGGACTTGGTAGAGTGCCACTATTTGAGTTTCCATTAGAAGAAGAAGAAGTTGAGCTCATTAGTATTTATAGAGGTGTGACTATATGTTCTTAATGATCTTCATATCTTTCCACCTATTCATCAAGAATCAATAAGAAGTCACATTTCTTACAATCACTTATCTTCCAATCTCATGCTAATTCTTTATTAAATTAAACATCTCTACTAATCACCATATTTTCTTCATTAGGGTTGTAAAGCTTGTATCCTTTGGACTTTTGATCATAACTTACAAACATCATCTTTTTGATCTTTTCATCTAGCTTTGTTCTTACTTGATCATCTACATGCACATAATCAATGCTCCCAAAAACTTTCAAAGTGAGAAACCCTTGGTTTTCCTCCACTTCATGCTTCTTATAGAGTTATGAAATTCTAGCCTTTAGTATGACAACTATTTGAAAACAAGATAGCATAATCTACAACTTTGGCCTAAAACTCTTGGGCATCTTCTTAGTTTTAAGCATGCTTCTTGCCATATTGAGGATGCTTTTATTTGTTCTCTCTACCATGCTATTTTATTGTGGGGATTTAGTCATCATTATGAGTCTCTTTATACCATGATCTTCATAAAACTCTTTAAAATTATTAGAACAAAATTCACCCCTTATCCATCCTAAATGATTTTATAGAATAACTATTTTTTTTTCAACTCATGCCTTAAACTTCTTAAAACAACACATTAAACTTTTCTTTTAAGAAGTATACTCAAGTTTTTCTACTATAATCATCAATAAAAAGTAGAAAACATAGATGTTTGCCAAACAAACATGGTTTGATAAGACCACAAACATCGGCATGTATTTCTTGTAAGGGTTGACTTGCTCTTGATGTAGACTTTTTCAAAAAACTCTTACGAAATTATTTGCCCACCAAACATTCTTCACACAACTAATTTGGATGTATAATGGATGGTAAATCCTTCAACATCTTCTTTTGTGCCATCATCTTTAAGCTAACAAAGTTTACATGCCAAGTCTCATATGCCAAAGCTAAGTTTCATCCTTCACATGTGTATTTAGGCATTTAGGCACATCTTTCTCTATGTTTAGCAAGAATTTTTTTTTTCAAGCTACCTTTGCAATCATAGCTCATTTAGTGTCAAGTAATGTCAAAATATGATCTTTCATCTTAATCTCATACCCCTTCTCCAACAATTAGCATAAGCTTAATATGTTGTTTTTCATTATTGGTATATGATACACATCACCAATAAATTGATAACTTCCATCTTTCAATTTAATCAAAATCATACATTTTCCTTTGATGACAACTTTTGAATGATCCGTAAAGGTGACATTGTCTGTAATTACTTCATCAAGCTCTATGAACTTGTTTTTGTCTTCACACATGTGGTTGCTAGCTCCATTTTCTAGATACCACCTGTTCTTTTTTTCTTGCATCTCTCATTATGCATTTATAGTAGAGTGGCTTCCGTCTCTTCTTCTATTATAAGATTTGCATTCTCCTCAACCCTCTTGGTTGGACTCTTGCAATCTCTAGCATAATGACCTTGCCTTTTAACAATTATAGTATTTAACTTTTGATTTGTCAAACTTGGATCTTGGATTGTCATTGTCAGTGTAATTGATTGATCGGATTGGTTCATGCAGTTGACCAATTGACCTGTTAAGGCTACCTCAGCCTTCTTTTCCAAATCCACCTCTTACTTATCTTCCTTTGCTTTGTCCATGTCCTCTACCCCCATGGAAATATCCAGAACAATCTTGCTTTGAAAAAAGTGTTTATGAACCCATATCCTTTTGAATCTCATTGACTCTTTCCTCATGGACTTGTAATTTTCCCATGAGACCTTGTATTGAGAGAACATCCATATTTTGTGATTCTTCTATCGCGATAACCATATAATGAAACTTTTTTTGTAGCAAGTATAGGATCTCCTCTACCATACATGTCTCTTCTATCTTCTCTCCATATCTCTTCATTTGATTGTATATGACTAATACTCTTGCAAAGTATTCTAAAATATTCTCCGATTCAAGCATATATAACTTTTCAAAGTTACCATGTAGCTTTTGTAAATGTACCTTTCTCACATTATCAACTCCTTGATTTGATTCTTGCAAAAATTTTCATGCATGCTTGGTGGTGGTTTCATTAGCCAGTATCTTAAAAGTGGCATCATCCAGACATTGGTGGGTGATTATGAGTTCTTGTTAATTTTTGCTTTGTGTCTTTTACATGGCCTCCATTTAGGCTGAAGTCAATGTTGCTCCATCTATAGGCTTCTCAAATCTTTTTTCAATGTCTCCCATACATCTTGGGAACATAGCCAAGCTTGTACTTGAATACACAAGTTTCGTAGTTGTCTCTTGTCAACCTAAGACATTAAAGTGAGAAGTTTGAATTGATCATGTCTAATAATCAAACCTAATTAAGCTTTAATACCACTTGTTGTAAGTAAAATAGGTGTGGTATAAAATCAACATAATAATGCAAGGCCAACAACTCAATAACAAGAAGAAGATTGAGAGGAAGGAATACTTTTGTTAAGTGTTTCTTTTTAAGCTCCCTTAGTTAGTTTCTCTTTTTTTTGTACTTATAATAATGCTAAATTACAAATCTTTTATATAGACATAAAGTCTTAAACAATCAAGGAATTAAGCTTATATAAGAAAATCTTAATCTGAACAGGAATTGTATTCTATTGACTAAACCGGTTACTCAGTCTCAACTGGTTGACTTGTTCCCAACTGGTCGACCGGTTCAACTAATTTTCATAGATCAGTTTACTTTCAACATTTAGAATCTTATTTCTAAACTTTCTTCTTAACATTCTACACACTTTTACATCCTTGACATTTAACTTGATTTGTGCTTAACCATGAACCAAATGAAACGCAAGTAAAAATAATGCAGGTATTTGCATTTTGCTGAAGCTGCAGCTTGTCTATTGCAAAACTACTTACAAAGGTGCAAGGGATATTCTGAAAACTAAAGCTGGAAAATCTTTTACTGTAATCTTTTGCAGGGATTTAACTTTCAACAAGTTGGAAGGAGAAATTCCTCGAAATGCAAAAACACGTAAATTGATGTAAGTATTTAAATTTGAATATTTGAAATCTGAGCATGGATGGAGGAGTGAATTATGCTGAAAGAATCTATCTGGCTTTTGAAAACCAGGTTTTTGAGTGGAAACAAGCTGAATGGAAGTGTCCCAGACTCATTTCTCAAAACAGACAAAAATATGTATGTTTCTCAAATGTTTCAGTTCTTTCAGTTTGGATATTCTGTTCAATTTCTCTGCTCTCTTGTAAAGATATAACTGCTGATGATTGATCAACCATTAATATTTTGAAAGTGGTCTTCTGAGTGAATCTTGATAATCTAAGGCTACATTTATATTCATGCCATAGGCATTTTTATCTATCCCGGTAGCGCCTCAACGAAAGCCTAGTTTCTGAAAATATGTGGTTTTTTTTTAATCTTGCTTACCATTTCATTTGTTCCACTTATTTTTAATTTTGTTGAGGTTGATATTTATGATTCCCTTGGCTTCTTGCAGTGATGTTTCCTACAATAACTTTTCATGGCTGCCAAGCTGTCGAGATGCCAGGGGTATAAACACGTACAGGAGTTCACTCATCAAGAATAACTTGTAAGGCTCCTCTTATACACTCTGGAGAGAGCGATATTTTTGGTATTTCATGTTTTTGGAGATCCAATCTGGTAGTTGTCATACCAAGTCAATAATCATGTTCAAAGGAAAAAGAACCACAACTGATACAATTTAAAAGAGGTGTATTTATGCTTAGCAGAAATCTAGGATGAAATGAGGTCCGTATGGATAACCTTAATTTGGAAATGGAGCTCTTGCAGGATAAAATTTCAAAATTCCCTTTTGGGATATTTTAAACGGATTTCTTAAATGTTTACAGGCAGGTAAATATCCCTTATAAAAACTCACCCCCGTAGACTAAAAACATCTTTGCTAATCATGTAAACCATGTCATGTTCATATATAGTTTTGAGGGGAAAAAAATACATTATATATCAGATGCTAAGCAGGATTTTAACTGAATATCTTTGGAGTTAAATCTGCAATTTATACTTATATCTTTAAACCCTAAGCAGGATTTTCTTTCTCAGCACAAACTTGGTATCCTAGGATCAGATATACTTATATCATTAATGCTGAATGAATGAATGAAGAACATAAGAATGTGACATGCTTTATTATTCATTTACCCCAAGATATAAGCACAAACACTCATGAAGAGGGAACAGCAATGCACCGATTTTCTCAATGAGCAAACATAAAATGAATATTTTACTTCAATAATATGATTTTTTTTTTGGGGGGTGAAATAATGCTAATTCTTACTATAATGAACAGCATGGTTTCGATATCTGATTCTTATATTGCAGTTTGCAGAACCATTTGAAATTCTTACTATAACTTCCATGTCTTACAGAAGCGGACTTCTTCCATGCTCAGGCATACATGAGTGCCCCAAAAGTATGATATTCTTTTCCCTCCTTAAATGAGAAGTAACAAAGTTCTTTAAAATCAAAGCAAATCTGTTTCAAATTTATCAGCATACCGAAATCAGTGATCTACTATAATATCAGTGTCTGTGTATTTATTTGAGCACGAGTACTAATTTCAACGTAGATTTTTTTGCCTAAATTATACGTTCTATTCTGCACACAGATCTGTTAAGGATGTATATTCATTCTCTGTTTTGTTGGACAAGTAAGGATTTATCTGTAACCAAAACATGGCCTCAAGCAGAACTTGAGCACCACACGTTTTCACCGACTCGAGTTGTGACAAGCCACTTGGAAAAGTATTAGCCAATGACTAATCGATTTGCATCTGTACTAATTTGACGTATTGCAGGTTATCGTTCATTCCATGTAAACTGTGGCGGACCGAATGTAAATAATAGGAGTGTCTTGTATGAAGGTGACGGAAGCATTAAAAGTGATGCTGCTACGATTTATTTCCAAACAGAATCAAACTGGGGATTCAGCAACACAGGAGATTTTATGGATGATGATGACGAAAGCCCCGGATATACACTTAGTTCAAACTACTCGACTGAACCGTTGTTTTCTACAGCACGCAGAGCTGCCATCTCTCTCACGTATTATGGATATTGTCTAGAAAATGGGATGTACACTGTTAAACTCGACTTTGCTGAGATACAATTCACAGATGACGAATTGTACAAAAGAGTTGGAAAACGCTTTTTTGACATTTATATTCAGGTAATTGAGATTAAATTATCTAAAAAGATTTTTTCTTTCTTTCCAAAAGATCCTTTTAACTTGGGATTTGTTTTGCAGGGGAAACTAGAGAAACCAGATTTTAATATTCAGAAGGCTGCCAATGGATCTAACAAAGCTTATTCTATAAAATTCAATGCCAATGTGACAGACACAACCTTGGAGATCCGTTTATACTGGAATGGAAAAGGGACTACTTGCATTCCAAAAAGAGGATATTACGGTCCTCTTATTTCTGCAATAACTGTATGCTCAGGCATGTTTTATATATATATTCCCAGCATTTCATTTGAAAGTCACTGACTTTGCGATTTCAATCATATACAATGACCTTTATCAATTAAGTTAAAATGAAAACCGAGCAATGATATCATAGCTTTGTTGATCAATTACTTATGAATTCAAATCTCATCACTCCTTAGACTTAGACTTGGTCATTTCCCCCACCGGTTACATAATTAACAAACAAATTCTTCCTTATTAACCTGGCTTTGATTTTCATCATAACTGTATGTAAGCTTCTACTCAGTTCATTATACCATCTAAGAAGCACTTTATGGTTTCTTGTTTCCAGGCCAGAGAACTTATTGTCCAGGTGAGAAGTAAACTGCTGCCCTACAGTGATTTAATGTCCCATTGGCTTTCTGTGTTTTGTACGTGTAACTTTGTTTAATTTCAGAACCTGGAGAAGCAAGTAAAACACCTATCGTGGTTGGAGTTGTCACTTCAGCCTTACTCCTTGTTTTCTTGGTAATGGGTGTCATTTGTTGGAAATTCTATTTTAGAGACAAGTTCATGAGAGAACGAGGTACATTGAAATCAATCATCTGCGTGCATAAGCCTTTTCCTTAATTAGTTAATTAGCAGCTTTTACACACGCAAACATCTAGAATATAACACATCCGCGCATTGATGATGTTGAAGCATTTCCCTTGTGTCACCAACAATTATGTGCAGATCTCAAGGGGCTAGATCTGAAAACGGGTTCCTTCACTTTGAGGCAGCTGAGAGCTGCCACTAACAATTTTGATTCCGCTGACAAAATTGGAGAAGGTGGATTTGGCTCCGTATACAAGGTCTGTCACTCTAATATTATCCCAGTTGATCTTTGGACCTTTTGTTTGATCATGTAAAATGTCTACAATAAATTCAATGCAGGGTAAATTGTCAGATGGAACTCTGATTGCTGTTAAGCAGCTATCTCCTAAATCCAGGCAAGGAAACCGAGAATTTGTGAATGAAATAGGCATGATATCTGGTTTACAGCATCCCAATCTTGTAAAGCTTTATGGATGCTGTATTGAAGGAGATCAGTTGCTTCTCGTGTACGAATACATGGAAAACAACTCCCTCGCCAAAGCACTTTTTGGTAACCATAATGGCATCTGATTACTTTCCAGTAAAATCTTTTGTTTTTTTTTTTTCTGAATAATAGCATCGACTAGCAAAGTTGAAGTCATTTTATTTAGTGAACCTCCTTTACTGGATTAGCTACAGGTTCAGAAACAAGTTTTCTGATGCTGGATTGGCCAACAAGATATAAGATATGTGTTGGAATAGCCAGAGGTTTAGCATTTCTCCATGAAGAGTCTGCAATCAGGATTGTTCACAGAGACATCAAATGTACAAATGTATTACTGGACAAAGATCTAAGTGCCAAGATATCAGACTTTGGACTAGCTAAGCTCAATGAAGAGGAGAACACTCACATCAGCACTCGTGTTGCTGGAACCATGTAAGTTTTAATCAGACTTAGTTTGCAGCTTCCTTTATTCAGTGATCGCAATATACTCCGTTAGAGTCACTAATCTGGCATGGTTCTGATTTCAGAGGATATATGGCTCCAGAATATGCGCTGTGGGGTAATTTAACAGACAAAGCAGATGTCTATAGTTTTGGAGTTGTTGCTTTAGAAATTGTCAGTGGAAGAAGCAATTCGAGTTACAGGACAACAAATGAATTCGTATGTCTTCTTGACTGGGTAAGTTACATGTCTGTTCATGTTGGTATCTTGAATCCATGATGCATTAGGCACTACTCTCTGCAAATACTTTACCTTTTGCTTTCACAGGCCCATGTACTGCAAAAAAAGGGAAATTTAATGGAGATAGTGGACCAAAAGCTGCAGTCTGAATTCAACAAGGAAGAGGCTGAGAGGATGATCAAATTGGCTCTCTTATGCACCAATGCATCTCCATCTCTAAGGCCTGCAATGTCAGAAGTGGTGAGCATGCTTGAAGGACAGACCAGCATCCAGGAGATGATCTCAGATCCTAGCATTTATGGTGATGATTTACACTCCAAACATCTCAAAGGCCACTATCAGCAGGTCATGGACCAGAGTTTAAACAGCACACAAGACCTCTTTCCTCGATCTGATAAATCGTGGATTGGAAATTCCTCTACATCTGCCCATGATCTCTACCCCATCAATCCCGAGTCCATAAATTTAAACATCAGTGAAACCTCGTCTTTAATTGAATAAAGCCAAAGACATGCTTGGAGCTTCGTTTGTAATCATATAATGATGATACTGAGGATCAATATTTAGACGTCTACACAACGTCTTGTTGCTTACCATCCATCTTGGTACGCTTATGTATTTATAATTCTATATATGTAAACGGTCTATGGAAGCTATCTCCGTGGTTGTGAGAATTCAGAGCCCCAGACACTTTTCCTGGCCAATGATTATTACTTCCGATTTATGAATATTATGAATATTTTTAATAAAATTTAAATTTAAAGAAGGAATCAGCTTGTTTTTGTATGAGATTCTTGAATTTGATATGACTACATACTCTTGAATTATAAATAGAGAACTGGTATAAAGCTTGGGGGCCAGAAAGAAATACACAAGACACAAACACAGCCCTCTCCACCAGCACCATCATCTTGCCTCCTCCATTCACTTCCTCTCACGAAAACCTCCCGTAGCCATCCATTAACCCACACTGTAAACTCATCTTCTCCACAAATGGTGATTTCTTATCCATTTTTACATTCTAAACTTCATTCGTAATGTGGGGTGCGAAATCGACATTAATTGAAATTGAAAAATAAAATTAATAGAAGAAATCATTGGATACCGTGAAAGAGCCACAATAGAGCAATAGGGAGCAATTGCCCTTAATCTTTTTTTTTTTTTTTTTGAAGTATTGATTTATATTAAAATATTAATATAATAGCTTTTCTAGGTTAATTTTTTTTGTTAGCTACTAATTAATCCAAGCTCCTTTTCTTTCTTTATTATTATCTCTATCTCTTT
This sequence comes from Populus tomentosa, assembly GCA_018804465.1. Taxonomy (NCBI): domain Eukaryota; kingdom Viridiplantae; phylum Streptophyta; class Magnoliopsida; order Malpighiales; family Salicaceae; genus Populus; species Populus tomentosa. The sequence goes on from CM031989.1 coordinate 6,503,158, forward strand.
TTTTTTATATATAAAATTTATCTTCAAGCCTTGAGCTATTAATTAGTTAAGAAGTAACCTCTTATGCTTTTTGCTTTAAAAAAGTTTCTTTCATCTTTTCTATTTATTTCATTATCTAATTTTAGATTTATTTCTTTATAATTAGTTATTGAAAATGTTGAGGTTTATAATAATTTATGGGTTTGTTGAATTAATATGCTTATGGGTAATATTATATGCTAATGATATGAATTGAAATGAGTTTTGATAAATTGATAAGTATTTTGCTATGAATTTCATATGAAAAATAATGGTGATAAATTTACTAGTGATTAAAAATGAAGTACGGGACAACTTAAAAAAATTAGGAACACAATAAATAAATTAAAAAAAAACATTTAATATTTATGTTTAATCCACTTGTACAAAACAACAAGTCAGCAAGAATAACATCAATTTATGACAATTCTTTTAAGCAATGATTTTAGATGTTATGTACCATATGTCAGCATAGAATTGTTGCAAAAAACTTTTTTAGTCCTTGAAAGATTTAGAAATAGATAAATAAAAGTTTGTTGTATATATTAAGAAAGATATTTTGAATGAGATTAAAAATAAATCATTATAAAGCAGTTTTAAAATATAAAATTTTGAAGAGAACAATTATAATATAAATTTTTTTATTTTAAAAGTATTCTTAAATTAATTTTACTTGACTTGAGTTTGTATATATATTTTTAATTAATTTATTTACATAACAAATGTTTGTATAGTATATAATATCAAATATTTGTTAATTATTTATTTTTTTATTTAAAAAATTATAGCTCCTTGGATAAGTAATCAAAAAAATATTACGAGAGGGTGTTCATCTAATAAAAAATTTACATTAACAAAATATTTTCTGAAAAATAAGGAGACTTTTTTTATAATACATGCACAACGCACATGTAGGTACGTAGACAATTACAATTATTAATTATTATTTTTTATAATAAATGCACCATCCACGTGTCACGAGACTATTTTTGTGTTATCACGAGAGTGTTCGTTTGAGAAATAAATTTGCTCACGGTGATAGTGTAGGAAAAAAACTCAATATTCAATTAGCAAATGATGGCTAACAGAAGCATTAAAATCGAGAGCGGCTTTATAAGATATATAATTGGTGTTTTTTAAAATGGTTTTGCTTTTAAAAAAATTATTTTTGATATAAATATGTTAAAAAAATATAAAAACATTAATTAAAAAAATATTAATTTAAAATAAAAAATAAATAAATAAAATTTTAATTTTTTTCTAAAACCATTCTTCAAACATAAAAATAATTGCAAGTATGGAACTGTCAATGATGCACCAACTAGCTATATAATTGAGTCTATCATAAACTTCAAATAGCTTGTCGTCCTTTAGCACCAGGTGGAAAAGAGATTGGTCTAAGTATACATCAATCAGTATCTGCAAAAAAGAACAAAGAAAAAAAAGAAGAAACTGAAAAAAAAATATACAAATAAAACAATAAAAAAAATATCAAGTTAATCAAATTAATCTCCAAAACTCATCATTTAGATTATAAAAAGAAAATAGTGAATTCAAAATTAAATTAAACAAAATTAAAATAAAAAAAGCATAAACAAAATTTATAAAATTCAATATCTAATAAATCTAATGTTACAAAATAAAATTAAAATTAAATTAAAAAATTATTATTCCAATTAACAATGAATTCTGAGGAGGGTTAACAATAAAATCAGTATTTGCAAAAAGAAAAAGAAAAAAGAAAGCAGAAAATTCTACTTTGAATTAGTGAACAATTGATGATGAAGTCCTTAGTGCACTTTACAGCAGTATGGAATGAACTTCAAGCAATGTGGGTCTCTTTTATTAATACCCCAGCGCGACCAAGACTTTAATTTTTGTTTTACTTTCTCATACGTTAAAATTGAATTTTGTTATTAAAGTATGCTTGATTTTATTTTTTTAAAATACTTCTAAAAATAAAAATAAAAAATTACTTTTTTTATTTGAAATTAAAACTTTTTTACTTCAAAATAAAAATCATATCAGATTGTGTGGTTTTCATGGGTTGATAAAATTGGATCCAAAAGGCTGAAAAAATCCACAAGAGAAAGATTATGGACACTTTTTATGGGCTGATAAAATTGAATCCAAAGAACCTGGTGTGCCGGTGACATTTGCAAGAAAAACATTATAATATTTAAGTTAGTATAGTGTTTAAGAATGAGTATTTTCTAATCTTAAATATTTCTTACACCTTGTTTAAGTTTTATAGTACACTTTTGCTATGCAGAGAGATGAGCTATGGTCTTTTAGCCTCTCTTTTTATACTCTGGATATATTTGTTTATTTTTTAAAATAAATATCTTATAAGTATAAGATATTTAATATAAATATTTTATAAACATCCTAGATATTTATAAAAATATGTAAAATGTACAAAATACCATAAAAGGCATAAGTGGACTTAGTATTACAGTGTTGTTGGTTTTATCAATAGTCTAGGCTGAGCGAGGAAAAGAGAAGTGGAGAAATTAATTACCTGTTGCGAGATATACCAGCTGGAATATTCTTGTAATCAACCCTTGTCGGTTTGGAGAGAGAGAAAGCAAATCTAAGTAGCTAAAGGTCATTCTCACCAATTTAAGAATATGTCCTTCTCCTGTACCCAACATGTTTGTGATGCTCTTCTTCAGTTTTGCCGAGTGAAAACATTTTACATTCACAAAGTATTTTCTAAAAAATAACGACACTATTTTTTATAATAAATGCACAGCCCGCTGGTAGGTAGGCAGACAACTATAATTATTATTATTTTTTATCATACATGCACAACCCACGTGTCACGAGACTATTATAAACTTTAAATAGCTTGTCGTTCTTTAGGACCGGGTGGAAAAGAGATTGGTCTATGTCTACATCAATCAGTATTTGCCAAAAAAAAAAAAAATTATAATACTCATTCAACATAGCTTGTACGTAGTCAATAAATTTGTGGCTCAAATGCCTCGATACGTGCCTGCCTCTTTATCTTTTAAATTTCAACATCTTGCAACCTGCAACTAGGAGAACCAAAGAAAATACTATTATTATCTTGATTTATATATATAAAAATCAAATATATTAAGATATTGTGTTTTTTAATTAGCCAAGCAAATTAAATGGTATTTCACTTAAAGTAAAAAATTATTCATTTAAAATAATGATTCACCAAATCAATATCTCTCCACAAATTAAATGGTATTTTTTTCAGACACTATTTTTTATAATAAATGCACAGCCCGCTGGTAGGTAGGCAGACAACTATAACTATTATTATTTTTTATCATACATGCACAACCCACGTGTCACGAGACTATTATAAACTTCAAATAGCTTGTCGTTCTTTAGGACCGGGTGGAAAAGAGATTGGTCTATGTCTACATCAATCAGTATTTGCAAAAAAAAAAAAAAAACAGCAGAAAATTCTACTTCCAATCAGTGAACAATTGATGATGAAGTTCTCAGTGCACTTTACAGCGGTTTGGAATGGACTTCAAGCATAGTTTTAAAATCCGGATCGGCCCGGCGGGTCGACCCGGGACCCGGCCGACCCGGGCATGGGACAGGTCCGGGTGAAGGCCAAAACCCGTTTGGGAATTGGCCCGGCCAGACCCGGTCGACCCGGCGGGTCGACCCGGAACCCGGTTGACCCGGCAAGACCCGGTCAACACCCGGCCCCAAATCCGTTGACTTTTTTTTTAATTTTTTTTTTTTTACTAAAACGACGTCGTTTTGATTTTTTTAAAAAAAATTAAAAAATAAATTTTGACCCGGCCGACCCGGCGACCCGGTCGAGACCCGGTGACCCGGTCAAAACCCGGAACCCGGGCCTTAGACCGGATCGACCACCGGGCCAGGTCTTAAAACTATGACTTCAAGCAATGTGGGTCTCTTTTGGTGTACAATAAATTGACATGTCGGGTTTAAATATCTGAGAGTTTTTCCACGAAAATGCTTTTTAGCAGCCGACGACGCTAGTGATGTGAATCATTCAACATAATAGCTTCTAGTCATTAAATGTGTGCCTCAAAAGCCTCGATACGTGCCTGCCTCCTTATCTTTTAAATTTCAACATCTTGCAACCTGCACCTAGGAGAACCATAGGAAATACCAGGTGAAGATTCATACTACTATTACTATTATTATCATGAGTTATATATATATAAAAAATCAAATATATTAAGATATTGGGTTTTTTAATTAGCCAAGCAAATTAAATTGTATTTCACTTTAAAAAAATTTAAAGTAAAAAATTATTCATTTAAAATAGTGATTTATCGAATCAATATCTCTCTGCAAATCTTAAAATTGTTTTTACTTTTTTCAGACAATATATATTCATGAATAGGATTATTGGAATTTTATTTATAATATAGGTATATTTTATGTTATGATAATAAGAATAAATAGAAGATTAATGCACTTAAAACAATAAAATGTAGATGTTGGTTTAGAAATTAACAGCTGCTACTCCTCTCTAATGACATCTTTTGAAGAGCATAGTCCAAGTAGATTTTGAAGCTTAACAAAAATTACAGGCTTAAAAGGCTTAGTTCATATATCTGCAATATGATCTTCACTCTTGCAAAACACCAGATCAATAATACCTTCTTTACATAGATCATGTCAGAAATGAAACCTGACATCAATGTGTTTGCTTCTCCCATGAAGTACTGGATTCTTTGAAAGCTTTATGGTGGACATGTTATCACAGTAGATTAAGGTTGGACCTTGTTGCTAGTTGTTTTGTAAGAACTCAAGTAGCTTGTTTAACCAAATTGTTTGACTTGAAGTTGATGTTGCAACAACAAATTCAGCTTTAGTGGTTGATAAAGCTATTATTTGTTATTTTTTTGATGACCATGAAACAGCTCCAGAATTTAACATGAACACCAATCCGGAAGTACTCTTTCTATCATCAAGAGATCCTGTATAATCACTATCCGAAAAACCAATCATAGCTGAATTGATATCCCTTTTATACAAGATTCCATAGTCTGCGGTGCCTTTCAAGTAGCGAAAAATTATTTTTGCAACCAAGAGATGAGCTTTAGTTGGACACTCCTTATATCTGATGATTAAGCTGACAGCATACATGATATCCGGCCTGGTTGATGTTAAATACATAAGACTCCTAACTATTTGCTTATAAAGAGTAGCATTCCTTTCTTTCCTGCATCATCTTTGACAAGTTTCAAGTTGAGATCAATTTAGGTGGAAACTGAATTGCAATTCGACATTTTGAACCTGTCTAATATCTCCAGAGCATATTTTTTATGTGAGATAAATATACCATCAGATGATTGCACTACTTCAATACCTAAAAAATAATGCATCATCCCCAAATCTGTCATATCAAATTCCTTTATCATAGAATTTTTAAACTCAGTAAACATGGAACTATCATTACCCATATAAATGAGATCATCAACATATAAGCACACAACTAACACCTTCTTATCAACTCTAGATTTAACATATAGAGTGTGCTCACAAGGGCATTTAAAAAAACCTTCCTTGTTAAAGTAAGCATCTATACGGCTGTACCAAGCTCTTGGAGCTTGTTTCAGTCCATATAATGCTTTTTTAAATTTGTATACCTGATCCACATGACCTTGTTTCACATATCCAGGAGGTTGATCAATATACACCTCCTCTTTCAATGCCTAAAAAAATAATGCATCATCCCCAAATCTGTCATATCAAATTCCTTCATCATAGAATTCTTAAACTCAGTAAACATGGAACTATCATTACCCATATAAATGAGATCATCAACATATAAGCACATAACTAACACCTTCTTATCAACTACAGATTTAATATTTAGAGTGTGCTCATAAGGGCATTTAAGAAAACCTTCCTTGTTAAAGTAAGCATCTATACGGCTGTACCAAGCTCTTGAAGCTTGTTTCAGTCTATATAACACTTTTTTTAATTTCTATACCTGATTCACGTGACCTTGTTTCACATATCCAGGAGGTTGATCAATATACACCTCCTCTTCCAATGTTCTATGCAAGAACACACACTTTATATCAAGTTGATATATCGACCATGAATTCTGAATAGCAATTGATAATACCAACCGAATAATGTCTATTTTTGCAACTGGTGCAAACATCTCTTTGTAATCAATACCAAATTCGTGCTTGTACCCCTTTGCAACAAGTTGGGCTCTACTCCGCCATCTTTCTTCAACTTCGTTTTCAAAATCCATTATTAATTATTATTTTTTATCATACATGCACAGCCCACGTGTCACGGGACTAAACTATTTTGTGTTATAACGAGACTGTGTTCGTTTGAGAAATAAATAGCTCGTCGTTCTTTAGGACGAGGTCGAAAAGAGATTGGTCTATGTCTACGCCAATCAGTATTTGCCAAAAAAAAAAAGAAGCAGAAAATTCAACTTGCAATTAGTGAACAATTGATGATGAAGTTCTCAGTGCACTTTACAGCGGTTTGGAATGGACTTCTAGCAATGCGGGTCTCTTTTAGTGTACAATAAATTGACAAGTCGAGAATTATTGATGTATGATATTAATCATTAAATTTGTGGCTCAAAAGCTTCGATACGTGTCTGCCTCCTTATCTTTTAAATTTCAACATCTTGCAACCTGTAACTAGGAGAACCAAAGAAAATACCAGGTGAAGACTCCTACTACTACTATTATTATCTTGATTTATATATAAAAAAATCAAATATATTAAGATATTGTGTTTTTTAATTAGCCAAGCAAATTAAATAGTATTTCACTTTAAAAAAAAATTTAAAGTAAAAAATTATTCATTTAAAATAGTGATTCACCAAATCAATGTCTTTCCACAAATCTTAGAATTGTTTTTACTTTTTTCAGACAATATATATTCATGAATAGGATTATTGGAATTTTATTTATAATATAGGTATATTTTATACTAGATTAAAAGTAGAATTCAATCATTTTGAAAAGAAAAAATTTACTGGAATTTAATCTTTAAAATAAATTCTCTTACATAGAATATTATTATGATTTTAAATAAATTATGTGTAATTAAAAAATTAAAAAAATTATTGACATGGAAAAACCAATAACTCTTGAAAAAGAAATAAATCTTTTATAATGATTGTAAAAAGTTAAAATTGAATTCAAATATGGCGGGTCGGCAGAGAAATGACTTGGGAAACAAGTATGTACGTACATGGATGTGATCGTATAAAAGAAAACATAATCCTTCCCTGCCTGTCATAACGACAAATACAAAAACTTAAACCGTTTGGAGCCGTGTTTTAAAAATATTTTTAAAAATATCTAAACTTAATTGTTTTTATTGTTGCTCTGTTTTTTTTTTTTAAGTTATATATATATATATATACTACATTAAAAAGCAAGGGAAAAATAATGGGCATTTACTATGAATATAAATTTATTATACTATAAATAACAATGTTTGTGTTATAGACGATACTATAATACCTGTGATAAGTATTGTTTTTCATGATTATAAATCAAAAAGGATTGCTGGTTCGTTGCACGAGGACGCAATGGCGTTGGAAAAGGGGAGAAATTAATTACCTGTTGCGATATTTACCAGCTGGAATCTTGTAATCAACCCTTGTTGGCTTGGAGAGATAGAAAAGAAAAGGAATCAAATCTAAGTAGCTAAAAGTCATTCTCACCAATTTAAGAATCTGTCCCACTCCACATGTTTCTGATGCTTCAGCCTCCGTATGGACTTCTTCAGTGTTGCCGAGTGAAAACATTTTACATTCACAAAGTATTTTCTGAAAAACAACGAGACCATTTTTTATAATACATGCACAACCCACGTGTCATTTTTTATAATCTAGCTGTAATTTTCACGCTAAAAAATTTTAAAATGATATTTTTATATAAATATTAAAAAATATATATTAGATTGATTCAGATTAACTCGTGTTAACTTGTCAAATTTATATTCCAAATCATGAGATCATGATAACCACATAAAAATTTAATAAGAAAAAAATAACACTTAACTCTTAATTAGCTCAATGTTTAATGATGAAATTGAAAATAAAATAATTATAAAGATCAATTCTCAATAAAGAATGATGATGTAATTGAAAAAAAATTCAATTAAAAAAAAAGTAAAATCCAACATACATGTTATGAGATCGTGATAACTTTATAAAAAATAATTATAAATCTCAATTTCTAATTAATTCAATACTAGAAAAAAAATATAAATTAAAAAAAATGATCTGAATCAACCCAAATTTACCTTCTAAACTTGTGTCACAAGTTAGGATAACTCCATTCAAATGATGAAATTTAATTACAATTAACCCAATATTGAAACTAAAAACAATATTCAATAAAAAAAATAATAAGTTAATTAAATTAATTTGTAAAACTCATAACTTGAGTCATGAAAATAGAATAATTCTATAGAAAAAAATAAAAAAACCTTAATTTATAATAAATCTAATATTAAAAAATAAAAATAAAATTATATTAAAAAAAATCATTATTTCAATTAACAGTGTTATTAAAGTACGTCGTTTCTTTTTAGTTTTTGTTAATTATTATTATAAAATAATATAGATTTATAAATTTAGGATTCACTTTTAAAAAAAATTAAAAGAATCGATAAGTGAGAGCATATAATTACGCTTAGAATTAGTTTAACAAAACCAACGAGCTTAATCGAAGAAATATTAAAATTCAGAACTGATTTAGCCAAAAGGGCCGATCACCACGGACAAGCCACAAACGCAAGGCAATCCCCACGACTTCCATCACCGTTTTCCCAGGTCATCTCCCACGAGACGCCATTGGAGGCGTGAAGATAGCCACCACCAACAGCCCTGTAGTGGCAGGACTCCTGGAATCCGAGACCCAGCAGGATACTAACACCCCAGCGAGGTTTATCCTCCTCCCCGGAAGGAAGAGGCGTGCTGGAAGACTACCACACAAGCCCCTATAAAAAGCTAACTAAGCAGCCATCGCAGGGGGGGGGGGTCAAAGGAGAAAACAAGAGAGATCAAAGGAGAAAACGAGAGAGAAAGGAGAGAAAAAAAGGACTTGTAACAAGAGAACAATACGGGCAAAAAACCAAAAAAAAAAACAGGACACTAGAAACAGGACTGAGGGATATACAACTGGGAGGCGATCAGAGGAGAAGAAAAACACAGACAAAAAAGAAACAGAACACAGACGGAGAAAACAGAAGCACACAGGGCGGACGACGAATAGACAACCAAAGGAAAAAAAAAAAAAAAAAACAGGAGAATGGCAGAGAAGAAAGTGTCTGTTTGGCCAGCAACCTCAAGCTTTCCATCACCATCATCTTCATCTTCAAGTGACAACTCCAGGTACGCCTTTCTTTCTGACCACTTTCTGCATTTCTAAATTGTTAAACAGTGCGAAGATAAGGTAATATTAATTATCTTTGCACTGTACAGTGCACGCGTGAACCTGCTTTCTAAGCTGGTTACTGATCTGAACTAGTAACCAGATCAGGTAGACCTAGCCTGTCCAGATTATTATTAACAATACTTTAAAAATGTAGGGAAAGTAATCTAGTTTTTTCTACCTTTTTATTTTTGTTATACTAATATTTTTTTTTACATGTTTGGTTTTCTTTTGCCATGATTTACTTCTATTTTTTAAAAAAAAATACATGTTTTTTTTTAAATTATTTTGTTGATTTTTTTTTTAATATTGAACTGATTGAGAATTTAGCTCTTTTATTTAAAAAATAAAATATTATGAATTATTACAATGTTTTTCTATATGAATTTTTTTTTTAATGATTTTTTCCCCTAAATGGTCTTTTTTTGGTTTTTTTGTTTTCATATTAAGTTGGTTAGGGATTTAATTTTGAAGTTTTTTTTTTATAAAAAAACATTGTAGATTGCTACAGTATTTCATCCACATGGTTTTTGTTTTGCTACAAATATTTTTTCACATGTTTTTTTTTTTTCAAAATTCTCTTTGTTGAATTTTTTTTTTAAATATTGAGATAGTTAAGAATTTAGCTTCAACTTTTTCCACATGTTTTTTTTTTTTTTTTAGTTTTGCTTTTTTGTTTTTTTTCCAAAACAAATCTTTTTTTTGTGTTTTTTTTAGAATTATTTTTTTAATATTGAACTGGTTGATAATTTAGCTTTATAGTTTTTTTTTTAAAACAATGTTGATTTCTATAGTGTTTCTCCATATGGTTTTTTTTTTTTTTTTCTAGAATTGTCTTTGTCAATTTTAGTTCTTTTCATATTGAGCTCATATTGAGCTGGTTGATAATTTAGCTTTGTAGTTTTTTTTTTTTTAAACATGGTTGATTGTTAAAGTGTTTCTCCACATGATTTTTTTTTTGTTATAATTTTTTTTCAAAATTGTCTTTATCAATTTTATTATTTTTAATATTGAGCTTGTTGAAAATTACAACTATAGATTTTCTCATGAAACACTATAGATTGCTATAGTGTTTTCCTGTATAATTTTGTTTTCCTTGCATTTTTTTATGATTCTTTTCAAAATGATCTTTATTGTTTTCATTTTTTTTAATATGGAGTTGGTTGAGAATTATAATTGTATATTTTCTCATAAAATACTATAGATTACTGCAATGTTTTTTTACATTATTTTTTTTCCTTTTTTTTTTTATGATTTGTTTTCAAAATTATCTTTGTCTATTTTATTTTTTTAATATTAATCTAGTTAAGAATTTAGCTACATTGTGGATTGTAATAATGTTTCTCCGTATATTTGTTTGGTTTTTTTTTTAATGAAATTTTCTACAAATCCATGACAACACACAAACATGCCATAAGCTTGTGGCAGCGCGCAGGCATGACAACTAGTGTTTACTTAAAGTGTGTTTGGCAAAACACACTGTTATACTTTTTCCATATATTTTATTCTCTTTTTATTTTGAAATTTGGTCGAATAAGCCCTTTCTCAATATTAAAAAATTCTTGAAATATACGGGGATCTTCATAGATTTATTTGTAGCCCATCGCACTTTGTTTTATTGTTTTTTATTTTGTGTTTTTTTTTTCTATATGCTCATTTTGTTGACCATTACTATTAAATGCAAATATGTTGTGTACTGCTTTTTTTATTTATTTTTTTTTGTGCCAGGTGAATTAATTCACGAGTCATTGTTCATTGATCGCTTTTGACCCGGTAAAAACTAGTGTTTAACAATTGTATATTTTTTCATGAGTCACTGTACATTTTTTTATAAATGTATTTTTTCTCAAAAAACTAGTGTTTAAAATATTATTCAATAACACTATATAAATTAGAAGGAGATCGCATGATGACATATCATTTGCAGAATTTGATCGCAATTCTAATTTTAGTTTTGATGATATTTTAACTTATGTTGTTGCACGCTCAAAAGACAATAAAAACTGTAGTCCTTATCGGATGAATTTTGTATGTGATGAAATTATAGATAAGTTAATGGAACAATAAAAAATATTTGATATAAAATATTATTTATTTAATGATATAATAGTGGTGGTTAAATCAATAATATTTAAATTAAAAATCATCAATATATATATATATATTAGTTATTTTATAACCTCAATTTGAAAAGTATATTTAACCAAACACATTAAACTATATTTTATTCAACCTCAATTTCAACCACAGTTTTAACCAAATATATATAAATACTAAATCAATCTCAATCAAAAATTATTTTTATAAAATAATTTTTTTCAAACTATAACCACAAAAGTTACCACAGCCAAAAGTTACAAGCATCATCTGTTGTTGGTGTAGCCGTAGATGTATTGTCAGCCATGAAAAAAGATTTTTAAAAACATGAATGATTTGTCCCCACGTCTGTCCAGTATAAATCAAGTACGTACCTCATAAAATGAAAACTTATTCAATCTTCTTCCCTACTCCTGCACCCAACATGTTCACGACGCTTCAGCCTCCGCATGGACTTCTTCAGTTTTGCCGAGTTATGGTGGTCGTGATCACTCTTTTCAGTTCTGCTAATTTCAGTTCAGTTATACCATATCAGTTACATCCAGACGAAGGTAAGAGACTAAGCTTTGTTATTATTGCAATAATGGAGTGTTGTAATAATCTGAGCTAATTAATTTCCACCACTTTCCATTCCATTGGTGTGCTAAGTCGCATATCCACAGATTTGCTTATAACTACAACCTCATACTTTAAGATTAAGAAATTCATTAATATAAATTTATAGTTCATTGCTCATTAATTACTTTATTGGAGAATCATTTCTTCACTTTACACTGCAGCTACAGAAAAATAACTAATGGGGTAAGAACATAAAAGGAAATTCTGAAAAAAAGGGCCCAAATCCGTACATCACTCTCAACTGTGCATCCAATGGGAAGTAGCTCATGTGGGGATGATATTAAAGATGAATAAATTATTTAATGTGTATCAGATTTCTTTTTTCTACAAATTACAATAATTCTCGAGGTATTTGGAAACTACCAAGAGCATAAAAAAAGTTTGAATATTTCATAAAACCTCTCTCACTTTTAAGAAAACATTACAGAAACCTTTTTTATACAAAAAAAAAATGCCCTTAATTATTATTTTTAAGAGATATTTAAATCAAGAACTAAAAAAAAAAAGACTTAGATAAAAAGAATATAAGAAAATGGGGCATGATTTTTCAATATATGAATAATATTAATATAAGAAAATGCCCTTAATTATTGCTTATTAATTAATTAATTGGAGAATCATTTCATCACTTAACAGTACAGCTACAGAAAAACAACTCATGGGGTAAGAACATAAAAGGAAATTCTGAAAAAAAGGCTCAAATCCGTACATATTCACTCTCAACTGTGCATCCAACAGGAAGTCGCTCATGTGGGGATGGTATTAAAGATGCATAAATTATTTAATTTGTATCAGATTTCTTTTTTCTACAAATTACAGCAATTCTCGAGGTATTTGGAAACTACAAATAGTATGAAAAAAAGTTTGAAGATTTAATAAAACCTCTCTAACTTTTAAGAAAATATTACAGAAACCTTTTTTATACCAAAAAAAATGCCCTTAATTATTATTAAAAAAAGAGATTTAAATCAAGAACCAAAAAAGAATACTTGAAGAAAAAGAATATAAGAAAATGGGACATGATTTTTAAAATATATTGAGTAAAAAAAAATTAAAACATATAATGAGTTAATAAAAAAGTGTTTTTTGATTTTCAATTATCCTAAAATACATGCAACAAATTGAAAAGGATTTGTATTATATTTATATATTTTTCACTATTTATTTCTATTTTTACTGGATTTGTACTCAAGATTCCGACCATTTTATTGTGTTAGAATACCACTCGAAAACTATTAGTTTTTTTTTTTTCGGTGATAAGACTTAATATTAACCGATGTTATGGATATGGATATATTTTGATAAAATTTTCCGTGGATGCATGATCCTTGAACTAGTGACGGCGTTAAAACAAATTGGCAAGACACTGACGCCGGTTGGGCAACCCTTCGAGGTGGGCGATGCTTGCAACCAACCAGGGACTCTGCACGATATGAATCTGTTGAAACAAGATTCAGAAGCCAATAGCACCGTCATGTGCAATTGCACCCTCAACCTCAATAATGATGGTTATTGTCATATCACGTCATTGTAAGATTTTTCCTCCTTTTTTTTTAATTTTTTTTTTTGTCTTCTATGTTTATTTGAATACATTAATTGTCTGAAAATACCTCTAATCTTAAAGTTGTGTTTTGTATTGGATGAAAATTTTAGTAAGGGTAAGATTCATGGGTGAAATGTTATTACGCCAACAACCAATTATTGATTTTAAGCTCTTAATTAAGCTGTTTGTATTTGCAGTTTCGAATGATTATATGAATAAACAAAAACAAAAGAGTTTTACAAGTTATCAAATGTCAAAAAATAAGTGATTAACAGATTATACATAGAAAAGTTAAATATCACAGTACTGATGGTGTTTTTCTCTTTTAAGTTAAAGATCAAATATAAGTAAATTAGCACAAGTAGTTTTGAGTTTGTTTTAAAATCATCTAAACATTTGTTCATATACTGATGGTGTTTTTCCCTTTCAATAACAGATATCTAAAAACGCTCAGTCTTCCAGGCAAGCTCCCGCCTGAAATAGCCAACCTTACATATCTTGAAATTCTGTAAGAACCTTTTCAGGATATAATTTATTTGTGTTTCTATGTGTATTAATTTTAGAATCTCAAAGTAACTTTTATCGACTAATTTATAAGTTGAACAAGTTAAATTCTCAAGTATTGATGCTAAATTATCTGTTACAGTGACCTAACTCGCAACTACATTTCTGGCAATATTCCTGAGGAATGGGCTTCAATGAAACATTTGACGTCCCTGTAAGTTCATTCACCTCATCTTTGCTTACCAGTTCATACTCAAGGCAGAATTCACCATAACTAGATAACATTTTATGCATGCAGCTCACTTACATCCAATCGCTTGTCAGGAAATATTCCTGGGTACTTGGGAAGTTTTCGTAGCCTGACTTACTTGTATGTATTGAAGTCATAAATATATATTTGTTCTGCCGATTTATCATTTGTTTTGTTTTCTGTTTCTGTTTTTGACAATGCTAGCTTACTTGGTTCACTTTTTGTTTTTTGTCAATTAATAAAAAACAAATACATGAAGGTCCCTTGAAGCAAATCAGTTTTCTGGTACTATTCCTTTTCAGCTTGGTGATCTTGTCAACTTAACAGACCTGTAAGGCATTTTACTGCTCATCATTATTAAACCAACGCAAGCTAGACATTTTAGCTGCAATCTTTGATGTTGTGCTATGAATTAATGGTTGCAGGATACTTTCTTCCAATCAGTTGGAGGGAACCTTGCCAAAGACTCTCGCTAAGTTAAACTTGACTAATTTGTAAGCAATCAATTCCTTTCTTCTTTAAACACAGTTTTTGATAATTCAATAGCATCTAGTTTCCTTAATTCGGTTTTGCAATTTGCAGTCGTGCAAGTGATAATAATCTTAGTGGCAGAATACCTGGTTTCATTGGGAACTGGAGTAATCTTGTTAGACTGTGAGAATCTCTATCTGCATGATATTTTCGTTAATTCATTTCTCTGCTACATGTTGCACAATATTCTGATATTTTGTTTTTCCTCTTTGGACTAACGAAGTGAATTATACGCAAGTGGACTACAAGGGCCCATACCTCCTGCCATTCTTTCTTTAGAGAAGCTGACAGATTTGTGAGTCAAACTACTTCCTGAGATGCAAATGATTTTGGTGTTTCCTCTTTGAAGAAGACAGAAAGAATAAAGGGAACTATAACATTCTTTTCTTTTCAATGTACTGCAGGAGGATCACTGATATGTCTGGACCAGAGTTTAATTTAACCAAGATCCCCCCCATAGTGAAAACTTTGTTCGTCAACTGTCCGTAAAATGTCTAAAATAACTTGAGAACATGTTCTATTGAGAACTAATTAAGCCTATCTTTAATTTCTTTGAAGGGTTTTGCGAAACATCAATTTAACTGGAGTGATCCCAACAGATGTGTGGACAACGGCTTCTCTGAAAACGCTGTAAGTCTTAACACCTTCACTCATCACCTTATATGTGCTGTAATGTGATAGAAGTTAAAAACATGAATATATTTTAATTACACTGTAAAATTTGCCTCACTACCGGGTTATGATCTCCATGTACTGTATGGGAAGCAAAATTTCTACGGAAATCCTCTCATAACTTGCTCAAAGGTAGAAACAAGCAGAAATCTATTCGTCAGGATATGTTACTGATGGGTTTGAAATTCTAATACACTAACCATCTACTTCGAGACATAGACTGGAGATTAATTCTCATAGCAGGAAGTTTGAGAGAG
The DNA here is from genome assembly GCA_018804465.1 of Populus tomentosa. Lineage (NCBI taxonomy): Eukaryota > Viridiplantae > Streptophyta > Magnoliopsida > Malpighiales > Salicaceae > Populus > Populus tomentosa. The sequence continues at coordinate 6,519,049 of CM031989.1, forward strand.
CTCCGTATGACTATACTCTCTATCCTAACCAAATTAAATGCTCTTCTGGACTATAGCAGCCACCATCAAAATTCTCACAGGCGGTCTATTGCATTTCATTGATCAGGATACTCAGCCTACTGGAGATTAATTAGAATCAGGACCTATTTCAATCCAACCCTGGTTGCATGCATCGGCTAAAGTGCTACAAGTGGCCTTAAGGGAATTCACTTAATTATCGCCCTCCCATTTCATCAAATTCTTTTCTTTTCCTTTTCTTTTGATCTGGGACTACCATCTCCTCAAGTTCAGCCACTCTGTCACTCCTATCGAATTAAATTGAAAGAAATTGCTGAACAATTTTATCTTCTTGTATTACAAAGATTTTGAAAAAAAAATGGTGGTTTAGTGTTGGAAGTAAAATAGGTGTGATATAAGATCAACACAATAATGCAAAGTCAAAAACTCAAAAAAAAAAAAAAAAAAATTGAAAGGAAGAAATACTTTTGGTAAGTGTTTCTCTTTAAGCTCCTTTAGTTATTCTCTCTCTTTTGTACTTATAATAATGTTGAATTACAAATCTTTTTATATGCATAAAATCCTAAACAATCAAGAAATTAAACTAATGAAAGGAAATTCTAATTTGAACAAGAAATGTATTTTACTGACTGAACTGATTGAAAGATTCATTTGATCCAACTAGTCACTTTATTGCAATTGATCGACCTGTTCCTAACTGGTCAACCGGTTCAACTAATTTCCAGAAATCAGTTTACTTTCAATATCCCCCCTTAAACTTGATTTCTTCATAACTCCCAATACATCTCTCATCTTGATAAAAACATCATATTTGAGTGGCTTTATAAATATATCTGCAACTTAATCTTGTATCTTCACATACTTGACTTCAACTTCCTTGTTTGCAATGCAATCTTGTAGGTAATGAAATCATGTGTCAATATGCTTACTTTTATCATGAAATATTGGATTCTTTGCTAATGCAATGACTAATGAGGTACCCACATAAATTTCAGTAGGCTTCTTTTGTAGCACTCACAATTCCTTCAATAATATATTTAGCCATGTGGAATGACAAACATGTGATGTAGTAGCTACATATTCATCTTAACATGTTGACAAAGTGACTATAGATTGCTTCTTTGAACTCCATGTCAATATTGTATCTCCCATGTAGAAAAAAAAAACTCATAGTGCTCTTTCTATATCTCCAGCCTAATCACTATCACTATAACCCCCAAGTTCAAAGCTATTAGAATAATCATAGAATAAGCCAAAATCAACAGTACCTTTGATATACCGACGAATTCACTTCAAAGTTTTGAAGTGTGTTATAGTAATTGTCTTCATAAACCTTTCTACAAGTCCTACTCCAAAAAGAATATTTAGATGAGTGCATGTCTAATATCTTAAACTCCCAACTAGGTTTTTGAATGTTGTAGAGTTTATTGTCCCCTCTTCATCATTCTATGACATCTTTACTCCACACTTAACTGGAGTATTCATTTTTGCACAATCCTCCATCCTAAACTTATTAAAAACCTCTCCTATAAACTTTTCTTGATTTACAAAGATTCCATCTTCTCCTTGTTTGAACTTAATCCCTAAGTAGTAAGACATGAGACCAATATCCGTCATCATTGGATTATTTCCTATAAAGATTAAGTCATCCACATACAAACATACAATAAGAGTATCACCACTCTCTTTGATCTTTATATAGATAGCATATTCATTGAGGCATTTAACAAATCTATTTTCTAAGAAATAGCCATCAAGACGGCTATACCAAGCCCTTGAAATTGGGTTCAATCCATACAATACTTTGTTCAACTTTAAAATCTTGTTTTAATGTCTCTTTACTTTATAACTCATAGATTGCTTAATGTAGGCCTTCTTCTCAAGAAAACCATTAAGGCTAATTTGACATCTATTTGATAGATTCTCCATTTATGTTAGGCATCAAAGACAATGATTAAGTGAATGGTCTCCAATCTAGTAACGAGAGCAAATACCTCGTCATACTTAATCTCATGCTTTTGACTATAGCCTTTTGCCACTAACCTTGCCTTGTAACTCTCCATCTTTCCTTTAATATTCTTTTTTTCCTTGTAGATTCATTTGACACCTATTGGTTTTTTTTCTTTCTATTTGGTCTAGGAACCAATCTACATGTGTCATTCTTCTCAATTAAAGCAATCTCCTCATCCATAGTAATTCTCCATTTTGTATCCTTTATTGCTTCTTCAAACACTATAGGATTAAATGTAGCATGGTGACAATATAGTTTTACATCATCAATAGGATTAGTTACCTCATATAAATCATGAAGGATTCTCATCTTTCTTGGTGGACTTGGTAGAGTGCCACTATTTGAGTTTCCATTAGAAGAAGAAGAAGTTGAGCTCATTAGTATTTATAGAGGTGTGACTATATGTTCTTAATGATCTTCATATCTTTCCACCTATTCATCAAGAATCAATAAGAAGTCACATTTCTTATAATCACTTATCTTCCAATCTCATGCTAATTCTTTATTAAATTAAACATCTCTACTAATCACCATATTTTCTTCATTAGGGCTGTAAAGCTTGTATCCTTTGGACTTTTGATCATAACTTACAAACATCATTTTTTTTATCTTTTCATCTAGCTTGGTTCTTACTTGATCATCTACATGCACATAATCAATGCTCCCAAAAACTTTCAAAGTGAGAAACCCTTGGTTTTCCTCCACTTCATGCTTCTTATAGAGTTATGAAATTCTAGCCTTTAGTATGACAACTATTTGAAAAGAAGATAGCATAATCTACAACTTTGGCCTAAAACTCTTGGGCATCTTCTTGCCATATCGAGGACGTTTTTATTTGTTCTCTCTACCATGCTATTTTATTGTGGGGATCTAGGCATCATTATGAGTCTCTTTATACCATGATCTTCATAAAACTCTTTAAAATTATTAGAACAAAATTCACCCCTTATCCATCCTAAATGATTTTATAGAATAACTACTTTTTTTTCAACTAATGCCTTAAACTTCTTAAAACAACTAAACACATTAAACTTTTCTTTTAAGAAGTATACTCAAGTTTTTCTACTATAATCATCAATAAAAAGTAGAAAACATAGATGTTTGCCAAACAAACATGGTTTGATAAGACCACAAACATTGGCATGTATTTCTTGTAAGGGTTGACTTGCTCTTGATGTAGACTTTTTCAAAAAACTCTTATGAAATTATTTGCCCACCAAACATTCTTCACACAACTAATTTGGATGTATAATGGATGGTAGATCCTTCAACATCTTCTTTTGTGCCATCATCTTTAAGCTAACAAAGTTTACATGCCAAGTCTCATATGCCAAAGCTAAGTTTCATCCTTCACATGTGTATTTAGGCATTTAGGCACATCTTTCTCTATGTTTAGCAAGAATTTTTTTTTTTCAAGCTACCTTTGCAATCATAGCTCATTTAGTGTCAAGTAATGTCAAAATATGATCTTTCATCTTAATCTCATACCCCTTCTCCAACAATTAGCATAAGCTTAATATGTTGTTTTTCATTATTGGTATATGATACACATCACCAATAAATTGATAACTTCCATTTTTCAATTTAATCAAAATCATACATTTTTCTTTGATGACAACTTTTGAATGATCCGTAAAGGTGACATTGTCTGTAATTACTTCATCAAGCTCTATGAACTTGTTTTTGTCTTCACACATGTGGTTGCTAGCTCCATTTTCTAGATACCACTTATTCTTTTTTTCTTGCATCTCTCATTATACATTTATAGTAGAGTGGCTTCCGTCTCTTCTTCTATTATAAGATTTGCATTCTCCTCAACCCTCTTGGTTGGACTCTTGCAATCTCTAGCATAATGACCTTGCCTTTTAACAATTATAGTATTTAACTTTTGATTTGTCAAACTTGGATCTTGGATTGTCATTGTCAGTGTAATTGATCGATCGGATTGGTTCATGCAGTCGACCAATTGACCTGTTAAGGCTGCCTCAACCTTCTTTTCCAAATCCACCTCTTACTTATCTTCCTTTGCTTTGTCCATGTCCTCTACCCCCATGGAAATATCCAGAACAATCTTGCTTTGAAAAAAGTGTTTATGAACCCATATCCTTTTGAATCTCATTGACTCTTTCCTCATGGGCTTGTAATTTTCCCATGAGACCTTGTATTGAGAGAACATCCATATTTTGTGATTCTTCTATCGCGATAACCATATAATGAAACTTTTTTTGTAGCAAGTATAGGAGCTCCTCTACCATATGTGTCTCTTCTATCTTCTCTCCATATCTCTTCATTTGATTGTATATGACTAATACTCTTGCAAAGTATTCTAAAATATTCTCCGATTCAAGCATATATAACTTTTCAAAGTTACCATGTAGCTTTTGTAAATGTACCTTTCTCACATTATCAACTCCTTGATTTGATTCTTGCAAAACTTTTCATGCATGCTTGGTGGTGGTTTCATTAGCCAGTATCTTAAAAGTGGCATCATCCAGACATTGGTGGGTGATTATGAGTTCTTGTTAATTTTTGCTTTGTGTCTTTTACATGGCCTCCATTTAGGCTGAAGTCAATGTTGCTCCATCTATAGGCTTCTCAAATCTTTTTTCAACGTCTCCCATACATCTTGGGAACATAGCCAAGCTTGTACTTGAATACACAAGTTTCGTAGTTGTCTCTTGTCAACCTAAGACATTGAAGTGAGAAGTTTGAATTGATCATGTCTAATAATCAAACCTAATTAAGCTTTAATACAACTTGTTGTAAGTAAAATAGGTGTGGTATAAAATCAACATAATAATGCAAGGCCAACAACTCAATAACAAGAAGAAGATTGAGAGGAAGGAATACTTTTGTTAAGTGTTTCTTTTTAAGCTCCCTTAGTTAGTTTCTCTTTTTTTGTACTTATAATAATGCTAAATTACAAATCTTTTATATAGACATAAAGTCTTAAACAATCAAGGAATTAAGCTAATATAAGAAAATCTTAATCTGAACAGGAATTGTATTCTATTGACTAAACCAGTTACTCAGTCTCAACTGGTTGACTTGTTCCCAACCGGTCGACCGGTTCAACTAATTTTCATAGATCAGTTTACTTTCAACATTTAGAATCTTATTTCTAAACTTTCTTCCTAACATTCTACACACTTTTAAATCCTTGACATTTAACTTGATTTGTGCTTAACCATGAACCAAATGAAACGCAAGTAAAAATAATGCAGGTATTTGCATTTGGCTGAAGCTGCAGCTTGTCTATTGCAAAACTACTTACAAAGGTGCAAGGGATATTCTGAAAACTAAAGCTGGAAAATCTTTTACTGTAATCTTTTGCAGGGATTTAACTTTCAACAAGTTGGAAGGAGAAATTCCTCGAAATGCAAAAACACGTAAATTGATGTAAGTATTTAAATTTGAATATTTGAAATCTGAGCATGGATGGAGGAGTGAATTATGCTGAAAGAATCTATCTGGCTTTTGAAAACCAGGTTTTTGAGTGGAAACAAGCTGAATGGAAGTGTCCCAGACTCATTTCTCAAAACAGATAAAAATATGTATGTTTCTCAAATGTTTCAGTTCTTTCAGTTTGGATATTCTGTTCAACTTCTCTGCTCTCTTGTAAAGATATAACTGCTGATGATTGATCAACCATTAATATTTTTAAAGTGGTCTTCTGAGTGAATCTTGATAATCTAAGGCTACATTTATATTCATGCCATAGGCATTTTTATCTATCCCGGTAGCGCCTCAACGAAAGCCTAGTTTCTGAAAATGTGGTTTTTTAATTTTGTTGAGGTTGATATTTATGATTCCCTTGGCTTCTTGCAGTGATGTTTCCTACAATAACTTTTCATGGCTGCCAAGCTGTCGAGATGCCAGGGGTATAAACACGTACAGGAGTTCACTCATCAAGAATAACTTGTAAGGCTCCTCTTATACACTCTGGAGAGAGCGATATTTTTGGTATTTCATGTTTTTGGAGATCCAATCTGGTAGTTGTCATACCAAGTCCAATAATCATGTTCAAAGGAAAAAGAACCACAACTGATACAATATAAAAGAGGTGTATTTATGCTTAGCAGAAATCTATGATGAAATGAGGTCCCTATGGATAACCTTAATTTGGAAATGGAGCTCTTGCAGGATAAAATTTCAAAATTCCCTTTTGGGATATTTTAAACGGATTTCTTAAATGCTTACAGGCAGGTAAATATCCCTTATAAAAACTCACCCCCGTAGACTAAAAACATCTTTGCTAATCATGTAAACCATGTCATGTTCATATATAGTTTTGAGGGGGGGAAAATACATTATATATCAGATGCTAAGCAGGATTTTAACTGAATATCTTCGGAGTTAAATCTGCAATTTATACTTATATCTTTAAACCCTAAGCAGGATTTTCTTTCTCAGCACAAACTTGGTATCCTAGGATGAGATATACCAGGCCATGTCCTTGTAGCTTTTAATATCAATAGAAATCATCAATTATATACGTTGTTGATTAATGCTGAATGAATGAATGAAGAACATAAGAATGTGACATGCTTTATTATTCATTTACCCCAAGATATAAGCACAAACACTCATGAAGAGGGAACAACAATGCACCGATTTTCTCAATGAGCAAACATAAAATGAATATTTTACTTCAATAATATGATTTTTTTTTTGGGGGGTGAAATAATGGTAATTCTTACTATAATGAACAGCATGGTTTCGATATCTGATTCTTATATTGCAGTTTGCAGAACCATTTGAAATTCTAACTATAATTTCCATGTCTTACAGAAGCGGACTTCTTCCATGCTCAGGCATACATGAGTGCCCCAAAAGTTGTTGAATAAACTCAATCTAGAAGCACCTAGATAGTCAAGGAAGGCAACCACCCACCAGCCGCAGTCGCCAGCCACCAGCCGCAGCCGCCAGCCGCCTTCACACCGCCGGTCAACAGCCGCCTTCACACCTGGAACAGTAGATTTTTGTATTCTGTGATTTGTGTATAAATAGAATGCCCAGCTTATGTTATATGTGTGGAGAGAATTGAGAGAAACACTAGAGAGAAAGAGAGGGTGTGTATTGTGAGATTTGCGTTAATTGTAAGCTTCGGATTTTTGTAATAAAACAGTGTGTTTTATTCCCTCTGAGTGTTTCAAAGCCACCACCAGTGGTTTCTCCCACCAACAATTGGTATCAGAGCCCCGTTCGTCGGAAAACAGAAGAGTTTTGGGGTATATCCGAATTTTCAAAGTTGTCCAAAACAAGTTTTGATCATTCCACAGTGTAGAGCTCATCAAGACGAACTCACTGCCGCAAAAATCAGCCTCATCGGAGTCCGGGGTATCCCGCACGCGCCTCCTGAATATTCAGCCAGATCGCCCACGCGCATCCCACGCGCCCCGAGGTTGAAGACGACTGAGCCACACGCGCGCCATATATTGAGCCGCGCCGAGCCGTATACGCCGAGTCCTAGCCGAGCCGCAAGCCGAGTCCAGCCGAGCCACAAGCCGCGCCGTACTCGAGCCGAGCCGCGTTCCAGCCTTAGCCGAGCCGAAAGAATATTCCCCAGAATATTCCCGGTTCAAACCAGCGAACCGCCCGCCGTACAGAATTGGTTTTTTGACCGGTTCACCCATTTTCTGACCCGATTTCAACAAAGTGAGACCGGTTCCTGACTATTTGGACCATTCCGGATCGATCTACAGTGTCCGTTTGGTCAAATTCGTCTCCTAGAAGGCGATATAGTCATTAAAAGAGCAAAATGACTACAGAAGGTAAACATACACTCATCCCGAAGCTGACCAAAGACAACTATGATAGTTGGTGCATCAGATTGAAGGCATTCCTTGGGTCACAAGAGTGTTTGGATATTGTACAAACTGGTTATGATGAACCAGAGTCCAAAGAAAGAGAAGATGCTTTACAAGAGGCACAGAAGCAAGCCCTCAAAGTCAATAGAAAGAAGGACAACAAAGCAAAGACCATCATCTATCAAGGTCTTGATGAAGATACATTCGAGATAATAGCTTCCGCTGAAACATCACATGATATATGGGAGGCTCTCCAACAGAAATACAAAGGTGCTGACAGAATCAAGAAGATTCGTCTTCAATCTTTGCGAGGTGAATTTGAGTTATTGCAAATGAAGTCCTCGGAGTCTATTTCTGATTATCACACAAGGATTATGGTGATAGTAAACCAGATGAGAAGAAATGGAGAAGCCCTCATCGATTCTCGAATTACTGAGAAAATTTTGAGATCCCTAGATCCAAAATTTGATTTTGTTGTTGTCGCAATTGAAGAGTCCAAGGAAGTGGACAAGTTGACAGTGGATGAGCTTATGAGTTCTTTGCAAGCTCATGAGCAGAAGATTGTAAAGCGAAATGGAGATAAGGCCATCGAGCATGCCTTACAAGCAAAGCTGTCTCTCAAGGACAGATATGAGCAAGGGGAGACTTCAACAAGTGGATACATCACTCAAGCAGGAAGTCAACAATCCAGAGGAGGATTCCAGAGATTCCAAGGAAGAGGTTCTTGGAATACAAGCTTTAGAGGAAGAGGTGGCAGAAGCACCACCAGAGGAGGCCGAGGACAACAAGCATTCACGCCTAGAGGAAGAGGAGGCGGTTACAATAACCGTGACAAGAGGAATATCCAATGTTATAGTTGCAATCAATTTGGGCACTATAGCACTGAATGCAGAAGGAAAGCTCCGTTGGAGATACGTGAGCAAGCCAACTATGTAGAGAAGGATGACAGAGAAGCATCTGCATTTCTTGTCCAACAAGGACTTGATGAGAAAAAGGAGGATATATGGTATCTAGATACTGGAGCCAGCAATCACATGTGCGGCTACCGAGAGTTATTTAGTAATTTAGATGAGACCAAGCAAGGTCTAGTTACTTTTGGAGATACCACAAAGGTTCCATTCAAAGGTAAAGGCAGCATCCCAGTCAAGTTGAAGAATGGCGATTCCAGCTACATCGCCGATGTGTATTATGTCCCAGCCATAAAGCAGAACCTGATCAGCTTAGGCCAACTTTTGGAGAGAGGATATAGTTTTTACTCGAAGAATTGTCATCTGGCAATTAGAGACAACAATTGGAGATTAATGGCCTATGTGAAAATGTCCAAGAATAGGATGTTTCCTTTGAACATCCAGTATGATGCAACAAGGTGTTTGAGTGCCATCACCAACAGTGAAGAATGGCTTTGGCACCTGAGGCTTGGACATCTGAATTTCACGAGTATGAAGATGCTAGCAAGCAAGAAGATGGTCAAAGGTTTGCCTCACATTGATCATCCAGATGAAGTCTGTGAGAGTTGTGTCCTCAGCAAACATCACAGATCCAGTTTTGCCAAAGAAGTCAACTGGAGAGCAAAGAGGCCACTGGAGTTAGTACACACAGATGTGTGTGGCCCAATTACGCCTATGTCGACTGGACAAAATAGGTACTTCCTCACTTTTACTGATGATTTTAGTAGAAAGACGTGGATATACTTTCTGAAGAGGAAGTCAGAAGTATTCAATTGTTTTAAAGATTTTAAAGCAATTGTGGAAAAGCAAACTGGTTACACGATCAGAACCGTAAGATCTGATCAAGGTGGAGAATATACAGCAAATGACTTTGAAGCCTATTGTACACAACAAGGCATCCGACATCAGACGACGCCAGCTTATACACCACAGCTGAATGGTGTAGCAGAAAGGAAGAATCGCACGATTCTTGACATGGCCAGAAGTCTGCTCAAAGCAAAGAAGTTGCCCAAGCAATACTGGGCTGAAGCTGTATCATGTGCAGTGTATCTGTTGAATCGCTGCCCGACCAGAAGTTTGCAAGGTGTTACTCCAGAAGAAGCATGGAGTGGTCACAAACCAAGTGTTACTCATCTACGAGTCTTTGGTTGTGTGGCATATGCAAAGATCCCAGATGCAAGAAGGAGAAAGCTCGATGATAAGAGCGAGAAATGCATCTTTGTCGGATATGGTGAAAGAAAGATGGGATACAGGCTGTATAATCCCATCACGAAGAAGGTGATTACGAGTAGAGATGTTATCTTTGAAGAAGATAAATCTTGGGCATGGAATGGTGATCAAGAAGCAATCAAATGGATCAATCTTGATTTGATCCTTGAAGGTGAAGAAGTACCAACAGTACTTGTCGAAGAACCTATTGTGCCAGCAGCTGAACCACAAAGTCCGGTGCACAGATTCCCTGTATTCAACAGGAGGAACACACCAGGAGCATCATCATCAACACCATCAGCATCCTCATCAGAAGGACCAAGAAGGATGCGGAATCTTGAAGAGTTGTACGATACCACTCAGGTCATGGAAGATACAACTCTGTTTTGTTTCTTTGCAGATAGTGACCCATTAAACTTCAATGAAGCTGTCACAGAAGAGAAATGGATAGAAGCAATGGATGAAGAAATACATGCCATTGAGAAGAATGATACTTGGAAGCTGACTTATCTACCAGAAAACAAGAAAGCAATAGGTGTCAAATGGGTCTACAAGACGAAGAAGAACGCCAAAGGAGAAGTGCAAAGATACAAAGCCAGATTAGTGGCTAAAGGCTACAAACAGAGAGAAGGCATTGACTATGGAGAAGTATTTGCTCCAGTAGCCCGGCTAGAGACAATCAGACTGATGATCTCACTAGCTGCACAACATAGATGGAAGATCTATCAACTCGATGTGAAGTCAGCATTTCTGAATGGCTTTCTAGAAGAAGAAATCTATGTTGAACAACCACTTGGATACATTGATGCTGAAAATGAAGGCAAAGTATACAAGTTGAAGAAGGCTCTCTATGGTTTGAAGCAAGCTCCGCGTGCTTGGAATACCAGAATTGACAGGTATTTTCAAGATAATGGATTTGAAAAATGTCCATATGAACACACAATGTATGTGAAGAAAGGAGCAGATGGCAGCATCTTATTTGCGTGCCTATATGTTGATGATTTGATATTCACCGGCAACAACCCTACCATGTTTGACGACTTCAAACGAAGCATGGTACAGGAGTTTGAAATGACTGACATTGGTCTAATGTCACATTTTCTTGGCTTAGAAGTAACGCAGAAGGAAGAAGGGATTTTTGTATCCCAAAGCGGTTACGCCAAAGATATTCTTGAAAGGTTCAAGATGGAAAGCTGCAATCCGGTATCAACTCCAGTTGAGAATGGAGTGGAATTGAGGAAGAGTAAGGTTGGAAATGTTGATCCAACTTACTTCAAAAGCTTAGTAGGAAGCTTAAGGTACTTGACATGTACCAGACCAGATATACTCTACGGAGTCGGACTCGTCAGCAGATACATGGAGACACCAGACCAGTCTCATTTGAATGCAGCCAAGAGAATTCTTCGCTACATCAAAGGCACAATGAATGAAGGTATGTTTTATACCTCAAGTAAAGACTTTAATCTTGTAGGCTACTCGGATAGTGATTGGGGTAGAGATCTGGATGAAAGGAAAAGCACAACTGGGTTTGTCTTTTTCATGGGAGACACATCTTTCACATGGTCATCCAAGAAGCAATCGATTGTCACATTATCAAGCTGTGAAGCTGAGTATGTTGCTGCCAACTCAGCCGTATGCCATTCAATATGGTTAAGAAATATGCTGAAGTTTTTGGGATTTCCTCCAGAAAGTCCTACGGAGATTTATATTGACAATCGATCAGCAATCGCATTAGCAAAGAATCCAGTGTATCATGAGAGGAGCAAACACATTGATACACGTCATCACTTTATCCGGGAACATGTGAAGAATGAAGAAGTCCAACTGATATCTTGCAACACAAATGATCAAGTTGCTGACATCTTCACAAAGCCATTGAAAGGAGAAGTATTCATCCGATTAAAGTTCATGCTTGGCATGACATCCCTAGATTGAGTTTAAAGGGGAGATTTGTTGAATAAACTCAATCTAGAAGCACCTAGATAGTCAAGGAAGGCAACCACCCACCAGCCGCAGCCGCCAGCCGCCTTCACACCGCCGGTCAACAGCCGCCTTCACACCTGGAACAGTAGATTTTTGTATTCTGTGATTTGTGTATAAATAGAATGCCCAGCTTATGTTATATGTGTGGAGAGAATTGAGAGAAACACTAGAGAGAAAGAGAGGGTGTGTATTGTGAGATTTGTGTTAATTGTAAGCTTCGGATTTTTGTAATAAAACAGTGTGTTTTATTCCCTCTGAGTGTTTCAAAGCCACCACCAGTGGTTTCTCCCACCAACAAAAGTATGATATTCTTTTCCCTCCTTAAATAAGAAGTAACGAAGTTCTTTAAAATCAAAGCAAATCTGTTTCAAATTTATCAGCATACCGAAATCAGTGATCTACTATAATATCAGTGTCTGTGTATTTATTTGAGCTCGAGTACTAATTTCAACGTAGATTTTTTTGCCTAAATTATACGTTCTATTCTGCACACAGATCTATTAAGGATGTATTCATTCTCAGTTTTGTTGGACAAATAAGGATTTATCTGTAACCAAAACATGGCCTCAAGCAGAACTTGAGCACCACACGTTTTCACCGACTAGAGTTGAACACTGATTGTGACAAGCCACTTGGAAAAGTATTAGCCAATGACTAATCGATTTCAAGCTATATAGTAGAGTAATAGCTCTTGTTGTAGAGCAAACGGATCCAAAAATCTCAACACTTACACGCCCCTACAAAGGGAATATTTGCATCTGTACTAATTTGACGTATTGCAGGTTATCGTTCATTCCATGTAAACTGTGGTGGACCGGATATAATCAGTGGGAGTAGCTTGTATAAAGGTGACGGAAACAGTGAAAATAATGCTGCTATGATGTATTACAATCAAGGATCAAACTGGGGATTCAGCAACACAGGAGATTTTATGGATGATAATAATGAAGGCCCCGGATATACACTTCCTTCAAACAACTTGACTGAACCGTTGTTTTCTACAGCACGCAGAGCTGCCATCTCTCTCACTTATTATGGATATTGTCTGGAAAATGGGATGTACACTGTTAAACTCGACTTTGCTGAGATACAATTCACAGATGACGAATTGTACAAAAGAGTTGGAAAACGCTTTTTTGACATTTATATTCAGGTAATTGAGATTAAATTATCCAAAAAGATTTTTTCTTTCTTTCCTAAAGATCCTTTTAACTTGGAATTTGTTTTGCAGGGGAAACTAGAGAAACAAGATTTTAATATTCAGAAGGCTGCCAATGGATCTAACAAAGCTTCTATAATATTCAATGCCACTGTGACAGACACTACCTTGGAGATCCGTTTATACTGGAATGGAAAAGGGACTACTTGCATTCCAAAAAGAGGAAATTACGGTCCTCTTATTTCTGCAATAACTGTATGCTCAGGCATGTTTTATATATATATTCCCAGCATTTCATTTGAAAGTCACTGACTTTGCGATTTCATTCATATACAATGACCTTTATCAATTAAGTTAAAATGAAAACCGAGCAATGATATCATAGCTTTGTTGATCAATTACTTATGAATTCAAATCTCATCACCCCTTAGACTTAGACTTGGTCATTTCCCCACCGGTTACATAATTAACAAACAAATTCTTCCTTATGAACCTGGCTTTGATTTTCATCATAACTGTATGTAAGCTTCTACTCAGTTCATTATACCATCTAAGAAGCACTTTATGGTTTGTTGTTTTCAGGCCAGAGAACTTATTGTCCAGGTGAGAAGTAAACTGCTGCCCTACAGTGATTTATTGTCCCATTGGCTTTCTGTGTTTGTACGTGTAACTTTGTCTAATTTCAGAACCTGGAGAAGCAAGTTTTTCAGAACCTGAAGAAGCAAGTAAAATACCTATCGTGGTTGGAGTTGTCACTTCAGCCTTACTCCTTGTTTTCTTGGTAATGGGTGTTATTTGTTGGAAATTCTATTTTAGAGACAAGTTCATGAGAGAACGAGGTACATTGAAATCAATCATCTGCGTGCTAAAGCCTTTTCCTTAATTAGTTAATTAGCAGCTTTTACACAAGCAAAAATCTAGAATATAACACATCCGCGCATTGATGATGTTGAAGCATTTCCCTTTTGTCACCAACAATTATGTGCAGATCTCAAGGGGCTAGATCTGAAAACGGGTTCCTTCACTTTGAGGCAGCTGAGAGCTGCCACTAACAATTTTGATTCTGCTGGCAAACTTGGAGAAGGTGGTTTTGGCTCCGTATACAAGGTCTGTCACTCTAATATTCTCTTGCATATTATCCCAATTGATCATTGGACCCTTTGTTTTATCATGCAAAATGTCTACGATAAATTCAATGCAGGGTAAATTGTCAGATGGAACTCTCATTGCTGTTAAGCAGCTATCTCCTAAATCCAGGCAAGGAAACCGAGAATTTGTGAATGAAATAGGCATGATATCTGGTTTACAGCATCCCAATCTTGTAAAGCTTTATGGATGCTGTATTGAAGGAGATCAGTTGCTTCTGGTGTACGAATACATGGAAAACAACTCCCTCGCCAAAGCACTTTTTGGTAACCATAATGGCGTCTGATTACTTTCCAGTAAAATCTTCTTCTTCTTCGTTTTTCAATAATAGCATCGACTAGCAAAGTGGAAGCCATTTTATTTAGTGAACCTCCTTTACTGGATTAGCTACAGGTTCAGAAACAAGTTTTCTGATGCTGGATTGGCCAACAAGATATAAGATAGGTGTTGGAATAGCCAGAGGTTTAGCATTTCTCCATGAAGAATCTGCAATCAGGATTGTTCACAGAGACATCAAAGGTACAAATGTATTACTGGACAAAGATCTAAGTGCCAAGATATCAGACTTTGGACTAGCTAAGCTCAATGAAGAGGAGAACACTCACATCAGCACTCGTGTTGCTGGAACCATGTGAGTTTTAATCAGACTTAATTTGCAGCTTCCTTTATTCAGTGATCGCAATATACTCCGTTAGAGTCACTAATCTGGCATGGTTCTGATTTCAGAGGATATATGGCTCCAGAATATGCGCTGTGGGGTTATTTAACAGACAAAGCAGATGTTTATAGTTTTGGAGTTGTTGCTTTAGAAATTGTCAGTGGAAGAAGCAATTCGAGCTACAGGACAGCAAATGAATTCGTATGTCTTCTTGACTGGGTAAGTTACGAGTCTGTTCTTGTTGCTATCTTGAATCCATGATGCATTAGGCACTACTCCTCTCTGCAAATACTTTACCTTTTGCTTTCACAGGCCCATGTACTGCAAAAAAAGGGAAATTTAATGGAGATAGTGGACCCAAAGCTGCAGTCTGAATTCAACAAGGAAGAGGCTGAGAGGATGATCAAATTGGCTCTCTTATGCACCAATGCATCTCCATCTCTAAGGCCTGCAATGTCAGAAGTGGTGAGCATGCTTGAAGGACAGACCAGCATCCAGGAGATGATCTCAGATCCTAGCATTTATGGTGATGACTTACACTCCAAACTTTTCAAAGGCCACTATCAGCAGGTCGTGAACCAGAGTTTAAACAGCACACAAGACCTCTTTCCTCGATCTGATAAATCATGGATTGGAAATTCCTCTACATCTGCCCATGATCTTTACCCCATCAATCCCGAGTCCATAAATTTAAACATCAGTGAAACCTCGTCTTTAATTGAATAAAGCCAGAGACATGCTTGGAGCTTCTTTTGTAATCATATAATGATGATACTGATGATCGATATTTAGAAGTCTACACATCTTGGTATGCTTATGGATTTATAATTCTATATATGTAAACGGTCTATGGAAGCTATCTCCGTGGTTGTGAGAAATCAGAGCCCCAGACAGGTTTCCTGGCCAATGATTATTACTTCCGATTTATGGGGATGGATATTATGAATATTTTTAATAAAATTTAAATTTAAAGAAGGAATCAGCTTGTTTTTGTATGAGATTCTTTAATTTCATATGACTACGGACTTTTGAATTATAAATATAGACCTGTGTATAAAGCTTGGTGGCCAGAAAGAAATACACAAGACACAAGGCATAAATTGTGTCCAGCATTTAACCAGAATCATACCCAAAAATTCCAGCCCCTTTCTTGCCGAATCAGCCCTCTCCACCGGCACCATCATCCCTTAGCCAGCCATTAACCCCCACTGTAAACTCATCTCCTTCATAAATGGTGATTTTTTATCCATTTTTACGTTCTAAACTTCATTCGTAATGTCGGGTGCGACATCGACATTGAAATTGAAAAAATTTATTGAGAGTGTGTTCATCTGATAAAAAATTTACCTTCACAAAGTATTCTCTGAAGAATAACGAGACTATTTTTTATAATACATGCACAACCCACAGGTAGGTACGTAGACAATTATAATTATTAATTATTATTTTTTATAATAAATGCACAATCCACGTGTCACGAGACTATTTTTCTGATGTAACAAGAGTGTTTGTTTGGGAAATAAATTTGCTCACGGTGATAGTGTAGAAATAATATTCAAAGCAAATGATGGCTAACAGAAGCATTAAAATCGATGGCGGCTTTATAAGATATATTAATAGGTGTTTTTTAAAGTTTTTTTTATTTTGTTAAAAATATATTAAAATAATATTTTTTTATTTTTAAAAAACTATTTTTTATATAAATATATTAAAATAATATAAAAACATTAAAAAAATTAATTTAAAATAAATAAATTAATAAAATTTTAATTTTTTTCTAAAACATAATTGCAAGTATGAAACTGTCAATCATGCACCAACGAGCTATATAATTGAGTATATCATAACTTCAAATAGCTTGTCGTTCTTTAGGACCAGGTGGAAAAGAGATTGGTCTATGTCTACATCAATCAGTATTTGAAAAAAAAAAAATAGCAGAAAATTCTACTTTGAATTAGTGAACAATTGATAAATCCTTTTTCCTTCTTTCTTTTCTGATTGGTCTCAGTCGGGTTTACATATCTGAGAGTTTTTCCATGAAAATGCTTTTTAGCAGCCGACACTAGTGATGTGAATCATTCAACATAGCCTGTAGTCGGACTTGTACAGTTTATTTTCACTGTTTTTATTGTTGCTCTGCTTTTTCTTTTAAGTTACTTTTATATATATATATATATATATATATATATATATATATATTAAAACACGAGGGAAAAATAATGTGTATTTACTGTTGATATAAATTTGTTGCACTGGTTGATATTATAGATATAAAGTGTTTGCATTGTAGACTATATTTTAGCATGAGGGCGGCGTTGTTTTTATATTTGTAAATTAGAAGGGTTATTGCGTCGTTGCACCATAACCCGATAGCATGGGGTCTTGTTGCCACCAGGACTTTAATTGTTTTTTTATTTTCTCATACGGTAAAGAGAAAATAAATAGATGATAATTTTTTTTAATTTGAGGTTTGGTTGAATTTTGTTATTGAAGCATGTTTGTTTTTGCCTTTCAAAAATACTTCTAAAAATAAAATAAATATTATTTTTTTCTTTATTTTAAATTAAGATTTTTATTGTTTTTCCTCTTGAATTTTTTCTTAAAATAAAAGCATTAATAAAAATTATAATTATAATATTTTCATATTAAAGTTGATGAATCGTAATAAATTCAATGCTAAATAATAAAATTTTAAAAAAAATCAAATAAAAAAATAACTTGAGTCAACTCGAATTAACCTTCCAAACTTATGTTACAAGGTTAGAATAACTCCATAAAAAAATTAAATTATAAAATTTAATTTCAATTACCCCAATATTGAAGGAGAAACTGAAAAAAATATTCAATTAAAATAATGACAAAACAAAAATCAAATTAATCAAATTAATATACAAAACTCATGATTCAGGTCATAAAAATAGAATAACCTCATTAACAAAATTTTAAAAAAATATATAAAATTTAATATCTAATAAATCTAATATTGAAAAAAAAATTAATATTAAATAAATAAAAAAATTATTATTCCAATTAACAATGAAGGAGGGGTTAGTGAAGTACCCTCTTATTTTTTAGTTCTTGTTAATTATTATTATATAAAATAATATGAATATATAACTTTTACAAATAAAGTTTACTGATTGTGTATTTCTTGCATTAAACTTGAAGAGAGTAGTCTGTCGCCCAATTAAACAACATTAACCAAAATTTTAAAATGCATAGTGAATTCTTCACTGTAGTAATAGACTCAATTTACTGTAAATTGCTATAATAAATTTGTCTTTATGTCTCTTGATGGAAAGGTTTGAAGATTACGAGATAATGATAATTTGATCTTTTTACGCTGATTTATTAACCATGGAAAAGCTGCAAATTATTTTATACAGTAAAAATACTATTTTACTTCTAGGATCAATAAAATTTAAACTCTGCTAACCAGGAATATTTTTGACTTTACACAAACAAAATCAATAAAATTCATCTCCTGTAGGTTAATATAAAATAGCATCTATGCGATATTAATTTTGTTTTATATAATTAGGTTCATTTATAGGCATCTGAACGGTACAAATAACAATAAAATAATATTTATACATAACAAGCAAGCAATCAATCACTACAATATTTAATCATTTTACAGATATAATTTTTTGTAGTCATAAGATTATTATTCTGTTGGTGAAAAGCTTACTGATTAATTCTTTGATGGAATAACATTCATTAGTAATTTTATTATTTATCGTTAATTCTGTTGATAAAAATAAAATAAAAAACCAATTGTTTTACAAACAAAACATACAAGCCAAGATAAAAAATATATATATATATATATATATATATATATATATATATATATATATATACAGTTTTTTTCTAAAACTATATTCCAAACATACAAATAAACCTGCTGCAAGTGTTAAACTGTCAGTTATGCACCAACTAGCTATATAATTGAGTATCATAAACTCCAGATAGCTTGTTCGTCCTTTAGCACCACGTGGAAAAGAGATTGGTCTATGTCTACATCAATCAGTATTTTATTAATGATGTTTCAGCTTTGCCAAGTTATGGTGATGATGTTTCTCGAGCTCCATTACTTTGCTTGCTTCTGATCAGCTTCATCCAGGAGAAGGTAAGAACAACCTAGCTACCTACTTAATTAATTAATTGCCCAAGCACTGTATTACTTTATAGAAAACTCCTAATTCAAGTCATAAAAATAGAATAGGCTCATAAAAAAATAAAAAAAAATATAAAACTTAATATCTAATAAATTTAATATTAAAAAATAAAATTAAAATTAAATAAAAAAATCATTATTTCAATTATCAATAAATGGGTTATTAAAGTATATTTTTTAGCACTTGTTAATTATTATTATATAAAATAATATGAATATATAACTTTTACAAATAAAGTTTACTAATGGTGTATTTCTTGTATTAAACTTGAAGAGAATAGTCTCTCACGTAATTAAACAAAATTAATTAAAATTTTAAAATGCATGGTAAATTAAATAAGTTCACGCGTGCTTTGTCCAGCCGAGTCACTGGTTTGGGCCAGTAACCAGGCTGTGCTGGCGGGGTCCCACCTAGCCACATGGGCTGGATCAGATCCAGCTTGTTTAAAAAGAAAAGAAAAAATGGGTCGGGCCTGAGATTTAACCCAACCAGCCCAAATTATGTTATTAAGGATGTTTAGCAAAACGCATCCTTATGCCTTGTCTATGTATTTTATCCCCTTCTATGTTGATATTTGATCAAACATGCCCCATTTTGATATTAGAAAATTCTGAAAATATTTGGAGATTTTCTTTGATTTATTTGTGAGTCTCTCATACTTTGTTTAATTTTTTTTCTCTGTGTTTTGTATTTTTTCTACTTTGTGCTCAATCCGCGGACTATTATTATCAAATGCAAATTTGTTGTGCAATGCTTTTTTATTTCCATCTAAAAAGGACAAATAATAATAAAGGATAAACAAAAAGAAAATGACATAGAAAAGTTCTTCTTCAAATTCAATTTTTTGCAAAATTATTCACTGACGTCAGAGTTTGGAATATCATATTTTTTTGGGTTTGTGCAATATTTACCAATGCCAAAGATGAAAATATTTGTATGAATTGTTCACTAACATCAAAGTCAGGAACATTAGAGGAAGAATAAAAAAAAGGAAAACAAGAAAAGGGAGAACAAATTATTCTTAGTAATTTAAGACAAAACCAGCAATGCAACCTGTCTCAGGTAAGACATTTAATGAGTTATAATATCTTTCATTTTACGTAATCAATCTCATATCATATAATCTCTATTGACTAGTTGGGATTCCTAGTGACCATAATACTAAATGGCCCAAAGAATGGGCTGGTCACTGTGCACATAGTAACCGGGGGTACCATACACACAGTGACCACAAAATTAATTAGCAATGCACAGTAACCGGGGGTTACTGTGCACACAGTAATGTGAATTAATTAGCTAGTTACTGTGCACAGCACAGTAACTAGCGAATTAATTCTGCAGACCGTAAACGTTCTGCATGAACTGAAGCAAAAAAATGACGGGAAAGGTAGGACGTTACCTGGAGCTGTGTTGATGCTGGCAGCAGCTGATGCAGCAGGGGTGGCGGCGGCGGCGCTGGCGGTTCGCGGTGGCCGGCGGTTTTCCTTCTCTCTCTCTCCTCTGTTTTTTCCCGTTTTCTTCTCTGCCTCTTCCCTTCTTCTTCTCTGCCTTCTCTCCTCTCTTCTCACTCTATTCTCCCTTCTGTTACCTCTTCTGTTCCCTCTCTCTCCCCCCTCCTTCCTCCTCTCTTCTCCTCCATTTATAGCCCGTGAGCATGTGTTTTTTTTTTTTTTTTTCATCATGGGGTCATGCGGCGGCTGGTCGGGCGTGGCTGTCCAGGCGTGCCTCCCTCAGTTTCGGTGGTGCGGTAGGCGGTCGGCCAATGTCTTCGGTCGGTGGGCTAGAGGGACCGGCGGTCGGTGGGCTGGAGGGACCAACACCATTAAATATACATCTTTTTTCCTTCTTTACTGCTGTATGTTAGGCGGGGAAGAAAGGGGAACAGTGCCGTTCAAAACGGCACCGTTTAGCCCTTTTCTGTTTTTTTTTTTTTTTTTTTTTTGCATGGGCTGGTTACTGTGCACATAGTAACCGGGTTACTGTGTGTACAGTAACCAGAGAATTAATCTACGGGTTACTGCGCACATATTTTTTTTTTTTTTTGTATTTATTATTTTTTTATGGGGACCCAAAAATGGGTTACAACAGTTGCCCCCCTCTTTACAATGCTTACGGAGCAAAGATTTGTGCATAGTAAGTGTTGTAAAGAAAAAAACATTGGTCTTCCGAAACTGGTCGTCTCAAAATTTGATTGACCTAAAACTTGAATCGGACCCAAAGTCCTGTGTATGGTTGGGCTAAACTGAGATTCCTTTCGCCAATCCCCTTTAACCCGAAAAAAAGGAAAGAATGTGAAGTGTGGTCTCATTGTAATGGGTGACCTACCCAGATATAAAACATGGAGAATTGGTCGCATTGTAATGGGTGACCTACCCAGAAAAATGTTGGTGAGGGCTCAAAGGCGCACTCAAAAGGAGGTAGGGTTAGAAAACGCACTACCTAAGGGATGAGGGCTCAAAAGCGCACTTAAAATGGAGGTGAGGGCTCAAAGGCGCACTCAAAAGGAGGTAGGGCTAGAAGGCGCACTCAAAATGGAGGTGAGGGCTCAAAAGCGCACTCAAAAGGAGGTAGGGTTAGAAAACGCACTACCAAAGGGATGAGGGCTCAAAGGCGCACTCAAAATGGAGGTAGGGTTAGAAAACGCACTACCAAAGGGATGAGGGCTCAAAGGCGCACTCAAAATGGAGGTGAGGGCTCAAAGGCGCACTCAAAAGGAGGTAGGGTTAGAAAACGCACTACCAAAGGGATGAGGGCTCAAAGGCGCACTCAAAATGGAGGTGAGGGCTCAAAGGCGCACTCAAAAGGAGTTGAGGGCTCAAAGGCGCACTCAAAAAGGAGGTGAGGGCTCAAAGGCGCACTCAAGATGGAGTTGAGGGTTAGAAAACGCACTACCTAAGGGATGAGGGCTCAAAGGCGCACTCAAAAGGCGGTGAGGGCTCAAAGGCGCACTCAAAGGGAGGTAGGGTTATAAAACGCACTACCCAAGGAGGTGAGGGCTCAAAGGCACACTCAATATGGAGTTGAGGGCTCAAAGGCGCACTCAAAATGGAGGTAGGGTTAGAAAACGCACTACCTAAGGGATGAGGGCTCAAAGGCGCACTCAAAAGGCGGTGAGGGCTCAAAGGCGCACTCAAAGGGAGGTAGGGTTATAAAACGCACTACCCAAGGAGGTGAGGGCTCAAAGGCGCACTCAAAATGGAGGTGAGGGCTCAAAGGCGCACTCAAAATGGAGGTAGGGTTAGAAAACGCACTACCTAAGGGATGAGGGCTCAAAGGCGCACTCAAACGGAGGTAGGGTTATAAAACGCACTACCTAAAAGATGATGTTGAAACAATGATTGTCAATGTTGAAAAGCAAATGCATTATGATTGATATGCATATATACTTACTTGAGAAATATAGGCCCCCATTTCTTCATGGTGTCTTTCTTTTCTCTCAAAAGTTGTAGTATTGGTAGTAAACTTCGATGGCTTTTCCACTTTTGCTTACTCGGGTTACATCTTGTGATCTTGACCTCTGGAAAGGGTTTGATGTCATCATACATCTTTGTCCTTCACCCATTATCTCAAGAGTTACCAATTTTGCCTAACATTTTCCTTAGAACAGGAATCATGGAGCCAGCCCTACCATGTGTTTTTGATTGCCCCCCAGCTTGATCATGCCCCCCAAGTGTTCAACTTGGGTTTAGTGTGGGGTGAGGATATATGAAAGTAAGTTTGGGTTTTTTGGTATAATGAAATGTTTTCATTCAAAATTTTTGGAACTTTCCAAGTTATTCCAATCACAAAAATTATTTTGACATTGGTTCAAAATAAACTTGTTCTCAAAAATTCAAGTGATTCCTATGGATAGGTTTCTTGAAGTGATGAAAGATTTTTGCTTTTGGTTAAAGATGAAGGTGACATCTGGTTGGTCACAAAAGGTTTAAATTTCAATTTGAGGGTTATTGAGAACCGAAATCGATTCAAAGCATTTATTTTATTTGCATGAATAATTATTTGACTCGCATGTGAAAGCACTGCATACCGATCCAGATTGCTTGCCTTTGATCGGAAAGGGCTTTATTAGGTATGTAATGTAGGCTTTGGCTATTGGTTATGAAGAAAATGGACATGTTACAGGCTCAAAAGGTGTTTAAGGGATTTCAAGACTAAGGATCACTTGTGCTTGTTTCCTGACCTTTTGTCTTTTGGATTTGTTTTTTCCAAAATAGTCTTCATGCCCCCCAGTGTCGGGTTTGGGCTTTTCTCTTTGTTTTCTCCGTTTTTGTTTGGTTGAGCACAATCATATCAGTTGTTTGTATGAGAAGCTCAAATCTTTTAGATCCTTTAAATCTTCTTCTTTTCTTTTCTTAACCAATCACTGCTTCAATTAGATGATAATGAAAGATTAAAAATTACATGATCAAATCCAGCACCCATCTTCACTGCTTTGTCTAGATGGGTAAAAACTCTATTATTTTGCCCCCAGTGTGGGGTGTGATCCTAGTCAAGGTTATTTCCAAAAAACATTACTAGGCTCAAAATGGGATTGCAACGGATATTTTTTAGCCTTGTGAAAGGATTATCAAAGATGGCTTTTCCTCATCTCAAACTCATGCATTGAGGATCGATAGGTCTTGCTTTCATGCGCGTATGCCAAATGATTTATTCAGTCAAATAAAACTCAGCTTTTGAGTCACCTTATAGTGTTGTTTATCTTTGTTGTCTTTTTTTCTTTCAAGTTTTTTTTTTTTAGGTATATGTGTACCTATTTAAGGAATCACTTGAATTTTCAAAATGCATTTGTTTTGGACAAATATCAACACGATTTTTGTTTTTTTGTACTCACTTTGGAGGTCCCAAAAAAATATCCTTGAAAACATATGAGATTAATGTATGGGTTTGGAAGAAAGGAAAACCAAAGGATTCTTCATGTTGTAGTGTTGTGAGAAAAGTTGCGCTCAAAATGTTATTTACATGTAATAACAACAAAGAAGAGTGTGATGTGAACACAAGAAAACACATGATCTTATTTCACAATAGAAGCTCATTAACAGAGAAAGTCTCATTCAAAAGCATTAACAAAAGGAAATAACAAGGCAGGCTTCATTCCTCTATTTTGGCGAATCTGTTCATAGGCTAAACTCCTCTCAAAAGCTCTGCGTAGAGGAATCAAAGACAATGCGGAACAACACCACGGTCAAAAATTCAAGCTATCATGCTGGACCATTGATGCTTTCCAATTCCCCAAACATTCCATCCTAATATGCTTCAAGCATGATTAGGCAGCGGGTTCGTATTCACATTGGGGGTGTCTTCCAACTCTATCCAACCAGCCTTGATTAATTGCAGAAGCTTTCTCTTGAAGGCGTTGCATGTATAGATGCTATGCCCAGTAATACCGGCATGGTATTCACATTTGAGTTCTGGCTTGTACCAATTAGGATAAGGGGGCTGCAGAGGTGTTAGAGGTTCTGGAGCTATTTGCCCAATGCTCAATAGCTTTTGATACATCTCATTCAGGGGTAATGGTAGTGGAGGCAGTTGTTCTTGAACCCTTTGGAAATTTCCAATTTGGCTTTTGGCTTGAAAGTTTTGGGGTTTAGGTTTTTGGATGTTGGCAATTTGGGATGGAGTATGGTAATTTTGGGATGTATTATTTTTACCCATGTAGCCATCTTCAACATGGTGAACCTCTTTTCTTTCGAAGCCTCTTTTCTCGGTTGGTGCAGAAATTCTACCACTCTTGACACCTTGCTCTATGCGTTCACACACTATCACGACATCAGTGAATTGTTGGGCTGAACTACCCATCATATGTTCGTAATATGGTGCTTTGAGTGTGTTGGCAAATAAAGAGACCATCTCTTTGTCCAGAAGTGGGGGATGTACTTGAGCAGCTAATTCTCGCCATCTTTGAGCATATTCCCTTATGCTTTCTTTATCCTTTTTCTCTATATTGGACAAACTGGTTCTGTCGGGCGCAATGTCCATGTTGTATTTGTATTGCTTGACGAAAGCATCCACAAGATTTTTCCAGTTGCGAATTTTTGTGTTATCCAATCTCATGTACCAACTCAAAGTTGCCCCACTTAAACTGTCTTGGAAAAAGTGCATTAGTAGTTTTTCATCATGTACTACCTCAGCCATTTTATTGCAGTAGGACCTGAGATGAGTCATGGGGCATTGTGTTCCATTGTATTTGATGAATTCAGGAACACGAAATTTCTTTGGGATAACCACGTTTGGGACCAAACACATCTCGGCTGCCCGTACCGGGTCATATAAGTCTACCCCTTCAATGGCTTTGAGTCTGGCTTCCAGCGCCTCTATCTTAGCTTGATCAATGCTATCAGATGACTTAGCCTTGTGGGACTCATTAGCAGATGCCTTCACAACTGTTGGGGATGGTACAGGTGTCGTTGACTGCACAAATGTTGGATTTTGCTGAGGTTCTTGACCATGTTCGCTCATTCTTTCCTCAGGCTGAACTGAAGTAGGAGTCGGATCAAAGGTGATCGGTTGATTAGAAGGACCTTCATCAGAGGTATTTCTTAGTGTTTGCCTGAGTAAGCTAGTGAGGTGAGCCACACTTATTTTCAGAGACTCCAACTCCTCGTGCAAATAGGCATCACGTTGAGCACGCTCTTCATCTTCCATGTTTCTTGCTCGAAGTCGGGTGTTGTAGACTTTTTGGGGACCTATATTTCAATCTGACATGTATGCATGTTAAATGTATGAACATGTAATCTATATGACGAACTCGCCCTTCGAGGGGTGACATATGGTCGCAACTTTTGCATGATGAAACAAGAATCTTGATTCTTGCACAAACTCTACAATGAAAATTTTCTGAGCGACGGTCATTGTGTCACCCATAAGTCTGGAGTTCAAGATGCTTCAAGAAGGGCTTGCTCGGATGCAAAACAATGTGTACGGAGCATACATCCTAAAGGCAGGTTCTAATCTTTTTAAGTGAGATAAAAGGTAGGTTTACTATTTGGTCTCTAAAAAAGGACTCTCGTTGTCCCAGTGATCACCCTCGTGGAGGCAATATGGGGGCTTGTAGGCAGTGAGATGGCACGTGTCCAACTATTACCAGTCTAAGCACTCAACGAAGAGTTGGGGTTTACACAAACTTAAACCTTGACTAAAAGTCATAAGGTAAGCTGCTAGTTCCCCCCTAACCTGAAGCTTGTGTGTGTTTAAAAACAAAATTGACTATGTGATGCGTGAGATAAATATGTACAAAAATTAAAGCGCATAACTAAATATGAACAAATATATAAAGAAAATGCATTTTTAAAAATAAACACGCAAACCATAACAATAAAACACAATCATCAAACAAAAACAAAGCTTAGTCCACAAAGTCCCCAGTGGAGTCGCCATTCTGTCGCACGTGTGCGGCGGCGCGGCGATCGTCCACCCTCAAGGAAAAAATGGAAAAATATTTATTCCTGGCAAATAGGGAGAGACAAGGAATTCTTGTCTCTACAAGTGCAAATATGGACTGGGATTCGCCACCTAGTATTCTGGTTACTAGGAACCCTAACTGGTCTTTAGAGATCGGGTACGAAGACTGGTTGCGTAAAGGGAAGGTATTAGCACCCCAACTACGCCCTACCTAAGGTAGGCTGCATTGTTTTGTCTGATAAAATCTAAGGTCGTGTTGTGGTTTCTTATTGTTCGGAATACGCATTACATGTAATGTCATACCCCAGGTTCTATTGTCCAAAAAAAAAAAGAATTAAATATCCGGAATATGCATTACGTGTAAAGTCATACCCCGGATACTAAGAGAAACAAAATAAAATTTTTGTTGTTTTTGAAATATTGGCCAATATTCTCTTGACTTTAATAAACTGGTTATTAAAGCCAAAATGCATGCTAAAACATTTTTTTTATGTATGAAAAAAATACAATATGAATTTTTAGGTTTGAGACACTTGGCCGTATGCACAAAAACATTTTTTTTTTCTTTTTTTAATTTTTTGTATTTTGTGGAAGTTTTTTTTTTTTTTTTACGAAAACCGGGTATTTGAAAAATCAGATATTTGTATTTTTAACAACATAAAAAAATACCATCAAATATTAATCGAAATGACATAAAAATTACACTAAAAAAATTATAAAATACTGAAACAAATATTTTTGATTTTTTTTCTTTGAAATGGGCCGGATCAGGCCCAAATATATGGGTTGGGCCGAACCTGGCCCAAAGAATGGGCTGGTCACTGTGCACATAGTAACCGGGGGTACTGTACACACAGTGACCACAGAATTAATTAGCAATGCACAGTAACCGGGGGTTACTGTGCACACAGTAATGTGAATTAATTAGCTAGTTACTGTGCACAGCACAGTAACTAGCGAATTAATTCTGCAGACCGTAAACGTTCTGCATGAACTGAAGCAAAAAAATGACGGGAAAGGTAGGACGTTACCTGGAGCTGTGTTGATGCTGGCAGCAGCTGATGCAGCAGGGGTGGCGGCGGCGGCGCTGGCGGTTCGCGGTGGCCGGCGGTTTTCCTTCTCTCTCTCTCCTCTGTTTTTTCCCGTTTTCTTCTCTGCCTCTTCCCTTCTTCTTCTCTGCCTTCTCTCCTCTCTTCTCACTCTATTCTCCCTTCTGTTACCTCTTCTGTTCCCTCTCTCTCCCCCCTCCTTCCTCCTCTCTTCTCCTCCATTTATAGCCCGTGAGCATGTGTTTTTTTTTTTCATCGTGGGGTCATGCGGCGGCTGGTCGGGCGTGGCTGTCCAGGCGTGCCTCCCTCAGTTTCGGTGGTGCGGTAGGCGGTCGGCCAATGTCTTCGGTCGGTGGGCTAGAGGGACCGACGGTCGGTGGGCTAGAGGGACCGGCGGTCGGTGGGCTGGAGGGACCAACGCCATTAAATATACATCTTTTTTCCTTCTTTACTGCTGTATGTTAGGCGGGGAAGAAAGGGGAACAGTGCCGTTCAAAACGGCACCGTTTAGCCCTTTTCTGTTTTTTTTTTTTTTTTTTGCATGGGCTGGTTACTGTGCACATAGTAACCGGGTTACTGTGTGTACAGTAACCAGAGAATTAATCTACGGGTTACTGCGCCAGTACTGCGCACATATTTTTTTTTTTTTTTGTATTTATTATTTTTTTATGGGACCCAAAAATGGGTTACAACAATAATTCAAATTCAAAATAAATTAATTATAAATTATGCAATACAAACATAATGCCAAACAAATATAATTTCAAATTTTAAAATATTTCTAAATAGTCAATATTAAATAGATCTTTAACTTAAAGTAATTCAACTTAAACAAAATATCAAAATATTATGAAAGTAAAATGTTTTAACAAAAATATTTTAAATATAAAGTTAGGTCAATGTTATCAAGTGGCTAATGGAATCTAAAACATCCCTTATTTTGCTCAAATTCCTACAAAGTATAAAAATGAAAAAAAAACAACATGAATATAAACCATATATATTAGTGATAAATATAATTTTAAAAAATTAATATCATTGTTAATGAAAATAGTAATAATAATTTTCAATATTATTATTAATATCATTACTATTGAAAATAGTAATGAAAAAAAGCTTTTTATAATCGAGTGATTTAATTAATGAAATTGAGCAAGGTTCAATTTGATTTAATGCCTTTTCAAGAGCGGAAGGAAAAATGTGTAATGAAACCGGAACGTTTCGGGCGGAATTTAGCTGAAAAATCCGGAACAGACCGAGATTTAAAATAAGATTAAATTTGTTCCGTTTTATTTTGTTTTTTGAATTGATATAGAATGTTTCGGCCATTTTAAACGGAACGAAACGGAATTGACAACCTTGATTAAGATCCATCTACCGGAATAAGTAACAATAAATTAATATTTATACATAACAAAGTCTTATCGTCTTATTGAGAGTTCACAGTAATATATATATTTTATTGATATAATTTTTCTGTCGGCACAAGATTATTATTTTATTGGTAAACTTTTACTGATTAATAAATAATATTCATCAGTAATTTTATTATTTATCACTAATTTTATCGAGAAAAAAAAGTAAAAAAATTCAATATCTTATAAAAATATAAAAATAAACGTGTAAACTGTCAATTATGCACCACCTAGTTATATAATTGAGTCTATCATAAACTTCAAATAGCTAGTTGTCGTTTAGCACCTGGTTGAGAAGATTGGTCTATGTCTACGTCAATCAGTATTTGCAAAAAGAAAAAGCACTTTACTTACAGCTGTATGGAATGAACTTCAAGCAACGTGGGTCTCTTTTATTAATACCTGAAACAATGTATAAAAGGATAAATCCTTTTTCTTTCTCTCTTTGCTGAGTGGAATCTCTCTCGTTTCCAGTATGTTCTTAGCATGTTTCAAAATATCTGAGAGTTTTTCCCTGCCTGTCTCATGTCGACAAATAAAAAACTTAATCGAGCTTTTCCAGCCAGTTTTTAGCACAAGATGTTAATGATGTTTCAGCTTTGCCAAGTTATGGTGATGATCAGTTTCTCGAGCTCCATTACTTTGCTTTCTTCTCAGCTACATCCAGGAGAAGGTAAGAACAACCTACCTAGCTATTTGATTAATTGCCCAAGCACCGTTCTTTGTTTTCTCAGTAATATATATTGAGATCAGATCAGCGAGGTCTATACAGCAAGTCTTTCAAACTGCTCAACTCATCTGTTCTTTGTTTTCACACTAATATATATTCAGATCAGATCAGTGAGGTCTTATAAGTATACAGCAAGTCTTTCAAACTTTCCAACTCATCTTATCAAAACCAAGTGTCAGGACCATTGTACATTCTCATAAAGTTTTTTGTTTTTTCTTCTTTTTTTTCTTCTTTTTTTGTCCATAAACATCAACAGATTTGCTTCTCACTTGTCACCTTTAAAGACTAAATATCTTTTTATCACAACTATTAAATCTTATATATTATATAAATATAAATATCAATTCAAAGTATCTTGTGTTTTGGAATCAAAAGAGGACATTGAATTTGAATATTATAAAAGAATTAAAACAAAAACAACAAAAAAAAGGTGGTTTTATTCCACTTTTATTTTTGTTATTCTATTTATTGTAGAAAAAAAAATAGCCTATTATATTGTGTTTTTTTTTTTTAATCTTAAAATTAATTAATTTTCAAATGAACTTGTTTTTATTATTAAAAAAAATAATATATTAAATTATCCTTAATATTCATGACTTTTTTTAAAAAAAGTCAACATAAATTTTTTATCCTTACAAACTCAACATTGAGTTGGTAAATATTGTGAATTTTATGAATAAATAGCTCAATTGATCATAATTTTAATTTTTTTTAGTGCTAAATATCATCAACAATTTTATTATTGTTTTATGATGTAATGACTTTACGATGTGTTAGGAACTAAAAAGTACTGTAATTATAGATATTAATCTTAGTTTGATAATTTAGATTCTTCAAAATCTAATATTTAAGAAAATATATATACCAAATTAAAAAGAATATAAAAATTAAAGATAAAATACAATCCTTAAAATATAGGTTTTCTTTGTTACTTATTCTTTTTCGTAATTGTTTTTCTTCTTATTATTATTTTGAGAGTAGTTTAAAAAGAATTTCTTATAAGTTAAAATTAAAGAGTAATTAAGACATATTTAATTATTATATTTTAGACTTTAGTAAATGGAACGAGAATAACAAAAAATAAAAAGGGGGTGAAAACTAGACATTTGGGCCAAACGAAAGTTTCCCCTTTACTTCCTAGTATCATCTTTGTTTGAATTTTGATAACTACGTTGACAATATTTGGGCCCTCGTTGGGCTTAGTCATATCTAATTTTTGTAACCCTTTCTAACTATACAATATATAGACTCTTTATGGTTAGAGAAGCCTAAATTATTATTTAAAAAAAAAGAGAGATTATGTTTTCTTTTTATTTATTTATTATTAATTTTTTTAAAAAAATTATGTTTATTTTTTTCGTCTTTTGAGATGATTGTTTATTTGTACGTATCTTCTAAACTTTTTAATAGATACGTAAGGACAGTAATTTAGCTAGTATCTGAATGTAATTGTCAAGCTAGATTGATTGATATCCAATCCAATTTAGTTCAGGCAATATGTACCTTGACTCAATAGTTTATTACCAAATTATCAGCTCTTGTTACACTACAATGCGAGTCGAATGCAAA